>JANAVB010028818.1:41044306-41671806 GCA_029216955.1 Iris pallida | reverse complement strand
TTCGTCTCTCGTTGGGCCGCATGATTCCTCCCCATGCCTTGTCTTGTTATTTTATTATTATTTCTATTATTCATTTAGTATTATTAACTCATACCTTGTAACCCTCAGTGTAATTGGGTCTCCTGATTGAATGCTTGCACTATGATGCCTTGCACATATACCTGAACACGAAAGTGACCCGTCATGGTGCACTCCTGACAAGTGAATATGACATGACTTGATTGTGGCCCGTCGCAGCGTACTCTTGACCAGTACACTTGACATGATAACCTGACATGATATATCTTGATAAGCTGTTGCGACGGCTACCTGACATGACATGACTTGTGTAATTGACCTGGACACCGTGGGCGATTGTGCTTGTACAAATAATACAGTCCTGTATTGCATCATATCTAGGAGGGGACTCCTGAGTACCACGGTCAGGAGTACCTCCTGAAATGGACTAAGGCTAATAACTAGATTAATACATTAGTCATAAAGAGATCTCCCAGCTACAGGCAATCCCGTTACCTGGGTGCGCCTGGGATCTGTAGCCTGCCGTCGAGTAGGGCACATTTCCAGCACACTGTCATGTGTTGCACCCTTCAAGCTACCTAAGGGTACATGCGTTTCCTGGACGATGTACCCACCTGAATTCAACCCTAATCTTTTGACCTGGATAACCTGGATGGTCTGCAGGGCTTATGGCTATAGAATAATCTCACTGCATCTTGCTAGTAACTTGGCCTGTCATAACCCTAGCTAGTTAAAGTATCAAGCCGTACTCATTGCTTGGCCGTGATTGTTGAATGGGGAATTATCAGTCCAGTCTTGTCTTGATCCTGTATAGATTATTGTATGTTCTAATTTTCTTATATTATCTTACTGATAAATAGGAGAAACCAAGTTCGGTTCAGACGAAGGGTTACAACCCCGGTCCTTGTTTGGTTTAAGGGTTGTAACCTGGTTATCTGAATGGTCCCGTGGTTATCTTACCTTATATCCCCGTGATGTTATATTATCTCCAGTTTTACTATATATTATTATCTTCTGTGCTAATTGCTGGTTTTAGTTCCTAAGTGAAGTTTCCTTGTGGCACTAGCTCTTTCTGGGATCTGACCCAGCTGGTTTTGTATGGCCAGATTTCGGAGCAGCTCCAGAGGATCTATCGACTTTCCAGTCCGATGGTGGCGACTAGACGTAACCAGGGCAACGAGTGGGTTTATTTTGATCTCCCACTTCATTGTAAAAATATTCTTTTGAGGCGTTTAGCCGACGAGCACCTGTTTAGCTCGATTGCACTTACTTATTGTCTGCCTACGGGCTGTAACATGATTGAAAAATCCTAGGGTTGATCATGTATGACTAAAACTCTTGCTAGTCCTAACATTTGTAACGACTAGCTTCATGATCAACTGAATATGTAATGTTTGGGACGCCTTACTATTGTATATTTGGTGATCTAACATCTTGTAATATTTACTTACTTGCTTGTGATTGAGACACTAGGCTTGTTCATGACCTTAAGACACTGTTGGCTTTTAGTTAAACCCTCACGTATCTAGACAGCCGTGACCGTATAGCGAGATGGAATCCATCTCATATACGTAGCTAGCTATGTCTGCCCCCGCTCTCCAGTATTCTGGTTCTGGGGCGTGACATGGTTTAAGTGGTGGCCCATGCAGGTCTTGTAAATCAAGATATGTGAGGGTTTACCAAATAGATGTCTCAATCAGTATTCACCCTTGATCTCTGTTGGTATCTTCTGAATCCCTGGATTCTTATCCTGATCATATGCTTGTATCGTTGATCTGCCTTGGTCCTTCTTATTGTTTCCCATGTCGTCTTCTTCAGCGACATCGTTCCTGGACCTGCTGGTCAGCAAGGCGGAGCACTTCCCGTGGATCAGCAGCAACCCGGGGATCAAGCCCAGCATTCCGGAGTAGCCTCCACAGTCGTGCCTTCTGACGGAGAGCCACCAGTCCAGCCAGTTCAGCCTGCCGAGCCTGATGATGGCACTTTGGTAGGACTCGTCAGGACCTTGATAGCTTTCCAAGATCATCGAGGAGATGCCTTGCACCAGGCAGTGACGGATGCTTTGACCAGGGGCGGTCATCAGGGTAACATCGCGGCCAACAGCTTCAAGCGCTTGAACCCTCCCTTCTTCGACGGTAGTGAAGATGCTATCGCTGCAGATGCTTGGCTTCAGGACACAGATGTGATTCTAGAAGCAGCCAGGACCCCAGAGAACGAGAAGGTAGCCGTGGTGCGCCTGCAGTTATTAGATCTTGCCCGCAGCCGGTGGGCGGCCCAAGCCGTTGGATTAGCAGCACCCATTTCGTGGGCGATGTTCAGAGAGAGATTCCAGACCAAGTATTTTGATGCTGTAGCTCGGTATGATCTACAGACGAGGTTCACCAGTCTGAAGTAGATGGGCAAGACGGTCGATGGATATGCGGCCGAGTTTTCGAGACTCAGTCGGTTTGCTCCCACCTTGGTGGCGACCGAGTATGATAGAGTCCAGCAGTTTCAGCAGGGGCTTCACCTGGAGATTTTCTTGGCAGTTGAGCAGTTTGAGCATCAGACTTTTGATGTAGTCTTGAGAGCAGCTAGGAGGCATGAGTATACCACCCAAAGGATCGTGGATAGGGCGGAAGGTCGGAAGAGATCTCACGGACAGATGAATCAGTCTTCAACCCCAGCCCCGGCAGCCAGGGCTTTGACTATTGGAGCTCCGAGGCGGGCGGCCTCAGTAACGTCGGTTCAGCATTCATCCCCGACGTACCCTCAGCAGCAGAAGCAGAAGCAGACTTTCGCAGTGTGATGTTCTCATTGTGGAAAGCCAGGCCATGTAGTGGCAGAGTGTCGCAGGGCACAGGGATTGTGTTTGGCTTGTAGAGCAACAGACCATAGGGTTGGATCCTGCCCGAATAGGAGTGGTTCATCATCGTCCAACCTTTCTAGCTCTTTGGTAAGAGGACCAGCTCCAGTCCAGCAGCAGCAGTATCCATTGCCGAGGCCCTTGCCGCCTCAGTCCCAGGTATTCCAGCAGCAACACCCCCAACAGCATACTCAGGCCCAAGCCTTGAGTCAGAACAGGCAGCGAGGATTTCAGTTGAGGGGACCAGCACCCCGAGGGCATGGTCAGGCTATGGTGATGACCGCAGAGGAAGGATTGGCACTAGGAGAGGTAGTGGCAGGTACTATTCTCGTCAACTCCTTTCCAGCTTCAGCTTTATTTGATTCTGGTGCATCATATTCTTTTATGTCTGCACGATTCGCGACACAGATAGGATTGGAGCCCGAGTCATTATCAGTAAGGCTCAATATACTTACTGGTAACGGACTTGTGGGAGTCGATGGGGTGTTTTTCTCGTGTCGGATCGTAGTTAGCGGTTAGGAATTTCCTGCTAGATTAATAGAATTCTCGGTGACCGATTATGATGTGGTCCTAGGGATGGATTGGTTCAAAAACCAGTATGCTAGAATAGACTGCCATATTGGTAGGATTGTTTTTAGCATTGCAGAAGAGCCAGAGTTTTCATTTTCCAGAGGTACAGTTGAGCCTTCTCCTCCAGTATTGCGGATGGCGGTAGCAGCAGTGCAGTTACCCCGGATAATCGAAGAGTTTCCAGATGTTTTCCCAGAAGAGCTTCCAGGTATGCCGCCAGAGCGGGAGATCAAGTTCACCATCGATTTGATTCCCGGGACAGCCCCAGTATCAGAGAGAGTCTACATGATGGCGCCTTCAGAGTTGGAGATATTATACAAGATGATTGAAGAACTTCAAACCAAGGGATTCATTCGTGCTAGTGGATCGCCTTGGGGAGCCCCGATGCTTCTTGTGAAAAAGAAGGATGGTACGTCCAGGTTATGTGTTGATTATCGTACCTTGAACTCAGTGACAATCAAGAACAGATACCCTCTTCCGAGGATAGATGACTTATTTAATCAGCTCAAAGGGGCAGCAGTATTCTCGAAGATCGACTTACGCTCAGGATATCATCAGATCAGAGTCAGAGAGCAGGACATCCCGAAGACAGCTTTTAGATCGAGGTATGGGCATTGTGAGTTCCTTGTGATGCCCTTTAGAGCAACCAATGCGCCGGCTGTATTCATGGATCTCATGAATCACATCTTCATGCCTTACTTGGATCTGTTTGTGATTGTGTTCTTAGATGACATCCTGGTCTATAGCAGGAGCGAGGCGGAGCATGAGCAGCATCTCCGTGTGGTTCTTCAGATTCTCAGGGAGCACCAGTTGTATACCAAGTTCAGTAAATGCGAGTTCTGGCTCGATCGTATTTCGTACTTGGGTCACATCATTACTCGAGGAGGAGTAGAAGTGGATCCCCAGAAGATCGTGGCTATTGAGTCATGGCCGGTGCCCAGCACAGTTGCAGAGGTTCGAAGTTTTCTTGGATTAGCCGGCTACTACCGGCGATTTGTTTCGGACTTTGCCCGGATCTCGGCGCCATTGACCCAGTTGACCCGCAAGGAGGTGCAGTTTGCTTGGACAGTAGAATGCCAGGATTCATTTGAGAAGTTGAAGCGATGCTTAATGACGGCATCCGTTCTCACTCTTCCAGATAGAACCGGAGGATTCTCAGTGTATTGTGATGCTTCGGGCAGAGGTTTAGGATGTGTTCTGATGCAGCATGGGAAGGTAATAGCTTATGCATCATGACAACTTCGTGATCATGAGAGGAATTACCTAATCCATGACTTGGAGCTGGCAGCCGTAGTGTTTGCACTTAAGTTGTGGAGGCACTACTTGTACGGAGATAGAGTGGAGATTTTCACAGACCATAAGAGCCTGAAGTATGTTTTCACCCAGAAGGATCTTAACATGCGTCAGAGAAGGTGGCTGGAGCTTCTTGTGGATTATGATGTCAACTTGCAGTATCATCCTGGGAAGGCCAACGTTGTTGCAGATGCATTGATCAGGAGAGCCGGAGTCTATTTTCTAACAGCACAACCAGGGCTGTTAGC
Organism: Iris pallida; assembly: GCA_029216955.1. Taxonomy (NCBI): domain Eukaryota; kingdom Viridiplantae; phylum Streptophyta; class Magnoliopsida; order Asparagales; family Iridaceae; genus Iris; species Iris pallida. The sequence goes on along the minus strand of JANAVB010028818.1, from coordinate 41,666,832 downwards.
AGATCTTCAGAAGATGGGTATTAAATTTGTTCTCCCTTCCAGTGTAGCATTGATGGCCAGTATGCAAGTTCAGTCCACTATAGTCGAGAGGATCCGGATGGCGCAGTCAACAGATTCCAAGCTTCAGTGACTCAGAGCAGAGTGTGAGGCAGGCCGGCGACCCGAGTTAAGCATTCATAAAGACGGTACACTTAGGCATGGTAAGCGTCTTTGTGTACCCGGTGGAGATATCAGACAGGAAACCATGGCAGAGGCTCACAGTTCTCAATATTCCATTCATCCTGGTGGTACGAAGATGTACCGTGATATCCGTCAGCACTTTTGGTGGAATGGCATGAAGAGGGAGATAGCCCGGTTTGTCTCTCATTGTTCGGTCTGCCAACAAGTTAAGGCTGATCATCAGAGGCCCGCTGGACTTCTTCAGCCCTTGCCGATTCCAGAATGGAAGTGGGAACATGTGACCATGGATTTTGTGACCGGATCGCCTAGATCTCCAGCTGGTCGAGATGCTATTTGGGTTATAGTTGATCGGCTCACGAAGTTAGCTCACTTCCACCCGTTCAGAATTGGTCAGTCGACAGCTCAGTTAGCAGAGATGTACCTCAGGCAGATTGTCAGGTTGCACGGTGTACCAGTCAGTATCACCTCGGACCGAGATTCAAGATTCACGTCGCACTTTTGGCGTGGCCTACAAGAGAGTTTGGGAACTCATCTCCAGTTCAGTTCAGCATATCATCCGCAGATAGATTGTCAATCAGAGCGTACAATCCAGACTCTTGAAGATATGTTGCGGTCCTGTACATTTGACTTTGGTGGTTCGTGGGAAGATCACCCGTACCTGGTGGAGTTCACGTACAATAACAGCTTCCAAGCCAGTATCCATATGGCACCGTTCGAGGCACTGTATGGCAGAAAATGCCGATCCCCGTTAGCATGGGATGATGTTGGAGAGAGGCAGATGCTCGGTCCAGAAATGATTGCCGAGACAGTTGAAGTGATCAGAAGAGTCAGGGATCATCTTCGAGTTGCCCAAGATCGCCAGCGCCATTGGGCCGATTCTCATCGGCGCCCTCTCGAGTTTTCTGTTGGTGACCATGTATTTTTGAGGATTTTGCCTAACCGTGGCATCATTCGTTTCGACGCACGAGGAAAGCTTAGTCCTAGGTATATAGGGCCATTTGACATTCTGGAGCGAGTAGGAGATGTATCCTATCGTTTCGCTCTTCCGCCATCGCTAAGTGAGGTACATGACGTGTTCCATGTATCCCAATTACGACGGTATATCCCGGACCCGAGCCACATTCTAGATCATTCAGAATTGTTTGTTGGTACCAACCTTTCGTAGGAGAAGAAACTCGTGTCTATATTGGACCGAAGAGAGAAGATACTCAAGAACAAGACTATCAAGTTAGTCCGAGTCGCTTGGGGTCATCACTCTTTGGGTGAGTCAACGTAGGAGCATGAGGATGATATCCGATCGCGATATCCCGACTTGTTTGACTCGTGAGGTATAATGTCTTCCTTATGCCTCATGCCTTCGATTCCTTGCTTGAATGAGTGATTGCTTGCCTAGTTATAGCTTGTTTGTGATTAATATAGCTTGTCCTCGTCTCTCTAGCCTCTTAATTAAATTCCGATGACGAAATTCTTTTAAGATGGGTAGAGTTGTAATGCATGTGGTTCGTATTACGTATTTATGGAATATGTGTACGTATTTTATCTTGTATTGCCTGATTTCCTTGCTTAGTTTCCTTCCTGGCTTGGTTTATTCTTGGTTCGGGTTGGCTTGGTTCGGTTTGGGATTGTTATTGGTTCATTATGAACCAAGGGTGAACCCCCTACCTACCACCACTACCCTTGGTATTTATTACCCATTCTTCCTTCTCTCTCTTCATTACTCTTCTTCCTTCCTCCATTAACTCTTTTACCTACCAGAGAGAGAGAGGTCTAGGCAAGTACAACTTACTTCATGGTGGAACTCAAATTTTATTGCTTCATTCTCTTCCTTACAGCATTTTAACTAACGTAGTTTGGGTTGAATAGTTTTGATCTATGTCAAAATCATATATTGGGTTGAATAGTTTTGATCTATGTCGAGTTCTGGACTCACGTAGGATGTTAGGTATGGAATTACGGTAAACAATCTAATTGCCTAAATTGACCCAAAGTTGTGCGAAGTCAAAAGAATGCTAGGGGACAAGTTTGGATGGGACATGATATATCAAATTGAAGGTGGACTTGTCTACTTCAAAACTCATGAAGGATATTTCCAAAGATTGGCACTTCTAGTGCTCCAAAAATCTAAGTTACAGAAAATTACATCCATAGTTATAATTAAATATAAAATATAACCTAATAAATAGAAATACTATAAAATAAATTAAAAAAATAATTCCCCAAAATCAGGGTCCTCATAATATCCTAACATATGGGTAATTACCTATGCTAGGTAAATTCTCATTACCTTACGCAATCTCGTTACCTACCCAAGGTAATACCACATTACCTACACGCCATGGATACCTATATTTAGGTAAATTACTATTCCGTGTTAAATTCTTGTTTGCTACACATGGAAAATCCTCTACACATGCATTATCTTATCCTACCTTCACCTAAACCCCTCATATACACATTAATCACTCTCATACACTTCTGCACAAGCTAAAACAGGCATGTGCAAGGCCAAGTCTGCTGCCTAGGGGCCAAGCCTTGTACCTATATCTCACACACTCTTACATTCTTACTTGTAAGCTCAAACCCTCACTCACCTAGCTGCTAATACACTGATATCCACCTGAAACTTTATGCACAGAGGTACACATGCACAATCCAAGGTATATATCAAATCTCTCATATGAATTGACAAATATTTCACACTCTCAAGCTCATGCCGACTCTCTAATACCCTACACATTATTCACCCCCATACAGGACTTGTACATATAGCATTCCTTCATTACTATTGTCTATAGCAGTCCCTTCCTGCTGTAGCAAATAGGAAACAGGGGGTAAAGCCTTACCCTTCGAAAATAGGGATTAAGATCCCCCCTTTCTCCTTACTGCCTACGTACAGTAAGGCTCTTGATTCCCTGTGTCGTGTCTATCTCTCTACTCAAACACCCTCCCCAACACAGATGCATGGGTGCATACTAAGACACACTCATGTATCATACTCAACTGTTATCTTCTCTTGTTTGTCCATCCTATATCTTCTACTACTACATCTTTTGCCTATATTTTTTCCTCATTCACACACATACATATGCCTTTCCTAACAAGCACACACAGAAGAACTGTAACCACATCCCTCTTCTCTAGACCCTACGCCAATTGATTCTTGGAGTTTCCTACCAAGATTCTACCTATTGCTGCTTATGCAAATCAACAGGCCTTCAAAGATTCTTTCCTCCATCTGCTGCCCCATTTAAACCCCCTAGTCCTATCTATCCTGCTATTAAGTAGGGAAATCCCCTCCTCCTACTAAAGTTGTTGCCCCTAAGCAACAGCAAGCAACAAGTTGTTGTTGTTGCTGCTATGCCCTTCCTTTCTTTCCTCCAATACAACTAATGATGTGCCTCAAATCCTGAGCCTCCTAGGATACTACTGCTACTGCTATTCTATTCATTTCATCCTCTACTAACAGTTACATCAGTTAACTACTAAGGTACATATATAGCCCGAGCGCCCTAATACAGTTAACTAATATACATGTCTAGCCCCCTCTATACACACACATTATATAATGAAAAAAATATTATAATATTAATGTCAATTCCTTCTCCCACACATTAGTCATCTAATGAAACACGCACACCCACACTAACATTACAATATCAAGTATAACTCAAAATATCCCCTTACTCCCAAGTTATGCAAAACCTATAATACCCACTTATAATCAGTGAAAAAATATACAAAGGCTAATCTATATTAATGTACAACTAAAAACAAGTGTCAAACCTGAATTTAAAACATTGGGACTTCTTTTGATCATTTTGTCAAATACTTGACATACGTATCGGGATACGTTGAAATATGCCCATGATACACACTCCAAATGGATCCAACTTGACCCTAAGCATACCCACATGTTCTAAATCACAATTAGGACCTAACAAACCTATTCACAAATCCTAAAAATTTTATTCTCGGATTTTCTCCAAAATGGCTCAAAATACCAAAGGAAAAGTCTCCAAATGAATGAAGAAGAGTCAAAACTCCTCTCCATGGGTAGCCCTAATGCATGGGGGTTCCTAAATGATGTCTCTATACTATTTAATGCACAATAAATGGGTTTAGTGACAGATTACCTATTGGAAGATAGATTAACAATGAAACGGCTTCCAAAATCTAAAAGTTTCCAAACTCCAAGTGCTCCTACCTCCAATGCCTTGCTTCTAGAGTCTTCTAACTATTAGGACTTCTTTTGAAAATATGGAGATAAATAAGATGAAGTTAAGCTATATAAAGGAAAGGGGCTATGATATTAGGTTAGGGTTAGGGTTATGGCTAATAGGAAATATCCTAAGCCCTTCTCTTTAGTTATGACAAGTTTAATGAAGGAGCCCCACTCCCTAATAGGTGTTTAGTCAAATTTTCTAACTAATCCTTCCAATCTAACTAGAGGCTAACTAAAGTCTAATTATGCTAGTCCTAATCATTTAATTAGGTAGTCATGTCAAGTTAGTTTAGGTCCTCTAGGGTTACTAACAACTATTCTAACAAATGGCTAACCACCAATCATATATAGTAATATAGCATATTTACTATATTAATTATTATAAATAATTAATCCAAAAATATAACTGCTAGTTTTGTAAAATAAATTTATCACTCGAAATATAATTTGAATACCATTATTCACAATAAGAACAAAAAATAGGAAAAAAGTCAAAAATACCCCTCTTTGGGAAAGTGGTGGTGATATAACTGAAGCTTGAACATTGAGAAGTGCTCCGACTCTCGGCACGATCGAATACTTGGTAGAAGGTTCGACCCCTTTTTTCTACTCCTTCCCGCAAATAAAATTCTTGTTGCCTCTAACTTATTCAAATCGACGATGCCAAGTTAAATGCATACCAAATCACTAATATCAAGACTCAGGATAACTGTATCGATTTAGAGTAATTTACTTTAAAAATATAAGTTTTACACTAAAAAGCGAAAAGTTATTGTTCTAGAAAAGAGGTAGACTATTTCATGAACTGTAAAATAAAATAAAACGTTGTGTCACACCCAGAACCAGAATACTGGCAAGTAGGGACAGACTAGGCTAGGTACGTAGACCAAAGTACTCTAGTAATCCGAAATAACATATAAGCCATATAGATGGGGGTTACTGCTACAAGCCAACAGTCAATCCAGGGTCAAATAATCCTAGATATTGTAATCACAGGTAAGAAACTAAAGTACAAGAGTATGATCATCTGGCATATAAGACAGTAAAGCATCCCAAACTATAATATATAGATGATCATGAAGCTAGTAATACAAAATAAAGAATTAGCAAGACTAAGTCATACATGATCGCTCTAGCTGCAGTCTAGAAAATATACAATCATGTCTAAGCCAAAAGGCCAAATGCCAAGTCTAAAACACGAGCAAAACACGTGCGCGATGGCTAAACACCACAAAAGAATATATACAAAAAAGAGTGTGTAAGAAAAATAACACCCACTCAAGCACCCTAGTACTCCGGGTGGTTACCATCGAGTAGAAGGTACGAAAGATCCTTCGGTCTCTTCTATCAGATATGGCCAAATAAAACCAGTTGGGTCAGACCTCCAATAGCAAGTACTACAAAGGAAGCCAAACTATGAACTAAAACTAGCAATAACTAACATAACAACGGACAGAGACATAAATAAGTAAATGTGGATCGAGACTCGTGCGCTACCAATGCACTCATTTCGAGAATAGAAAGACAATAAGCAAAACAACATGGGCCATAAAGTAAACAACATGTATCATAATGTAAACTGTAGACATATAAAATAAACGAAAGTATGTGAACATGTAAGATAAACTGGACATGTTAGCATGTAAAGTAGCTGAGTCATGTAAGCATGTAAGGTAACCTGGACATGTAAGCATGTAGGGTAACCGGAACATATAAGCATGTACATCATAGGAATCATGTATAGCATATGAGTACTGAATAAGACGACAAATGACAAGATGACTTAGAAACTATTCCAGAATCGAATTACAACCCGTAAACCAAACAAGGATCGGGGTTGCAATCCTTCTCCTGAAAAGAACTTAGCCTCTAATCATTCACCGACGAAAGTAAAGCATATACATAAGCTAGACACAAATAAGAAAAGACAGGACTGGACTCCGTCCATCAATCACGGCCAAGCAATTAGTACGGCTTGATACATTAGCTAACTAGAGTTATCATAATTTTTGATTACTAACATATGCACTTTGAGAAATTCTATCAAGTTATCTGTCCTGCAGACTACCCAACTTATCTAGGCTACAAGAATGAAGTAATGGATACATTACCCCGGAGACAAGTACATCCCAAGATCTAATAGTGGGTACATCGCCCATGTGCATAGAGGATACATTGTCCAAGAGACAAATCTACCATATAGACATATAAAAGGTGCAACACTCGACGGTATGCTAGAAGTGTGCTCATCATGATAGATAACTACAAGTCTATTCAGGTTGGGGCTGGAACAAAGGGCTTGCAGGCAACTGAAAATCTTCCCTCCTAATGATCTAGATAATCAAGCTAGTTGTTAACCCCTAACATTTTCATTCAGGATTCCGGGTGTGGCATTCCGCAGAATCCATCCTATACATGAGACATACGAGACTAGACAAAACAAGCAAGAATGTACACTATAACAAGCCACAATAAGACATAACAATATCAGGACATGAGTGCGCTACGATGATCCACTATAAGAAAATCGGGAGTACGTTATGACAGGCCACTATCATGTAAGCAAGAAAAAGACGTGCAACAAGAGTGCACCACGATGGGCCACTAAAAAAATACTAGACGTGACATAAACTGTAAAGTACAACAAATTCGGGAAGGCATAGCAATATATATCATGGCATGTAAGAAAGAATCGATAGGAAAGACATATAGTAGCATATGATAAGGAATCAATAAAAATAAGTACATGACATAGAACAATAAGTAAACATATGCAAGTGTCATGTATATATAGGTAGTACAATCATTTCCTAACTACACAAGGTCACCTAACCATGTTAAGAATTCATTACAGTCAAAGAAAATATTAAAAACGGACAAAAATGGGCAAACACGGACAAAAACAGGAAAAATAATAGCCTATTCGGACCATCCGACGAATTATTACATATTACTGATAGATTTTCTGAACGGTTACAACAAGTTTTTAGAGCAAATTTGGACAATCCGGTGGATTTTCATGGATTACCGACAGATTATCTGAATCGTCACAGAAAGTTGATTTTTGAAAACTCTAAAACTTGTTTCGGCCATAAAAACTTTGTTTCAAATCGAAACACGACGCTTCAAAAGTCAAACTTGCATGAAATTGAATTCTCTACAATATGGAAGTATTAGTTTTCACAAATTCAAGGATTTGATAGATAAATACCTCAAATTACTCCAAAAATAGGTTATCGAGAAACCGAAACGGGTTTCGATATCCACCAAACTCAAAATCCATGGGATATAAGCTAGGTGAGGACCTCATATAACATATGTGACCAAGATCCGTGATGGTAACACCAGTATCACTCTCGATACTGAGTTTTCTACTAAGTCAATATTGGATTTTAACATAAATCAAAACCTAGCTCAAAACAAATTTAAAAACATGTACATAACTAAAATCATGAGGAAAACATATTTAATAAAACAAGTTTTAGAATAACATGAGCTATCAATACTAAAGAAAACAAAAATGATAATAATTAAGGTTGTTTAGTAATTCGACAAGATGTACTTGCCTAGGTTAAGCTCCAAGCCTAATCTTCTAATCTACCTCCAAGAGGGGTACGAAACCATACTCTAGGCCTCAATGCCAAGCTTTCCTAAGTTTGAGGGAAAGGAATGAAAGAGAAAAGAAATGGAAGAAGGAAATAAAAGAGAGAAGAAAGAGAAAGTAAAAGTGTATATAGAAGAGGGAATTAATCGTGATCATTGGATCGTGATTCGCGTCACGATCTAAATCCATCCTAACCATCCAAAGAAAACCAAGTATCCATTGGATAGTAGGGTGAGTCAACCAATGGACCAATGGATAATAGGATACTTCTACACTATCACGAAAATATCTAAATACTATTCATTAAATATCTAAAACCTACTCATAAAAATATCTAAACACCATTCACGAATATATCAGAAACATTATTCATGAAAATATTGGGAAATAGAAAATATATAAAAGTAAAAAATATCCCCCGGGCGGTATGCCATCAGTACACTAGCGGTATGTCGGTCAAGAAGAAAATATATAATTTTCAAAAATTTTACAGCATTTCGATAACCAAGAAAATACGAAATATACTACAAAATATGTATCCGTATATAAATACCGATACTGTGAGACTAGTCTCACATGTTTGTTGCGGCATATGGTGCCTCGGAGAATTTGGTACCTAAGGGATGCCAAATCAGAACGTACGGCTTTGAGAAAATCAACTCTCGCATGATTCAAAATAATAATACTGCTTAATATTGTTCGTGATATGCAATATGTTTTCATGTATTAAACTGTTTACGCATTGTCATGGTCATGGACAACTTATGCACAAGTTCATTTTCTTCAAAATAGTATCCAGGGTGCTGGAACTGAATTGACCTAAGGGGAATGGTTATCGTGCTTCGGTGAGGCATGCAGACCTTCAGTAAGGTTTGTAACCGAGGCTGAATGGGTAGCATCGTATGCCATCAAAAATAGTCCTATGTGCTATGTAACACCAATGACCACATGTAAGATAATAGCATGCTCACCTATTGTCTTATGCAGGTGAAAATTATAATCTCTATTTCATGCAGGAATGAGCACGATCGTGGTAGGAATTGAGATAAACTGCTATATTTTATCGTATGCTTTTACTGTTCAAAGAGGGCTATCAAATGAACTAAATTCATCTAGTTTTAAATAAAAAAAATTGAATGCATGCCTACCTTAATAATCAAAGTCGGTTTAGACGAGTGGGTTCATCCTGCTTACTAGTACATTCCCAAGTGTACTAATCCACCAACCCCACAGGTGACGAGAACTCCGGGGGTGCATGGTGCTAGACCAAAGCTGAAGTTCGGAGAGACATTTTGAAGCTCTTCCTATTTCAAAGTATTTTGAAACCAATTCATCGAAAACTTTTAATGTATAAAAGGGTGTGAATGTATGAAACAACAAGTATTAGTTTAGGTAGCTTGTCATGTATTTTTTGTTTCAATCAAATGTAACCACAACGGCACAACCCATGTAATATGATTTGCACTTAATTGTAAGCTATCAATGAAAAAATATTTTTTATCTTCCTATAATGCATGCTCAATTCTCTACGATTTGAGAAGTTTTAACTTGATATTTCAAAAGATGTATCAAATGTAATATTCTTATCTTGTACGAGTGCAACTCCAGATTCGTAAGGCATCACGTCCTAGTGAGAATGATCGATTCGGCATAATCGATGCAAAGGTAAAAGGTTTGTGGAAGCAGGGCATGACAGCAACGACCTTCTCCAATATGGAAACATTTGTCTTGAGTTCTCCACAACTCTCGACCATGATCTTTAGCTCATCGTAGCTTCCGACCTTCCTATGCAAGTCCTCAATCTCTGTAGGATGGCATTTGAGCTCCTCCTCGAGTGTGGATCGGATCTCTTGGAATTGCTTTCGAAAGGTTGCCATGGACGAAGCGATGCGCTCTCCAACCCATCGTAAAACTCCTCTAACCTCGTATTGCTATACTCCAAGGAGACCATGCGCATTGTCATGCCCCAATTCGATAAATCATCCCGATTCTTATTATGCCAAATCGATCGTCCTCGCTAAGGCATGATGTCGTACGAGTCTAGAGTTATACTTGTATAAGGTAAGAGCATTACATTTTATCATTTTATTTGAAACATTAAGTTAAAACTTCATAAATCATAGAGTAATTAAATACGCAGTGTAGGAAGATAGAAATATGCTTTTTATTGATAGCTTACAATGAAATACAAGTCATATTACAGTGGATATGCCGTTGCAGCTATATTTTGATTAAAACAAAAGAAATATACTCGACAAGCTGCCTGAACTAACACTTGTCGTTCTATACATTCACCCTTTTATACATAAGCCATCGATGAATTGGCTTCAAAATAATTCACAATAGAAAGAGCTTCAAAATGCCTCTTCGAACTTCAGCTTTGGCTACATGGGGATTAGTACACTTGTAGGATTGGGGATTAGTATATTTGGAAATGCACTAATGAGCCGGATGAACCCACTTGTCTAAATAAACTCTAATTATTAAGGTAGTTATGCTTTAGAGTTTTTTTTTCCTATTTAGAACTAGATGAATTCAGTTCAGATAGATAGCCATCTTTGAAGTAGTAAAAAGCATGTAGTAAAACATAGCAGTTTATCTCAATTCTTACCACAGTTGTGCTCATCCATGCATAAAATAGAGCTAATACTTACTACAAGCATAAGATAATAGGTGAGTATGCTACTATCTTATGTGTACGATCATTCGTGTTACAAACCACTTGGGATTATCTCACCAGCATTGTGATCCTTTTAGCCTAGGTTGCGAACCTGGCTGAAAGTTTCGCAACACATCATTATCGTTGCACGATTATTCATTCCCCTGCGGTCGATTCGGTTCCGATGGCCCGGATACGATTTTGAGAAAAACTAACTTGTACACAAGTTGTCCATGACCATGCTAATGCGTGAACAGTTTAATATATGAAAATAAATTGTATAGCATGGACAGTATTGAACAATATTATCATTTTTCCTAACTCATGCAACGATTCATTTTTCCTAAAGTCGTACTTTCGATCTGGCATTGTAGCTCCCCTTCCCGAAAATTCTAAAATATTCTATTTTTTTACTTATTTAATTAAATGGTGATTTTTTAGATTTTACAAATAATTAATTATTATATTTATTTGTTATATTAAATTGTTATAATGTGATTTGTAAATTATGCGCTTATATAATATATATGTGTATGTGCATGTATATACATAAATATATATAATATAACGTGTATGTGTATGTAAATACAAATATTATTATAATAGGTGTGTATGTGTATATATGAATACATATAATACCTTATATATATATATATATATATATATTTTAAAAATATATATATATATATATATATATATATATATATATATATATATATATATATATATATATATATATATATATATATTTATATATATATATATATATATATATATATATATATATATATATATATATATATATAAAAATATATATATATATATATATATATATATATAAATATGTGTACGTATATATAAATATATACTATATATGTGTGTAGGTGTATATATATATAAATATATATATTACATGTCTAAAAAAATATATGGATGTATAAAATATGTTCAATAGCATATAAGATATTGTATATATACAGAAATATTTATATGGATATATATATAGAAATATATATATGGATAAATATGTATGAGGCTAAAATACTTATATATAATCCCAGTCCATTGCTTAAGACCCAGCAGCAAACCCTTTTCCAACAGGCCCACAGCCTCTTGGCCTATTCAGCCCGAGCCCAGTGAAACCTTCCCGAGCCTATAACAATTGAAGTCGAACACAGTAAACACGTTATGTGTCGAGAGAACAGAGGAGTAATCGATAAAAACCCTATCGCCAAGTCCCTACCCAGACCGCCGACCCCCCCTATGGGCGCACCTCACGCGCACGCCCGCTGTCGACGCCATCGCACGCACGGCCACAGCCGGCCGACAGCGCTCTCGTGCACGTAAACCGGGTAGCAACGTACAGCAGTAAATGCGTGGAGGGAGGCTGACTTCGCAGCAAGCTCACAACCTACCCACGCGACAATTTTCCGATCTGCTTTCGCAGGTAAACACCCAGCCTATACCACTTTAAATGTCTTCTAATAGATTTAATTGTAGTACCCTAGATTGCCCAAAAAATCGACGCCAAAACTAGCAAATAACTGTTAGAAAACAGGATAGTTTTGCAGTCCAGGAACCTACATTGGCGGATCGATTCCGATCAATCCAGTAAATTTTTAGAAATTCCACCTGAACACGATTATTGACAACATGTAGGACATTATAACTCTTCTCGTAGATTCGAATTTCAGTAAGTTGATGAGAAGATATTCGATTCGAAAGTTCAACAAAATCATGTTTAATAAACTTGAAAATCACTCCGATACCACGTCCGTCCCGCCATTTCGGGCGACGTGGTCGTGAACCGAAAGCATCAAAAGTTGCGTAACGGCTTCGTGGTCGTGTGGGCTTTGACGAAATTCAATTGGTCGTGTGTGCGCGACGAATTTGATGCGTATCCGTCAAAATTCACCGTAGCGTGTACTTTGCAAATTCTCCAATTACTTTATGTACGTTCGTCAGATTGAGACGAAACTTACGCCAGCAGAGCCGTATCGTTTTTCTGGTCCTGTATGCCAAGTTTGGTCCGATTTTGAGACAGTTGATAAAATCGTCGTTTTGCGGGCCCCACGGTCCCACTCAACGGGTGATTTTGTGCACGGCCCACCGGAATCCAACTCTGGACATACGGTTGGGTTCGTATCGAAAAACCAAATCTGTAGACATGTAGTTTGATGACTTTAGAGACCGTTGACTCTGGCACGCTTTTTGGTGCAAAGCAGGTCCAACGACGGACATCATTTTTGCCCGAAATTAACGTTTTGCACATGTGTCCATAATTGGACTTAAGGACAGGCAATCGTAGCTAATTTGACTATTTTGAGAATGTTAGTAATATTTATTTCAGCATCTGGAGACTTCTGCATGTGTTGACTGATTGTGGCTCATTGTGTGGTATAGTATTAGTTTCTCCAGCTAAGGACCTCAGGCAAGTGCACTTTCTGATTGCTTTCGATTCATAGTAGTCTTTTTTATTTCATGTCTATACATATATCTTGCTGCTTGTTGACACGCTCGTCACACGGAGTTGTCGGGAGGGGAAATATCTTAGTATACATGTGGACTACCCAGAAATATCCTAATATGTCTATTCTTGAATGCTAGCCGCTGCGCACGACACGTGCAGTGTGCCTTATTTACCCCCTAGCCGTCCACATGTTGAAACGGATATTTCACACCACCTATATAGATGTCTTTTTATTAGTTTTTCCTTGTTTACTTCTCTACCGTGCTATGTCATAGTTTTCTTACTAGCTTTCATATTTCATATGCTATTTTCATGTCTTGTTAATTCTATTATGTTTTTGTTTTGTCGTCGGTTTGTGTACTTATTCCATTCCTGACTGGAAACCAAAATTTTTCAGGTTTAGCCGCAATCATTCTTAGCACTGGGATGCTTGGGTATGCTGAGGACAACCTAGAAATAGAAAGCAATTGTATCAATTTTAATAATTGTAAATCTTGTACCTTCTTTAATTATAAATGTTGTAATAAATATAGAATTGTGAATGAGCATCAAATGTTATTTTTTGAATATTATTTCTTGCGGGCTTGACAACGTTCTATCGCCGACTCTGCGGCGTAGGCTGGCTTGGACACGTCTCATATCCGAAAAGCGGGTACGGGTCGTGATAAGTTTTTATGGTGGCCCATGCAGGTCCTTTTTCGTAAAATATTACGAACTTGCGATGGTATGTTAGTCATACTATTGCGAGCCTGCGCTCAGGAAATGCTCATTCATAATTAGGATTTAAATGATTTAGGAGAATAACTAGGATAAGGGTCCCTTAGTTATTTGACTAATTGGGTAGTTAAGGTTGTTAGGTAGGCCATGCTATTTTTGAATTCAGATAACTTGTCCGATCTCTATAGAAACACCTTTATTTTGATATGACAATATGACCCCATGCAGTTATGCTATTCACTTGGTATGTTAGGCTTGCCTATAACTAAGGCGTTAATTTTGATAAACTGTTTAATGTTCTATTACTTTATTAGATATAAACCTTATGTCGTAAATTGGAAATGCCTATTTTAAATTCTATTTTGCTATAAGAAATTGGTTTATAGTTCCTGATTTTGTTATTCCCGTATGAATCCCGAGTTAGACTTGATTCAAAGTTTTCCCTCAGCCTTTAGAAATATATATATGAAATAAATGTTAGGATGTTCTTATTTCCCTGTCATCAGTTATTTTCTTCCCGATCAACCTTTTACTTTAAGGATTGAGACTCATAGGTAGATGTTTACGCTTCCTATCATAGTCAACCTGTTTGAATCTCCAGCAGCCCCTTGAAGTCCTTAGGAATATAGTTAGAGTAATTAAACGACTGTGATGGTTAGACAGCAGCGCACTGTCGTCAATTATTAGAGAGTGGAGAATGTGGGTTCACTGCAGCCAGCAGCGCACTGGCGAGGCACAACCCACAAAATTGAAATCATCCCGAAGAACCACAGTTTATGGAATATTGCTAAAGCTATTTTCTTATTTGACGTCTTTTAGATCTTAGATACCCTTGTGCTAATATAGGGTAGAGCATCTGATAGCTCATCACACCTGAATTACGGAACCAAGGGTTGTCACAGCCAGGGTATACAGGCGAGGCATAATTCCCGGTGAAATAATTTCAGACGTGATTACAAGTTTAGGATATTATAGAGGATAGGAAAGTGCCCTGTATGCCCTCTAAGATCCAAAACCAATACTAGTATAATTTCTGTAAGTTGAGTAGCATGTCTCCCAACCTAGCGTTATGTGGTCCTTGTGACCCATTAACGGGGTAATTGACCGGCACTAATAGGTTTACTTAAAAAATAGAACTCAGAAGTCCATAACCCATTAGTCGACCAAGGCCTTAGAGATAGGAAGATAATAGGTTGAATGTATAGGCAAGAACACCAGGTAAGGATTTGATTTTTCTCGAAATTCAAACTACTTGTATTTCTTTTCAAAAAAATCTCGTGTACTTGTATTCTGACTATCTTGACCAACGTTGCTATTACAGTCTAGATTTTGCAAGCTTACTCTTTTATTGAGCTTTATTCAAGACACATGCTTATTGGGGACGCCCGCTAACATATTGTCTAATCAGAATCAATGTATCACAGTCTGATCAACCATGATGCATTTCGTTCGCTTTTATTAATTATCCTACGTGGATTGAGATATAGATGTCTCTAGGGTCTCATCAGCGATTGCTTTGACAATTCCTCTTGAATTAAATATTCGCCCTTGAATCATGTAATTGTGTTTAGTGACATCTCTCTTGAACTCTTTATTGTTTTCATCTTCAGTGATTGGAAAGACGAAAGCTCGTAATTGATAGATAGATATAGAGTATCCCCATGGCTATGATAGTGGTATACGCAAGTATAGCTACCATCAGCCAGCCCTGTGACTGGAACCTTGCCTTGAGTCACTCGTCCTCCCTTCGACACTAAACCTACTATCTTGATCTTCTGGTCATTGGAGTTCGAGAATGATTAGGATCTTTCCCCTTGACCAAAACCAACCTAGGAGACTACCTATTCTCCAGAGACCAAATGATGTGAGCCTCTAATCATTTGTTTGAAGCTTTCTTCAACTAGAACCCTTGTGATAATAGTCCGGCAGGTTTGACCCTAATAAGAGAATCACGACTCAGTTGTTAGAAATCTTTTTATATGACGTGCCTTAGAGCTGGATACCCCGTCGATAACTCTTGTGCACTATGGATGTGTATGTTCCTCTATTTTATCGACCATATGTTATTGTACACTTTCGTTTCTCATTTATTAAGGGATGATCATTGACTTGACTTACATCTACCATATTCCGTTACGCCGTGCCTCATTCTCTATTAACAAGAGTCGAGGTACAGTATCCGAATTTTGGGAACCCTCTAACCTCATTATTCCTAAAACCATGTCTTAGCTTCTAAGGAGGGTAGACTGTTAGCCTTCTAACGTTTTTGAGATATACGAAGACTACCGATTGATTAGAATAATTCCCATTAGAATGATAGTTAGAGCCCCATGGACTCCCACTATCCATTTAGATCATTTTGTGTACCCGACCATGTCATTAATATTCGGAGCACGAGACCAGCTGTTACCTTCCAACAAACTTCATATGCAAGACCTAGACGAATCCACCTTCACTTCGGTATGTCATGTCCCACTCAAACTCGTCCCCTTGTACTCTATCTTTATGGTACGACTTTCAGGACAAAAGGACTAACTATAACCTTTACCATAGTACCGGTATACTTTCTGACTTTCATTAGAGCCTCAACCTTGACTCAAATCCTTCGACCCAATATATGGTTGTGATCTACCCGAAGCCCACTACACACCTGCCACTATTGTACCGTCCAATTGAGGCCTCATGTGCTACTTAAACACAAAAGTCACTAAAGGTGCATTTTGGGCTTGTGGACTTAACTGACCAACCAGACTAGTAATTAGCTCAATCCCTTGGGTAGAAACCTATTCTAGGATACCCTAATCTAGTAGGAATAGTTCTATCATTAGGATCTTGTCTAGTCCATATAGATTAAAACCTAATGTTCATCCAACCAACGAGTGATGTCCAATCTGGGAACCCATTAGGACCCAGTACTACAACCCATCTAGGCATACCCCCATATTTGGACTATAGGACTGAACCATTTGAAATCGGCCCCTGTATCTACTATGTAATCTCCACCTTTAGAATGTGAATCCATTCGTAACCTTTATCCCATCTACCTGGAAGTCGCGATACGATCTTGTATTGCACTCATATTCTTTGCTCTTGTGTTTAAATAACCACGAAAAGGATTACAACCTGAATTTCTTAAATTTCGTTATATTGTGAAACCTTGTTTAGAATTTCGGAAATAGAATTTCTATATTGCGTGGATTACAAGCTCTCTAAGAGCGAAGGGTTCTTCGATGTAGCAAGTGACTGGACTAGAGTAGCCCAATCTAGCGAATAAGACTATAGGTTCATAAATACTCTTTCTACCTGTATTATCGTATATTATCTACCGCTCTTTAAACTTCATAATTGCTCTTGATTGTTCTTCCTTATCTTTCTGTCCTCTCTATTGCAGATAGACGAAGGTCATACTTATTAGGATTCACCAATATTCTTAGCTACTTGTGTAAATTACTGCTTGCTAAGTTCGGGTTGCTTGATAGATACGAGAGGATTATAGAGACCATATGCCTAGATACTTGTTGGTAGGACCCTTAGCAACCAGTTAAAAGATTTTTAAGATTTTAGTTTGAGGAGTAGTGTGACCAAAGGTGGGTAGAAGTCCTAGAGGCTAAATGGCCAGAAGGAGAATACAGCTATTTTTGAGGAATTAAAATTTGAGAAGATTGTGGTAATAGTGGATTTATTCTATTATTTTTATTTTATTTTATTTTGATTTTAGGCATGTTTATGAGTTAGAATTTCGAGGACGGAATTATTTTTAAGGTGGGTAGATTTGTAGCTCCCCTTCCCAAAAATTCTGAAATATTCTATTTTTTACTTATTTAATTAAATGGTAATTTTTTAGATTTTATAAATAATTAATTATTATATTTATTTGTTATATTAAATTGTTATAATGTGATTTGTAAATTATGCACATATATATATATATGTGTATGTGCATGTATATACATAAATATATATAATATAACGTGTATGTGTATGTAAATACAAATATTATTATAATAGGTGTGTATGTGTATATATGAATACATATAATACCTTGTATATATATATATATATATATATATATATATATATATATATATATATATATATATACTATATTATGTGTGTAGGTGTATATATATATAAATATATATATTACATGTCTAAAAAAATATATGGATGTATAAAATATATTCAATAGCATATAAGGTATTGTATATATATAGAAATATTTATATGGATATAAAAAAAAATTTATATATATATATATATATATATATATATATATTTTATATGGATATATATATAGAAATATATATATATATATATATATGGATAAATATATATGAGGCTAAAATACTTATATATAATCCCAGCCCATTGCTTAAGACCCAGCAGCAAACCCTTTCCCAACAGGCCCACAGCCCCTTGGCCTATTCAGCCCGAGCCCAGTGAAACCTTCCCGAGCCTATAACAATTGAAGCCGAACACAGTAAACACGTTATGTGTTGAGAGAACAGAGGAGTAATCGATAAAAACCCTAACGCCAAGTCCCTACCCAGACCGTCGACCCCTCCCCCCCATAGGCGCACCTCACGCGCGCGCCCGCCGCTGGCGCCACCACGCGCGCGGCCACGTTCGGCCGACAGCGTTCTCGCGCGCATAAACCGGTAGCAACGTACAGCAGTAAACGCGTGGAAGGAGGCTGACTTCGCAACAAGCTCGCAACCTACCCACGTGACGATTTTCCGATCCACTTTCGCAGGTAAACACCCAACCTATACCACTTTAGATGTCTTCTAATAGATTTAATAGTAGTACCCTAGATTGTCCGAGAAATCAACGCCAAAACTGGCAAATAACTGTTCGAAAACAAGATAGTTTCGCAGTCCAGGAACCTACATTGGCGGATCGATTCCAATCAATCCAGTAAATTTTTAGAAATTCCACCTGAACACGATTATTGACAACATATAGGACATCATAACTCTTCTCGTAGATTCGGATTTCAGTAAGTAGATGAGAAGATATTCGATTCGAAAGTTCAACAAAATTATGTTTAATAAACTTGAAAATCACTCCGATACCACGTCCGTCCCGCCATTTCGGGCGACGTGGTCGCGAACCGAAAGCATCGAAAGATGCGTAACGGCTTCGTGGTCGTGTGGGCTTTGAAGGAATTCAAATTGGTCGCGTGTGCGCGACGAATATGATGCGTATCCGTCGAAATTCACCGTAGCGTGCACTCTGCAAATTCTCCAATTACTTTATGCACGTTCGTCAGAACGAGACAAAACTTGTGCCAGCAGAGCCATATCATTTTTTTGGTCCTGTATGCCAAGTTTGGTCCGATTCTGAGACAGTTGATAAAATCGTCGTTTTGCGGGCCCTACGGTCCCACTCAACGGGTGATTTTGTGCACGGCCCGCCGGAATCCAACTCTGGATATATGGTTGGGTTCGTATCGAAAAATTGGATCCGTAGACATGTAGTTTGACGACTTTAGAGACCGTTGACTCTGGCACACTTTTTGGTACAAAGCGGGTCCAACGACGGACATCATTTTTGCCCAAAATTACCGTATTGCCCTGTGTCCAGAATTGGACTTAAGGACAGGCAATTCTAGCTAATTTGACTATTTTGAGAATGTTAGTAATATTTATTTTAGCATCTGGAGACTTCTGTATGTGTTGACTGATTGTGGCTCAATGTGTGGTATAGTATTGGTTTCTCCAGCTAAGGACCTCAGGCAAGTGTACTTTCTGATTGCTTTTCGATTCATAGTAGTCTTTTCATTTCATGTCTATACATGTTGAAACAGACACATGCAGTGTGCCTTATTTACCCACTAGCCGTCCACATGTTGAAACAGATATTTCACACCACCTAGTTAGATGTCTTTTTATTAGTTTTTCCTTGTTTACTTCTCTACCGTGCTATGTCATCAGTTTTCTTACTAGCTTTCATATTTTATATGCTATTTTCATGTCTTGTTAATTCTATTATGTTTTCGTTTTGTCGTCGGTTTGTGTACTTGTTCCATTCCTGACTGGAAACTAACATTTTTCAGGTTTAGCCGCAATCATTCTTAGCACTGGGAGGCTTGGGTATGCTGAGGACAACCTAAAAATAGAAAGCAATTGTATTAATTTCAATAATTGTAAATCTTGTACCTTCTTTAATTATAAATGTTGTAATAAATGTAGAATTGTGAATGAGCATCAAATGTTATTTTTTGAGTATTATTTCTTGCGGGCTTGACAGCGTTCTACCGCCGACTCTGCGGCGTAGGCTGGCTTGGACACGTCTCGTATCCGAAAAGTGGGTACGGGTCGTGACAGGCATCTCGTAGACACCCATTTCCCGAGGCACCATAAGTCGCAACCAACGTTTTATTTTATTTTACAGAACATGAAATAGTCTCTTTTTTAGAACCTTATTTTTTCTCTCTTAGATATGAAACTTATATTTTTAGAGTAAATTACTCTAAATCGATACATTTTCTTCGAGTTCTTGATCTTAGTGGATTGGCATGCATTTAACTTGGTATCGTCGATTTGAATAAGTTCGAGGCAAAATAATTTCATTTACGGGAAGGGAGTAAAAAAGAAGGGGACGAATCACTTACCAAGTATTTGATCGTACCGAGGGTCAAAGTACTTCGCAACGTTCAAGCTTCAGTTACGCAAGCTCCTGCAATGACACCAATACTTAGTCAGAATTTCTTATTTAATCCTTCGTTTCAAAATTCGTAGAATGCATTCAAAAATCAATACGAAAACACATTCATCAATACCAAGTAGCGAAAACTTAGAAAACCATACAGAGTCTAGTCCCGTCGAAGGGACTCTTATGTAGAGCTAACTTACCGAGATGCAGCTTGCTGCATCTAGGACTTATTCCAACAGAAGTCGTTCTATTAGCTGGATCGATTCTCGTAACGTTCATCCAAATCAATTTGATCGATGTCGCAAGGTTTTATCGTTTACCAAGCTCAACAATTGAGTCAGATGGCCATCTAAGTTTCTGACCGATCTGACTCGGCACAAGCATATTACGAAGTCCGTCGCCTATCGGAAGTGTAGCACTACATAATATACCACTAAGAAAAAGTTGTCCCGAAACTTAAGAACAAGGGCCTGACCTTAAATTAGGCAAACAACGAGAGGTACTTTTTCTTCATCGCTGCCTCTATTTCCCACGATGACTCTTCAACTGAATGATTCCTCCAAAGAATGCAGACTATGAACATCGACCAATTTTGTAATACCATCTTCTTATAGTACAAAATTTAAATAGGCTCCTCCGAGTAAGATAAGTCAGCACGTAACTTCAACTGATCAATGCTAACCACGTGACTTGTATCATGCACATATTTTTGAAGTAGTCAAACGTAAAAAATATTGTGCACTTCAGCCAAGGCAGGAGGTAGTACGATCCGATAAGCAACAGTCGCAACTCGCACGAGGATCTCGAAAGGGCCTACAAATTTTGGGCTCAATTGGTCATGCCCCGCTCCCGGAGGAGCAATCGTCCTCGCTAAGACGTGATGTCGCACGAGCCTAGGCCACAGAGTCACATAGAGTGTGCCCATTTGCAGCGAAAAGTAAATGAACACAAATTGAAACAATAACTCAATAGTCTTTATTGATATTCAAGAAGTATTACAAGTGGCGCTAGGCCTAGATTACAATTTGCTCAAGCTCTCTCTCTCTCTCTCTCTCTCTCTCTCTCTCTCTCTCTGTGAAACCTAAAAGGCGTGTGTCACTCCCAGTTTTCAAAATTGAGAGTAAATTTATCATTTTTCCATATTCCAAGATTTTAGAATTTTTATATTTTAATATTAATTTTATGGGGATTTGTTTAGTAGGGTTTGAGTTTCGTCTCGTTCCGACATGTGTTAGTGACCCAGGTAGCTTAGACTCTAGTCGGGATCCCAAGATTAGTTAGCCATGGCCCACAAACCCCACTAATTAAGTTAGTATAAGTAGACTAATCCTACTTTATTAGAATGGTTAAATTAGAGACTTAAACTTGACCTTTTTAACACGAAACCTTGGCATGACTTAAGTTGACCCAAAGGAGACTAAGGAGGGGCATTTTGGACTTTTCAAATAGGCCTATTAGTGTAAGGCATAACTGGCCACATATAGAAATAGGTGTCCCTCTCTTTCATTTCATACTTGCTTATCCCTTTTTCCCCAAATTTGTTCTTCCCTAACTTGAGAACTTTCCTCTTGATTTTGATCTCCAAATCCTTCCATTCTTCCTCCAATCTTCAATAATTTCTTCCCATTCAACCAAGAAGAAGGTGCTAGAAAGGTTTTAGAGAAAGGAGCAAGAAAGGGTGTCCAATTTTGAGGAGCTTCCATGTCGGAACTATGTTTATTTGATGGTATCATTTGGATCCAACTCCCATTAGGTATAACCATTCCTCTATTTTAATTTCTCTTGCATTTTAGATATATTTGCATTCATTAGGACCAACCCCATGCATGAACCACTATTAGTTTTGGTTTACAGGCTCTCATGAGTCCTCTCTAGGAAATTAGGGTAGTTTTGGTGTTCCCATAGAGAGTTTCCAAGAAGAGGATCCCCATGTGTCTGGTTTAATGCCTATTAGGTTTAATTGTGTTTTAATTTCAGTTTTAGACATGTTAGAGGATGGATTGATATTAGTTAGGATGGTTAGAATGAGTTTCATTTAGATACCCATAGTTAAATCTAAGTGATTTAGCCTACATGTCATAATTTAGCTTCTACATGTCATTTTTGATGCATGATATATGTTGTGGACTGTTTTATACATATGTATATATATATTGGTATTAGTGTATGTGTTGTAGAGTGGTTTTGTATATGTGTTAGAGAGGGGGGAGTTGTATATATGGGTGAGTGTCTATAGGAGAAGAGAGAAGCAGGAAAAGCTGCTGCCATAAACAGCAGCAGGAGCAAGAAAAGCTGCTGCCATAAGCAGGAGCAGGAAAAACTGCTGCCATAAGCAGCAGCAGGAGCAGAAAAGCTGCTGCCATAAGCAGCAGCTTAGCCATTTGCCTTTGCTTGTGTGTCCATTTGTGGGTGAGTGCTATAATATGTTAGATAGTAGTAAGTTTGTTAGATAAGTTAGTATGTTAGTTTGTCAGTGAGTGTCTAGTAGATAGTCAGTATCCATGTTAGAAAGCTAGTCTATGTTAAAGAGTTATATAGGATATGTTACTATCCTAAGTTATTTCTAAGATATTGTCTTAGACATGTTAGTTGGTTAGACTTAGAGGTAAGCTAATGCATAGACATGTTAGTTTGTGTTAGATATGTTAAATATGTTAGATATTAGAGTTAGTGTGTTAGATGGTTATGAGTTAGGATACTTGATATAGGTATCTTAGGATACTATTGATGGCATCTTAGAATATCTTGGATTTACCCTTTACCTTCAAGGTAATGTGTTTACCTTATTTCAAGGTAAAGTTGGGTTTACCTTAAGGTAAAGTGGTTTACCTTATTTCAAGGTAAGATATTAGGATACAAGGCTAAGGTGTTGGAATATCTTAGCAAGGTATTAGAGTTGCATATGGTAAGGGTAAGGTATGGTAAGGTATTGGTTAGAGGCTAAGGTAATTTATCCAAGTTAAGGTATTGGGTTCCTACCAAGGTATTGGTATTGGGATACCAATTTGACCAAGGTATATAGTATCTTGGTAGGTAATATTAGGAATATGATACTTAGACTAGTTTTAACCTCGGTTGACCAAGTTTGACTATTTTGACCAAAAGTCAACACTTGGCCTAGAATTGACTAGAACTTGACCAGAGTTGACCAGTTGACCAAAAGTCAACTGTGAGTCAAACATTAGACTGGTTTGACCTAGATTGGACTAGGAGTTGACCAGAGTACCAAAATTCAATTGTAAGTCAACCTTTGACCTAGTTTGACCTAGTTTGACTTGGTTTGACTTCATGTGACCTAGTTTGACCTAGTTTGACTGAGTTTTATTTAGTTTGACCTAGTTTGCCAGTGTTTGACCTAGATTTTATATCATACATTAGAAAATCATGCCAAATACTGTTAAACCCTAATTAACTCATATATATCTCATCTTTAGGTCTGTGACATCACTCTGAGCATCGACCCCATTTGATAACTCATGATCGCAGGCGAGTACATTCTCTGATAGTAGTTCCTTGTCTTGATATCTTCTGTATCCGATTCAGTTATAGTATTTTACTTGATTCTCGACACGATGGTGCACGGACTAGTATATATTGGTTGCCTGTCATGAGATATCATTTCTGGGTTACCGTGGTATACTGGTACATTGTTCGATTTATTTTTTTGTACTTGTATTGACACTGATTCCTGAGGGAGATTAGCTACCCTCTTGGAGAAACCTTTTTATGATGTCTTGTATCCGAATCCATATACTATTCAGGGATGGGGAGTTATTATAGGTTATATGATTAATACCTGCCTACCTATATTTCTATTCCTTTCTGCATCATAGCTCCACCCTTACCAGATGTAGGATGTAGCCTGGCCTGATACTGCCTGCCTCATAGCTTTCTATTATAGCCGTCTGATCCTAATTTTTTGTATTTCTATATCATAGCCGGTTAAATGGAACATCCCGATCCTGACCCAAACCGATCACATAACGCTATAATACTCAAGGCACTGTTTATATTTACATTGCATATCAGTTATTCCTGTTCAGTTCTACTTTTCTTTACGTTACACCCTGACATGATTTTCAGTTTATATATCTTGTTTTACTTACAGTCTTGATATAGCATCTTGTATTCCATTATGATTGTCTCTTATAGCATTTGTCAATACTATAGAACTGTTGTTGGTGTTTGTGCTCGTTCATTTTCTTGATAGGATTATCGTTGATGTTTACAGAGGATTTAGAGGCCGACTGCTCTACCTATTATGGGTATGTCCAAGATGGAGACTTTGACCAGGAGTTACCCTTGGTGCCAGTTGAGGATTTACCTCCTGTGTAGACTGTTAGATAGGTTTGACTGGACTGCGTTCCAGCTAGTATTAAGACTTATGTTATATGTTATATTTTGGGATCTTGTGTTGTCTTTAACTCTAAACTGTGTTGTGACTGCATCTATTTTAGTTTTTCAATTTTTATCATATCTTTATGATATTCGTGCCTTTCTTTCTTAGATGTCTTGTGATTGAGTTGAGATTATATACCTCCGTGCGGAGATGATAGGTACATGTATATTGTGTCTATATGTTATATTTTCTAGTAGACCTATACAGCGTTGTACCGTCGATTTTGCAGCGTAGGCTGGACATATCCATGTGCTCGTGCCCCTAATCAGGGTGCGGATCGTGACACATTTTTGTGGGGGCCCATGCAGGTCAGAGTCACAACTAATACGATTTCATACTGGTGCTCAACTTAGAGTGCTGCTACTAGCCTGCAGTTAGGATATAGGTTCTAGGTTATGATAGGAGTTAATCACATTTTAGGAAAATTTTCGATCGTTCGATTATCATGACAACTCTTCTTGCATTCGAATTCTATTGTCCTTCTTTGATAATATCTTATCTTGTGCCATATTGATCTTTTTGCTCGCAACTGTCTTCAGGATGATACTGACTCGAGCTCAGGCAGTTGGATCCAATGCAGCACCAGAGAGGTCTGATCTTTTGTGACATATTTCTCTGATTGAGGGAGCTGCCGTTCAGGAGGCTGTCCCATTGTCCTTACCGTTCAGGAGGGAGTGGCAGCAGCTCCAGGAGGTCTTCCACCTCCAGCCCAGAGGCCTTCTATCGTCATACCGGAGACTCTACCGCTACCACCTCCGATACCGACCGACGTATTTCAAATGTTTGTGCTTCTCTAGCAGATGATGGAGTCACAGCCAGCCCAGACAGAGGCATCGCAGCGCCAGGACAAGGTACTGAGACAGAGCATGGTGAATGCTCATCAATTAGCACTTGCAACGGTAGAAAAGGTAGCCGCAGCTCCAGTTCAGGGCGCCCCGCCCAATAGCCGTATCAGCAGAGTCCTGGATCAATATTGGACTTCAAGAAGATGTACCCCAGGGAGTTCAAGGGGACAGAGGGTATTCTTTATGCCGATGACTGGTTGGAGGATGTAGAGCAGAGCTTAGAGTTGGCAGAGCTTTCGAAAGGACTATGGGTTGCAGTAGCGGCGAGTCAGTTTTTTGACATCGCCTTGACGTGGTACCACACGGATCCTCGTGCACCAGTGAAAGGGTTAACTTGGAAGAACTTCAGGAGGCTCTTCAAGGATAAGTTCTTCCCCGATGTGGCTCTTAGCGTATTGGAGGGCTAGTTTACGGGACTGGTACAGGGGAACTCGTCGGTGGATGAGTATACGACGGAGTTCTTTCGCCTGAGCCGATTCACCCCAGGTATGGGTTAGGATGAGGGGGAGAAGGCCCACAAGTTTAGGAGGGGCCTGATCTATGTTGTTCGTTTTTATACCTCTAGGCGTCGTGAGGCGACTTTCGAGCAAATACTGATGGATGCACAGATAGCGGAGGAGGACTACGGTCTCAGGTCGAAGAGGAGCGGTGACGCTTTAGGAGCTAGTTCTAGTACGGGATAGGCGAAGCGTCCCAACACTCTGCAGGGGTCGTTCCAGCAGCAGTATCAACATCAACAGCATCAGGCACTACCACGTATCTATCAGCATCAGGGGTAGGGCCATAGACAGGCCATCCAATATGCCTACTATGGGAGATCGGGGCACACTCGTAAGGTCTGCAGGAAGAGGTTGGGCGCTTGCCTACACTGTGGAGTGTCCGACCATCAGCTGAGGGATTGCCCTGTTCGTATATACCGAGGAGGTCAGGCGGGGCTTGCAGCTCAGCAGAAGGGTCAGCCACTTCAGACCCAGCAATACCGTTTTGCACATCACCAGAGGGGAGCACCCCAGGACAGGGGATTTGTACTAGCAGCCAGGGAGACTGAGCCCACGGAAGATGTAGTGGCAGGTTCTGTTCTACTCCATTTTTTTCTGCATTAGCCTTGTTTGATTCTGGTACGTTGTGTGTGTTTTTTTGCTCTTAGACACAATATTATTACTGAATTTCTGGGTAGGACTTACAAGATTATGACCGGAGAAGGCATTATCCTGGTCAATAATATTTGTAAGGGGCAGAGAGTTACACTGGGTCGACCCTTGATAATCTTGTTTAAATGTCAATTTGAAATCCTTTTCTTTTGTTTTCGTTCACCCTTGCTCCTCGTTATCGAATTTGATTTTGTTGGATCATCG
Source organism: Iris pallida (assembly GCA_029216955.1). Classification (NCBI taxonomy): domain Eukaryota; kingdom Viridiplantae; phylum Streptophyta; class Magnoliopsida; order Asparagales; family Iridaceae; genus Iris; species Iris pallida. The sequence continues at coordinate 41,639,724 of JANAVB010028818.1, read as the reverse complement.
CTGATTGAATTTTCATATTGATATGAATGTTATGGTCTGAGTTACGATATCTTCTGATAACATATGTTGACGAAAATATGAGATTTGGGATTTCTTGCAGCTATACTAGTTGGCGTAGCGAGGATTCCAGATGACATGATTATAGTGGTGCATACCCAGTTATGGAATCTACCGTTTATCGTAGCCTTGCTTACTAGCGTAGTGAGGATTCTGAGTATCATGATTTTGGATATACATATACGATTATCAGATTGTATCTTGAGAAGGGTCCTAACATGTCTTCTCTATCTTTTCACTTCTGTTAATATAGATTATGTTTTAGGCCATTTGACTCTTCCTACTTTTATTTATGATTATCATATGCACTTTGCCGTAACTTTTAAATTAGGAGCACAAGACTAGTTATTTTCTTAAAACTAACTTCACATACATGATCTAGACAAGATACCCTACACCCATGACCTTTGTGTCCCACTCAGATAGACCATCTTGTGCTTTATTTTTGTCACATAACTTTTTCGACATAAGACCCAATTTTGATTTATCCTACGGAGTCACTTTTATTTCTGACTCGAATTAGAGACACCATTTCGACCCAAAGTATAAGCACGAACCACATTAAGCCTACTACCCACATGACACTTGTGTTCGATCCTTTCGAGCCCCAGTTTCTGTGTCAATCTTTTGTCGCCACAACAGCAGTTCCAGGCCCCAGCTAGGGCCTAGGTTCAGCAGTTTCATGCGACGATATGAGCTCCACTACAACAAGATCAACAGCATCCTCCAAGGCAATTCAGCCAGCTCCCACATGTACCTACTGTCGGTGGTCAGGCCATTTTTGGGAGGTGTGTAGAAAGAGACTGGGAGCGTGCTTGCACTGTGGATCAACAGAACATCTGCTTAGGGGTTGTCTCTTAACCCTTCATCGTCCTGGGTAGTGTCCACACCAAGGGAAGGAAGATAGAGTTAGGCCACTTGTGGAATAGCGTCATGTCCCGCACCAGCAAAGGGATGTACTCAGCTGGGCAGGACTTTTTTGTTGACAGTCGAGGAGGCCTGTCACGACCCGCTCCCGAATAATCGCATAAGAGTCGGACACGCCCAGCCTTCGTCGTTAGAAACGACGAAGTAAGCTGTACCAAGCTAGGGAAATCTAACCAGATAAACATGAATGTGCACAATCACAGCATCTATAAAACGTTCCAAAAAAGATCACCATAATCCACAAATCCATATAACATAAAGGTACCAGAGTCAACAAGAATGAAATATACTATGAACACTAAAACTATATCTAGGAGTAAAGCTGAACAGTCTAAACCTGAAGCCTCTAGCTAAGTCATGTCTCCATCCTGCTCAGCTAAGATCCCGAGCTCTGGCACATAAGGTAGAACAATATATCCTGTAAGTACACCTGTAATATAACCAGTCAGGAGCGGAGCAAAGTACAGTTCTAGGTAATGAACAAGAACATCATGATATAAAAATGAGTACAAAAGAACATGAAATATAAGGTACAGGAAAAGAACATAAAAGTACAGGAATGTAAGTACATGAAATAAAGTACAGGAATGTAAACCATGAACATGAAGTACAAGACATGACATGTGCACAATGTTTGAAATACAACTAGCCTATGTGACTGGCTAGGGTGAGTACATGAATATGTACAGGATTACATGAATATCGGTACGGCTTAGGACCCGCGTGCACGATGCGAGGCCTAAGCTATCTACATGAATATTAGAACCGTGGTTTGGTCACATAGCTAGTGTATTTTCCTTCCCGATGTAAGTAAGTACAAGAACAGGAAGTATAAGGGTACAAGATATCGTGTTACATCATGTCATCATGAGAAGTACAAGATATGTAAATACACAAGACCATAGAATGTAACTTGCCTTGATCCGAAAACCAAGAGTAGAGAGATAGTGATCTCTAATTCCACCTAAAAATAATTGGACATAGTAGATCAAAACCTGAATAATGTCAACTAGCTAACATTATTAAATAATCCATTAATTTAGATACTAACTGAATATTGCCTTACTAACTAATCACTAATTTAAGGAAGTAATATTAGCTATACATACTTCCCAACTGTTATCAACATATTTCAATTATAACCTTAAGATATGCTTATGTGAGATAGTAAGAATTAATTTCAATACAGAGGCTTATTACAAAACTTGAATATTGGTGAAAGTATATAAAGTATATATACAACACCAAGATTTTACTAATAATTTCCTGATACTTATTGACAAGATGTATTTTTCACATAAACTATAACTGATACCCACTATTTAGGGTTCAACTAGCTGCGCAATTAATTAGCTCTACCTGCTTCATCAAACTTAAAAGGTCCATTCCTATATTTAGTTAGACCAATTTGGTAGCACAATCAATTGACCTCTACTGAATGTAACTGCTCAACTGATATCAATCAAAGATGGAATCCCCATGACTCAGCTCAACAAAGATCTATACTAATCTCTTCATTCTCTTGCTGGCTTTGCAGACCCAGCCAGAGTTGTACTACTATCCTACACTTGGAATAATAGCAGCTCCCCTTGAGTTTACATATCGACTAAACTCAGCCATGATATGCCACCAACCTGCAAAATCTTGTACTGGAGCACACACACAGAGCAAATATATGATCCAAACTAGAAACTGCCCAAAGACACAACACAAGTATACCCAAATTGTCCTGCTGACCAAAACCCAAATCAACATAACTCTAATTTAGCATAACTAAAGTAAACTAATCTCAACAAAATATAGGTACAACTTCAACAGACACATTGCCATCAATTAGCTGTACACATTTTGAACTACAGTTACTGGATTCAAAGGCCTTCCACAACTGCCATACACACACAACCGAAACCGGTACCCTTCGTTCGACTTCTCCTTCCTATCAATATAACTCCATCCCCAGATCAATCCCTGTACATGACCTCAATATGGCACACACTAATTGGACATGAACTTATTGGACACGACCCATACCGATCACGAGCAATAACTTCCCCGACTCTTACCACAGACTTGCCCCAATTCTTCATCAACCTCTTATTCAATAGAAACAGAACAGAGATAAGAGAATGACAAGGAAGAAAAAATTATACCTGTGTCTTCCATATTCAATATTGAACTCCCGGTGTCGGATACTCTGGCAAAATGATCCATCAGAACTCCTCAGGGGAAATTCTTCAAATACCTGGTGCGCAGAACAGGAGATTGACCCAAAGTGAGTGATTTTATTCATGAAGCCAGAATAAATCAAGAATAGGACAACTCATATCTCAATCGAATTAAGAAAACTATCAATCATCAAATCGATTGATCGATCCGATCGATCCTTCCTATCCAATGAAGAAATAGAGGAAACAGAAAAAAAAAACCATGAGAACTCACCGCCTTGAATTTGATATTAACTCTCTTCGAGAGGTTGTCCCAACCTTAAAAAACTGCTCGTCTGACCTATAGCAACCATGAGAATTCAATCAACCTAGCCTACAATTCTCCAACCATCGTAACAAAAATTTCACCGTGTTCGTCGTGGTCAACCGTCGTTCGATCGCCCAAAACTATTTCGTGCACAGGACAATTCGCAGCACACCATCGACCTCCAATGTCACACCCACTTTTTATTTCAAGGGTATTTTGGTAATTCTAGATTATTTTTTTTATTTATTGAATTCATGTGATGATATATGGTTTGGTTTGTTGTCTGAGTAGTTTTGATGGGTTTAACTTAGCCAATCATGACTAGAACCTTGATGCCATATTAGAATTAGATTTATTATTATTAGAATTAATTTAGAATTTATTAGTTATTTTTAGAGTGATTAATTGATTTTTTTAGCCTTTTTCTAGTAGCCTTTTTGAAGCCTTTTTGACTTGGGCTTTACTAGCAACTTAGGTAGCCCAGGCCCATGCATCTAACCTAACCCTAATCCCCCTATACCTGGCCGGCCATACGCAGCCCCTCCCCTTTCATTTGTATTGTAGTTTGTAGCCTCCAAGAAACCCTAGATTTCCCCTCTTCAAAATTCCTAACTTTTGCATCCGGAGTCCGTTTCTCCTCAAACGAAGTCCGTCGTGCTTGTAGGAAGGAGAGGATCATGCTAGAGTAGTGCTAGAAAGGTGGTGGAGGCATTTGCTTGAGGGTACTCGACCGTTGGAGCGCTCGGGAAGTCCTTTGCATTGAGATCCTTGACTCTCAATAGGTAAATCATAATCTAGTATAATTTTTCCTAATTTTTCTTCATGATAGTGAGCATCTAGGCACCCATGACCTGTAGAATTAATCTCGTCCAATTTTATATTCTTTTGGTGTCCGTACGGACACGTGTCGGCTAATATGCGTAAGTGTTTGATGAAATATCGCAATGAATTAAATTTTATTTTCTGTTGAATCTTTTTACATATTTTGATAGCCCTATACATGAGGATCACGACACCATAGGTTTCGATACGAATCAGACTTGTGTTCGTGTCCATACAGGACACGAACGCGTTGTACGCCAGGCCGCACGCATGCCTTGCTGCTTGGGGGTGATTCCTCTATGCACAGGCCACGTGGTCGCGTAAAAATTGACGTATATGTGGGGGCCATGACTGAGATCATGCTTCCAAAGTTTTGTGAAGTTTCGTGAAGAATCGAGGGACAAATCCCGTCGGCATTGATCGCAGACGCGTGCGCGCGAGACAGCCACCGCTGAAATACGGTTCGCACGGACACGACACGACACGTGGACATGAATCAAGGTGTCCAACGTGTAGCCCTATACCTACCTTAGCCTAGGACACGAACACGCGACACAAGGTGGGACACAAGAGTCCCTAGACTCGATGGCACGCGTGTACGACGTTGTGCATGGGGCTGTGCACGCGCGCACACCCGCACACGGACACGCTCTGCGTGCATGTCGGACACGACACTTGGCCACACGATAACTTGGCCAGTAGGTCGGTGATGTATGCGCCCAGGTGTATGCAAAGTTTCACGAGAGATGGATCAAAAACGAGCGAGAAATCGGGTTCACATCGATTCGTTTCACGCGCATATCGGGTTTCCCGATACTCGTTTGCTGGACACGATACAGACACGGTTTTGACCCGAAGAATGCCCGAGCACGTCCCACATGTCAAGACCGACCTATTTGCCAAGTTTCGTAGGTTAATTCTAAGTATTTTCAGTTTTGAGTCATTTTATGAAAATAGGGTTTTTCATTGAATTGGAAAATTGAGATTTATGTGATATTTTGATTTCTGAATTTTATGGCGATAAATTCTGTTTTTTGGTCCTTGGACATTGTTTGAGACTTGTGGGAATCGACTCTCGGGTTTGATTCATATTTTCTAGCCATTTTTAGGCAATTATGATGTTTTACCTATTTAATGTATATAGATATATATGTATGTATATATATATATTAAATTCTTAAAAATAAATATATATATATATATATATATATATAAAATATATATATATATATATATATATATATAAATATATATATATATATATATATATATATATATATATATATTAAATTCTTTAAATGCCTAATTTTGAAAATGTGTTTATGTGAGGGTCGAGACTTTGATTTTAGACCTAGAAGCTTACTCCAGGTTTTCAGACCTGGGAGCTTACTCCAGGTTCGAGATCGACCTTCGTTGGCTTTTTTACTTGGTATATATATATATGTATTTTACTATTGATTGTAATATTTTATATATGGAATACTCTTGTAGACTCATTCTATTTTTGTTCTCAGATTTAGACTCTTTACTAGCAGCCCCAACATCGTTCACACTCACAAACCATGTTTCCTTTCCTAACTTATATATGTATATATATATTTGTGTATGTGTATATATATATATATATATATATATATATATATATAAATAAAAATAATAATATATATATATATATATATATATATATATATATATATATATATATATAAATCTATATTAATTGTGATGGATGTATAAATATAGGTAATGTAATAAATTCTTGTGATATTACTATAGGAAGTGTTTGGACAGATTAGGATCGTCGTTAGGAGTTTAGTTTGATCGAATTGGCCGACAAGTTGACCAAGTTGACAAAAGTCATCTTTGGGTCAAACTTGATCCAAATCGACTCAAACGAACTCCGAATGACCTGAAAATTTGTGTATGACCTAGAAATTAGTAAACGAACTTGTTGACCTTGAGTTGACCAAGTTTGACCAGAGTTGACCAGGTTTGACTAGAGTTGACCGAGGGTTGACTTTGACCTAGAAGGACCTAGAATCATGTAAAAGTGCATTGTAGGCATTCCTTATGATATGATAGACCTTGTTGTGACTTGTGACTGTTTTAAATAGTTTGCATCATTCTAGTACAGTTACACATTCTCATCAGCAGCCTCAGATTGTCAGGCGAGTACATTCTCTGACCGTTACATTCTCTGACCGTTTCATTCTTGCTTGGACATATTTACTTGTTATAGACTAGTTTACTTGTTGCTGTCACGATATGTCATGGATTAGTACTATATGGATCTCTTCATGCGATGTTATCCCCTCGGATACATTGGGTATATTATGCTCATGTACTTTATCATGTTCATCGTCTACTTATTGTATTCGTATTTATTTATGTATACTCATGTGACATTCATGTACACTCATGATCATGTGAACCTTCATGTATAACCCAGTATACATGTGGACTAGCTATCCATGTGACGCACTACTTTCATGTGCAATAACATAACTTGGACATATCCTTGTGTACTGATTGGGGCAGAGGGAGTATTTATTTGGTTATGTGATCTACACCCTTTTCATGTGCAACTCCAAACTAGATTTAAGTCATGTATAACCTAAACCAGTTTACATAACCAGATTGTGCTCTACATCACGTAGTTAGTTCAGTTCTTTATTATATCATGTATACTTATTTTCATATATCATGTTCTCTATTTTACAGTCTCATTTCCTTATCAGCAATTCATTTATATTATTCTATAGCTTGTTTTATATTTTCTTTCATGTTATGAACTGTGTGAGATATATGTATTCGTTCCTGTTCTGACTGGACATGTTAAAATATTACAGATGATGAGGATTGCTGCGACACTTACTATGGAGCAGGCCTAGTTGACACAGGTGACCTGGACCCTCAGCAGGATCCAGTATTTGCTGAGGACTTGCCTTGAGTTAGATTAGACTTATATTATCTTTTTAGTTATGAGAATTTGTGGTTGTCTTGAGACTTGCTATGGTCTGGTTTTACACCAGGATTTATATTTATATTATAACTCTCTACTGTGATTATCTTTCTTCCATTCTATCTTAGTTATTGTGGTTGAGTAGTACCATTTATATATCATTCTCCATTCGAAGTATTTCCTAGACTGTGTTAGATGTTGGACCCATGACAGCGTTCTACCGTCGACACTGCGGCGTAGGCTGGACGTACCCACATCTCGTGCCCTTACACTGGGTGCGGGTCGTGACACATTTTTAGTGGTGGCCCATGCAGGTCCCCAATCACAACTAGTGTGATTTTGTAGTGGTACTCGAACTAAAGTATCATTACAGCCTGAGTAGGATATAGGATATAAGTTAAGGTACTCAATCACATTAGGAAAACTCTTATCTAATTCTTGCTGTTAATTGTCTCCTTTTTGTAAATAACTGTCCTCCTTTGATGTTTTCGCTTCTTTTTCAGTAATTGATTCCTTATTTGATCTGTCTTCAGGATGGTGGAGACACGATCGCAGCGATCTGGTCTTAGGGATACCGTTGAGAGGTCTGCCACTTCTCGCCCGACTCAGTAGGACCCAGGGACCACAGTACCTCTTGTTCCAGCTCAGGTGGGCCCGTCTGCAACTTTTGGGGGTGCTCCTCTATCGGTTTCGAGGACTACCCCAGGAGTTCAGGGGATGCTACCACCACCGCCCCAGGAGACAGTTGATGTGGCACAGTTCTTCGCTTTCATACAACAGATGATAGAGACGTAGCACCACCAGGAAGATGACATGATACAGGGCATTGATAGTGCCCATCAGTTAGCGATGGTGGCAGTAGAGAAGGTGGCTGCCCAACCCCAAGAAGGGCAGATCCAGTCGTACCAGCCGAGGACTCCAGGTAATCAGGATTTCTAGAAAATACGGCCGCGAGACTTCAAGGGTACCGAGGGTATCCTATATGCCGACGATTGGATCGAGCATATAGAGGAGATCTTCCGTCTCGCGGAGATGCCGGCTAGACTCCAGGTAGAAGCCACGGGCAGTCAGATGCAGGACCTTACCCGCACTTGGTACCAGACCGACCCCAGGGTTGGTACTACGGGGCAAACTTGGGAGGCTTTTAAGAAGCTTTTCAAGGAGAAGTTCTTTCCCGACACCGTACTTGGCGCATTGGAGACACAGTTTGAGAACCTGGTTCAAGAGAACCAGACAGTAGAGGAGTACGCTGGAGAGTTCTGTCGCCTGGGTAGATTTGTGGAGGGCCTTAGCGAGACAGCAAAGGCTAGGAGGTTCAGGAAGGGCTTGGGTAAGGAAGTCAAGTCCTTAACCAAGAGCAACATGAATGCTACATTCAAGGAGATTTTGATGGGAGCTATGGCAGCGGAGGATGATCTGGAACTGAAGACAAAGAGAGGTCGAGATGCACACGGAGCCAGTGGCAGTGGGGGCCCATGCCAAGAGGCCTCACTATCAGCAGCAGCAGCATCAACAAAAGCCATTTCAATAAAAGCAATTTCAGCAGGCACCGAGATAGCAGCAGACCATCAATTGTACCTTCTGCAAGAAGTCGGGGCATGTATGGAATGAGTACAGGAAGAGGCTCGATAAGTACCTACTTTGTGGTACAGCAGAGCACCAGTTGAGAGATTGTCCCATGGCTGCAGAACGTACAGCTTAGGGGACAGAAGCCAAGGCCCCAGTAGTACAGCAGAAAGGACCACTGTCGATCCAGCAGCAGAAGTTCATTCAGTACCAGCAGCAGGCCAGAGGAGTTCAGCAGGGGCGAGCTTTCGCCATGGCAGCTGAGGAGTCTGAGCCAGTAGGAGATCTTATAGCAGGTTCTATTCTTATAGACTCTTTTCCCGCATTCGCATTATTTGATTCGGGTGCTTCCCATAGCTTTGTGTCCGTATTATTTGCCATTAGACACCAGCTTTCTTTTGAACCATTGCCTATGACTTGTAAGATCACGACTGGGGGTGGTATTATCCTCGTTCGTGATGTTTACAAGGATTGAAGAGTAGTTTTGGGAGGCCGAGAATTGGATGTGAGTCTGCTCTACCGAACTACGATATTGTACTCGGTGTGGATTGGTTGAACAGGCACCATACCAGTATAGATTATTATGGTGGTAAAGTTCTTTTCAGCGTGCCAGGAGAGCCAGTGTTCGAGTTCACTAGGTGGGATACATAGCAGAGCAGCGGAGTTTTCTGCAGAGTTTTAGCAGAGGAGCAGAGCGTGCCACATCCACTGATGGCTGAGTTTATGGATGTATTTTCGGAGGAGTTACCATGGTTGCCTCCAGACAGGAATGTTGAGTTCTCTATAGACTTGGTCGATATCTCAGCACGTCTATAGAGTGAACAACAGTGAGCTTGTGGAGTTGAAGAAGCAGGTGGATGAGTTGCAGGACAAGAGCTTCATCCGATCGAGTTCTTCACGTGGGGTGCATCGGTTCTCTTTGTACCGAAGAAGGATGGGTCGGTACGGATGTGTATCGACTACAGGGTACTCAACAGTCTCACGATCAAGAACAAGTACATGCTGTCGAGGATCGATGACCTATTCGATCAGTTAAGCGGAGCGAAGGTATTCTCCAAAATTGATCTGAGGTCAGGTTATCATCAGGTGAAGATGAAGAAGGAGGATATTTCGAAGACAACTTTAGGACTCGGTATGGCCAGTTTGAGTTCATGGTGATGTCGTTTGGGTTAACTAACGCCCCGACGGTGTTCATAAACTTGATAAACAAGGTGTTCCACCCGTACTTGTACAAGTTCGTGGTGGTGTTCATCGATGACATCTTGGTGTATTCGAAGACCCCGGGGGAGCATGATGAACATTTGAGAGTGGTTCTGGAGACTCTCAGGAAGGAGCAGTATGAGCCCCCTGTATTTAGGGCTTATTTTTTTAATTTTATAAATAAATTATTTGCAATAGATATTATTATTTGATTAAATATACTTTTTCGTGCCTTTGATATTTGGAGTGTCAGGGATGTTCATCTCTGGAAACCTTCTTCATGAGTTTTGTAGTGGACAGGATTACCTTCATTTTGGTATATCATGTCTCATCCAAACTTGTTCCCTTGTACTCTTTTTTGCTTCGCACAAGTTCAAGTCAATTTAGACAATTTAATTATTAACTAAATTCCCACTCTTTTCCTTGATCATCATATGTACGTTACCGTGACTTTTAATTTAGGAGCACAAGACTAGTCATTTTCTTAAAACCAACTTCTCATGCATGATCTACTCGAGACGCCCTACACCCATGACCTTCGTGTCCCACTCAAACACACCATCTTGTGCTTCAATTTCTTCACACAACTTTCCTGTCATGTGACCCAATTTTAATTCATCCTACGGTATCGTATTTATTTTCCAACTTGATTTGTGGATACCCTGTCTACCCAAACTAGTCAACCCCAAATATGGACATGGCCCACATGAAGCCTACTACCTGCATGATACTTGTGTCCCATTTATTTGAGCACCCACATTTTACATATTTATCTATGATCATAAATACCTACAAATAATTTATTTATTGTACCCTATTTGTTTTGACCCATCATGTTTCCACCAAACCCAGTCCAAGCTTCATGTTACACATGACACCCTCACCCTCATTACCCTTGAAAAATATTAAATACCTAGTCTATCTCTTTTAAAAATTCATTTGATAATCACTTGATTTAAATCCCTAAAAAATGTTCTATTCATATTCAATCTTAACCCTTCGATTACTCTTCATCAATCCACACCACATATTATTTTCCCACACTCAAACCCACACACCCCTTATTCCTAGCCGACCCTAATTTCTATGTGGAGAAACTCCTATTCTCTTTCTCTTTCTACTTCATTCTCTCTATTCATTCATTTATTTTATCACCTCTCTCTCTCTCTCTCTCTCCAACTCTCAATATACAGCAGCAGCAACCTCAGCTCTTTCCCCCAACAGCCCATGGCCGACCCCCACCCGAACTCACCATGTCCTCCTCCCGAGCTCACCATGTCCTCCTCCCGAGCTCACCAACTCCTCCTCCTCTCGAGCTCATCAAAATCGACCACACCATCACCATCACCATCATCTTTCTACTGCCACTACAGCCGAACACAACCACCTCCACCAGTTCACCATTCCGGCCTCTACCGTACCATACACCACCACGACCCTTTCGTCGTGCCGCTAGGTAGGCCAGCCACCGCAACTACAGCAGCAGCCGCGAGCAATGACAGCATATGCAGCAACAGCCGGCCCCTAGCCGCGCGGTGCAGGCACCGCTGTAAACCCCCTAAAATTCCACATAATTTTTTTTATAAATTAAGTATTTAAATTTTTTTATTTGGTATTTTTACGTCGCATAGTCGTATTACACGTCGCGTACGAATTCGCATTTTCGTATGTCTCGTCAAGTACGAATATGTGCGAGATACATATTTTTGTAAAAATACTTTTATTAGAGATTTTATTTATATAGAAGAATTTTTAGTTTTCAAAACAATATGATAAATATTTTTATTTTGTATGAAAGATTTATTTTATTCGTCATTTAAAAATGGATCGTGATTTGGAAAATTTTGGTTATATAAAATATATTCTAGATATTTACGGAATTTGAAACTTGTATAGTAACATATGTTGTTATTTATAAAAGGCTACTTTATGATTTAATATTTAAGAAATTACCTTGATTTTCGAAATTAATTAATATTATATTTTAATATTTATGAAAGTGATATTTAAGGTTTTGTTTTATTTAATATTCAAATTATTCTTGATAATTTAAATGGGAAAAGATTTTATTTAAATTAAAGGAAGTTTATCTAGATTCATTTGGATTTAAATAGATTTAAATAAAAAGATGGAATTATCCATCGGGGTTTAAACGTATACTAATCCATATCCAACTGGGAATTTCCACCTCCTATAAAAGGAGAGGTACTCCTCCAGAAACTTCCACTACCAACAGATGTGCATCGTGTCTGTGTCTCCCATCAACTAAAATTTCCCCATTACAATTACAGTATTTCTCCACCCCGTGTCCGACACACCGGATACCATCCCTTTCATTCCCTCATATCTCACAGGATACAACCCGGATACCATGCCAGACTCCAACCCGCTACTACCTCAGCCGTTATCATCGGCACGTACCCCCGTTTCCCCTCGACTTCCCCAACTCTGGCCATCCAACCCGACCCCGATCCGTCTCCACCGGTGAAGACATCGTCGTTCTCCATCGAACTCCTAGCCAGCGCCTCCACCATTATCCTTTCGTCCATAACTACCAAGACTCCATCCACACCGGAGCCACCACCACCACCGTCCCGACATTGCCCTCATACCACCACCACCGCTATCACCATCATCGGCATCCACAGGAAACTCCCAATGCTACCACCGCAGTCACTGCCGCAACAGCCCCCCCCGACAACCAAGCTCTGACCATGAATCCAATCACCATCGTCGCCCAAAAAAAGAGAAAAAAATATAGAAAAACCAATCTGCCACTCGCTTACCTCCGCGACGTCCGCTCCCCTCCGCCGTGCTCCTCCATGACGGACCGCCGCATCCCGTCGTGGATGGCATCCCGCACCACCGGAGCCCCGTACCTTTCCGCCGCTCCGCCCCAACTTTGTTCCTCCGTCGACCCAGATCAGGCGCGGCCGCGCCTCCTCCCCTCTATAGCCGACCTCGCCTTTGCCCAAACCCCGCGAGCCACCGCCCCGTTTCTCCTCCGCGGCGGATCGGCCGCCGCGCCCCAGCTGGCGTCGACCACGAACAGCCCTGGTCACCCGCCACCGTGGTGCCCCCCCTAGATGCTCTCCTCTCCGCCCGCGCCACCAGTCTCCGCCTCAGCCGTGCCGCGGCGCTGGACTACCCCCTTCCAACGTCGGAGCCGCTGGTAATACTCGATCTCCTTTCCCCTTCTCCTCCTACTCCCATCTCTCTCTCTCTCTCAGGACAAAATTGGGGGAGTAGCTGTACATAGTTTAAGATTTTTGTTATTATTATATTTATTATATTTATTATTATATTTAGAAAGGGGAACTCAGCTTGCTGTGTTCATATGTGTGGTTTGTTTATGGATATACTTTGGCTTCTTTTTATTAAAAATTTATTATTATATTTATTGTTATTATATTATTATTATTATTATTATTTGTATTATTATTATTACTGTAATTATTAGTATTACTATGTTTATTACTGTTAGTAATATTTATTATTATTATCATCAACAGTAAGACATATATTAATTACTAATATTGTTATATTATTATTATACTATTTTTACAGGATGTTATACTAATTATGTTTTTTATCAAATATTAATATGGAAATTTAAATACAGTATTATACAATCTTGGTATTTTAAAATATGGCTTTCTAACCTAAAAATATTACCGTAGTAATTTCTATATAATTAAAATTGTAGTTTCCCTAAAAATGATTTTTTTAGTATTTTTCCAAAATATTTTATCTAAAATATTTTAGACTAATGAAATATATTTTTCAAAGTATTAAAAATATTTTTACAAAATATTATATGTATTTCTTCACACAAATTCCCTCAATTATCTTGATTGCGACTGATCCTCTTTCCTATTTCCTCGTGACTCTCGGACCATTATACATCGAACATGGCTACTGGACAGACATGACTTGTCGGATTATCGCACCACACCAGACGACACACCAGGTAAGATACCTTGCCATTATACTGTTTATTTTTAGTTGCATTTTATTACATATCACTGTTCATTTATTTCTAGTTCTTGATTTACTGCCTGCTCAGTGATATTAGATGTACTTTGTTATTTATCCTTTGATTGCATATGGACCTAGAGTTAAGGGACTATCGTTGTAGTGTATTGCATATACCTTAACACGGTTGTACCACGAGGATGTGTGAGATGAGTAGCATGTAGAGGTTCTTGCGTATGGGCTGATCCCCCATGTGTATGCGTTAGGGCTAACTGCTAATAGAGGCGTGTTAGGAGACTTAGCAGTTAGTAGAGAAACATGGTCGTGGATGCGACTTGTAGGGACATTTGGGTGGGAAGGACAATACCTGACGTATGGGCTTCGATTGCACTTCCCTTGTAACTCGGAAGCTCTGTTGGAGATACGGGTATGAGCCTCTCAGGTTGGCCACTGTCATTTTTGAACGTCATGCGCATAGGTCACTGGTGCCCAAGAGGGGACTATACCAGATCCCATTTACAGCCAGGGCTCATGCGTCGAAGGATTGTTTCTCAAATTGCATTTTTACTTTAGTTCGGTTAGTTTACCTTATTGGTGTCTTATCACTTTCTTTGATTGTGGCATATTTTATATTCAGTATTTATATGGCATGTTTATTGTATCGTGTTACGTCACTCTGAGGACCTGGTTATCTCGTCAGGGGTGTGTTCTTGTGTTTCGCAGGTGTTCTAGCCGTGGCCATGGTTGTCACTATTTTTTCGAGGATGATTGCGCTTTGATCGTCTTCGCTTCGCCCGCCAAACTTATTGTATTTTCCATATATTTTTCCTTACTTGTTGGTAGTGGATTTGCCTCCGCCCAACGATTGTATACATGACAAATTCAAAGTTGCTTTTATATCATTTACTTATCTAGTGGATGAGATTTAGTTATTATGGTTCTACTGTATTTTTCAGCTTATGTAAATATACAAGGTTTCCATATATTGGAGTATACTTCGTATGTATGCAGCTGGCATGGATACGTATCTAGTCCTAAGTATTTTGGGACTGGGGTGTTACAACCGCCGCCGGTGCCACGGCCGCCGTGGCCGGCCATCCCCTGGCCGGACGACCTCCGTGCACCTTCCTGTGGCGGCCACCGTCCTCTGGGACGCACCGTCTAGGCGATTCATGCATTTTGTACGGAATTCCATCGACGCGCGCACGAATGAGATTCAGAAATGGTGTTCTGTCGCAGCGACTTTGTCACCCCCGTTTCCCGTATTTCGTATGAATACTCGTAGTTGGATTTTGGCACGTATTTTTATTTTTTTGGACTTGTAGAATTTTGGGTTTTCTTGTAAAATGGGCTTCGACATGGCTTGGTTTTATTTTGAGGAGTAGGATTGGTTTGGTTTGGTTTAATATGCTTGGAACACCTTTGCCTATGCTCAACCCTCATTCCACCACAACCTCCACTATTAAAACCCACCTAACTTTTCTCTCTCCTCTTTACTTTCATTTATATTTCTCCATCTTCTTCTTCCTTCCTCCACACAACACCTCCACCCATAGGCATGTGCACCTTGCCACCAAATAAGCACCATATTTTATTTGTCCATTAGCTAGATTAGGCCATGGAGAACAACATTAGAACTTGGCATTTTGTGATTTGGAGCTTCCATTTTTCTAGATCTAGGTTTTAACCATTTTTGGAAATTCTTGGTTTTGATCTATTAAACTTTGATTTTTGCTTATTTTGATGCTTTCATGTGGAAGAGAATTCAATTTTATACAAATTAGACCTTTGGAAATCCAAATTTGGTTTTGATTTGGCCAAGATATGAAGATTTGAAGTTTTTGTGTTCTTGAGAAGTTCATCTCAGCCTTGGAGAAGAAGACCCCCTCCCCCGCTGTGCTGTTTAGCGCCGGGCTACTTCTCCCATGCCGTGCCCTTTGGCGCTGGCCGCTGGCCCGTCCCTGCGCCGCGCTCTTTAGCGCTGGTCACTGACCGTGCAGCCTGGCCGTTGCCCGATTGTGCGCGCGCCCTGCGCGCCTGGCCCCTACGCCGTTTGCCCCTGCGCACTTGGACCCTTGGCCCCCTGCATCGTTTGCCCCTGCGCACTTGGACCCTCGACCCCCTGCGCCGTTTGCCCCTGTGCACTTAGACCCTTGGCCCCCTGCGCCATCTGACTCAGCACAACCTGCACCCTGCGCCATCCATCCCCTGCGCCATCCATCTCCTACGCCATCCATCCCCGACGTACCCCTCCCCGTGCACCATCGCCCCCGGCGTACTTGACCCCTGTGCCATTTACCCCTGCGCAGCCCATTCTCTTTCGTAACCTAACCCCTTGCGCAACCTATTTGCCCAAATGATTTGGTTTTATTTTCTTGGACTTGGCTTTTCTTTTGTGGATTGGGTTTTTAATCTTGTTCCACACAGCACGACTATCTTGACCCAACATGACCTGGCACGGTTTTCGATGATTTTGCTGATGACTAATACGGTTTTCCTGATCCTGTGAAGTATGATTTTAGTACCTCTGATTTTTTTAATAAGTGACCTGATGGGGTACACACTTGACTTGTAACCCGTGATTCATGATTTATCTCGGTAAACAGATAACTTGATAGTGGCCCATGGCGGCGCACTCTTGACTCGTAACTTGACTTGACTTGATGCCGTTACGATGGCTAACTTAACTCTTGTAACTAACTCTGACACCATGAGTGTTCCTGCTTGCTTGCTTGTGTAATCCACTTGTCTTGTCTTGCACCATGTCTAGGACGTGACTCCCTGGTTCCTACGGTTAGGGATTCGTACTGAATATGGATTAGGCTAATGACTAGGTCAAACTATAGTTCATGGAGAATTTCCAGTTACACTGTCATGTGTTGAGCATATTTTCAGCACACTGTCATGTGTTACACCTCTAAGTCACCTAAGGGTATATCGTCTCCTGGGTGATGTACCCAACCATACTCTCAACCCGCGGAAGGATAACTGGATAGTCTGCAGGGCTTGGGACTAGGAAATTCTTATTTGCATCTTGTTAGTAATTAGGCTTGTGATAACCCTAGTTAGTTAAAGTAGTAAGCCATAGTAATTGCTTGGCCGCTTGAGAATGGATATTGTCCAGCCCTGTCTTAGTCTCGTCTAGTCCCTGTACCCGGTTACTCTTGGACTTGATTGTTTTACTTATCTTAACAATGAATGGATAGGGACAAGTGCTATTCAGGCGAAGGGTTACAACCCCGGTCCTTGTTTGGTTTACGGGTTGTAATCTGGCTCTCGGAATGGTTCCATGTCCCTAGTCATTTATTGTCATATTGTACTTTTATTACCTGTACTCTTCTTTCATTTTTCTTATGTTCTGTTATGCTGGATTTGTTCTTATTTCGTGGCCTCCTTTGTGGCACTTGCTCTTTCTGGGATTTGACCCAGCTGGTTTTGTGTGGCCAGATTTCGGAGCAGCATCCGAGGATCTACCAAACCTCCAGCCCGATGGTGGCAACTAGAAGGAATCCGGGCTACGAGTGGGTTTCCTATTTTGTTTCACTCACTCTATTGTAAAATTATTCTTTTGAGGCGTTTAGCCGACAAGCACCTGTTAGCTCGATGCACATTTACTTACTATCTGCCTACGGGCTGTAAACATGATTAACAAATCCTAGGGTTGATCATGTATGACTAAACTCTTGCTATTCCTTGCATTTGTACGACTAGCTTCATGATCAACTGAATATGTAATATTTGGGACGCCTTTTATTGTATATTTGGTGGTCAAACATCTTGTAATTATACTACTTGCTTGAGATTGAGACAATAGGCTTGACCTTAAGAGACCGTTGGCTTGTAGTAAACCCTCATATCTAGACAGCCGTGACCGTATAGCGAGGTGGTTTCCATTTCAATATACGTAGCTGGCTATGTTCGCCGCCGGTCTCGCGTATTCTGGTTCTGGGGCGTGACATGGTTTAAGTGGTGGCCCATACAGGTCTTGGCATTCAAGAAATGTGAGGGTTTATCGAATAGATGTCTCAATCAGTACTCTTCCTTGATCTCCGTTCATACCCTCTGAATCTCTGGAATCTTGACCTGATCGCATGCTTGTATCGTTGATCTGTCCTGGTCCTTCCTTATTGTTTTCTATGTCATTTTCTTCAGCGACATTGTTCATAAACCAGCCAATCAGCAAGGCGGAGCAACTCCCACAGACCAGCTGCCCGAAGATCAAGCCCAGCACTCCGGAGTAGCCTCCAGAGTTGTGCCTACTGGAGAAGAGCCCCCAGTTCAGCCCGTTCAGCCTGCCGAGCCGGACGATGGTACTTTGGTAGGTCTCATCAGGACCTTGATAGCTTTCTAAGATCACAGAGGAGACGTCTTGCACCAGGTAGTGGCAGATGCTTTGACCAGAGGCGGTCATCCAGGGAACAGTACGGCCAACAGCTTTAAGGGCTTGAACCCTTCCTTCTTCGACGGCAGTAAAGATGCGATTGCCGTGGACGCTTGGCTTCAGGATACCGAAGTGGTTCTGGAAGCAGCTAGGACCCCTAAGAATGAGAAGGTGGCCGTGGTACGCCTGCAGTTGCTGTATTTAGCTCGCAGTTGGTGGGCAGCACAAGCCATGGGATTAGTGGCACCCATTGCTTGGGCAGTATTTAGAGAAAGATTCCAGACGAAGTATTTTGATGCTGTAGCTCGATATGACCTACAGACGAGATTTACCAATTTGAAGCAAGGGGGCAGAACGGTCGATAGTTATGCATCTGAGTTTTCTAGACTCAGTAGGTTTGCCCCCACCTTGGTGGCAACCGAGTTTGATAGGGCCCAGCGGTTCCAGCAGGGACTGCATTTGGAGATCTTGTTGGCAGTCGAGCAGTTCGAGCACCAGACGTTCGATGCAGTATTAAGAGCGGCTAGGAGGCATGAGTACACCTCCCAGAGGATCGTGGATAGGACCGGAGGTAGAAAGCGGTCCCACAGTCAGATGCACCAATCATCGGCTCCAGCCCCGGCAGCTAGGAGTTTGACTATTGGAACTCCGAGGCGGGCGGCCTCAGTAACGTCGGTTTAGCATTGGACCCCAACATACCCGTAGCAGCAGAAGCAGACTTCCGCGATAGGATGTTCTCATTGTGGGAAGCCAGGAGATGCGGTGGCAGATTGTCGTAGGGCGCAATGATTGTGCCTAGCTTGTGGAGCGGCAGATCACAAGATAGGAGCCTGCCCGAATAGGGGTAGTTCATCCTCCTCCAACCTAACCAGTCCATCGGTTAGGGGACCGGCACCTATGCAGTAGCAGCAGTACCCGAGGTCATTGTTGCCTCAGGCCCAGGCGTTTCATCAGCAGAACCGGCAACAGTACACCCAAGCCCAAGTACAGAGCAGGCAGAGAGGTTTCCAGCAGAGGGGACCCACAGCTAGAGGTCAGGACATGATGATGACTATGGAAGAAGAAGTTGCACCAGGTGAGGTAGTGGCAGGTACTATTCTCGTCAACTCCTCTCCAGCATTGGTATTATTTGATTCTGGTTCATCGCATTCATTCATGTCTGCACAATTCGCGATACGGATAGGGTTGGAGCCAGAGTCATTATCAGTAAGGCTCAATATACTTACTGGTAATGATCTTGTGGGAGTAGATCGAGTGTTTTCCTCGTGTCGGATCGTAGTTAGCGGTAGAGAGTTCCCTGCTAGATTTATAGAGTTCCCTATGGCAGACTATGATGTAGTCCTAGGCATGGATTGGTTGAGGAACCAGTATGCTAGGATAGACTGCCATGTTGGCAGGGTTGTTTTCAGCATTCCAGACGAGCCAGAGTTCTCGTTTTCCACAAGTGCAGTGGAGCCATCTTTCCCAGTGTTGCGGATGGCAGTAGTAGCAGAGCAGTTGCCCAGGATAGTTGAAAAGTTTCCAGATGTCTTCCCAGAAGAACTTCCAAGGATGCTGCCAAAGCGGAAGATCGAGTTCGCTATAGACTTAATCCCCGGAACAGCACCAGTATCAGAGCGAGTCTACAGAATGGCACCTTCATAGTTGGAGATTTTATACAATATGATTGAAGAACTCAGGACCAAGGGATTCATTCGTGCAAGCGGATCGCCTTGGGGAGCCCTGATGCTTCTTGTAAAAAAGAAGGATGGTACGTCTAGGTTATGTGTAGATTATCGTACCTTGAACTCAGTGGCAATCAAGAACAGATAGCCTCTCCCGATGATAGATGACTTGTTTGATCAACTCAAAGGGACTTCAGTATTTTCGAAGATAGACTTGCGATCAGGATACCACCAGATCAGAGTTAGAGAGCAGGACATCCCCAAGATAGCCTTCCGATCTAGGTACGGGCATTGGAAGTTCCTTGTAATGCCCTTTGGAGCGACCAATGCGCCAGCCGTGTTCATGGACCTCATGAATCATATTTTCATGCCATACTTGGATCAGTTCGTGATCGTGTTCCTAGATGATATCCTGGTCTACATCAAGAGCGAAGCAGAGCACGAGCAACATCTCAGAGTTGTCCTTCAGACGCTTAGAGAGCATCAGTTGTACGCTAAGTTCAGTAAATACGAGTTCTGGCTCGATCACATTTCGTACTTGGGTCACATCATTACTCGAGGAGGAGTGGAAGTGAATCCCCAAAAGATTGTGGCTATCGAGACATGGCCAGTACCTAGTTCAGCAGCAGAGGTTCGCAGCTTTCTTGGATTGGCCGGCTACTACCGACGATCCGTTTCAGATTTTGTAAGGATTTCGGCATCGATGACCCAGATGACCCACAAGGATGTGCATTTCGCTTGGACAGCGGATTATCAGGAATCATTTGAGAAGTTGAAGCGAGGTTTGATAACGGCTCCTATTCTCACACTTCCAGATGGGACCGGAGGATTCACAGTTTATTGCGATGCTTCAGGCAGAGGATTGGGATGTGTCTTGATGCAGCATGGAAAGGTAATATCCTATGCATCACGTCAACTTCGTGATCATGAGAAGAATTACCCGACCCACGACTTGGAGCTGGCAGCAGTAGCGTTTGCACATAAGTTGTGGAGGCGCTACTTGTATGGAGATAGAGTAGAGATATTTACAGATCACAAGAGCCTGAAGTATGTTTTTACCCAGAAGGACCTTAATATGCGGCAGAGAAGATGGCTCGAGCTATTGGTAGACTAATATGTGGACTTGCAGTATCACCCAGGGAAGGCCAACGTTGTAGCAGATGCGTTGAGTCGGAGAGCCGGAGTTTACCTCCTAACGGCACAACCAGAGTTATTGGCAGATTTTCAGAAGATGGGGATTGAGGTGGTTCTTCCTACTAGTGTGGCATTGATGGCCAGTCTACAGGTTCAGTCCAGCATAGTTGAGAGAATCCGGATGGCGCAGTCTACAGATTCCAAGATTCAGCATCTTAGAGCAGAGTGTGAGGTAGGAAGAAGACCAGAGTTGTGCATTCATGAAGATGGTATACTTCGGCACGACACTCGTCTTTGTGTACCTAGTGGAGATATCAGACAGGAAGTTATGGCAGAAGCTCACAGTTCGCAGTATTCTATTCATCCCGGTAGCACGAAGATGTACCGTGATATTCGTCAACATTTCTGGTGGTATGGCATGAAGAGGGAGATAGCCCGATATGTCTCTCGGTGTTTGGTTTGCCAGCATGTTAAAGCTGAACATTAGAGGCCCGCTGGACTTCTTCAGCCCTTGCCAATTCTAGAATGGAAGTGGGAGCATGTGACCATGGATTTTGTGACTAGATTTCCTAGATCTCCGGCTGGTCGAGATGCGATTTGGGTTATAGTTGACCGGCTCACGAAGGTGGCTCATTTTCTCCCATTCGGAGTTGGGCAGTCAACGGCTCAGTTGGCCGAGATGTATCGCAGGCAGATTGTCAGGCTTCACTGTGTGCCCATTAGTATCACCTCGGATCGAGATTCAAGGTTTACGTCATACTTTTGGCACAGCCAGCAAGAGAGTTTGGGAACTCGTCTCCAGTTCAGTTCGGCATATCATCCGCAGACAGATGGTCAGTCGGAGCATACAATCCAGACTCTTGAAGACATATTGAGATCTTGTACACTTGACTTCGGTGGTTCGTGGGAAGATCACCTGCACCAGGTGGAGTTCTCGTACAATAATAGTTTCTAGGCCAGCATCCAGATGGCACCATTCGAGGATGCTCAGTCCAGAAATGATTGTCCAGACAGTTGAAGTAGTCAGAAACGTCAGGAATCATCTTCGAGTTGCCCAAAACCGCCAGCGACATTGGGCTAATGCCCATTGGCGTCCCTTAGAGTTTGCTATCGGCGACCATATATTTCTTAGGATCTTGCCTAACCGCGGCGTCATTCGCTTTGGCGTGCGGGGAAAGCTTAGTCCTAGGTATATAGGGCCGTTCGATATCCAGGAGCGAGTAGGAGATGTATCCTATCGTCTTGCTCTTCCGCCGTCATTAAGTGAGGTGCATGATGTATTCCATGTGTCCCAATTACGACGGTACATCCCGGACCCGAGCCATATCCTAGACCATTCGAAATTGATTGTTGGTACCAATCTTTCGTATGAGGAGAGGCCCGTGTCTATTTTGGACCGGAGGGAGAAGATACTCAAGAACAAGACTATTAGCTTAGTCCGTGTTGCTTGGGGTCATCACTCTCTAGGTTAGTCAATGTGGGAGCGTGAGGACAACATCCGATCGCGATATCCCTATCTGTTTGACTCGTAATGTATAATGTCTTCCTCATGCCTTATGCTTTCCATCTCTTGCTTGCATGTATGATTGTATGATTGAACTGCTTAGTGTAGTTGTTGTTGCTTAGTGTAGCTTGCTGTGGCAATCTCTAGCTCCTTGATTAAATTTTGAGGTTGAAATTCTTTTAAGGTGGGTAGAGTTGTCACCCCCGTTTCCTGTATTTCATATTAATACTCGTAGTTGGATTTTGGCACGTATTTTTATTTTTCTGGACTTGTAGAATTTTGGGTTTTCCTGTAAAATGGGCTTTGACATGGCTTGGTTTTATTTTGTGGAGTAGGATTGGTTTGGTTTTGTTTAATATGCTTGGAACACCTTAGCCTATGCTCAACCCTCATTCCACCACAACCTCCACCATTAAAACACACCTAACTTTTCTCTCTCCTCTTTACTTTCATTTATTTTCCTCCATCTTCTTCTTCCTTCCTCCACACAACACCTCCACCCATAGGCAAGTGCACCTTGCCACCAAATAAGCACCACATTTTATTTGTCCATTAGCTAGATTAGGCCATGGAGAACAACATTAGAACTTGGCATTTTGTGATTTGGAGCTTCTATTTTTCTAGATCTAGGTTTTAACCATTTTCGGAAATTCTTGGTTTTGATCTATTAAACTTTGATTTTTGCTTATTTTGATGCTTTTATGTGGAAGAGAATTCAATTTTATACAAGTTAGACCTTTGAAAATCCAAATTTGGTTTTGATTTGGCTAAGATATAAAGATTTGAAGTTTTGGTGTTCTTGAGAAGTTCATCTCAGCCTTGGAGAAGAAGACCCCCTCCCCCGCTGCGCTGTTTAGCGCCGGACTACTTCCCCCGCGCCGCGCCTTTGGCGCTGGCCGCTGGCCCGTCCCTGCGCCGTGCTCTTTAGCGCTGGTCGCTGACAGCGCAGCCTGGCCGTTGCCCGATTATGCGCGCGCCCTGCGCCTGGCCCCTGCGCCGTTTGCCCCTGCGCACTTGGACCCTTGGCCCCCTGCGTCGTTTGCCCCTGCGCACTTGGACCCTCGGCCCCCTGCGCCGTTTGCCCCTGCGCACTTGGACCCTTGGCCTCTTGTGCCATCTGACTCAGCGCAACCTACACCCTGCACCATCCATCCCCTGCGCCATCTATCTCCTGCACCATCCATCCCCGGCGTACCCCTTCCCGTGCGCTATCGCCCCCGGTGCACTTGACCCCTGTGCCATTCACCCCTGCGCAGCCCATTCTCTTGCGCAACCTAACCCCTTGCGCAACCTATTTGCCCAAATGATTTGGTTTTATTTTCTTGGACTTGGCTTTTCTTTCGTGGATTGGGTTTTTGATCTTGTTCCACATAGCACGACTATCTTGACCCAACACGACCTGGCACGATTTTTGATGATTTTGCTGATGACTAATACGGTTTTTCTGATCCTGTGAAGTATGATTTTAGTACCTCTAATTTTCTTAATAAGTGACCCGATGGGGTACACACTTGACTTGTAACCTGTGATTCATGATTTATCTCGGTAACCAGATAACTTGATAGTGGCCCGTGGCGGCGCACTCTTGACTCGTAACTTGACTTGACTTGATGCCGTTGCGATGGCTAACTTGACTCTTGTAACTAACTCTGACACCGTGGTTGTTTCTACTTGCTTGCTTGTGTAATCCACTTGTCTTGTCTTGCATCATGTCTAGGACGTGACTCCCTGGTTCCCACGGTCAGGTATTCGCACTGAATATGGATTAGGCTAATGACTAGGTCAAACTATAGTTCATGGAGAATTTCCAGTCACAGGCAATCTCGTTATCTGGGCGCCTTAATTGGACTTGTAGCTTGCCGAAGAGTAGAGCACATTTCCAGCACACTCTCATGTGTTGCACCACTAAGTCACCTAAGGGTATATCGTCTCCTGGGCGATGTACCCAACCATACTCTCAACCCGCGGAAGGATAACTGGATAGTCTGCAGGGCTTGGGACTGGAAAATTCTCATTTGTATCTTGTTAGTAATTAGGCTTGTGATAACCCTAGTTAGTTAAAGTAGTAAGCCGTAGTAATTGCTTGGCCGCTTGAGAATGGATGCTGTCCAGCCCTGTCTTAGTCTCGTCTAGTCCTTGTACCCGATTACTCTTGGACTTGATTGTTTTACTTATCTTAACAATGAATGGATAGGGACAAGTACTATTTAGGCGAAGGGTTACAACCCCGGTCCTTATTTGGTTTACGGGTTGTAATCTGGCTCCCGGAATGGTTCCATGTCCCTAGTCGTTTATTGTCCTTTTGTACTTTTATTACCTGTACTCTTCTTTCATTTTTCTTATGTTCTGTTACGCTGGATTTGTTCTTATTTCGTGGCCTCCTTTGTGGCACTTGCTCTTTCTGGGGTTTGACCCAGCTGGTTTTGTGTGGCCAGATTTTGGAGCAGCACCCGAGGATCTACCGAACCTCCAGCCCGATGGTGGCAACTAGAAGAAATCCCGGCTACGAGTGGGTTTCCTATTTTGTTTTGCTCACTCTATTGTAAAATTATTCTTTTGAGGCGTTTAGCCGACGAGCACCTGTTAGCTCGATGCACATTTACTTACTGTCTGCCTACGGGCTGTAAGCATGATTAACAAATCCTAGGGTTGATCATGTATGACTGAACTCTTGCTAGTCCTCGCATTTGTACGACTAGCTTCATGATCAACTGAATATGTAATATTTGGGATGCCTTTTATTGTATATTTGGTGGTCA
Source organism: Iris pallida (assembly GCA_029216955.1). NCBI lineage: Eukaryota > Viridiplantae > Streptophyta > Magnoliopsida > Asparagales > Iridaceae > Iris > Iris pallida. The sequence goes on along the minus strand of JANAVB010028818.1, from coordinate 41,614,301 downwards.
AACATCTTGTAATTATACTACTTGCTTGAGATTGAGACAATAGGCTTGACCTTAAGAGACCGTTGGCTTGTAGTAAACCCTCATATCTAGACAGCCGTGATCGTATAGCGAGGTGGTTTCCATTTCAATATACGTAGCTGGCTATGTTCGCCCCCGCTCTCCAGTATTCTGGTTCTGGGGCGTGACAGACTTTACGCATGTTTTCCGAGAAATCCGACCGTTGGATCGACGATTTCTTCGCTCCATCATAATCTCCTTTTATGGAGACAACTTCATCGGTTCGTATCTCCTCCATTACAGCTCTGTCTGGCATGACATTGGTTCCTATGCGTAGCTGGTATAACCCTCTTCCTACCGCTTATGTTTCGTTTCATTGTGAGCATGTTTGATTGGTTAAATTCGACGTCAAAGTTGGCCGTCCGAATTCGTAATTTCTAAGTTGTTAATTTCCATTTTTGAACCCGGGACTCCAAATTCAATTTCTGACCCCACTAGTAGAATCATGGTCTCATTCTGGCATATTTTCATATAAAGTTTGTTAGATTTGGAGGACATGGGCCCTGGCACGCATTTCCGTGCAAAACGGGCCCCACAGTCCGGGTCAACGGGTCTTTTTGATGTCGGCTCATCGGAATCCAATTCTGGATATACTGTTGAGTTTGTATCGTCATTCTAGACTCGTTGACATATAATTTGCTGAGTTTTGAGGATATTGGCTCTGACATGCTTTTTCGTGTAAATCAGAATTTTAATGTCCTGGTCAACTGACCAATTTGAGATCGGGTCAATGGAATCCAATTTTGGATATACCGTTGAGTTCGTATCGTCATTCTGGATTCGTGGACATATAATTTATTAGGTTTGGTTGACTAGTATTTTTGTAAGTTTTTCGGTGCAAAGCGGATCCGACACGGATACCGTTTTAACCCAAAATTATCTTTTTGCCCCTGTGTCCAAATTTGAGTTATGGATAGTCTATCCTAGCTAATTTGACCATTCTGAACACGTTGGTGATGTTTGCTTCATCATCCGACAATATTTGTAGATATTTTCTCTGTGTATTACCTTTTATTATAATTAATTCTTATTAAGTTCGTATTTCTGAATTCGTACAACAAAATTGAGATCAGTCGATTCCAGTGATCTCACATCGCTGAAATTGGCAAGATGATCATGTGGATCACTGTGATAAGATTATTAACTTTACCGTTGATTATCTTATCTCGATTTGCGTGTTAGGTTTCGATGTACGAATAAGGAGGTGCAACTTGATATTTTAATTCTTAGATTAGAGTTGATCCTGTTTGACCAAGACATATGGTATCTTAGTAGGTAAATATTAGAAATAGTATGCTTAGGCTAGTTTTGACCTCGGTTGACCAAGTTTTACTACTTTGACCAAAAGTCAACTGTTAGTCAACATTAGCCTAGTTTGAGCTAGTTTGACTTGGTTTGACTTTCTGTGACCTAGTGTGACTCAGTGTGACCTAATTTGACTTAGTTGGACTGAGATTGACCTAGATTACATAGCTTATACTATATAATCCTGCATAATACCGTTGAACCCTAATTAGCTTATATATATCTCATTTTTATGTTTGTGGCATCACTCTCAGCATTGACCCCATTTGACAGCTCAGGACCGCAGGCGAGTATATTCACTGATAGTTTTCATTGTCTTGACATCTGCTATATCCGATTCAGTTGTAGTGTCTTACTTGATTTCCGACACAATGTTTTACGGATTAGTATACTTTGGATCCTGTCATGAGATATTATTCCTGGACTTTCTTGGTATGTTGGTACATAATATTTCGTGTTTCTTGTACTTATATAGACATCAATTTGGGAGTGGACTGGCCTCCTGCTTTTGAATCCCATGTCATGACGTACCATGTCCGGATCCGTGATACTATTTGGGGATGGGGGAATTATTACGGGTTATGTGATCAAAGCCTCCTGTCACTATTATGCTTGTGGCACTCATCTCGCGTAGGGTGTAGCAGATTCCTCTGTGTGCTTGTTATCCAGGTTGGCCGGCATGACCCTTTTCAGAGATTTTCGTGTGATTGTCAGGCCTAGTGGATAACCTGTCTTGTAACATACCTAAAGTCGATCAGATAACGCTCTAATAATTTAAAGCACATTTTATATTTATTTTATCTTATCTTATATCCTGCTCTGTTCTACATTCAGTACTTTCTCAACATGCTATGATATTCATTTACTCATATGTTCTACATGCCTTTATGTTGTACCTTGATTGGGTTCTGCTCGGGAGAAGGGTTACAACCCCGGTCCTTGTTTGGTTTAAGGGTTGTAACTTGACTTTCGAATGGTTCCCAAGTCATCCTATATCTTTGTCTTATATTTTATTATACTGTCTCTTATAGAATTTGTCAATTCATATAGAACTGCTGTTAGTGTTTGTACTTGCTCATTTTCCTGACAGGATAACCGTTGATGTTTACAGATTACATGTTAGCTGATTGCTCTACCTTTACGGTTATGGCCATGATAGAGTTTGATAAGACATTACCCCTGGATCCCCAATAGGATCCATTAGCAGTGGATGAGACATCATTAGTTTAGATTAGTCATTTTCAGTTATATTTATTCTCTGGATTACTGTATTTTAGATTTGGGAGGTTTCTGTATTTGTGTTATCTTAGACACTTAGAACTCTATCTGGTTGTATCTCTGTGGTTTCATTTTATTTCATATTTATCTATCTTTTATCGTATTCTACCTTAGATGTGATTGAGACTGTATTTGCTATGTCACCTCCATTCGGAGTGTATATACTGTACAGGTACCTTATATATTGTTAGATGATTGACCTAGGACAGCGTTCTACCACCGACACTGCGGCGTAGGCTGGACGTACCCACTTCTCGTACCCTTACTCTAGGGTGCGGGTCGTGATACGATTTTAGTGGGGGCACACGCAGGTCAGAGTCGCAACTAGTATAATTTTCTAGTAGTGATTGACTTAGAGCGCTGCTACGAGCCTGCTATTAGGATATAAGTTCTAGGTTATGATAGGAGGTACTCAATCACAGTTAGGACTCCTTGAGAGATTCCTTGGACACCCCTTGAGAATCTTATTTAAACTTCAATTTGAAATCCTTTCCCTTGTTTTGTTCGCTCTGACTCCTTGGTTATTGAATTTGATTTTGATGGATCGTTGTTGATTTTCCTATCGAGATAAAATTTATGGCCTGAGTTACGATATTTTCTGATAACATATGTTGACGGGAATACAGGGATGGTAAAACGTCTACTTGATTATGGAATCTGTAGTTTATCGCAGCCATATTAGCTGGCGTGGAGAAAACATAGAGACATGATTTCGGATGTACGTATCTTGGTTATGAGAGTTGGAATCTCTCGTAGCTATACTAGTCAGCATAGCGAGAATTTCAGACGACATGATTATAGAGGTGCATACCTCAGTTATGGAATCTATCGTTTATTGCAGCCTTGCTTACTGGCATGAAGAGGACTTTGAGTAACATAATTTTCGACAAACGCATATGATTATCGGATTGTATCTTGAGAAGGTTTTTAAACATATCATCTCTATCGTACCCTTATGTTGTTATAAATTGTATTCCATCATCAAATAACTTAGGAGTAGGAGTAGCTTTAGCTGTTATTATAAACATTGTGTAACTTCTTGCTATGAATTTCTTTATAATACAATGAATCGATAATTTTTTCTAGACATTATCTTGGATTTGATATTATAGCTCTGGTTTCAAAATGGTTCCTTCTTTTAAACAGATAAGCAGAACAAATTTTATCAATATTTTCTTCTTGCCATTATTTCTTGTATTACCTTTTAAAATATATATATATATAGTGGACACAGACACTTTGTCTGACATGTATACATGCTATACTTTGATTACCAACCTATCTAAATGCACATTAATATGTTTTTGATGTTAAATTCTTAAAATCCCAATATTTCTGATATAGTACAGTATCAGAGACTAGTTCTCTGTTTTTTTCCAGTTTAAATTCGTAATTTTAAATATAAATTTCATGTTATTAGTTGTTTTTTACATCACTGCACATGTTAGATACAGGGTTTCAATTCTTAAAAAAATTGGTTGAGTTTTGTGTTTGAACTTGTCAAATATGAGACTGTGTGCATATTAACCCTTAATACTGGATTCTAAGTGATTAGTTCAATTTACAGTTTTTAAATGTAATATTTTGAGCTGTATACATTGTTGTATGAAGGGATATAATGTTAGGTTTCATACTCTTACATGTTAGCTTGTAGTTGTGATGAACATTGGGTTGGTTTGATGTTCGAATTTCTCTAAAATCCTAAAATTGAATACATGTTAACATTTTTACATTGATTTTAAATGTTTAGTTCAATTTTAGATTTAATATGTAATATTGAACTGTATGCATAGCTAAATGTATGGATAGTATGTTAGGGTTTCATCTATATCATGTTAGGTTGTGTTGGGAGCATTGAGTTTGGTTGTGATGTTCAAACCCCTAAAATCAGAAACTACATTATGTTAATATTACACTGGTTTAAATGTTAGCTCATTTTCAAATTTTGTATGTAAATGCTGAACTAAAACTGGGTTTAACCTTTCAATACTAAAGCTATAACCCTGTACAAGGACACACAGACTCTAACTTAGTATACACTGCCATGTAAACCTAACCCTTCCTCTCTATCTCATGTTCATATATCTATATAGATATATATAGAGTTTATGCATACATGTTATAATGTATATAGATACATAACTAAATCTCTATCTCTCTCTCTCTCTCTATATATATATATTTTTTATTTTATTTTTCTATATATATATATATATATTTTTTTATTTTTCTATATATATATATATATATATATATATATATATATATATATATATATATATATATATATATATATATATATATATGGTTAGCCATGCATGTTATGAGTAAATAGGTTGTGCATTGTAGATTTTTAACCAATATGCCATGAGTAGTATAACTTGATAGTTGTTGTTTTGAAACCCAAACCCTTCTATAAACTTTTATGTATATTTCACACACACGTCTGCTATCTAACCCTATGAACATGTCCACATACACCCATACACACACTAACCACATAACCTTTATATAATGCTAGCTTTTCCCTCTCCAACCCTCTCTCTCTCTCTCTCTCTCTCTCTCTCTCTCTCTATATATATATATATATATATATATATATATATATATATATATATATATATATATATATATATATATATATTGTGATTGGACTTCACTGCTCGACGTTGTGTTTTAAATTTTGGTTTTAATTTTGCCTTAAAGCCTTGATGATTGTTATTTCTGTATCTTTTCCATTTTAACACCCCAGATTGCTTGTATGTTTTGATACCCTATGACTGTTTTTGCTAAGTATGACTAGTACACCTAGATGAGACTTTCACTACCACCGTATGCCATGACCCTGTATGTCGTCCTTTTAAAATTGTATGATTTGATTAAGTTTTAAGACTTTGATTGTGGGAGTTTGACCTAGAAGGGGTATGAACATTTTAATTTCGAGGATAAAATTTTTATAAGGTGGGTAGGATGTAAGCTCCCTGAATTTAGGGCTTATTTTTTTTAATTTTATAAATAAATTATTTGCAATAGATATTATTATTTGATTATTATTTGATTAAATGTACCTTTCCGTGCCTTTGATATTTGGAGTGTCAGGGATGTTCATCTATGGAAACCTTCTTCATGATTTTTGTAGTAGACGGGATTACCTTCATATTGGTATATCATGTCCCATCCAAACTTGTTTCCTTGTACTCTTTTTGCTTCGCACAAGTTCGGGTCAATTTAGACCATTTAATTATTAATTGAATTCCCACTCTTTTCCTTGATCATCATATGTACGTTACCGTGACTTTTAATTTAGGAGCACAAGACTACTCATTTTCTTGAAACCAACTTCTCATGCATAATCTACTCGAGACGCCCTACACCCATGACCTTCGTGTCCCACTCAGACACACCATCTTGTGTTTCAATTTCTTCGCACAACATTCCTGTCATGTGATCCGATTTTAATTCATCCCACGGTGTCGCACTTATTTTCCAACTTGAATTGTGGATACCCTGTCGACCCAAACTAGTCAACCCCAAATATGGACATGGCCCACATGAAGCCTACTACCCGCATGATACTTATGTTCCATTTATTTGAGAACACACATACTACTTATTTATCCATGATCATAAATACCTAGAAATAATTTATTTATTGTACCCTGTCTGTTTTGACCCATCCTGGCTCCACCAAATCCAGTCCAAGCTTCATGTTACCCTCCATCATGACACCCTCACCCTCATTACTCTTGAAAAATATTATATCCTAGTCTATCTCTTTTAAAAATTCATTTGATAATCCCTTGAATTAAATCCCTAAGAAATGTTCTATTCATATTCAATCCTAACCCTTTGATTACTCTCCATCAATCCACACCACACATTGTTTTCCCACACTCAAACCCACACACCCATCATTCATAGCCGGCCCTAATTTCTATGTGGAGAAACTCTTATTCTCTTTCTCTTTCTACTTCCTTCTCTCTATTCATTCATTTATTTTCTCACCTCTCTCTCTCTCCAACTCTCAATATACAGCAGCAGCAACCTCAGCTCTTTCCTCTGACATCCCATGACCGACCCCCACCCGAGCTTACCATCTCCTCCTTCCGAGCTCACCATCTCCTCCTCCCGAGCTCACCAACTCCTCCTCCTCCCGAGCTCATCAAAACCGACCACACCATCACCATCACCATCATCTTTCCACCACCACCATAGCAGAACACAACTACCTCCTCTAGTTCACCATTCCGGCCTCTACCGAACCATCCACCACCATGACCCTCTCGCCGTGCCACCTAGATAGGCCAGCCACCACAATTGCAGCAGCATCAGTGAGCAATAGCAGCATATGTAGCAGCAGTCGGCCCCTGGCCGTGCGGTGCAGGTGCCGTCGCCGGTGCCACGGCCGTCATGGCCGGCCACCCCCTGGCCGGACGACCTCCGTGCACCTTCCCGTGGCCACCGTCCTCCGGGATGCGTCGTCTATGCGATTCGTGCATTTTGTACGGAATCCCGTCTACGCGCACACGAACGAGATTCAGAAATGGCGTTCCGTCGCAGTGACTTCGTGCACGTTTTTCGAGAAATCCGACCGTTGGATCGACGATTTCTTCGCTCTGTGACAATCTTGTTTTGCGAAGCCAACTTCGTTGATTCGTATATCGTCCATCGCAGCTCCATCTGGTGTGCCACTGGTTCCTGTACGTAGCTGGTATAACCCTCTTCCGATCCCTTAAGTTTCATTTCATTGTGAGCACGTACGATTGGTTGAATTCGACGCCAAAGTTAGCCATCCGAATTCGTAATTTCTAAGTTGTTAATTCCATTTTTGAACCAGAGACTCCGAATTCAATTTTTGACCCCACCAGTAGACTCGTGGCGTCGTTCTGACACATTTTTATATAAGGTTTGTTATATTTGGAGGACGTAGGTCCTGGCACGCATTTCAGTACAAAGTCGGCGCTACAGTCCGGGTTACGGGGATTTTTGACGCCGGCTCATCGGAATCCAATTCTAGATATACCGTTGAGTTCGTATCGTCATCCTGGACTTGTTGACATATAATTTGCTAAGTTTTGAGGGTATTGGCTCTGACACGCTTTTCCGTGCAAATCGGAATTTCAATATCCTGGTCAACGGACCAATTTGAGATCGGGTCAACGGAATCCAATTATTGATATACAGTTGAGTTTGTATCGTCATTCTGGATTCGTAGACATATAATTTGTTAGGTTTGGTAGACTAATATTCTTGCACGTTTTTTGGTGCAAAGCGGGTCCGACACGTCACCGTTTTGACCCAAAATTACCTTTTTGCCCCTTTATCCAAATTGGACTTATGGATAGGCTATCCTAGCTAATTTGACCATTCTAGATACGTTGGTGATGTTTGTTTTATCATTCGACAATGTTTGTAGATATTTTCTCTGTGTATTACCTTTTATTATAATTAATTCTTATTAAGTTCGTATTTGGGAATTAGTACAACGAAACTGAGATCAGTCCATTCCAGTGATCTCACATCGCTGAAATTGGCAAGATGATCATGTGGATCACTGTGATAAGATTATTAACTTTACCGTTGATTATCTTATATCGATTTGCGTGTTATAGATTTTGTTGTACGAATAACAAGGTGCAACTTGATATTTTAATTCTTAGATTAGAGTTGATCCTGTTTGACCAAGATATATGGTATCTTAGTAGGTAAATATTAGAAATAGTATGATTAGGCTAGTTTTGACCTCGATTGACCAATTTTGACTACTTTGACCAAAAGTCAACTGTTAGTCAACTTTAGCCTAGTTTGTCCTAGTTTGACTTGGTTTGACTTGCTGTGACCTAGTGTGACTCATTGTGACCTAATTTGACTTAGTTGGACTGAGATTGACCTAGATTACATAACTTATACTATATAATCCTGCCTAACACTGTTGAACCCTAATTAGCTTATATATATCTCATCTTTAGGTTTGTGGCATCACTCTGAGCATCGACCCCATTTGATAGCTCAGGACCGCAGGCAAGTTCATTCACTGATAGTTTTCATTGTCTTGATATCTGCTATATTCGATTCAGTTGTAGTGTCTTACTTGATTCCCGACACGATGGTTCACGGACTAGTATATGTCGGATCCTGTCATGAGATATTATTCCTGGACTTTCTTGGTATATTGGTACGTGATATTTTGTGTTTCTTGTACTTATATAGACATCAATTTGGGAGTGGGTTGGCCCCCTGCTTTTGAATCCCATGTCATGACGTACCATGTCCGGATCCGTGATACTATTCGGGGATGGGGGAATTATTAGGGGTTATGTGATCAAAGCCTCCTGTCAATATTACGCTTGCGCCACTCTCACCTCACGTAGGGTGTAGCAGATTCCTCCGTATGCTTGTTATCCAGGTTGGTCGGCATGACCCTTTCCAGAGATTTTCGGGTGATTGTCGGGCCAAGTGGATAACCTGTCTTGTAACATACCTAAAGCCGATCACATAACGCTCTAATAATTCAAGGCATATTTTATATTTATTTTATCTTATCTTATATCCTGCTCTGTTCTACATTCAGTACTTTCTCACCATGCTATGATATTCATTTACTCACATGTTCTATATGCCTTTATGTTGTACCTTGATTGGAGACTAAGTTCTGCTCGGGAGAAGGGTTACAACCCCGGTCCTTGTTTGGTTTAAGGATTGTAACTCGGTTTTCGAATGGTTCCCAAGTCATCCTATATCTTTATCTTGTATTTTATTATACTGTCTCTTATAGAATTGGTCAATTCATATGGAACTGCTGTTAGTGTTTGTACTTGCTTATTTTCCTGACAGGATAACCGTTGATATTTACAGAGTACATATTAGCTGATTGCTTTACCTTTACGGGTATGGCCAGGATATAGTTTGATGAGACATTACCCTGGATCTCCAGTAGGATCCATTAGTAGTGGATGAGTCATCATTAGTTTAGATTAGTCATTTTCAGTTGTATTTATTCTCTAGATTATTGTATTTGAGATTTGGGGGGTTTCTCTATTTGTGTTATCTTAGACACTTAGAACTCTATCTGGTTGTATCTCTGTGGTTTTATTTTATTTCATATCTATCTATCTTTTATCGTATTCTACCTTAGATGTGATTGAGACTGTATTTGCTATATCACCTCCATTCGGAGTGTATATACTGTACAGGTACCTTATATATTGTTAGATAATTGACCTAGGATAGCGTTCTATCGCCGACACTGCCGCATAGGCTGGACGTACCCACTTCTCGTGCCCTTACTCTAGGGTACGGGTCGTGACAAGCAACTTTACGGCAAGCTCTCGAAGTGTGAGTTCTTCTTGGATCGAGTTGATTTTCTAGGTTATATTGTGATTGGAGATGGGATCTCAGTCGACCCGAAGAAGATCAGATTAGTCGATGCGTGGATAGCACCGAGTTCAGTTGCAGAGATCAGAAGCTTTCTGGGATTGGCAGGATACTACAGGAGGTTTGTTTAGGATTTCTCCCGGATTGCAGAGCCATTGACTAGGCTGACCCTGAAGGATGCAGAGTTTGTCTGGTCAGAGGAGTGTCAGGTTGCTTTTGATGAGTTGAAGAAGGGACTGACGACAGCCCCAATTTTGACATTGCTATCAGGATCAGGCGGGTTCACTATCTACAGTGACGCCTCAGGGAAGGGTTTAGGTTGTGTCTTGCAGCAGCATGGAAAGGTAATTGCCTATGCATCCAGGCAGTTACGACCGTATGAGAAGAACTAACCTACCCATGATTTGGAGTTGGCGGCAGTTATCTTTGCTCTAAAGTTGTGGAAGCACTATCTACACGAAGAGCCTGTGGAGATCTTCACAGACCGCAAGAGCTTGAAGTATGTGTTTACACATAAAGAGCTCAACATGAGGCAGCGCAGATGGTTGGAGTTGATGAAGGACTTCGACATTTCATTGCAGTAGCATCTAGAGAAGGCCAACGTGGTTGCCGATGCCTTGAGTAGGTATCTGGTAGCTATGTATTTGACGATGGATCGTCACTTATTAGCAGATTTGGAGAGCTTGGGGATCGATGTGATCGAGTGTTTGCAAAAACAAAAGTATAAAACTTTATTGATACAAACTTTGTAAAGATTACAAGAATTCTGGGAAAGTACAACTGTAGGAATCCAATCTAGAAGACGATCGCTTTATCCCTTGGACGATGTGAACTTTGAAGACGGTAGCCTCTGAAGTTGACTTGAAGGCAAAAGCCTCGGAGAATTGAAGGCAAAAAGCCTCGGAAGAATGCAGCAGCACTTGGGCAACAACTCCTGGACTCTCTGAACTTTTATGTCTGATCTCTCTATCTGATCTTTGATTTCTGATCTGTGATCCCCTTGAATGGAGACTTGAAACCCTATTTATAGAGTTCTGGAAATAACTAACTTTTAGTTATTCTAGACTGCGCATGATGGATTACGCATAAATTGGATTGCACAACAGTAGACTGCGCAGGCAGTTGTCTGATCATGGGCCAACTATCTTGGACACATGGCATCATTTGATTGAAATACGCATGATCGTGCATAGAATGTTGCCACGTAATGAGCAATTGATGGCATGAATGCCACGTATATGTTGTCAGTTGTGTTGATAGAGCGCACAACCTGAATTGCGCTGGCTTTGGATTACGCAGGAATGGACTGCGCAAGCATGGATTGCGCCAATATGGATTGCGCATCAGATAGGCTAACCGATTGCACTGCCAGCTGTCCTCGAGCGCCGTGCTGCACGTTTAAACAAAAAGTTGCCTCGTTCTCTGTGCTGTCAGCTGTCAGAAGATTTGATTGTGTCAGGTAATGATGATTATTTGCCACGTCAGCCTGCGCTTGAGAGTGTGCGTAGTCTAGTGTGCGCAATCTGTATACTGCGTAATCTGATATCTGCGCAGTTCATTTGAAAGATGTATTTGTTGATCTTCATGACTTTGTTGATGTGTGCAACTTGATTTTTTAGGACCTACAAGATCCCCTTCAAAATTTTCAAAATTTGAACCTATTCAAAATTTCGAAATACTTTGAATTTTGAAACTTTAATCAAGTTGCGCATGTACTGAGCTGTCTGCGCAATCGTATGGATCAGTCCAACTTTTTCGGCGCAGTCTGAGGCAGCCATTACTCTTTGAAAAACTATAAATAGTTCTCTTCGATATTCATTACATTCTTTACTTTGCTTTTGTGATCTGAGAGAAAAGTCTCGAGCTATTCCTTCCTTCTCCATCGAATCTCCATGGCTTCCAAGCGATCCTCCACCGCTGCCAAGGGCAAGGCCCCCGCCGAGTGTTCGGCTAGGGTGGCACGACGTCCTTCTCGCCACGAGACTGCGCATCCTGCATTGTAAGGTAGATGACCCAATCAAAAACTTTTTTTAGGGTTTTTGATTTCACTGTTCTTCATAATCCATCTCTTTTTAGAGATGTGATCATACTGCGCTACCCTTTTTAAGGTTTTGGTTGCACGAAACCATTTATTCTTCATTTTTATGAAGAATAATTTCTTGCGAAATCGGTTGAACATCGCTGGAAAAAGTCAGCGCAATTTACTGTTTTGCGCAAAACTGCCAGCGCAATCTGATGACTGTTTGCTGCGCAGTCTGATTGTTGCGCAGTCTGATGATTACGCGATCTGATATTGCACAATCTGATGGTTTGTACAGTATAATGGTTGCACAGTTTAATGGTAGCATCCTTGATTTTTCCTTGTGCTAAATTTTTGTTTTCTCTGTTTGATGCAGTTAATACCAGAGAAGATCCGTGGTATGATAACTTTGTAGGGACTCTTTCAGAATCAGAATACAAAGAGGACCTGTCTCATATGCACTATCCACAGTATGATCTGCCAGCTTCCCGCCAAGCTATCTTGGTAGCCCAAGATAATGAAACCCTGTTATGTCTGATGAATGGGTAACCTTTGGAGTCGGTAGATGCCATCATTCACAAGAAGCCCATATTTCTGTTTAGCGAGGCTTTTGAGAAGAGTTCTCAGCCAAGGCCACGGATGGAAGAACGGATTGTCCATCGGAAAGACAGGACAATCTCGATACCAGATGTCTCCCGCTGCCTCCCCTTATCTCGATATGCTCATGCAAGCTATCCAAAAAAAATGGAATAGAATCTCACACCTTTTCAGGATGCCCGTCCAGGAAAGATTTATGTGAAGAAGGGATCTGATAAGAAAGACATGTTCTATAGTTCTTCGGAACGATATAGTGTCTTGCTCAGAGGTTTAAAGCCCGGTTGTGTTCTGCCGGACAATTCTTCTTTGTTAATGCCCGTGAGAGTTCCAATATTTGCAAATGAGTTCGCAAAGGTTGAAGGGAGGTATCCAGATCAAGACCTCAGATTAACTGGACTGGTGACCCCAGACTTTAAGAGATGGAATTGTATAGCAAACTGGATTTTGACTAAGTTTGAAGACAAACTTCATCAGATTAACTTGTATCAAGCAGTGCATGCTACTGTTTACGGTTTTGCTCCCAATTCGCATCTATTCCTGGCTCTAGCAGAGAGATATAAATACAGGACATGGACTTTTATGACTTCCTGCGGAGAGATCGGGTTTGCCCTTCACGAGATACAGTACATCTCTTACTTGCCGATGGGGGATGCCCCGTATGAGGAATTTGTCCCAACTAATGATGAATTGGACAAACTTCGAAAAGAGAACGCAGACATGGTAGCAGTCTTCGAAGAACTGCTGTGTCATTATAAAATCTGTTCTCTGTTTTACGAAAGTGGTACATCTAATACCTGCTATTCATCCAAATGGTTGCCTTATTTGTTCCTCAACCATATTAAAGAAAAGAAGACCAAGGAACATGATAACTGCTATCCCGACTTCTTTAAACCACTGAGCAGCACTGAAGTGGTGAAGTTGATAGAGGTAAGTAGGGATTTAGATGAAAAGATCAAGGACGATCATCAATGTCCTCCTCTAAAGAAAGGAGACACTCTCGAGAGTTATATGAGAGTGGGATATCGATTCATGTCAAAAGAAGCCCAATTAGCAGGATTTCTGATGTACTGGCTCCGTCGGTTCGTCGTCCCTGGATCAAGTGCCGTAGACCGCTTCCATCGCGGTGTTCTTTTTGCCGCCGTTCGATTAGTCTTCGGCTACAAGATGGATCTCTTATTAGCAATGACTTGTAGATTGAACGCCGGTCTCCGCCTGTACGTCAATTTGATGCTGAAAGCTAAGGGCGAGAAAGAGTTTCCTCGGCTAGAATTGCCGTATACTTATCTGTTCGGGTGGTTGCTTCTACACCATCCTACTTTGATGGACCCCAACATGGGACCATTCAGTGGCAGCTTTTTGCGAAGATACTCTCAAGGTAAGTGGAAATACAATTCATTGAGAGATTGCAGATATGCTTTGAACCTTGGTAAATGGTGGAACTTCTATTGCACTTATCCTCCTGCCGGATATGAACAAATGCCGACCAACATGGTTGACTTAAAGATGCAACCTTTGAGCCGTACAACTTTTAATTGGTTGAAGACAATTCGTCCATCCCACTTGGTGTATCGATTTGAAGAAGAATGCTTCTTGGAGCCATATCTTCCCAGCTGGTTTGCTCGGCAGTTTGGATATGACCAATTCCACGTAGGTAATGCCATCACATGCCTACAAGGAAAAGGTTTCTTGATAGATGGAGCCCGAGCTTGGGCTTATTACAACGCTCGAGATACGAAAGCAACGTTCTCGATGCCGGTGAATAGTAGTCATGGCCCTCGTATGCTGTTCACCTATTCGGTGTTTTATACATCAGTGAACACTTTTGCAGAGAACTTCAATCTTGCGGATAGCTTCGCGTCTGCAACGAGATTGAGGAAGGGAGGAGTCATCATGTCACTTCCAGGTAATGATGAGGTACACGAGCCAGTGGATGCGCCCTTAGAAGTTTCGAGGGATGCTATGTTCCCTGAAGAGGTTAATGTGCCACTGCATGTTTCTTTGAAGATTGCTATATCTCCAGCCAAGAAGAGAAGGAGAGAGGAGCCTTCCGTCTCAATAGAAAGAACTTCTTGTATCTTTTTATCTTTCTTTATGCTATGTATGCCTTAAATTTTTTATCAATAAAAGACATTTTGTTCTGGCTCTATTATTTCTTGTATATCTTATTCAGATATAAATAATAGCGATAGAAAATATATTCAGAGGTGCAGGACATGATATATTTCTTGATGATTTTGTAGAAAATAATTACATTCATTATATCTGCTCAGAGGTAATATGGACGTGGCAGAATATAATTTGTCGAATATGATTATTTCAATAGATAACTTAATCAAGGATGATAAGTTACTGATATGGATGAAAATGAACGAAAATGAATCGTCAAAAAGGTATGAACAAAATGAATCATCATAATGAACGGATAAACCGTCGGATGATGATGAACGGATGAACCGTCAAGTGATAATGAATGAACGGGCGAACCGTCGGATAAATGTGAACGGATAAACCATCGGGTGATAATAAATGAACGGGCGAACCATCAGAGTGATGTGAATGAACGGGCGAACCGTCTGATGAATGTGAATGAACGGATGAACCGTCTGATATTAATGAACGGATGAACCGTCAGGTGATGATGAACGAACGGACGAACCGACAGATGAATGTGACGTTTCATTATTTTGAGAATCTCTGTCTATAAATAGAACAGAAATCTGAAAGGAATGATTATTTCCACTTCTTAACAAAAAGATGTCGTCCGGAGATGCATCCAAGAAAGTCGAAGTCGCCCCAAAGGTTGAAGCGGGTATTGAAGAACATTTGGCCGAACTGGTCCAGCGAAAGCAGGCATAGATAGGCGAAGGCTCGTCTGCACCCAAACCACCGCAAGATATCCTGGACTTTCTGCTTGAACCAGGAAAGACTGAAGAGAAAGAGGCCATGAGGATGGCTGCCTGCAAGTTCCAATGTCGATAAGGATGACAGTGATCTTCCTTGATATTATATAACATCATTTATGATGAAAATAAAAATCAAACTTTATTTGTGAATTGTCTGATCATATTTACATAAATTTCTGTTACATTTATATATAGTATTTCTTGAGGAATTTGCCATTGATAGGCATCATTACAACTCGACCATCTAATTCTGCAAGTTGATATGCTCCATTTGAAAAGACTTTGCTGACAACATAAGGTCCTTCCCACTTTGCATAAAATTTGCCTTTGCTCATGTGAGTCATAGTCATAGGACGTCTGACCGTTAGAACAAGTTATCCTTGCTGAAAGGCTCTGACTTTAAGTTTGCGGTTGAAAGTCTTCGAGATACGAGCTTGATATAGTTCAATATATTGCTGAGCCATTAACCGCTTCTCGTCGAGCGCCTCTAATTCTTGAAGTCGAAGAAGGTCATTGTTCTCTGTAGTGAGCTCATTGGCAATGGCAATCCTTAAAGAAAGAATTTGAAGTTCTAGAGGGAGAACTGCTTCACAGCCGTACACCAGAGAGAAAGGTGTAAAGCCTGTAGGATTTCGGACCGTAGTTCGATAGGCCCAAAGTCATTCACCGAGCTTTTCACTCCAGTTCCGTTTGTTGGTTGACACAAACTTCTTGAAGAGCATGATGATAGTCTAATTAAAAGCTTCAGCTAATCCATTAGCAGCAGGATTGTAGGCTGTCGAAGCGACGTTGTCAATTCTATGATCATCGCAGAACCTTGTGAATTTCTGGCTGATGAATTGTGGTCCGTTGTCGTGGATGATTCTTCGAGGTACACCAAATCGATAGATAACATAATGTTTAACAAAGTTGATGACGCTGCTGGTCTTGACTTCAGCCAAAGGTATAGCTTCAGCCCATTTAGAGAAGTAGTCGGTTATTGCTAGTATGAACCGATGTCATCTAGAAGAAGGAGGATTGATGGGTTCGATGATGTCCATACCCCAAGCTTCAAAAGGCCAGGAAGCAACCGTCGGATGCAAAAATTCTGAAGGTTGATGAATGAAATCTGTATGGATTTGATAAGCTCGACATTTCCTTGTATAATCAATGGCGTCAGATACCATAGAGGGCCAATAGTAACCCATACGTCGAATGTGATCCTGTAGTTTAGGATCGGGTTGATGTGTTCCGCAAACACCGTCGTGAGCTTCACGTAGTACTTGTTTTGCTTCATCACCAGCTAGACAGCGTAAAAGAAGACCATCATAAGTCCGTCGATATAGAGTCTTTGTGGTTTGGTTGTAGTAGAATCGTAGAGATTGTTGACGAATACTCGTAGCTTCTTTTGGATCTTCAGGGAGTATGTCATGGACTACGAAGTCGATGAAGGGAGTCCTCCAATCTTCATTGATAATATTGACTTCAGCAAGATTACTGAAATCAATATTACGATTGTTTTTAATACAAAATAATTCTCGATTAGAGATGACCACTACTTGCTGTATTTTGATGCGGATGGCTAAGACTGCTGCAAGATTGGCCAAAGCATCTGCTTCAGTATTACAAGCTCACCGAACATAGTCTATGAAGAAAGCTTTAAATAATGTAGCCATGTTGATTGCTGCTTCATGATAAGGCATTCGATCTTGATGACGAACTTCATAGGTTCCTCTGACTTGATTAACAACCAGCTTAGAGTCGCCATAGACTTCAAGATACTCAACGTCAAGTTGTTTGGCTAATTGAAGACCAATGAGTAGAGCATTGTACTCTGCCACGTTGTTGGAGCATGGTTCATCTAGAGAGTAGGCTCTTTGGATAGTTGATCCGTCTGGAGAAACGAGAACAACTCCGACTCCTGCTACAATGGCACCATTGGGTCCGATTCTGGATGCTCCGTCAAAGAATAGATGCCAAGTAAGAAATTCTTCAGATATCAAGTTGACTTCCAACGTCTCATCTGGAATTTTGTCATAGAGTTCGGACGTCTCTGGAACAGGATGAGCTGCTAAGAAATCTGCCAGTGCTTGACCTTTGACAGACTTTTGTGGAACATATACCATGTCATATTGAGCTAACAGAATGGCCCATGTAGGCAGCCGAGAATTGAGTGTGCTGGATTTCTTCATGAGTACCCGAAGAGGATTAACTCGTGATATGACATGAATGGTTTGACCAATGATGTAATGTCGAGTCTTTTGAACAGCAAACATGAGAGCTAGGCATTCTTTTTCGACCGAACTATAATGGTGTTCAGCACCAATTATAGTACGACTGAGGTAGTAGATAGCCTGTTCGTGGCCTTCCTTGTTCTTTTGGGCAAGTAAAGCACCCAATGAATGGTCTATGGCACGGACATATATTAAGAATGGTATACCGGAGATTGGTGGCACCAAGACTGGTGGGTTCATGAGATATCGCTTGATGTCGTCAAATGCTTGTTGACATTCTTCGGTCCAAACGAAAGATACACCCTTCTTCATGAGTTGAGTGAATGGTCTGCAGCGTCCAGACAAATTCAAAATAAATATCTTGATGTACGCAAGTCGACCTTGGAATTCTCGTAGCTCTTTTAGGTTGCGTGGAGGACGTATCTCTTGAATGGCTTTGATCTTCTCGGGATCCACGTGTATACCCCTAGAGGTAATAACGAAACCGAAAAATTTGCCACTAGAGACACCCAAGAATGACTTGGTGGGATTCATTTTGAGTTGATGTTGGCGCATGAGATTGAAGATAGTTCTCAAGCCTTGGATGTGATCTTCTTTCAGACGACTCTTAACAGCAATATCATCAACATAGCATTCGACAGTCTTGCGTAAATGATCTCGAAAGATGGTACTCATGGCTCGTTGGTATGTTGCACCAGCGTTCTTGAGACCAAACGGCATCACAGTATAACAATAGACTCCACGAGGAGTGCGAAAAGAAGTATGCTTTTCATCTTCAGGATTCATCCGAATTTGATTGTATCCGGAGAATCCGTCCATGAAAGATATTCTTTCGAATCCACATGTATTGTCAATCATGACGTCCGTGATAGGGAGAGGAAACTCATCTTTTGGACATGCTTCATTAAGATCTCGGAAGTCGATGCAAACTCGAACTTTGCCGATTTTCTTTAGAACTGGGACGACATTGGCTACCCAATCAGGATGCTGCTCTTCTCTGATAAAACCACAAGCTATGAGCTTCTTGACTTCATCGTCGATCGCATCCATCATTTCTGGCTTGAAACGTCGTTGTTGTTGTTTGACCGATTTTGCATTCGGCAAGATGTTCAGTTTGTGAGTAGCAACTTTAGGATCCAGTCCTGGCATGTCTTCATAGCTCCATGCAAAGACATCAATATATTCTTTAATAAGAACAATTAACTCTTGTTTATCCTCTTCTGAAAGGTTCTTGCTGATGAATATT
The DNA here is from genome assembly GCA_029216955.1 of Iris pallida. Classification (NCBI taxonomy): domain Eukaryota; kingdom Viridiplantae; phylum Streptophyta; class Magnoliopsida; order Asparagales; family Iridaceae; genus Iris; species Iris pallida. The sequence goes on along the minus strand of JANAVB010028818.1, from coordinate 41,595,308 downwards.
GGATGAGGTAACCCGTTCTCTCCTACATTAATTTGAACCAATTGATCTTCGGTAGGAGGTTCCCTTTGTTCGAATCGGAGTTCCTATTGGGTATCCATTCGTTGAGCCCAAGGATCTGTTTTAGTACTTTCTTTAACATCCTCGTCATAGCATTCTGGAAGTTCGACGGAGACCATGTTGGATAATACGATCAGCCGATGAACTTGACCAACACTGGTATCAGAATCCCACGATCTGGAATCAGAAGAGTTAGAGCGTTCTTCACTATCGGATTCAGAAACTGCTGGGGATAACATTGGAGGAGAAGTATATCCAAGACCTTTTTTGGTCCTGCTGTAATACATCTCTGACTTTCCTTTCGGCACAGTCGTACGGATAGGAGTTCTCCGTCCTTTACCGTAGTTGAGGCCGCTCTTGAAGTCGTAACCCATCTTTCGAATGATATCTTTTGATTGTTGACTGTAACGATGGAGATGAAGATGCCCCGTGTCGTTAACTTTGCTATCATCCGTATAGCTGAATTGTTGTTCCGGTCCTTTACTAAAAAGTATTGGACTTTCGTTTTTTTTCGAGCAGGAACAATTCGGTATGAATCATCTGGGTGTTCAAAAGAGACTTCAGTTTGAAGAGATTGCACAACTCCTATTGTAAATGACTGAAAGCTATCTAACATATCCAAGTAGCATTTAGTATAATAAATGACATCAGTATACTGGAAAGTAGATGCTTTTTTATTGATTTGTATATTGGTATTTACAGCAGGACCTTTAGCCTTAGCAGGCTTGGCCAGATTGATTACAAGAGGAGGAAAAGAAGAACGTGGAGAAGGATTAGCTTTGTTACGACAGAGGTCGATAACAAGAGGCTCAGAGGAGATGAGCTCCATTTTTTCTTTGTTATGAGGTAGATCTATAACAAGTGGCTCAGAAGAAGTGAGCTGCTTTTTGTCCTTGTTACGACGTAAGTCAATAACAAGCGGCTCAAAAGAGGTAAGCTCCCTTTGATCATGATCATCATTTGTTGGTTTCTTCTGAACTGGCAAGTGAATAGCCAGTGGCTTGAAAGATTGAGGACGAGAAACATGCCCTTTGACAGGTATGATAAGGGTATCTTTGGGTACTGCTTCTGATTCTTCTTCAGTATCCAGAGACAAGACAACCTTCATGAATTCATCCTTGTACATACGAGCGTCGTTACAATATGCTTCAACGCCCTTGAAAGGATAGAGATCAGCAACTTCCTTCTGAACTTCTCCATTGTCATTAATATATTTGAAACATTGATGAAGAGTTGATGGAACAATGTTGTATTCATGTAGGAATGGTCTTCCTAATAAAGCATTATAAGAACAACCGTGATTGTCGATCATATAGAAGGTCACCTTTGTGCGCAGATTGCCTATTTGGAGTTCTAGACGAATCTTGCCCAGAGGTTCGCTCCTCCCTTGATTGAATCCAAGGATGGTGGTGATTGTACTGGAGAGACTATGTACAGGGATCTTCAATGCATCCAACATTGTCTTCAGCATGATGCAAAGGGCAGACCGTGGGTCTATCAGAATACGATCGACTTTCATTGAATCGACATATCCTGTATAGTAGATAGGACGGTCATGTCTGTTATCTTCCATCAACAAGTCATCTTGAGTGAAAGTTATGTTTGGAATTAATTCCAACACTCTATGACAATGGAGGCAAGAGACAGGCTCTGCTGTAGGCTTCTTCAGAAGGGCTAGACAAGTTTCAGCTTGCATGAGGGCTTTGCTTAGAGTTTTCCGTGTTTCTTTGGAGAGGCGTAAGAGCTCGAAGATGGATAGCCGGGGCGGTGTATTGGCTAATTGTGCCAAAATGTCAAAGTTGTAAGGCTTTTCAAGTCCGGAAGGAGATGACTTCTTCAAGGGTTTATCGAAGCGGACTTGCTGTTTGCCTTTATCAGCGACTGTCGGCTTGGGAGTAATGGGTATCACAAACGGTAAAGAAGCAATAGAAATATCCTCAGTAGAAGCAGGCTGCACCAGAGCAGGTTCAGAGGAAGAAGCAGGATTCTCTTGGGCTTCAGGATAATCCTTTAGATAAGCTTTCCCTGACCTAGTGCCCAACAGGATTTCTTTATCAACTATGGGGTCAAAAGACACCATATTGCAAATCTTTGTCTTGCCCTTGGAGCGGTCTTTCTTCTTAGAGGAAGAGGGAAGTTCAAACTCTGAAGCAAGATCCGGATGAATCCACATAATCTCGCCATTGTCAAGGGACAAGGGGACGAGACCTTCACTTCGTGGAGGAGGAAGATTCTCAATCTCAAGAGTAGCTTTGTGGATAGGAATGACGCCATGCTGCACCATCTGGGGCAAAAAGTCACCGAACTGAACTGATACCATATTTGCAGTAACAGTCTTCTTATCTTGTTGCAGAGTGACGACGCTAGCGTTGACCAGCTCCTGAATTTTACTTTTGAGCACATAACATGCTCGAGTGGGATGTCCAATGAACGTATGATAGATACAGTACTTGGGATGATCAGTCTTACCGACTTCATCGGGCTTCTTTGGATCTGGAAGTTGGATCTTATTGCTTTTGATTAAGCAATCAAAGATGCTAGCAGTATCATTCTCATCAAAGGAATACTCTACTTTCGGACGAGGTTCCCTTGGAGGAGGTGCTGAAGGAGTAGAAGTGGACGTAGGAGGAGCTACGTTAACCGCCAAAGATTCTTTGTTCTTATTCAAATTGATGTTCAAAGTTTCTTTTGGTTTGCGGTTGTTCTGGTGATTGCCACCACCTGATGTTTGATGTTCATCCCGGTCGGGGCTAGACATTTGTACCCCTAGCTGCTTGAATTTGTCGGTGCTAACTTAAGCTGCTTTAGCATTGACAATAAAGGATGGCCAGTCTTGGAATTGAGTAGACCCCGTCCACATGCTGATGATGGGCAATAGATTTGCCTTGCAGGTGTATATGGTGACAGCAGCCGGAGTTCCAGGAGGCATTTTCAAAGCTTTCCGACGGAACCTTTCAATGAAACTCTCAGCAGTTTTATTGTGCCTTTGTTTGATTTTTATTAAGGGCTGACATAGTCATGTCATTGATCCCCTCGTAAAATCATTCCAAGAAGATTTGCTTTAAGCCAGAGAAGGAGGTGATACAACCATCGGGCAAGCTTCTATACCAATCGTATGCTACGCCAGCTAAACAGCCGACGAATACTCTGGTAAGAAGAGCGTCATTTGGTTGAAGTTGAACAGTCCTAACCTCAAAGTGGTTGATGAACTGACTGGGAGATGTGCTGCCATCAAACAGCGAGATAGTTGGGATTTTGTACTTTGGAGGAAACGGGACTTCCTTCCATTCAACTGGGTAAGGTTGTTTGATCCCCAACCTTTGCAAATTGCCTTTCTCCTTGAAAGCTTTGAACTGAGTTCCCAAGAGCTTCACAGCTTCATTGGCATCTTCCACTGATGTAGAAGGAGCAGGCTGAACCACGGTATTAGGAGGAGGAACAGCATGATAAGCACTACCCCCAGCACCTGACTGACTGGGTGTAGGTTGGACTTGCACATGAGGTATTTGAGTAGGTGCTACCCCCAATCCAGCATTGACAGGTACCGACGACGCTATAATTTCAGGATTTATAGGCGGTACGGTTGGTGGTACTGTGTGCTGAGCCACAATGATGGAATACATACTTGCGACCATTTCTGCCATTGTCTTCAACTTATCTTGTAAAACCCCAAAAATTTTTAAAGTATTTTTTTAAATCATTTTATTAGACTTCAAATTTAATTTATACAATTTATTGTTTTTATTAATTGTTAAAAATGACCTTAGCCATTGTTGTGTTTGGAGCACAAGGCGACCATGAATTTTGGCACGAAAGGTATAGCAGTGTGCTATGACCAGCATATTAACCATGTCGTAGGAGGCCTAACCATAGTTCAGTCCGAACTAGGAAAACCAGGCCGAGTTGTGAAATAATGCATTTAAAATTATTTTAATTAGATATTACTTTATATATTGATTTTTAGATGATCCGGGTTGTCCAAACCAGCCGAATTGGGCCCGAACCAATTTTAGCCCATGTAAGCAGGTAGTGTGACCAAATGTGGTCATGTAGACATATTTTATGTACTTAAAAATATTTTCTAAACTATTTTAGAATTTTATGTACAATTTCTAATTATTTAAATATTTGTACAATTAATGGTATTTTATTATTAAATAATATTTTATAATATTGTACATGTTCCTGGACCCGGATGAGGGTGTGTGGTAAAGTTTACACGTTGGAACAATTTTTATTATTTTATTATTACTAAAGTTATTTTATGAAAATTAAATAGATATTTTATTATTGTTGATATTATTTGATATTAATGTGATATTATTATTGTTGCCTTTTATGGCAATTTAAATTTGTGTATATATAAAAAAATATATATATTAGATGCATCATATATATAGTTAGATAATATTAAACTTTATTTTAAATTGGTGGAGATTTAATAAACATGATTATTCTATAGAGATATTATTGTTATTTTAGTTGACGTATTGTGATTTGAATTTTATATATATGTATATATGTTTAAATATATTAAATAATTGGTTAGATAATATTTAATTTGGTATTTAAATTTTTACATAAGATTTATGGTAGAAATTTATGGATATATGCATATATATGTATACTTGGTTATAAATAGAAAAGGTTTAAAGAATAGGAAAAGAAAAAAAAAAGAAAAAAAAATATATAAACAACCCACCCACTAAAGTGGGCGGGCCCCACCCTCTAATTTGCTTGCTGCATAGCAGCAAGCTAACGTGAGACAAACCGAGCACCATGGGTGCACATAAGAGAATTATTACTAATCCTAGTATTACTAGGTTTTGCCCCAACTTGCTATATATATAACTTCCTCCACAGACCTCAAATCCCTAAACTTCCGAAACAAAAATTTTAGCAGAACATACCCTGTTCATCTACGAGTTCGTTTCACCAGCAACGGAGTTGTGTGCACGACGAACGGAGCATCGGAAGTCAGTCCCGCGTCACCCACGGAGCAGTTTTTCCACTCAAGGGACCCTACTTCCCTACGACGTAACATTTTGCTCGTAACTCCGATTTTCGATTCGTAAAATGTTCTGGAAAGTAGACATGACCCTCTTCGAGATTCCCCTGGTGGATTTCGATATTGCCATCCAGCTTGCTCGAAAAAGTGAGGCAAAGTTGGAGAAAAATCCACTTTTTTGAATATTAAAAACTATTTTGAAACACCAACTTGTCGGCCACTTTTCTCGCTGTCCATTAAACTTTCGTAAAAACTAATTAAAGGAAGTCAAAGACAACCTAACCGAGATTGTAACGCACCTCTTGGATTCACTTTTCATCTAGTATGTAGAAAGTTACACGTTGTTAAAGTTTCACGAAAAACTGTAAATTCTGTTTTCAAAAAGTGGGAAAACACCCGATACGGCGTGTGCCCCGACAAACCGGGCGACGTGGTCGCGCACTATACGCAACGAAAGATGCGTATGGATGTTGTTGACGTGTGGGAACTGACGGAACCCGATTTTGTTGCATATGCGCGACGAAATCAGTACGTATCCGTCGAGATACCCCCGTATCGACTCTTTGCAAATTAAGTCACAACTTTTTGCGCACTCATCATATCGTGATGAAACTTGTGTCATTGGACTCGAAATATTTTTCTGGTCCTGTGAGCCAAGTTTGGTTCGATTCTGAAACCGTTGATCGGGACGCTATTTTGGCGGGCCCACAATCCCACTCAACGGGCGATTTTGTGCACAGCCCACCGGAATCCAAAATTGGACATACCGTTGGGTTCGTCTCCTCAAAAAAAATCTGTAGACATGTAGTTTGACGACTTTAGAGACTGTAGATTTGGCAAGCATTTCGGTGCAAAGCGGGTCCAACGACGGACATTGTTTTGACCTGAAATTACGATTTTGCCCCTGTTCCAGAATTTAACTTTTGGACAGACGTTTCCTAGGTATATCTTATATTCCAAACTCGTTCGTGATGTTTGTTGCAGCATCCGGAGTCATCTGCGGGATTTGGCTTTTCTTGCTTTGTTTATTTTGCCGGTTCGAGCTACTGGATTATTCCTTTTGCACATAACCTCAGGCAAGATACCTTGCCATTATACTGTTTATATTTAGTTTGCATTTTATTACATATCACTGTTCAGTTATTTCCAGTTCTTACTGTTCATGATTTACTGTCTGCTCAGTGATATTAGATGTACTTTGTTATTATCCTTTGACTGCATATGGACTTAGAGTTAAGTGACTACCGTCTGTAGTGTATCGCATATACCTTGACACAGTTGTACCACGAGAATGTGTGAGATGAGTAGCATGTAGAGGTTCTTGTGTGTGGGCTGATCCCCCATGCGCATGCGATAGGACTAACTGCTAATAGAGGCATGATAGGAGACTTAGCAGTTAGTAGAGGTATATGAGACATGGATGTGACTCTGTTAGAAATTGGGTGGGAAGAATAGTTCCTTAACGTATGGGCCAAGTATGCACTTCCCTATTGCCGGTTATCTCCGCGGGAGATACGGTCCTGGATCCTGATACTGATTTACTGCTGGCCTCTGACATTCGATGAATGTTATGCTTTGAGGTCCCTGGTATCCTGATGGGCCATACCTGAGATTACTGCTACTGAGCCAGAGTGCCCATGCATTGGAGGTTTGTTCTTAACTGCATAAACACTGTAGTACGGTTAGATTACCTTATTGTAGTCTTGTCACTTATTTCGGTTTGTGACATATTATATATTCAGTTTATTATGGCATGTTCTTTATGTATCTTGTTACGTCCCTCTGAGGACCTAGTTATCTCTCCAGGTGTGTGCTTCTGTGATTTTGCAGGTGTTCTAGCCAAGGCCGTGATCTTCTACATCCTTTCGAAGATGATTGCACTTGGCTCGTCTTGTTATTTCATCTATTCCTTCTTGTACATTTTATTTGAGATAGTTGGTAGTGGACTTTGTCTCCGCCCAACGATTGTATACATGACAAATTCAAAGGTTGCTTTTATATCATTTTTTTATCTAGTGGATGAGATTTAGTTATTATGGTTTCTACTGCATTTTACAGCTTACGTATTCATACGAGGTTTCCATATATTGGAGTATACTTCGTATGTATGCAGCTGGCATGGATACGTACCTAGTCCTAGTTATTATGGGACTGGGGCGTTACATATTTTTGTGGTGGCCCATGCAGGTCGAGTTTGTCACCTCGGTTACGTAATTGTACCGATGTGAGCCTGCAACATAGGATTAGAATCTAGGAATCTCATCCATACAACTTGACCTTTTTCCCTTGGCTTCAAATTTCGAACTCTCGTCCGACTTTCTTGAATTGCATCTTGCTTGATTCCTTTCTACCGTTGATTCTTATTTTCGTGCTTTGTGTCAACTAGGAAGACGACTACACTAGTATATGCTCATAGGTCAAACACATGGCTAGAATGATTATATTGGCAATTGAAATACATTCAAGACACTAATTGAGTTAAAAAGGCTTTTTGTGTGAATTAATGATTAGTAATTTGTAAAGTAGGATACTACCAAGGAAGGTTTTAATTTTGAGATTTCTAAATAGTAACCACCATAGAATTGATACTGTAGGAAGCTAGAATCTTTATAACCTTGATTTAAGAAATTAATGGGCTTTTTGAGATTTGATATTTATGATTTATTGGGTTTTAGCTATACATCTTTGCACAAGTATAAAATTTATTTGCTTCTCGAGTTGTGATATTTATAATTTTTGGGTGATAGATAAACATCTTTGAACAAATATAAAATTTATTTGATTTTCTAGTTTTGATTTATTGGATTATGGTTATACACCTTTGAACAATTATAAATTTGATTTGAAAACGATCTTAGCTTTTAAAAATGGCCATAGGAATTATTTAAATTTGAGTTTTACAACCTGCGATTTTCGTGTTCAGTAAATTTTAAATTTTAAGTGGAAGTAATGACGGTGAATTTTGGTTTAAAATATTAGAAAGTTATGAAAACAATTTTTTTTGAATATTTTTGTATTTTAAAGGGTGTCTTATGATTGAGGATTTACAAATCTATTTTGATTTTTGGTAAAAAAAAAAAGATTTTGACTGATAAGATTATTTAACAATTTAGTTTAATGTGGGATTGTTAATATTAAATTTTTGGTAGAATTTCGAAGGATGTGATGGAAAGTTATTTTGATTGATTAAAGGAAGTTAGCATTTAAAAGTTATAATTTTGTTTGAATAACTTAGCATAAATAGAAGTTAAAATTGATGAGAGCATTGAGCTTAATTTTTGAGATTGTTTTTAATACGCTAAGAGTTTTATTATGAGTTATTTGAAAATCTTAGAGTGTTAAATTTTTGATTGATTGTGAAATTTTTATGGATTCGTAAATTATGAACTCTTGAGTTAAATAGTTGAATTTAAATATTTATTTTGGAAAAGGTTAGTAGTAACGTGATAAAATTTTGCTTTGAGATTTATGAGAGTGATTAAATTTTTTTTTTATGATGAAATTGAACGGCTTGGAGTGAATATAAATTTTCGTGGTTTATTTTTGAAAGTTTATTTTTGAAACTTTTGGAGGAAACTTGAGTTAAATATTAATGGTAGGCCACAAAGGTAGCCCTAATGAGTTAGAAGTATTCCACACTAATTGCCATGTCACTCGTGACCATGATAGTGGTATATACACAAGTGTTGTTAGTCATCTGCCCAGCCATGTGACTGTATTTCCACATTGACTTAGTCGACCTTCCTCAAATTCTAGATCTTTTAAATTGCGAACTTCTAACCCACTTGCAATTTGAATAATGAGTTAATGGTTCCTTAACTATATTCATCTAGGAGACTATCTTCTCTCCGGAATTATTTTCCTAAATTATTTTTACTGGATTCTTTAATTAATTTTATTTCATGCTTTAACTTGATCTTCTTTATTTTGTGCATTAATTATCATCTCGTGAACTCCCACTTTCTATTTTGATCTTCTGGCATCCCCTACCGTGACTTGTATATTTGGAGTACAACACAAAACTTTTTCTCTCAACAAATTTTACATATAAGACCTAGACAAGCCCACCTTCCTGTAGACATATTATGTCCCACCAAAATCTGTCTCCTTGTACTCTATTTTCATGATATGACCTTCTGATCAAAATGGCTAAACTATAACCTTTACCATGATACCGATATTTTTTTTTGACCACGGATAGAGATCCAACCTGGACTCAATCCCTTAACCCAATAGGTGAATTTTGTTCTACTTAGTTCCTTAGATGCTTAAATTTGTGCTTTATCTTAATTGCTTGACCCGTTGTCTCATCATACCATTAGTTTAACTCTTGTAAGTTGGGTAGAATACCTCACAACCAAACAAACCTTTTTCCTTGTGAACCACATTGGTAAGTTCACTTAGACTATAATTCAGAGGACCCTACCTTATCTAGTCAACCAAGCCATACATGAGAAACACTAGGACAACTGTATAGGCCCAAACTTCGGGCGAGCCTTGATTTTAAAAGATCATGGACTATTTAAAATTTTCTTCATTCGTACCTCCCTTGCTTCTATTTTGACTATCTCACGCTGCTAACGTAGCTTCAGTTTTGCAAGCTTATTTCGTTATCAAGCTTGATCATGACATATTTTATTGGGTGCACCCACTAACATATTGTCTAATCAGAACCGGTGCATGATGGTCTGATCAACCTATTGCACTTTGGTTCGCTTATCATATCTTATTCTATGCGGATGGAGACATAGTTAAACCTGCCTTAGGGTCCCTTCCGCGACCGCCTTGACAATTCTCTTTTGAATTATTTTTGCCGCCTATGGACCCCGTAATTCGTACTCAATATATAACACCGTCTTTGAAACCTTTGTTGTCCTTGTCTTTTACTTATTTTGGAAAGACAAGGCATTGTACTTGCTAAGATAGACTCAAGGTATCATCTTTTGTTGCCCAATCGGTTAATTATACACAAATGTAGATAGCCACCGACGGACTCATGTGGCTATATCCTCGCCTTTAACTACTCCTCATTTCTCAACCCTAGAATTATTATCGTGCCCTTCCAAATGTTCTTGAGCACTCGAGAATGATTCTAATCATTCACTTAAATCAAACTCTCAATCGAGGCGATTAGTCTCCAATTTCTCTCTAGGAACCACATCTCCCAAATGTCTAATTTATTCTCTTTGGTCTACTCAATTCCTTACTGTTCTCTAAAATTGGATACTCACAATTTTGTTACCTTCACTAGCGATCCTTATTCAATTCCATAACCATGATATATTTTTGTATATATCGACTCCAAATTTTCTATTGCGTGGTAGTGTTAAACGCCGTTTTATCGCCTCCTCCAAAATTTAATTATATTTTGGTATTGACGAACTCTTCCTATCCCCCCCAACCCTATCTAACCTATTATTCCTAAATTTCGAGGACGAAATTCTTGTAAGTTGGGTAGGATATAAAACCCCAAAAATTTTTAAAGTATTTTTTTAAATCATTTTATTAGACTTCAAATTTAATTTATACAATTTATTGTTTTTATTAATTGTTAAAAATGACCTTAGACATTGTTGTGTTTGGAGCACAAGGCGACCATGAATTTTGGCACGAAAGGTGTAGCAGTGTGCTTTGACCAGCATATTAACCATGTCGTGGGAGGCCTAACCATAGTTCAGTCTGAACTAGGAAAACCAGGCCGAGTTGTGAAATAACGCATTTAAAATTATTTTAATTAGATATTACTTTATATATTGATTTTTAGATGATTCGGGTTGTCCAAACCAGTCCGAATTGGGCCCGAACCAATTTTAGCCCATGTAAGCAGGTAGTGTGACCAAATGTGGCCATGTAGACATATTTTATGTACTTAAAAATATTTTCTAAACTATTTTAGAATTTTATGTACAATTTCTAATTATTTCAATATTTGTACAATTAATGGTATTTTATTATTAAATAATATTTTATAATATTGTACATGTTCCTGGACCCGGATGAGGGTGTGTGGTAAAGTTCACACGTTGGAACAATTTTCATTATTTTATTATTACTAAAGTTATTTTATGAAAATTAAATAGACATTTTATTATTGTTGATATTATTTGATATTAATGTGATATTATTATTGTTGCCTTTTATGGCAATTTAAATTTGTGTATATATATAAAAATATATATTTTAGATGCATCATATATATAGTTAGATAATATTAAACTTTATTTCAAATTGGTGGAGATTTAATAAACATGATTATTCTATAGAGATATTATTGTTATTTTAGTTGACGTATTGTGATTTGAATTTTATATATATGTAGATATGTTTAAATATATTAAATAATTGGTTAGATAATATTTAATTTGGTATTTAAATTCTTAGATAAGATTTATGGTGGAAATTTATGGATATATGCATATATATGTGTTATAAATAGAAAAGGTTTAAAGAATAGGAAAAGAAAAAGAAAAAGAAAAGAAAAAAATATAAACAACCCACCCACTAAAGTGGGCGGGCCCCACCCTCTAATTTGCTTGCTGCATAGCAGCAAGCTAACGTGAGACAAACCGAGCACCATGGGTGCACATAAGAGAATTATTACTAATCCTAGTATTACTAGGTTTTGCCCCAACTTGCTATATATATAACTTCCTCCACAGACCTCAAATCCCTAAACTTCTGAAACGAAAATTTTAGCAGAACATACCCTCTTCATCTACGAGTTCGTTTCACCAGCAACGGAGTTGTGTGCACGACGAACAGAGCATCGGAAGTCAGCCCCGCGTCACCCACGGAGCAGTTTTTCCACTCAAGGTACCCTACTTCCCTACGACGTAACATTTTGCTCGTAACCCCGATTTTCGATTCGTAAAATGTTCTGGAAAGTAGACATGACCCTCTTCGAGATTTCCCAGGTGGATTTCGATATTGCCATCCAGCGTGTTCGAAAAATTGAGGCGAAGTTGGAGAAAAACCCACTTTTCTGAATATTAAAAACTGTTTTGAAACACCAACTTGTCGGCCACTTTTCTCGCTGTCCATTAAACTTTCGTAAAAACTAATTAAAGGAAGTCAAAGACAACCTAACCGAGATTGTAACGCACCTCTTAGATTCACTTTTCATCTAGTATGTAAAAAGTTACACGTTATTAAAGTTTCACGAAAAACTGTAAATTCTGTTTTCAAAAAGTGGGAAAACACCCGATACGGCGTGTGCCCCGACAAATCGGGCGACGTGGTCGCGCACTATACGCATAGAAAGACGCGTATGCATGTTGTTGACGTATGGGAACTGACGGAACCCGATTTTGTTGCATATGCGTGACGAAATCAGTGCGTATCCGTCGAGATACCCCCGTATCGACTCTTTGCAAATTAAGTCACAACTTTGTGCGCACTCATCATATCGCGATGAAACTTGCGTCATTGGACTCGAAATATTTTTCTGGTCCTGTGAGCCAAGTTTGGTTCGATTCTGAGACCGTTGATCGGGACGCTATTTTGGCAGGCCCACAATCCCACTCAACGGGCAATTTTGTGCACAGCCCACCGGAATCCAAAATTGGACATACCGTTGGGTTCGTCTCCTCAAAATAAATCCTTAGACATGTAGTTTGACGACTTTAGAGACCGTAGATTTGGCACGCATTTCGGTGCAAAGCGGGTCCAACGGCGGACATCGTTTTGACCTGAAATTACGATTTTGCCCCTGTTCCAGAATTTAACTTTTGGACAGGCATTTTCTAGGTATATCTTATATTCCAAACTCGTTCGTGATGTTTGTTGCAGCATCCGGAGTCATCTGCAGGATTTGGCTTTTCTTGCTTTGTTTATTTTGCCGGTTCGAGCTACTGTATTATTCCTTTTGCACATAACCTCAGACAAGATACCTTGCCATTATACTGTTTATATTTAGTTTGCATTTTATTACATATCACTGTCCAGTTATTTCCAGTTCTTACTGTTCATGATTTACTGTCTGCTAAGTGATATTAGATGTACTTTGTTATTATCCTTTGACTGCATATGGACTTAGAGTTACGTGACTACCGTCTGTAGTGTATCGCATATACCTTGACACAGTTGTACCACGAGGATGTGTGAGATGAGTAGCATGTAGAGGTTCTTGTGTGTGGGCTGATCCCCCATGTGCATGCGATAGGGCTAACTGCTAATAGAGGCATGTTAGGAGACTTAGCAGTTAGTAGAGGTATATGAGACATGGATGTGACTCTGTCAGACATTGGGTGGGAAGAACAGTTCCTTAACGTATGGGCCAAGTATGCACTTCCCTAGTGCCGGTTATCTCCGCGGGAGATACAGTCCTGGATCCTGATACTGATTTATTGCTGGCCTCTGACATTCGACGAATGTTATGCTTTGAGGTCCCTGGTATCCTGATGGGCCATACCTGAGATTACTGCTACTGAGCCAGAGTGCCCATGCATTGGAGGTTTGTTCTTAACTGCATAAACACTGTAGTACGGTTAGATTACCTTATTGTAGTCTTGTCACTTATTTCGGTTTGTGACATATTATATATTCAGTTTATTATGGCATGTTCTTTATGTATCTTGTAACGTCCCTCTGAGGACCTGGTTATCTCTCCAGGTGTGTGCTTCTATGATTTTGCAGGTGTTCTAGCCAAGGCCGTGATCTTCTCCATCCTTTCGAAGATGATTACACTTGGCTCGTCTTGTTATTTCATCTATTCCTTCTTGTACATTTTATTTGAGATAGTTGGTAGTGGACTTTGTCTCCGCCCAACGATTGTATACATGACAAATTCAAAGGTTACTTTTATATCATTTTTTTATCTAGTAGATGAGATTTAGTTATTATGGTTTCTACTGTATTTTACAGCTTACGTATTCATACGAGGTTTCCATATATTGGAGTATACTTCGTATGTATGCAGATGGCATGGATACGTACCTAGTCCTAGTTATTATAGGACTGGGGCGTTACATATCTTCTAGTGCAGCTATTCTTTGTTCTTGACTAGCTGAACTGGAAGCATCAGGATCTTCATTGACAACGTAAGCTGTTACTTCTCCGGGTACAGTGGAAGACACTGTCTGTTCTGAGCTTTCGCTGTATGCATCATAGTCGGAGAAAGAATCATCTCCTGAATGAGAAGGAAGAAGACGTTCAGAAGGATCTTGAAGATTCCTTTGACCGATTGTGTCTCGGCTTCGGGATCTGGTATTTTGGAAAACTCCTTCAGAGGATTCTTGGAGTAAATCCAAATACCGTTGGCTTGGCTTGCGAGGCTTCCCGTGTTTAGAGCACTTTCTACCCCAGTGTCTCTGGAAGTCATGTTGACGGAAGCATACAGAACTTCATCTTCATCTTCTGACATATATTCAAAGTTAGAAAAGTTTAAATGATCGAAGACAGATCGTCTAGTTGTTTGACAACAACACTTGATAACAACCCTATGATTACAATGATCGGGAACAGCAACGGGACGAGAAAAAGTTCGAGGGATATGTTCTTTAATAACATTCGGAACATGGTTCCGGTTCTTCAAATGTTTTATCCCTTGAGTGTACAGAGAAGTGCTCATTTCATTAGCATAGGTGTCCGGATTCTTGATCCTGGAAGTCTGCTTCTGATGATGTTTGGTCTTCGGCATTGGCTGTTTACGTTTCATCGAAGTTGGCCTGTTGAGATAAGTTCTTAGATCTGCAAACTCACCCCCAGGGGTTTCCGTTTGAGACACCAACAATTTTTCCTGTCTTGAACGGGAGATCTTGAGAGTTGGGAGATCTTGGAACTCTGCTACTGGAGTAGACAAAATACCTCTCTAATCAGCACACTTCCCTTTGGCAAGGAAAAAAGGAGAATTCTTGTGAGAAAGGGTCCTTGTACTGACTGATGCCGGAGTACATTCAGATTGATCCTCAACGGTAAAAATCAAAGAACATTGAGAAAAGACCAAAGGGCCGTTTCCTTTGTTTTGGAAAGAAGGGTTAGCTAAAGAGCGTTTTCCTCTGTTGCCTTCCAAGTCATGGGATAAGGAAGCAAGGGGCCTTTTTCTTTATTGTGGGGAGGAGGAATAGCCAAAAGACCACCCCCAGTGGATTGTACAGGAGCAGCAGGGTACTGGAGAGGAGTAGAGCTTTTCTCCTTGTTGTGAGAAGAAGAGAGATTAGCCAAAGGGCTGTCTCTCTTAGATTGTGCAGACATGGCTTGCGCATGGGTGGATGGCGCACTGGCAGGTTGCGCAGGAGAGTCCTTAACAGAGAACTTTCTGGTTCTGGCCACAGACATTGTGGTTTGCGCATCAGGAGTTCTGGCCACATAGTGTTTAGGATGCACTCTAGTTGCTAGAATGTTGGTTTACGCAGGAAGATTGGCAGCCAATTGCGCCAGAGGCAGAGGAGTCTTATACTTTGACAAGGCAGCATAAGAAGTCTTCTGTGCATTGACAGCAGTAGCTTGCGCATGAGTAGTTAAGACAGATTGTGCAATAGTCTTAGTGGCAGCAACTGTAGACTATGTAGTAGATTGCGCAGCAGGCTTCTTGGCAGACTGTACAGCAGTCTTGCTGCCAGAGTTAATGGTCTACATAGCAGTCTTGGAGACCCACACTGGGCGCACTTTGCTCGTGGCAGAAGTGGTTGTAGTGCGAAGAGTGGTCTTAGAGTTGATCATGGCTTCATAGGCTGTCTGGTTGACCTTCACAACCAGAGTCTTCTGCGTCTTCCCGATAGACGCTACGTCACATTGAGTTGTCACTTCCTCGTGGAAGGAGAAAGTCGTCCCCAGCAGAGTCGCCATTTTGTTTGCAAAAACAAAATATGAAACTTTATTGATACAAACTTTGTAAAGATTACAAGAATTCTGGGAAAGTACAACTGTAGGAATCCAATCTAGAAGATGGTCGCTTTATCCCTTGGACGATGTGAACTTTGAAGATGGTAGCCTCTGAAGTTTACTTGAAGGCAAAAGCCTCGGAGAATTGAAGGCAAAAAGCCTCGGAAGAATGCAGCAGCACTTGGGCAAGAACTCCTGGACTCTCTGAACTTTTATGTTTGATCTCTCTATCTGATCTGTGATCCCCTTGAATGGAGACTTGAAACACTATTTATAGAGTTCTGGAAATAACTAACTTTTAGTTATTCTAGACTGCGCATGATGGATTGCACAACAGTAGACTGCGTAGGCAGTTGTCTGATCATGGGCCAACTGTCTTAGACACATGGCATCATTTGATTGAAATGCGCATGATCGTACATAGAAGGTTGCCACGTAATGAGCAATTGATGGCATGAATGCCACGTATATGTTGTCAGTTGTGTTGATAGAGCGCGCAACCTGAATTGTGCTGGCTTTGGATTGCGCAGGAATGGACTGCGCAAGCATGGATTGTGCCAATATGGATTGCGCATCAGATAGGCTGACCGATTGCGCTGCCAGCTGTCCTCGAGTGCCGTGCTGTATGTTTAAACAAACAGTCGCCTCGTTCTTTGTGTTGTCAGCAGTCAGAAGATTTAATTGTGTTAGGTAATGATGATTATTTGCCACGTCAGCCTGCGCGCTTGAGAGTGTGTGCAGTCTAGTGTGCGCAATCTGTATGCTGCACAATCTGATGTCTGCACAGTTCATTTGAAAGATGCATTTCTTGATCTTAATGACTTTGTTGATGTGTACAACTTGATTTTTTAGGACCTACATCGTGCCAGAAGTTCAGATGCAGATATGAGGCCTTCAGATTCAATCAGACTTGATGGAGAGGATCAAGTCAGCTCAGTTCGATGATATTACTCTGCGGTGTATCCAAGAGCAGGTTCGAGCAGGATTGGTAGATGAGGAGTTTGTCATTGCAGAGGATGGCACATTGAGGCACGGTTCTAGACTGTGTGTGCCTAGCGGAGATCTTCGGGAGCAGGTCATACAGGAGGCCCATCGCTCTCAGTACTCTATACATCCATGTGCCAACAAAATGTATAGAGATTTAAAGGAGCATGTATGGTGGTATAGGATGAAGCGGAAAGTAGCACACTTCATAGCCAGGTGTTTAGTCTGTCAGTAGGTTAAGGCAGAGAGACAGAGGCCAGGAGGACTGTTGCAGCCATTGCCCATTTCGGAGTGGAAGTGGGAGCACATCACGATAGATTTTGTTTCTGGATTGCCGCATTCACCAGGAGGAAAAGATGCGATTTGGGTCATTGTGGACAGGTTGACCAAATCGGCCCACGTTTTGCCATTTAAAGTGGGTACGTCTACTGAAAAGCTAGCAGAGGTGTATATGTGGCAGATTGTCAGGATACACGGAGTTCCGGTGAGCATTATCTCGAATCCGGATAGTCGCTTTACTTCCTATTTCTGGTGGAGTCTACAGACTAGTTTGGGCAGTCAGCTCAAATTCAGTACTGCATACCACCCTCAGACAGACGGACAGTCAGAGAGGACTATTTAGACTCTCGAGGACATGCTGCGGACCTATGTTCTAGATTTTAGAGGATCCTGGAAGGATCACCTGCACTTGGTGGTATTTGCATACAACAACAGTTTTCAGGCCAGCATTAGGATGTCACCATTCGAGGCACTGTACGAACGGAGATGTCGTACACCCTTGTCTTGGGATGACGTTGGAAGCGAGCTTTATTGGGACCTGAGATGGTTATTGACGCAGCCGAGAAGGTGAAGCTCATCAGAGATCAACTTCGCGTGGTGCAGGACAGACAGCGGCATTGGGCCGACAGCCACCGGAGACCTTTGCAGTTGGAGATAAAGCTTAGACTTAGGATTAGAATCTTGTTGTTTATGATTTTTGTTGATCATGTGATTATTATAGTTAAGATGAGACCATGGTTGGGTTAGGTTGGTGATCTGGTGTTCTTGAGGATATCTCCGACACGTGGTTATATTCGCTTTGGTAGAGGCGGAAAGCTTAGTCCACGTTTCAACGGACCCTTCGTTGTCAGCGAAAGAGTCGGTGACGTGTCATACAGGCTGGATTTTCCCCCTGCATTAGAGGGAGTCCACAACGTATTTCATGTAGTGCCCCGTCCCGCTCAGTCAATCAGAGGAATCGAAATACCGACGACGTTCGAACTTAGCCTTGCAACGGCTACTCGGAGACATCGCTCGGTTGAGGCGATCACTTGCTCAAGTGGGGTAGTTTCGGTGAACTTGACTCATCTTAGCCTTCACATAATAAATCGTATGTTTTCAACTTGCACAAGTAGGCTTGATAATAAAAGAGACGAATCCACATAGCTAAAGAGAATAATCCCGACAGGTCGAATTAAGTTAGAATATGGAAAGGTCCAACGGTTGGCTTAGAGTCGGTGCACGGCGTGCTTTAAAAATGACACTCGGTCCTTCGTCCCGTGGCTTGGGAGAAGGAAAGTTGGTCTTCGATGCAAAAACTAGGAGTTAGCCCAAGTCATAGGCGTCGCACGCATAAACGCTTGATAAAGCATGCACGGTTCTACTGCGCAAGGCTTGGCATAGCCTTTGCTCGTCCCTCGGGTTAAGTTGTAGGCTTGAGTAAGTTAGGCAAAGTTATGCCGGTCAACCTAAGTCATTCTAAGTGATGTCCCGCTCATTCTGCGGTTGTCAAGTTAAATAGTCCCACGATCTCAAGGCCCGTCGACTTGGGCAGGAGTGTTACCTAGAACACGGTTGGCTTAAGGCAGAATACACGAACTTAGTATTTTAAGACAAGGGCCACGGTTGAAATCATTGAGTTTGGAAAGTGTTCAATAGTTGTTCTTGAGTTGAGTGAAATGATAGGGCAACAAATAAAGAATGCTCGCGACTGGGTCATGGAGGCAAGAAAGAAAGAATGCTCACGACTGGGTCGTTGAGGCAAGAAAGAAGAATGCTCGCGACTACGGGTCGTCGAGGTAAGGTCTCAGATGTGAGAAGTATTGAAATTATCCCTGAAAGAGATGGTAACACTAGAAGTAGCTTTGACTGTGTGAGACGTCAGTTTGAGTCGAGTCTTGCATAGTCATTGGACAACTTGTACAAGGTAAAATAAATATGTTTCTCAGACGACGACCCCGACGGCCCAGGAGAACCGTTGCGATAGAGACATTCGTAGCTGTGCTGGATGACCGCACGGGTTAGGCGGGGACTTACAGCAGAGCTAGCTACTCGCGCTGGCAAGGAGCGTCCGTCTAATCAAAAGCTCAAAAGGAGTCCATTATAGGGCTGGGCCCTAGTGACTAGTTCATATAGATGAGTCGGCATGGGTGGCGATATCACTGCCACTTTTCTAGCTTGAGGGTATTTTGGTCATTTTCAAATTTTTGGAATTATTTTGGGATTGTTATTACTAAATATATTTAATATGATTTTTAGTGATTTTTGGTGATTTTTTTGGTAGAATTATTTTTGACCCTATAGTTGACTTTGACTCATGTTGACTAGGAGACTGTCCAATTGGCTAAACTAGGTCAAGACACCATGGTTAGGTTAAGAAACCCTAGTGTGACCTAAGCTATTCATTTCAAGTTCATTAGAATTGGTTTGGGGTAATTAGGAGTTAGTTTGGCCTAAG
Organism: Iris pallida; assembly: GCA_029216955.1. Lineage (NCBI taxonomy): Eukaryota > Viridiplantae > Streptophyta > Magnoliopsida > Asparagales > Iridaceae > Iris > Iris pallida. The sequence continues at coordinate 41,575,722 of JANAVB010028818.1, read as the reverse complement.
AATGGCTTGTGAAGTCACAAGTCATAACCATGACTTAAACCAATTAGGACTCAACCAACTAGCCAAAACCTAGCCCTAGGGCCCTATGGCCGGCCACATGACAGCCCCCCTTCTATAAATACTCTCCTAGGGATTAGGGCTAGCCTCTTTCTTAGGGTTTATCAAGTTTTTAGAAAGGGGTAAGTTCCATCTTCATAAATTCATAATAAATTCATTTTAAGTCCTTTTTCCTTCAAACAAATTCTAATAGGCTCTAAAGGGGTTTATCAAGTTGGAAATAAGTTTTGACAGGGAGCAAACAATTTGAAGGACTTTGGGTGGTTTGAGGAACCATTTCCTTTGAGGTTTTTGGGAGCTTGTGCACATTGAGGTATAACCCTATCCATAGCTCCTAAAATCTGGTAAAATTCATTTCTAGGTTGCCCTAACCCTAGCCTAACTATAGGAATAGGGTTTCCTAAGTTTTCGTGTCCATTCTGGACACGTATCAGTGTGTATCACTGAGTGTTTGATGAAATGCCCCAATGGGCATTTCGTGTGAGATTTTGAAATCTATTTGAATAGGAAGCTAGCCCTAGGTGTCGTCTAGGGATTCCTTATGTCGTGTGCTGTTATTCATGTCGTGTCGAGTCGTGGGGAACACGGGACACGCGAGTGCGGGTGTGAGCGCGCGGGCACAGTGCGTGCCCTGCTGCTCGGGGGCTACTGCGCGCTCGTTTCTCCACGTAGACACGTGATTTTTAGCCTGAGGTTAGGGGCACTGACTGACATGAGGCTCGCAAAGTTTCACGAGTCCTCGTGTCGTGTCAGACACGGTATTCAGGGTGCACTGGGCAGCTGTGTGTGCGTGCGTGTACTGTGTGTTGTTCTGTTGGTTTAAATCGATTTTAATGTTTTAAATTATGTCTAAATGATTAAATAGATCTTAATTATCATGTTTAAATCCCTGTTATACCATGTTACTTAATGGTTTGGGTTTTGAGTGGTGTTTGGTTCAAAATTTTGTAGAACAGTGTAAACTCTGATACATGTTCTGATACTCAGGACCTGATTTTGATTTTCCTTTTTCCCCAAGCATTTCAATCCATGTTTAGTAATATTTTTTCACTGTTAATGATCCCCACAGGTTGCAAATCATGTTAGCTAAGTATTTACATTCGAACTTAGGTTTTTTGGGTGTGTTAATGGAAATTGGCATGTGTAGTTGATTCAAATTCTGTTCACTGAGGTTGATTTCCCTTCCTGTTTAAAATAGGTATGGAATTGGTTTTTCCTTTAACTGAGATTTTTCCTCCTTGTGTATAAACTGTGATGCACATGGTTACATGATTTCAAAACTGTCAATCTTCAAAACTTGTATGGTGTGTTAAATTTTGTATTGGTTAGTTGTGTTTTCAGTCGATTCAAAACCTGAGAATCAACTATATTTCACTGAGTTCATGATGCTATCAAACTAAATTTTGATTCATGATTTATGTCAAACCTGAGATTGGTTTTGCACACTGTTCTTTTGGGAACCTGGAAATTTATTCCCTGTTCACTAACTTGCTGAGTTTTAAATATCGAGATCACTGTCATGAGTTGTATAAACCTGAACATATCACTGTTCCTTCCAATAGGCTATAAAACTGAGATTGTTAAATGATATTGTTAACTGAGATTTATGTGGTTTCTTACAAACCTGAGTTTGAGGGGCATGGTTTGAGTATTACGGATTATTAAGTTTGGGTAATTGGTTTTGTTCAGTCAGTTTAACCTGAGAATGATATGGATATTGTGTTCCCAGTTTTTCATTAACCTGGGAATGGGTTCTCTTGAACTGTTATTACTTGAAAACTGAATTCTTCTCTACTGCACATTGTTAACCTCTCTAGTTAACTGTTATGGGATTTCATCTAAATGTCAATTCCAGTTTTTGTTCTTAACTGTTAAGTGAATGTTAAACCTGAGAATGTTTTGAACTTTTGTACTTAATCACTGATTTCTTTCCTGCAAATTGAACCTTCACTGTATAAACTGAATGAGGATTTCATTATTGACTGTTTTGGGGTTAAACATTGTGTATTGTTGGACTGTTTGTTCAGTTTTTACACTGATTTGTAGTCAGAACCTAATGCTATTCCTCTTCATTGTTTTTCCCTTCTTTTGAATTGACTGAACTGTTTTCTGTTTGCCTTCCATGCTTCCACTTTGTTTACTTGGCACATATACACACACCACAGTTTCTTCACAGTCCTCTCACACCATGACACCTGAGCACAAGCTCTAAACTGATTATTTTTCCTTCCTTTTCCTTTTCCTGTCACAATGCACACCCCCTTCCATACACACACATACACTCTCTTGTATATAGATATATTACATACATGCTTGTAGTGTTATTTAGTTCCTAGATATATTAGTTATATATATATTTGATGTGTGAAATATATATGGGTATGAGATAGGCTATATATATATATATTGTGTGATAGGATGTATTATGATGTTGGGTGATAGTGTATAGGCATGGCTTGGTTATGTGTACTTCTCTTTTTAGATTAGTCTAGTGAACCTATAGTAGACTTGTTAGAACCTAGAATAGTCTTGCTAGACCTAGATTAGACTAGTTTGACTTAGATTAGACTTGGTTGAACTAGGTTTGACTTTAAGGTTGACCAGAGTTGACCAAGAGTTGACTTTGGTCTAGATTGACCTAGTTTCATGTAGAATGCATTAATTTGCATTGTTTTATCATTGTAGACTAATAGTGACTTGTACTGTTCTATAGGAGACAGACACCACTCCTCGGACAGTCTATTTTCTCTCAGATTCACCGGTTACAGTCGAGTACATTCTCTGATCATTTCATATCCTGCATTAGAAGTATATTTTCTGCTTTAGATTACTATACATGATGCTGACACGTTGAAAACACGGATTAGTACTATATGGATCTTGTTCTGCGATGTTATCACCTTAGCGGATACATCGAGTATTTCGTGTTCGTGTACTTTATCATGAGCATCGTGTACTCCTTGTGTTCGTGCTTTTCGTGTACAAATTGTGTGAAATCGTGTATACTCATGTGCTCACATGATCTCGTGTGCGACTATACTTCGTGTGCAATAACATATCATAGCTGGATCCTTGTGTACTGATTGGGGCAGGGGAGTAGAAGTGGTTATGTAATCAATCCAGTAGATTACTCGTGTACAACCTCTGTAGATTACTCGTGTACAACATCGTGCCGTTTACATAACCATCTTGTGCTCTGAATCACTAGACACTGCTAGTTCTCTATATACTGTAGCTATTTATTACAGTCTTTCCTGTTTATCATATTTCTTCAGTTTCTTGTATTTTACTCTATAAGCATGATTATATATCCTGACCTGCTATGATTTGTTGAGATGTACTGTGCTCGCTCCTGTCCTGACTGGACCTGTTGAAATATTATAGAGGACGAGGCTGAGGCGTTCTGCCCTACTTACTACGGTGCTACACTAGACGAGTGCCTGGACTTGGACCAACAGCAGGAGCCACTAGCTGTAGATGACACTCCTTTAGATTAGGACTGTCTTTTCTATTCTGGATTACTGTATTAGACTTGAGATACTCTGAGATGTATTATTTTAGACACATAGAATTCTGGATTATATCTCTGTGATTCTTTGTTCTGGATATTGTTATCTTTCATTATCTATCTTACCTGTTCTACCTTAGCTGTGGTTGAGTTTATTTTGTGTTATGTCACCCCCATTCGGGGAGTATAACTGCTATACCTTCAATTGTTAGATGTTGTGACCTAGGACAGTGTTCTACCGCCGACACTGCGGCGTAGGCTGGACGTACCCACGTCTCGTGCCCTTACTCTAGGGTGCGGGTCGTGACACGTTTTTAGTGGTGGCCCATATAGGTCTAGGATATAAGTGTAGTGGTATTCGAACGAGAATATCGCTGCAGCCTGCAGTAGAAATTAGCATATGTTTGAAGGTACTCAATCACACTAGGAAAATTCTTTATCAGATTCCGTATATCTATTTTGCTGCTTGTTGTCTTCCTTAGAAATTTTTTTGTCCGCCTTTGATATTTCGACTCATTCTCAGTAATTGTTTCTTGTTTGATCTGTGTCTCCAGGATGGTTGAGACGCGATCGCATCGTCCTAGGCAGGGAGATGTTGGTGAGGGGTCTAGCACCTCTCGACCTCAGCAGCAGACAGCTCCCCCTGTCACAGGGTCAGTGCAGCCCTCGGGAGTCGGTGTCTCGGCAGCCTTTGGAGGAGCACCTCCACCAGTCGGGAGGCCGAGCATGGTGATTCCTGAGATCCTTCCTCCGCAGCAGCATCCGTCTGTGGGGATGGTTGATGCTGCCCATCTCTTCTCCTTCGTAGAGAGGATTCTGGAGTCCTCGCACCAGCGCAGTGAGAGGCAGACAGCAGATTTCAGACAGGAGATTGATGAGGCACACCAGCTAGTACGCACGACTGTTGAGATGGTGACTGGTCAGGGGGCCCAGCAGCAGCCCCGTCGGAGAGAGAGAGATATTCAGGACTTCCAGAAGATACATCCTCGGGAGTTCTTAGGCACGGAGGGCATTCACTATGTCGATGATTGGATTGAGCACATAGAGGAGATCTTCCGACTGGCAGAGATGCCAGATCGGCTTCACATTGAGGCAACGGGCAGCCAGATGCAGGATTTGGCCCGTGTATGGTACCAGACTGATCCCAGAGTAGGAGTGGAGGGCCAGACTTGGGTCCGGTTCAAGGAGCTGTTCAAGGAGCAGTTCTTTCCGGATGTAGCCTTGGGTGGGATCGAGGCGCAGTTCGAGGCTCTGGTTCAGGAGAACTAGACAGTTGCTGAGTATGCCGGAGAGTTCTGTCGACTGGCCCGGTTTATTGATGATCTGACGGAGAAGACCAAGGCGAGGAAGTTTCGCCGAGGTTTGACTAGGGAGATTTGGTCGCTGACCAAGAGCGACCGGAATGCTACTTTTACTGAGATTTATTCTGGGGCCATGGCAGCAGAGGACGACCTGGGACTGAGGCAGAAAAGAGGTCGCAACTTTCAGTCAGGCAGTAGCAGTCAGGGGCAGGCCAAGAGGCCTCATTTCCAGCAGCAGTTTTAGCATCAGAGGCCAGTGCAGCAGTTTCAGCAGCAAAGGCCATGCACCTTTCCAGCAGGTACAGCACCAGCATCAGAGGGGACAGCAGGCACCCAGGCAGCAGGCTATTAGTTGTACTTTCTGCAAGAAGCCTGGGCACAAGTGGGACGAGTGCAGGAAGAGACTCGGCAGATGCTTGATATGTGGATCAACAGACCATCAGATGCGAGAGTGTCCAGTTGCGTCGGTGCATCCGGTACCAGGAGGAGCTGGGGCAGCCAAGGCTCCAGCAGGCCAGCAGAGGGGACCAGCCCTGCAGACCCAGCAGCAGAGGTTCCAGCAGCACCAGCAGCAGGCACGGGGTGGACAGCAGGGGCGAGCTTTCGCCATGGCAGCTGAGGATGCTGAGGTCATCGGAGAGCTGATAGCAGGTTCGGTTCTTCTCGACTCCCTTTCAGCATTTGTACTATTTGATTCCGGGGCTTCCCACAGCTTTGTGTCTGTATCATATGCTATTAGACACAGTTTGATTTCGGAACCATTGCCTAGGACCTGCAAGATCACGACCGGGGGTGGGGTCATCCTCGTGAGTGATGTTTGCAGAGGACGGAGTGTCATTTTGGGAGGCCGAGAGTTGGGGGTGAGTCTACTAGTCATGCCATTACCGAACTACGACATTGTATTAGGTATGGACTGGCTGAGTAGACACCACGCCCGTATTGATTGCCGTGGGGGTAGAGTTTTGTTCGGGGCCCCAGGAGAGCCAGAGTTTGAGTACACCCGACGGCAGGCAGAGCAGGACGACGGAGTTTTCTGTGGAGCATCAGTCGAGTAGCAGGTGGCTCCACATCCCTTGATCACAGAGTTTATGGACGTATTTCCAGAGGAGTTGCCAGGGCTTCCACCGGACAGAGATGTAGAGTTCTCGATAGACTTGGTTCCCGGCGCGGAACCGATCTCTCAGCATGTCTATCGAGTGAACAACAGCGAGTTAGTGAAGCTGAAGAAGTAGGTGGATGAGCTGCAGGACAAGGGCTTCATCCGATCTAGTTCTTCACCTTTGGGTGCACCGGTACTTTTCGTACCCAAGAAGGATGGGTCGGTACGTATGTGTATCGACTACAGGGCACTCAACAACCTGACAATCAAGAACAGATACCCACTGCCGCGGATCGATGATCTGTTGATCAGTTGAGCGGAGCTCGGGTGTTCTCCAAGATTGATTTGAGGTCGGGTTATCACCAGGTGAAGGTGAAGAGGGAGGATATTCCCAAGACCGATTTCAGGATGCGGTACGGGCAGTTTGAGTTCTTGGTTATGCCGTTTGGGCTAACCAATGCACCAGCAGTGTTTATGAATCTAATAAACAAGGTGTTCCACCAGTACTTGGACAAGTTCGTGGTGGTGTTCATTGATGATATCTTGATATATTCTAAGACAGAGGAGGAGCACGAGAAGCATCTGCGGATAGTGCTAGAGACTCTCAAGCGGGAGCAGCTTTATGGGAAACTCTCCAAGTGTGAGTTTTTCTTGGACCAGGTGGACTTCTTGGGGCATGTGGTGACGGGTGATGGTTTCTCAGTTGACCCCAAGAAGATTGTAGCAGTTGAGGCTTGGACAGCGCCGACTTCAGTGGCAAAGATCATGAGTTTCCTGGGGCTGGCAGGATACTATAGGAGATTTGTGCAGGATTTCTCCCGGGTTGCAGAGCCGTTGACACGGTTGACCCGGAAGGATACTGAGTATGTTTGGTCAGAGGAGTGTCAGGCAGCTTTTGATGAGTTGAAGAAGCGGCTTACGACAGCTCCGATTCTGACATTGCCTTCAGGATCAGGTGGTTTCACTATTTATAGTGATGCTTCAGGGAAGGGGCTGGGTTGCGTCTTGCAGCAGCATGGGAAGGTGATTGCCTACGCTTCCAGGCAATTACGTTCCCATGAGAAGAACTACCCTACCCATGACCTGGAGCTGGCGGCGGTAATTTTTGCTTTGAAGTTATAGAAGCACTATTTGTATGGCGAGAGGGTGGAGATCTTCACAGACCACAAGAGCTTGAAGTACGTGTTCACTCAGAAGGAGTTGAACATGAGGCAGCGTAGGTGGCTTGAGCTGATAAAGGACTTTGATATCGCACTCCAGTATCACCCGGGGAAGGCCAACGTGGTTGCCGATGCCTTGAGTAGGTATCCGACAGCCATGTGTTTGACTATGGATCGACACCTGCTTGCAGATTTGGAGAGCCTGGGGATAGAGGTGATTGTGCCCGGAGTGCAGATGCAGTTATGGGGCCTTCAGATACAGTCTGACTTGATGGACAGGATCAAGGCGACACAGTTTGATGATGTGGCTCTACGATGTATCCGAGAGCAGATCAGTATGGGAGTGGAGGATACTGAGTTCTCACTTGCAGAGGATGGTGCCCTGAGGCACGGTGCCAGGTTATGTGTGCCTAGGCGAGAGCTAAGAGAGTAAATTATGCAGGAGGCTCACAGATCGCAGTACTCTATACACCCTGGTGCCAACAAGATATACAGGGATCTGCGAGAGCATGTCTGGTGGTACGGGATGAAGAGGGAGGTGTCCAACTTCGTAGCTAGATGCTTGATCTGTCAGCAGGTCAAGGCTGAGAGGCAGAGGCCTGGAGGTTTATTGCAGCCGCTGCCCATTTCAGAGTGGAAGTGGGAGCATATTACCATGGATTTTGTATCAGGATTGCCCCATACACCAGGAGTAAAAGACGCAATTTGGGTCATCGTTGACAGGTTGACCAAATCGGCCCACTTCTTGCCATTCAAGGTGTTTACGTCTACAGAGAGGCTGGCGGAGTTGTATATGAGGCAGATAGTCAGGATTCACGGAGTTCCCGTCAGCATAGTCTCAGATCGGGAAAGCCGCTTTACTTTCCATTTCTGGAGGAGTCTACAGACTAGCTTGGGCACTCAGCTCAAGTTCAGTACTGCATACTACCCCCAGACGAACGGACAGTCAGAGAGGACTATTCAGACCCTTGAGGATATGTTACGGACGTGCGTCCTGGATTTTGGAGGTTCCTGGGAGGATCACCTGCATTTGGTGGAGTTTGCTTACAATAACAGTTTTTAGGCCAGCATTGAGATGTCACCGTTTGAGGCTCTGTACGGGCGTAGGTGTCGTACACCCTTATCTTGGGATGATGTTGGAGAGCGAGCTTTACTGGGACCAGAGATGGTTGTTGACGCAGCCGAGAAGGTGAAGCTCATCAGGGACAGACTTCGCGTGGCGCAGGACAGACATCGACACTGGGCCGATAGCCACCGGAGGCCGCTGGAGTTTGAGGTACAGATTTAGAGTAGGATTAGAATTAGGTTGTATTTAGTTTTGTTGATTGATCGTGTTTGATTTTTAGTAACTTGAGACCTTGCTTGTGATTAGGTTGGAGACATAGTTTTTCTGCGGATATCTCCGACTCGTGGTACGATACGTTTTGGTGGAGGTAGAAAGCTTAGCCCGCGCTTCATCGGCCCTTTCGTTATCAGCGGGAGAGTCGGTGATGTGGCATACAGGCTAGACTTGCCACCTGCACTAGTGGGCATCCACAATGTATTCCACGTATCACAGTTGAGACGGTACGTGGCTGACCCTAGCCATGTGCTCGATCACTCGGAGATAGAGGTTTGACCTACTCTCAGTTATCCAGAGCAGCCTGTGGAGGTTTTGGATCGCCGGGAGAAGGTATTGAGGAACCAGGTGATACCCTTGGTACGTATCGCATGGAGACATCATTCTCCAGGAGAGTCTACCTGGGAGCGGGAGGATGAGATGCGCGAGCGGTACCCCTATCTTTTTGGACCCTGAGGTATAATTTTCTATCCTTCTCAGCAGTTTAGTTTCGCCTTTTAATTTCGAGGACGAAATTATTTAAGGGGGGTAGATTTGTCACTGCCACTTTTCTAGTTTGAGGGTATTTTGGTCATTTTCAAAATTTTGGAATTATTTTGGGATTTTTATTATTAAATATATTTAATATGATTTTTAGTAATTTTTGGTGATTTTTTGGTAGAATTGTTTTTGACCCTATAGTTGACTTTGACTCATGTTGACTAGGAGACTGTCCTATTGGCTAAACTAGGTCAAGACACCTTGGTTAGGTTAAGAAACCCTAGTGTGACCTAAGCTAGTCATTTCAAGTTTATTAGAATTGGTTTGGGGGTAATTAGGAGTTAGTTTGGCCTAAGAATGGCTTGTGAAGTCACAAGTCATAACCATGACTTAAACCAATTAGGACTCAACCAACTAGCCAAAACCTAGCCCTAGGGCCCTATGGCCGGCCACATGACAGCCCCCCCTTCTATAAATACTCTCCTAGGGATTAGGGCTAGCCTCTTTCTTAGGGTTTTTCAAGTTTTTAGAAAGGGGTAAGTTCCATCTTCATAAATTCATAATAAATTCATTTCAAGTCCTTTTTCCTTCAAACAAATTCCAATAGGCTCTAAATATTGTGTTCTTGCTGTTGGAAATAAGTTTTGACAGGGAGCAAACAATTTGAAGGACTTTGGGTGGTTTGAGGATTCATTTCCTTTGAGGTTTTTGGGAGCTTGTGCACATTGAGGTATAACCCTATCCATAGCTCCTAAAATCGGGTAAAATTCATTTCTAGGTTGCCCTAACCCTAGCCTAACTATAGGAATAGGGTTTCCCAAGTTTTCGTGTCGTTTCGTGTCCATTCTGGACACGTATCAGTGTGTATCACTGAGTGTTTGATGAAATGCCCCAATGGGCATTTCGTGTGAGATTTTGAAATCCATTTGAATAGAAAGCTAGCCCTAGGTGTCGTCTAGGGATTCTTTGTGTCGTGTGCTATTATTCGTGTCGTGTCGAGTCGTGGGGAACACGGGACACGCGAGTGTGGGTGCGAGCGTGCGGGCACAGTGCGTGCCCTGCTGCTCGGGGGCTACTGCGTGCTCGTTTCTCCACGTGGACACGTGATTTTTGGCCTGAGGTTAGGGGCACTGACTGACACGAGGCTCGCAAAGTTTTACGAGTCCTCGTGTCGTTTCGGACACGGTATTCAGGGTACACTGGGCAGCTGTGTGTGCGTGCGTGTACTGTGTGTTGTTCTGTTGGTTTAAATCGATTTTAATGTTTTAAATTATGTCTAAATGATTAAATAGATCGTAATTATCATGTTTAAATCCCTGTTATACCATGTTACTTAATGGTTTGGGTTTTGAGTGGTGTTTGGTTCAAAATTTTGTAGAACAGTGTAAACTCTGATACATGTTCTGATACTCAGGACCTGATTTTGATTTTCCTTTTTCCCCAAGCATTTCAATCCATGTTTAGTAATATTTTTTCACTGTTAATGATCCCCACAGGTTGCAAATCATGTTAGCTAAGTATTTACATTCGAACTTGGGTTTTTTGGGTGTGTTAATGAAAATTGGCATGTGTAGTTGATTCAAATTCTGTTCACTGAGGTTGATTTCCCTTCCTGTTTAAAATAGGTATGAAATTGGTTTTTCCTTTAGCTGAGATTTTTCCTCCTTGTGTATAAACTGTGATGCACATGGTTATCTGATTTCAAAACTGTCAATCTTCAAAACTTGTATGATGTGTTAAATTTTGTATTGGTTAGTTGTGTTTTCAGTCGATTCAAAACCTGAGAATCAACTATATTTCACTGAGTTCATGATGCTATCAAACTAAATTTTGATTCATGATTTATGTCAAACCTGAGATTGGTTTTGCATACTATTCTTTTGGGAACCTGGAAATTTATTCCCTGTTCACTGACTTGCTGAGTTTTAAATATCGAGATCACTGTCATGAGTTGTATAAACCTGAACATGTCACTGTTCCTTCCAATAGGCTATAAAACTGAGATTGTTAAATGATATTGTTAACTGAGATTTATGTGGTTTCTTACAAACCTGAGTTTGAGGGGCATGGTTTGAGTGTTACTGATTATTAAGTTTGGGTAATTGGTTTTGTTCAGTCAGTTTAACCTGAGAATGATATGGATATTATGTTCCCAGTTTTTCATTAACCTGGGAGTGGGTTCTCTTGAACTGTTATTGCTTGAAAACTGAATTCTTCTCTACTGCACATTGTTAACCTCTCTAGTTAACTGTTATGGGATTTCATCTAAATGTCAATTCCAGTTTTTGTTCTTAACTGTTAAGTGAATGTTAAACCTGAGAATGTTTTGAACTTTTGTACTTAATCACTGATTTCTTTCCTGCAAATTGAACCTTCACTGTATAAACTGAATGAGGATTTCATTATTGACTGTTTTGGGGTTAAACATTGTGTATTGTTGGGCTGTTTGTTCAGTTTTTACACTGATTTGTAGTCAGAACCTAATGCTATTCCTCTTTATTGTTTTTCCCTTCTTTTGAATTGACTGAACTGTTTTCTGTTTGCCTTCCATGCTTCCACTTTGTTCACTTGGCACATATACACACACCACAGTTTCTTCACAGTCCTCTCACACCATGACACCTGAGCACAAGCTCTAAACTGATTATTTTTCCTTCCTTTCCCTTTTCCTGTCACTATGCACACCCCCTTTCACACACACACACATACACTCTCTTGTATATAGATATATTACATACATGCTTGTAGTGTTATTTAGTTCCTAGATATATTAGTTATATATATATTTGATGTGTGAAATATATATGGGTATGAGATAGGTTATATATATATTGTGTGATAGGATGTATTATGATGTTGGGTGATAGTGTATAGGCATGGCTTGGTTATGTGTACTTCTCTTTTTAGATTAGTCTAGTGAACCTAGAGTAGACTTGTTAGAACCTAGAATAGTCTTGCTAGACCTAGATTAGACTAGCTTGACCTAGATTAGACTTGGTTGAACTAGGTTTGACTTTAAGGTTGACCAGAGTTGACTAAGAGTTGACTTTGGTCTAGATTGACCTAGTTTCATGTAGAATGCATTAATTTGCATTGTTTTATCATTGTAGACTCATAGTGACTTGTACTGTTCTATAGGAGACAGACACCACTTCTCGGACAGTCTATATTCTCTCAGATTCACCGGTTACAGGCGAGTACATTCTCTGATCATTTCATATCCTGCATTAGGAGTACATTTCCTGCTTTAAATTACTATACATGATGCTGACACGTTGGAAACACGGATTAGTACTATATGGATCTTGTTCTGCGATGTTATCCCCTTAGCGGATACATCGGGTATTTCGTGTTCGTGTACTTTATCATGAGCATCGTGTACTCCTTGTGTTCGTACTTTTCATGTACAAATCGTGTGAAATCGTGTATACTCATGTGCTCACATGATCTCGTGTGCGACTATACTTCGTGTGCAATAACATATCATTGCTGGATCCTTGTGTATTGATTGGGGCGGGGGAGTAGAAGTGGTTATGTAATCAATCCAGTAGATTACTCATGTACAACCTCTGTAGATTACTCGTGTACAACATCGTGCCGTTTACATAACCATCTTGTGCTCTGAATCACTAGACACTGCTAGTTCTCTATATACTGTAGCTATTTATTTACAGTCTTTCCTGTTTATCATATTTCTTCAGTTTCTTGTATTTTACTCTATAAGCATGATTATATATCCTGACCTGCTATGATTTATTGAGATGTACTGTGCTCGCTCCTGTCCTGACTGGACCTGTTAAAATATTACAGAGGACGAGGCTGAGGCGTTCTGTCCTACTTACTATGGTGCTACACTAGACGAGTGCCTGGACTTGGACCAGCAGTAGGAGCCACTAGCTGTAGATGATACTCCTTTAGATTAGGACTGTCTTTTCTATTCTGGATTTCTGTATTAGACTTGAGATACTCTGAGATGTATTATTTTAGACACTTAGACTTCTGGATTGTATCTCTGTGATTCTCTGTTCTGGATATTGTTATCTTTCATTATTTATCTATCTTACCTGTTCTACCTTAGCTGTGGTTGAGTTTATTTTGTGTTATGTCACCCCCATTAGGGGAGTATAACTGCTATACCTTCAATTGTTAGATGTTGTGACCTAGGACAACGTTCTACTGCCGACACTGCGGCGTAGGCTGGACGTACCCACGTCTCGTGCCCTTACTCTAGGGTGCGGGTCGTGACAGGCGATCCGCGTGTATGCCTTTGGATTGAGTCGAGTATTGAGTATAGTATATCAAGGAAGTTGAGTCGAATGTGTGTGTACAGTTGGAACACAAAATGTTGGGCCTAAGATTTGGCTGCAATGTAGGCGACGTGCTTCGGCACGAGATGTGGCGTCGAGTCTTATGTTGTCGGCATATAAGTTGCATGGTTATGGTTGAGTTGTTTGAGTTTATGTCAGGAAACCACCGCAAGGCAAAGTTGTTTGAGTGACACAAAGTTTTATAAGTCTTTATTGGGTCAGTTGGTGATCGAAGTAGCAATGGCCGTGAGGCGGCGATATGGTGAAGTCACATTGAGTTGTGAGGCATGGTATGATGGATTTGTAAGCACGGTCACACGAAAATGGTGCTTTATCGCTTAGTTGCGTCTCTGATTATGGCCGTAAGACAAACACGACTCGATAGGTTAACGTTGAATGTTGCAAGCACGGGGTGGTCTAAAGACACAAAATAGCCAAGGCGTCGGTCCTAAAATAATCCTAAGGCAAGACTAGAAAGACAATTGATAAGAAGTGACTATGTTGCACAAAGTAAATCAAATGTGTTGGGTTTGTATGGGTGGGCGAGGAGCTCATTCCACCAGTACAGTTGAGTACTGACACCCACATAGTTTTTATGTGCAGGCACAGGTAGAAGCTTGTAGCACGGAGCTCGCTTGGATGCGTTGAGGCACGGAGTTCCTTGGCGATTCGAAGCGTGCGGCCGCATGGAGTGAAGACTTATATGGGACATAATGTATGGACATCGCCTTCCGAAGCTTCCGCTGGATCGACAAATGTATTGAGAGATGAGAGAGAACTGAATGACTTGTAATGTGAGCTTGAGTGAGCATGAGAGACTTGCAATCTTGGCCTTGCGCCCCCAATGTAACCGTGATTTCAATATCAATAAAGAGCTTCTTTGTATAACTTGTGTTTCGTTCTAAATTCTGTTTCTATTATTCAATGTCTCTGCTTGGGACTTCTGTACGACGACCCCGTCGCAGCCGCTGAAATCGGCCGTTATGGAACCCGCCTTGCACGACCGAAATCTAGGCTCGTGCGGTATCACGCCTTAGCGAGGACGATCTCTCCTACGGGAGCGGGGCGTGACATAATGGTATCAGAGCACGGCTTTACGTTTATGGACTACCGATTGAATTCTTTAACTCCGTTGTTCCGCAAAACTCTGAATTGTTGCTTCCACAAAGTTGATATCGTTGGTGCGCTCTCTCTCAATTGTCCCACGGGATGTCCATACAAAAAGTCTATCTATTTTGCAAAACATAGGAGGACAGTTTTTGATAAACCAAAAAGATGATTCGCGTAAGTACGGTTGGCTAAGTCGGGTTGGGCATATACACCAAAGTTGCGTCGACCTTAGAAAAGTCGAGTGCGAGAATTGAATAGCATCGAGCAAGAATGAGTTGAACTCGATTTAGTATAGTGAGATGACTATCGATAGGGGTGCCATCGAGCGACGATAACGTCGATGCGATATAGGTGAGCGTGCTTGGATATTCGAGGAATGGTTCGAATAAAAATTTGAAGAAGTCAATTTTGATTCAAAGGATAGTTTTGAGAATTTGTTGAATGACTTCATTCTTGAGTGGTGTATACGATAGGCTCAGGAATGTCGATCGATCAATTAAGGATACGGGGTGTCCGTGAGTCTATAGCAAGCGTCGCATTATGCAAAGCCTTAGATTGAATATGATTGAGCAAAATATAGTCTTGAAGTTTGACGAGTTGATTCGAACAGATTAGAAATAATGCGCACGGAACGTGCACGGGATTGAAGATTGCGTAAGTATGAAACACGAAAATGATAGAGTAGGCAAATCAAATCGAGAAAAAGTAAAGGTGTGCGAATGGATGACTTGATCGAGGAAATAGATAAGAATCGTATACGAAAAGTTAGCACGATCGGAAGATAGCGTACATAAAAAGTTTAAGTTTGAAGTTACGCGAATGACTCTGAGGATTGGATTGAATGTTGCTCGATGATTTGAGTTAGCAAGGAATGTTACGAATTAAAGAAATACGTTGGTCGATGACTTAAGATAGACAGATGAACAAATGTGAATTCGGGTTTGAGGAAATCGATGTTGTGAATGATTCGAGGGATAATGATCGAACTTAAAGTTGAATGTCGAGGAGATTATCCAGTCGGACGATGGCATCATTCGTACGACTCAAAACTTGTTGCAAGGGAAGATCGTCAGGTTACACATGTCATCGATGGTATTGAGGCGTATCAAAGATCGATATACAATAACTCGGGGGTACTCTGACTCGACAAAGGACGAGCGTGCAAGTGTTATCGTTCGGTTGGATGCGATACTTAGGATTTTGATCGAGATGAATGTTGGATGAAAATGAAAGTGTCTTGATGGTTACGCGGATAACCACAGCATCGACATTCTTGTCATGTGCAAGCGCAACTCTAGTCTCGCACATGCGTCGCATCGGTTTGAGGGGATCGTTCCTTATGAGTGCTGACATGGTGATTCATGTCGCGAGAATGATCGAACTCAAAAAATTAGGACGCGAAAACTTTTATTGTCTCGACTTGTCGGTTTGATGCGAAGGAAAATTTGAGGATGTTTAGACTCACGATTGATGAATGAATGAAACTTGAGGATTGAGTAGGTCTAATCCGCGTATCGAGAATGAATTAGCCTAAACTCGAACAAGAGTTACGTCCCGATGAGGATGACTATCCTACGGGAGCGTGCATGGTGATTCATGCCCATCGTGGAAAATCTGAATTGCGTGAGATCAGGGCACAATGTATTGTTAAGCTAGACGACCTCATGATCGAATACGTGAATTGGGATTAATGACTTAGAAAATATGGAATGTGAATTATGGTTTAGAAATGAATTTTGTCGTAGCGTGCTTGACTTGGAAGGGACGATAAGAGGGTTATGTCGAACGTGTTCGAAGGGATTGACTATGCGAAATGGCTTGTTGAACGTGTGAGATTGATATGTTAAGAAATTGGTTGAGACGTAAGTTGTCATAGGATGGCTTTGCTGAATGACTCGGACCCCGTGCGATAAAATATTGGGATGTGCGTAGGAAATCGATGCTCGATGTTTAGAAATCAGAGTGATACGAGCTTGGATAGAAAACCCCGTACTATCAACTTGGTTTGACCTTAGGATGGGGTCAGTGTTGATATCGTTGTTTGGAAACTATGATTCCAATAATGACGGAAAGACATAGCCTAGTGGTTAGGCAGACGTTCCGGTGCGGAGCGATAGGAATGGTGAAGGCACCACTCATGAGGCTCGGTTGACATGCATGTATATCAAGGACGCTTGAATGCGTGCACGATCCGACTCGAGTGGTGATGGCGGGATTCGCTATCACGATGCTTGGTTGAAATGCATGTATTTTGGGGACGCCTAAGATATGTGCACAATCCATACTAAGTGATACGTTGAATTCAAGTGAAATTTGAGGAATGGGGAAGTGTCGGAGATTTTAAGATCGTAAGTTTTAAAGAAAGGATTGAAGGTAGCACGAGCGTGGCTCAAATTTGAGTGAATGCATAGGAGTAGTACGTGCGAGGGTCCTTGAATGTTGAAACAAGTGATAAGTCGATAAGTAAGTACTCAGTTAGTTTCGAGGAGGAAACTTTTTCTGAGTGGTGTATGATGTAGTGCCCCGTCCTGCTCAGTCAATCGGAGGAATCGAAATGCCGACGGCGTTCGGACTTAGCCTTACAACGGCTACTCGGAGACATCGCTCGGTCGAGGCGACCGCTTGCTCAGGTGGGGTAGTTTCGGTGAGCTTGCCTCATCAGAGCCTTCACATAATAAATTGCATGTTTTCAACTTGCACAAGTAGGCTTGATAATAAAAGAGACGAATCCACATAGCTAAAGGGAATAATCCCGACAGGTCGAATTGAGTTAGAATATGTAAAGGTCCAACGTTGGCTTAGAGTCGGTGCACGGCGTGCTTTGAAAATGACACTCGGTCCTTCGTCTCGTGGCTTGGGAGAAGGAAAGTTGGTCTTCGATGAAAAAGCTAAGAGTTAGCCTAAGTCATAGGCGTCGCCCGCATAAACGCTTGATAAAGCGTGCACGGTTCTACTGCGCAAGGCTTGGCATAGCCTTTGCTCGTCCCTCGGGTTAAGTTGTAGGCTTGAGTAAGTTAGGCAAAGTTATGCCGGTCAACCTAAGTCATTCCAAGTGCTGTCCCGCTCATTCTGCGGTTGTCAAGTTAAATAGTCCCACGATCTCAAGGCTCGTCGACTTGGACAGGAGTGTTGTGTCTGTAAAACCCCTAAATTTCTACTATTTTTTTATTTATTAAATTTGGTACCGATTTAATTTTTTGTATTGTACGTCACGTAGTCGTATTGTATGTCGTGTACAAAAATTTTATTTTTCGAAATTGGTCTACGAGTGCGAATATGTGCGAGCGTACATATTTTTAGAAAAATATTTTTTCTATTTTTATGGTTTCAAAATAATATAGGTAATAATTTTTTCTAGCTATCATTTCAAGTTTATGGTTTTAATTATGAAAATTCTTTTATTTATGCAGTTATAATTATAAAGTATTTTCCCATAAAATGGTATATTAGGTAGTATATTTATGTAAAGAATATTTGCTCATAAATATAGCTCATAAATATTTATTAGTTTATTTTAAATAAAAATATAATTTTCAAAATTTGTTCATAATAATATTTTATTATTCAAAAAGGATATTTATAAATATTTATTATTTTCGAAATTATTATTATTGGTAATTTTGGAAAATATATTTGAAAATTTTGTGGCCATTTTAAATCTTGATTTGAATTTATACATTTATTTAAATAGTTAAATATTTGAAAATTTGATTTATCCTATTCGTTTTTAAACTAAAATTTAATTAGATTTAAATTGATTTGAATTGGATTTGGATTTAGATTTGATTGATTTTAAATTTGTAGCAAATTTTCTAATTTTGGATTTGAATATCATAATCCCTATCTTAATGGGAATTCCCACATCATATAAATAGGCAGGTACTACTCCATTATTTCTCCACAAATATTTCTCCACCCAAGTTTGTGCATCGTGTCCGTGCCCTATTTTTTTTCCTTTTCATTTTTACTTACGTATACATTTTATCTTCTTCGTGTCCACATGTCGGACACGATTTCAATACAACAATTCCAATCCTCTAACCCAAAATCCTAATCCTATTCTAAACCCTAGTCTCTTTCCATGTCCTACTCCCTGGCCTCGAACCGCAGCCTCTTCGGCTCCTCCTTGGACAAACCCAACACCACCTGTCGACTCCACGACCACCACCTCCACCATGCCGCATCACCCATCCTCACCACTTCCGCCACCACCCGTCGTCGCCGTCACACCAACAGCCCCGCCGACAGCCCAGCCAACTCCGGCCAACTTCCCACCTACACCGCCACCCGACCCCATGTCCTCTGACCGCAGCAACCGGCCAACCTCCGTCCATCCATCGAAACCACCACAGCCTACAGCAGCCACCGCCGCTCCTTACCACCTACTACCACCGGCCAAACCCCAAATCAAACATACTTACCTCCATGTCGAGCCAGCCCCGTGCTTGGCGAACAATCCCAGCGCCCAGCGCTCCGTTCGTAGCCGACCACCGCCCGAGCCCGAGCCTTGTCTTGGACGTCTGTCCTCGAGTCACCACCGCAGCAGTCGCTCGCCGCTGTCGCTCTCAGGTGGGCTGGCGTCACCGCTCGCTGCTGTGTCTGCACCGGAGCTGCCTCTCTCTCTGAACCCTAAATTCCAAGTCCGCGGTGCCTCCATCTAATTCGAAGAGACGCCGCCGCCGCGAGCTGGCCTCTGCCAGCGACTAGCTTGCAAGCCGCACCTTATCCGTTCGAGCTCGCCACCTCCGCCCGGCGTACATCTCGCCGCCTCCGCCCGAGCGGGACACTCCCCGACGAGATCGCTAGTCGCCTCAACCAGCAGAACCCTATCTGCCTAGGCCGGCCACTTCGGTAAGTCCGTATGTGCCTCGTCTCAGACCGGAAACCCCCAAACTCCCATAACCAAGCTCCGCCGACCGGCGCCCCCAAAACCCTCCACCACGTGCGCCTAGCCGTGGCCACCCGCTCGAGCTTCCCCTTCACCTGGAACCGTCGCCCTTCGACCGACCTCCACCGCGAGTGCCGCCCGAGCCCCGGCCAAAAACCCTCTCCTCAGCCCTCCTTCCGCCGCCGGATCAACCCCTTCCCGTCGCTCTCTTCCGCTTTCCCCGACCTCTCTCCATCGTCTCCCTCACTCTTCCCCGTCTCGCCAGCACGCCGCCACCCTCCGGTCTTCCGCCGCCTCCGTTCTCTTCGTCTCTCTCACCCGCTCACCTTTTTTCCTTCTCTCTCTTGCAGACTCTCGAACACCGCTCATTCTCTCTCAGCCTTTCTCTCTCCTCCCTCTCAAGAACGAGAAGGGCTCACACCCATTGTTTGGTTTTTGCGTTTTCCCCCTTTATTTTCCTTTTATTAATTTTTGGTATAATTCTATTTTAATTACAGTATTAAGTATTAAGTTAAATTACCTGCAAATAATATATATACTAAGTATTAGTATTGCTGTTATTATATCAGCATTGTAAAAATTAGGTTATACCTAATATATGGTATTTATTTTAATTGGGATACATTATAGATATAAATAATGGTATATTAATGAGTATTATTATTATTATTTTTTATAAAAATCATTAAATTTAATAATATTATATGGTATTTTAAATATTTGGGTTTCCTTGAAAATATTATTTTAATTTAATGTATAGCTTTCTGCCTATAGTTGTAATTTTAACAAACTTAGAGTTTGGCCCTAAAACGACTTGCAAATTTTTGGTTTTATTTGAAAAACGATTTTAACTAATAAAATATATTTCAAATACTATAAAATATTTTCAAAAATTATATATTATTTATCTAATTACCTTTGATTACCCTCATGCCCTCGACTAGTCTCACTTTTCCTAATCCTTCGCCAAATCTGTACTTCCTCCTATCAATCTTAACTAAATTGACCCTTCTGGACCCAATAGAACTGTCCGTGCCACCACCCGAGGTCACCATGTACAGTTGTTGAACCGAAGTCACGGTTCATGCCACCTTGATCATCGCAGCACACCAGGCGTCCTACCAAGCAAGACACCTTGCCATTTGCTGTTTAATTATTTTATCTCATATTTCATGCATGTTTATTATTTTCTTTATGCAAAATAAACTGTGATACATGGCATAACTATTAGAACTTACTGTTCATTTATTTTTCCTGCTATGTATTATTTTTCTCACATTAAATCTAGATTTAAGGGACCACCTTGTGTGTTGCATTCATTGGCCTTGACACGTAGTACCACGAAGTTGTGTATCGCATGTAGGACACGAAAGTGCGTGATTGGTTGGCCACCAGTACGTATAAGCCGTGCGATAGGAATAACCGCTAATAGAGATTGCATGCTAGTTTGACTTAGCGGTTGTAGTGGTTTGTGTTGTGGATGCAACACAGTAGGCATTGGGCGGAGAGGACAATTCCTTAGCGTATGGGCTTCGATGCACTTTCCCTTTTGTAACCCGTGAGCTCCACCGGAGACGTGGGTCAGATTACCCATGATTACTGACGGCCACTGACGATTCTGCGGAACGTCATGCTCTTACTGATGGAGCCTCTGGTGCCCAAAGGGGGACTACGCCGATCCTATTCAGCCAGGGCCCATGCGTAGGAAGGATTGTTCTTAACTATATTTCACTAGAACGGTTAGGCTACCTTATCCGTTAGGTACGAGTACTTTTGGTTTGGATACTTGTATCTGACCGTGGCTTAGAACAATAACTTGTCGCGAATTAGTTTGTCACATCTTGTCCTTGTTTGGTTGTAGGTGTGACCTACTACTTCGATGAGAAGGTATTGAACCTTGTTGGGGTCCGGATACCATATTGGATTAGTAGCATGGAAAGATACGTCGCCGTGAATTGGTTTACCATCTCCTGTCCTTGTTTGGTTGGGGGGATGGTACGCTCGTTCAGTAGGTGCGTATTGGACCATGTTATAATTTGATTTACTTATTTATTTGAGCAATATTTATTCAGTTTATATGACATGATATTATGTGTCTTGTTACGTCCCTCTGAGGACCTGGTTATCTCTCCAGATGTGTGCTATTGTCTTTCGCAGGTGTTCTAGCTCTAGTCGTGATCCGCTCTATTTCTTCGAGGATGATTGCACTTTGGATCGTCTTCGCTTCGCTCGCCAAAACCATTCTTTTGTACATCATGTATTTTTTTATTTACTTGTTGGTAGTAGATTTGTCTCCGCCCAACATATTGTATCATGACAAATTCATTCTCATTATATGATCTTCTATTCATTTATTCTGTGTGGATGAGATTAGTTATGGTTCTACTGTATTTTATAGCTTATGTATTTATACGAGGCTTCCATATATTGGAGTATACTTCGTATGAATACAGCTGGCATGTCTACGTTCTTAGTCCTACGTATTTTGGGACTGGGGCGTTACATGTTTTTGTGGTGGCCCATACAGGTCAACATAAATTGTTTGGTTACTTTACCGTACCAAGCAAGCCTGCGAATAGGATTAGAAGTCTAGGATCTCATCCACATACTTGACAACTTTCTTCAATCAACCGTTTGACTCATCGATTGCATCTTGCTTGATTCCTTCTATCATTATCCTTATCTTTCCTTCGTGCTTGCTAGAGATTGACCCTATTAGTTAGCTGTCCCAAACACTATTAGTTTAAATTCTTTAAGTTGGGTAGAATACCCCACGACTTGACACACCCTTGACTATTAAGGGAATACAAATGGTATTACCCATACCATAGAGACTAGAGAAAGTTGACCCATTTGGTCAACCAAGCCTTGGTCAATAAAACCGTAGGATGATGGTATAGGGATAAACAAGACTTAGATTCTTATGACTCTTAGACTATTCATATTTGTTCTTTATTTCAATCTTAATCTCGTGCCTATATTTTTACTATCTAGACTAATGATGCTAATGTAGCCTAGTTTTTGCAAGCTCAAATCTTTATCAAGCTTGTTCATGACATGTGTTATTGGAAGAATTCCCACTAACATAGCGTCTAATCAGAACCGGTACAGGATGGTCTGATCAACCGAGTGCACTTGGTTCGCTTTTGCCTATTATTCTACGTGGATGGAGACATAGCTAAACTTGTCCTCTAGAGTCCCATCCGCGACTGCCTTGGCAACTCCTTTTTGAAATTTTTTTTCGGTCGTCCTTGAATCATGTATTCGCATTCGATAACGCCTTCTTCGAACTCTAAATTTGTTTCGCCTTCACCAATTTTTCGAAGGACGAAGGCGTTATACTAGAACTTTCTCTAGCCTTCCTATCAACTATGCTCATTCTCACTCGATGATGCTATAGCTTCATCCTAAACTGCACGTTCTTTTCCTTGGCCCTATATTTACTATCACGACCTCCTAATTGGGAGTGAATCTAATTTGTTCTCTTAATCGTGCCTCAACCACTAGATCTCTAACTTATTCTCTTGATACCATATCATTCTCTATTGTATAATCCTCATGATCTAAACTTTAAATCCTTAATCTTCTAATCGTGCCTTAACTCGCGACCCTCGTAACCATACCCGTGTTAAATTCTACGAATTATATCACGATTTCCTACGGCATGATTTTATGAAAACATTGTCGTCATTGAATCCCCA
This sequence comes from Iris pallida, assembly GCA_029216955.1. Taxonomy (NCBI): domain Eukaryota; kingdom Viridiplantae; phylum Streptophyta; class Magnoliopsida; order Asparagales; family Iridaceae; genus Iris; species Iris pallida. Next base: position 41,552,772 of record JANAVB010028818.1, on the reverse strand, counting down.
TTGATACCCCCTTGTGTCCTCTCACCCCCCTACGAATTCTTAATTTCGAGGACGAAATTCTTTAAAATTGGGTAGGATGTAAAACCCCTAAATTTCTACTATTTTTTATTTATTAAATTTGGTACCGATTTAATTTTTTGTATTGCACGTCACGTAGTCGTATTGTACGTCGTGTACGAAAATTTTATTTTTCAAAATTGCTCGACGAGTGGGAATATGTGCGAGCGTACATATTTTTAGAAAAACATTTTTTCTATTTTTATGGTTTCAAAATAATATAGGTAATAATTATTTCTAACTATCATTTCAAGTTTATGGTTTTAATTATGAAAATCCTTTTATTTATGCAGTTATAATTATAAAGTATTTTCCCATAAAATGGTATATTAGGAAGTATATTTATGTAAAGAATATTTGTGCATACATATAGCTCATAAGTATTTATTAGTTTATTTTAAATAAAAATGTAATTTTCAAAATTTGTTCATAATAATATTTTATTATTCAAAAAGGATATTTATAAATATTTATTATTTTCAAAATTATTATTATTGGTAATTTTGGAAAATATATTTGAAAATTTTGTGGCCATTTTAAATCTTGATTTAAATTTATACATTTATTTAAATAGTTAAATATTTGAAAATTTGATTTATCCTATTCGTTTTTAAACTAAAATTTAATTAGATTTAAATTGATTTGAATTGGATTTGGATTTAGATTTGATTGATTTTAAATTTGTAGCAAATTATCTAATTTGGGATTTGAATATCATAATCCCTATCTTAATGGAAATTCCCACATCCTATAAATAGGCAGGTACTCCTCCATTATTTCTCCACAAATCAAAATTCCACAAATATTTCTCCACCCAAGTTTGTGAATCGTGTCCGTGCCCTATTTTTTTCCTTTTCATTTTTACTTACATATACATTTTATCTTCTTCGTGTCCACATGTCAGACACGATTTTAATACAACAATTCCAATCCTCTAACCCAAAATCCTATTCTAAACCCTAGTCTCTTTCCATGTCCCACTCCCTGGCCTCGAACCGCAGCCCCTTCGGCTCCTCCCTAGACAAACCCAACACCACCCGTCGACTCCACGACCACCACCTCTACCATGCCCCATCACCCATCCTCACCACTTCTGCCACCACCCGTCGTCGCCGTCACCCCAACAGCCCCGCCGACAGCCCAACCAACTCCGGCCAACTTTCCACCTACACCGCCACCCGACCCCATGTCCTCTGACCGCAGCAACCGACCAACCTCCGTCCATCCATCGAAACCACCACAGCCTACAGCGGCCACCGCCGCTCCTCACCACCTACTACCACCGGCCAAACCCCAAATCAAACATACTTACCTCCATGTCGAGCCAGCCCCGTGCCTGGCGAACAATCCCAGCGCCCAACGCTCCGTTCGTAGCCGACCACCGCGCGAGCCCGAGCCTTGTCTTGGACGCCTGTCCTCGAGTCACCACCGCAGCAGTCGCTCTCAGGTGGGCTGGTGTCGCTGCTCGCTGTTGTGTCTGCACCGGAGCTGCCTCTCTCTGAACCCTAAATCCCAAGTCCGCGGTGCCTCCATCTAATTCGAAGAGACGCCGCCGCCGCGACCTGGCCTCTGCCAGCGACTAGCTTGCAAGCCATACCTTACCCGTTCGAGCTCGCCACCTCCGCCCGACGTACATCTCGCCGCCTCCGCCCGAGTGGGACACACCCCGACGAGATCGTTGGTCGCCTCAACCAGCAGAACCCCATCCGCCTAGGCCGGCCACTTCGGCATGTCCGTATATGCCTCGTCTCCGACCGGAAACCCCCAAACTCCCATGACCAAGCTCCGCCGACCGGCGCCCCCAAAACCCTCCGCCACGTGTGCCTAGCCGTGGCCACCCGCTCGAGCTTCCCCGTCACCTGGAACCGCCGCCCTTCGACCGACCTCCACCGCGAGTGCCGCCCGAGCCCCGGCCAAAAACCCTCTCCTCAGCCCTCCTTCCGCCGCCGGATTAACCCCTTTCCGCCGCTCTCTTCCGCTCTCCCCAACCTCTCTCCATCGTCTCCCTCACTCTCCTCCGTCTCGCCAGCACGCCGCCACCCTCCGGTCTTCTGTCGCCTCCGTTCTCTTCGTCTCTCTCACCCGCTCACCTTTTTCCCTTCTCTCTCTCGTCGACTCTCGAACACCGCTCATTTCCTCTCTCAGCCTTTCTCTCTCCTCCCTCTCAAGAACGAGAAGGGATCACACCCATTGTTTGGTTTTTACATTTTCCCCCTTTGTTTTCCACTTATTAATTTTTGGTATAATTCTATTTTAATTACAGTATTAAGTATTAAGTTAAATTACCTACAAACAATATATATACTAAGTATTAGTATTGCTATTATTATATCAGCATTGTAAAAATTAGGTTATACCTAATATATGGTATTTATTTTAATTGGGATACATTATAGATATAAATAATGGTATATTAATGAGTTTTATTTTTTATATAAATCATTAAATTTAATAATATTATATGGTATTTTAAATATTTGGTTTTTCTTAAAAATATTATTTCAATTTAATGTATAGCTTTCTGCCTATAGTTGTAATTTTAACAAACTTAGAGTTTGGCCCTAAAACGACTTGTAAATTTTTGGTTTTTTTTGAAAAACGATTTTAACTAATAAAATATATTTCAAATACTATAACATATTTTCAAAAATTATATATTATTTATCAAATTACCTTTGATTACCCTCATGCCCTCGACTTGTCTCACTTTTCCTAATCCTTCACCAAATCTGTACTTCCTCCTATCAATCTTAACTAAATTGACCCTTTTGGACCCAATAGAACTGTCCGTGCCACCACCCGAGGTCTCCACGTACAGTTGTTGCACCGAAGTCACAGTTCATGCCACCTTGATCATCGTGGCACACCAGGCATCCTACCAGGCAAGACACCTTGCCATTTGCTGTTTAATTATTTTAGCTCATATTTCAGGCATGTTCATTATTTTTTATGCAAAATAAATTGTGATACATGGCATAACTGTTAGAACTTACTGTTCATTTATTTTTCCTGCTATGTATTATTTTTCTCACATTAAACCTAGATTTAAGGGACCACCTTGTGTGTTACATTCATTGGCCTTGACACGTAGTACCACAAAGTTGTGTATCACATGTAGGACACGGAAGTGCGTAATTGGCTGGCCACCAGTACGTACAAGCCGTGCAATTGGAATAACCGCTAATAGAGATTGCATGCTAGTTTGACTTAGCGGTTATGGTGGTTTGTGTTGTGGATGCAACACAGTAGGCATTGGGCAGAAAGGACAATTCCTTAGCGTATGGACTTCGATGTACTTTCCCTTTTGTAACCCGTGAGCTCCGTCGGAGACGCGGGTCAGATTACCCATGATTACTGACGGCCACTGACGATTCTGCAGAACGTTATGCTCTTACTGATGGGGCCTCTGGTGCCCAAAGGGGGACTACGCCGATCCTATTCAGCCAGGGCCCATGCGTAGGAAGGATTATTTTTAACTACATTTCACAAGAACGGTTAGGCTACCTTATCCGTTAGGTACGAGTACTTTTGGTTTGGGTACTTATATCTGACCGAAGCTTGGAACAATAACTTGTCACGAATTAGTTCACCATATCTTGTCCTTGTTTGGTTTTAGGTGTGACCTACTACTTCGATGAGAAGGTATTGAACCTTGTTGGGGTCCGGATACCATATTGGATTAGTAGCATGGAAAGATATGTCGCCGTGAATTAGTTTACCATCTCCTGTCCTTTTTTGTTTGGGGGATGGTACGCTCGTTTAGTAGGTGCGTATTGGACCATATTATAATTTGATTTACTTATTGATTTGAGCAATATTTATTCAGTTTATATGGCATGATATTATGTGTCTTGTTACGTCCCTCTGAGGACCTGGTTATCTCTCCAGGTGTGTGCTATTGTCTTTCGCAAGTGTTCTAGCTCTAGTCGTGATCCGCTCTATTTCTTCGAGGATGATTACACTTTGGATCATCTTTGCATCGCTCGCCAAAACCATTCTTTTGTACATCATGTATTTTTTTATTTACTTGTTGGTAGTGGATTTGTCTCCGCCCAACATATTGTATCATGACAAATTCATTCTCATTATATGATCTTCTATTCATTTATTCTGTGTGGATGAGATTAGTTATGGTTCTACTGTATTTTACAGCTTATGTATTTATACGAGGCTTCCATATATTGGAGTATACTTCGTATGAATATAGCTGGCATGTCTACGTTCTTAGTCCTACGTATTTTGGGACTGGGGCGTTACATGTTTTTGTGGTGGCCCATGTAGGTCAACATAAATTGTTTGGTTACTTTACCGTACCAAGCAAGCCTGCGAATAGGATTAAAAGTCTAGGATCTCATCCACATACTTGACAACTTTCTTCAATCTACCGTTTGACTCATCGATTGCATCTTTCTTGATTCCTTCTATCATTATCCTTATCTTCCCTTCGTGCTTGCTAGAGATTGACCCTATTAGTTAGCTGTCCCAAACACCATTAGTTTAAATTCTTTAAGTTGGGTAGAATACCCCACGACTTGACACACCCTTGACCATTAAGGGAATACAAATGGTATTACCCATACTATAGAGACTAGAGAAAGTTAACCCATTTGGTCAACCAAGCCTTGGTCAATAAAACCGTAGAATGATGTTATAGGGATAAACAAGACTTAGATCCTTATGACTCTTAGACTATTCATATTTGTTCTTTATTTCAATCTTAATCCCGTGCCTATATTTTTACTATCTAGACTAATGATGCTAATGTAGCCTAGTTTTTGCAAGCTCAAATCTTTATCAAGCTTGTTCATGATATATGTTATTGGAAGAATTCCTAATAACATAGCGTCTAATCAGAACCGGTACAGGATGGTCTGATCAACCGAGTGCACTTGGTTCGCTTTTGCCTATTATTCTACGTGGATGGAGACATAGCTAAACTTGTCCTCTAGAGTCCCATCCGCGACTGCCTAGGCAACTCCTTTTTGAAAAAAAAAATTCGGTCGTCTTTGAATCATGTATTCGCATTCGATAACGCCTTCTTCGAACTCTAAATTTGTTTCGCCTTCACCAATTTTTTGAAGGACGAAGGCGTTATACTAGAACTTTCTCTAGCCTTCCTATCAACTATGCTCATTCTCACTCGATGTTGCTATATCTTCATCCTAAACTGCTCGTTCTTTTCCTTGGCCCTATATTTACTATCACGACCTCCTAATTGGGAGTGAATCTAATTTGTTCTCTTAATCGTGCCTCAACCTACTAGATCTCTAACTTATTTTCTTGATACCATATCATTCTCTATTGTATAATCCTCATGATTTAAACTTTAAATCCTTAATCTTCTAATCGTGCCTTAACTCGCGACCCTCGTAACCATACCCGTGTTAAATTCTACGAATTAGATCACGATTTCCTACGGCATGATTTTATGAAAACATTATCGTCATTGAATCCCCATTGGTACCCCCTTGTGTCCTCTCATCCCCCCTACGAATTCTTAATTTCGAGGATAAAGTTCTTTTAAGTTGGGTAGGATGTTAAACCCCTAAATTTCTACTATTTTTTTATTTATTAAATTTGGTACGGATTTAATTTTTTGTATTGTACGTCACGTAGTCGTATTGTACGTCGTGTACAAAAATTTTATTTTTCGAAATTGCTCGACGAGTGCGAATATGTGCGAGCGTACATATTTTTAAAAAAATATTTTTTCTATTTTTATGGTTTCAAAATAATATAGGTAATAATTATTTCTAGCTATCATTTCAAGTTTATGGTTTTAATTATGAAAATCCTTTTATTTATGCAGTTACAATTATAAAGTATTTTCCCATAAAATGGTATATTAGGAAGTATATTTATGTAAAGAATATTTGTGCATACATATAGCTCATAAATATTTATTAGTTTATTTTAAATAAAAATATAATTTTCAAAATTTGTTCATAATAATATTTTATTATTCAAAAAGGATATTTATAAATATTTATTATTTTTGAAATTATTATTATTGGTAATTTCGGAAAATATATTTGAAAATTTGTGGCCATTTTAAATCTTGATTTGAATTTATACATTTATTTAAATAGTTAAATATTTGAAAATTTGATTTATCCTATTCATTTTTAAAATAAAATTTAATTAGATTTAAATTGATTTGAATTGGATTTGGATTTAGATTTGATTGATTTTAAATTTATAGCAAATTATCTAATTTGGGATTTGAATATCATAATCCCTATCTTAATGGGAATTCTCACATCCTATAAATAGGCAGGTACTCCTCCATTATTTCTCCACAAATCAAAATTCCACAAATATTTCTCCACCCAAGTTTTTGCATCGTGTCCGTGCCCTATTTTTTTTCCTTTTCATTTTTACTTACATATACATTTTATCTTCTTCGTGTCCACCTGTCGGACACGATTTCAATACAACAATTCCAATCCTCTAACCCAAAATCCTAATCCTATTCTAAACCCTAGTCGCTTTCCATGTCCTACTCCCTGGACTCGAACCGCAGCCCCTTCGGCTCCTCCCTGGACAAACCCAACACCACCCGTCGACTCCACGACCACCACCTCCACCATGCCCCATCACCCATCCTCACCACATCCGCCACCACCCGTCGTCGCCGTCACACCAACAGCCCCGCCGACAGCCCAGCCAACTCCGGCGAACTTCCCACCTACACCGCCACCCGACCCCATGTCCTCTGACCGCAGCAACCGGCCAACCTCCGTCCATCCATCGAAACCACCACAGCCTACAGCGGCCACCGCCGCTCCTCACCACATACTACCACCGGCCAAACCCCAAATCAAACATACTTACCTCTATGTCGAGCCAGCCCCGTGCCTGGCGAACAATCCCAGCGCCCAGTGCTCCGTTCGTAGCCGACCACCGCGCGAGCCCGAGCCTTGTCTTGGACGCCTGTCCTCGAGTCACCACCGCAGCAGTCGCTCGCCGTTGTCGCTCTCAGGTGGGATGGCGTCGCCGCTCGCTGCTGTGTCTGCACCGGAGCTGCCTCTCTCTCTGAACCCTAAATTCTAAGTCCGCGGTGCCTCCATCTAATTCGAAGAGACGCCGCCGCCGCGAGCTGGCCTCTGCCAGCGACTAGCTTGCAAGCCATACCTTACCCGTTCGAGCTCGCCACCTCCGCCCGGCGCACATCTCGCCGCCTCCGCCCTAGCGGGACACACCCCGACGATATCGCTGGTCGCCTCAACCAGCAGAACCCCATCCGCCTAGGCCAGCCACTTTGGAAAGTCCGTATGTGCCTCATCTTCGACCGAAAACCCCCAAACTCCCATGACCAAGCTCCGCCGACCGGCACCCCCAAAACCCTCCGCCACGTGTGCCTAGCCGTGGCCACCCGCTCGTGCTTTTCCTTCACCTGGAACCGCCGCCCTTCGACCGACCTCCACCGCGAGTGCCGCCCGAGCCCCGGCCAAAAACCCTCTCCTTAGCCCTCCTTCCGCCGCCGGATCAACCCCTTCACGCCGCTCTCTTCCGCTCTCCCCGACCTCTCTCCATCGTCTCCCTCACTCCCCCCCGTCTCGCCAGCACGCCGCCACCCTCCGGTCTTCCGCCGCCTCCGTTCTCTTCGTCTCTCTCACCCGCTCACCTTTTTCCCTTCTCTCTCTTGTCGACTCTCGAACACCGCTCATTTCCTCTCTCAGCCTTTCTCTCTCCTCCCTCTCAAGAACGAGAAGGGCTCACACCCATTGTTTGGTTTTTGCGTTTTCCCCCTTTGTTTTCCTTTTATTAACTTTTGGTATAATCTATTTTAATTACAGTATTAAGTATTAAGTTAAATTACCTACAAACAATATATATACTAAGTATTAGTATTGCTATTATTATATCAGCATTGAAAAAATTAGGTTATACTTAATATATGGTATTTATTTTAATTGGAATACATTATAGATATAAATAATAGTATATTAATGAGTATTATTATTTTATTTTATTTATATAAATCATTAAATTTAATAATATTATATGGTTTTTAAATATTTGGTTTTCCTTGAAAATATTATTTTAATTTAATGTATAGCTTTCTGCTTATAGTTGTAATTTTAACAAACTTAGAGTTTGGCCCTAAAATGACTTGCAAATTTTTGGTTTTATTTGAAAAACAATTTTAACTAATAAAATATATTTCAAATACTATAAAATATTTTCAAAAATTATATATTATTTATCTAATTACCTTTGATTACCCTCATGCCCTCAACTAGTCTCACTTTTCCTAATCCTTCGCCAAATCTGTACTTCCTCCTATCAATCTTAACTAAATTGACCCTTCTGGACCCAATAGAACTGTCCGTGCCACCACCCGAGGTCACCATGTACAGTTGTTGCATTGAAGTCACGGTTCATGCCACCTTGATCATCGCAGCACACCAGGCGTCCTACCAGGCAAGACACCTTGTCATTTGCTGTTTAATTATTTTAGCTCATATTTCATGCATGTTCATTATTTTCTTTATGCAAAATAAACTGTGATACATGGCATAACTGTTAGAACTTACTGTTCATTTATTTTTCCTGCTATGTATTATTTTTCTCATATTAAACCTAGATTTAAGGGACCACCTTGTGTGTTGCATTCATTGGCCTTGACACGTAGTACCACGAAGTTGTGTATCGCATGTAGGACACGAAAGTGCGTGATTGGCTGGCCACCAGTACGTATAAGCCGTGCGATAGGAATAACCGCTAATAGTGATTGCATGCTAGTTTGACTTAGCGGTTATAGTGGTTTGTGTTGTAGATGCAACACAGTAGGCATTGGACGGGGAGGACAATTCCCTAGCGTATGGGCTTCGATGCACTTTCCCGTTTGTAACCCGTGAGCTCCGTCGGAGACGCGGGTCAGATTACCCATGATTACTGATGGCCACTGACGATTCTGCGGAACGTCATGCTCTTACTGATGGGGCCTCTGGTGCCCAAAGGGGGACTACGCCGATCCTATTCAGCCAGGGCCCATGCGTAGGAAGGATTGTTCTTAACTGCATTTCACTAGAACGGTTAGGCTACCTTATCCGTTAGGTACGAGTACTTTTGGTCTGGGTACTTGTATCTGACCGTAGCTTGGAACAATAACTTGTCGCGAATTAGTTCGTCACATCTTGTCCTTGTTTGGTTGTAGGTGTGACCTACTACTTCGATGTGAAGGTATTGAACCTTGTTGGGGTCCGGATACCATATTGGATTAGTAGCATGGAAAGATACGTCGCCGTGAATTAGTTTACCATCTCCTGTCCTTGTTTGGTTGGGGAGATGCTACGCTCGTTCAGTAGGTAAGTATTGGACCATGTTATAATTCGATTTACTTATTTATTTGAGCAATATTTATTCAGTTTATATGGCATGATATTATGTGTCTTGTTACGTCCCTCTGAGGACCTGGTTATCTCTCCAGGTGTGTGCTATTGTCTTTCGCAGGTGTTCTAGCTCTAGTCGTGATCCGCTCTATTTCTTCGAGGATGATTGCACTTTTGATCATCTTCGCTTCGCTCGCCAAAACCATTCTTTTGTACATCATATATTTTTTATTTACTTGTTGGTAGTAGATTTGTCTCCGCCCAATATATTGTATCATGACAAATTTATTCTCATTATATGATCTTCTATTCATTTATTCTGTGTGGATGAGATTAGTTATGGTTCTACTACATTTTACAGCTTATGTATTTATACGAGGCTTCCATATATTGGAGTATACTTTATATGAATACAGCTGGCAGGTCTACGTTCTTGGTCCTACGTATTTTGGGACTGGGGCGTTACAGCGTCGAATACGGTTGGCTTAAGGCACAATGCACGGACTTAGTGTTTTAAGGCACGGGCCACGGTTGAAATCATTGAGTTTGGAAAGTGTTCAATAGTTGTTCTTGAGTTGAATGAAATGATAGGGCAAGAAAGAAAGAATGCTCGCGACTGGCTCGTCGAGGCATGAAAGAAAGAATGCTCACGACTGGGTCGTTGAGGCAAGAAAGAAGAATGCTCGCGACTACGGGTCGTCGAGGCAAGGTCTCAGATGTGAGAAGTATTGAATTTAGCCCTGAAAGAGATGGTAACACTAGAAGTAGCTTTGACTGTGTGAGACGTCAGTTTGAGTCGAGTCTTGTATGGTCATTGGACAACTTGTACAAGGTAAAATAAATCTGTTTCTCGAACGACGACCCCGACGGCCCAGGAGAACCGTTGCGAAGGAGGCATTCGTAACTGTGCTGGATGACCGCACGGGTTAGGCGGGCACTTACAGCGGAGCTAGCTACTCGTGCTGGCAAGGAGCGTCCGTCTAATCAAAAGCTCAAAAGGAGTCCATTATAGGGCTGGGCCCTAGTGACTAGTTCATATTGATGAGTCGGCATGGGCGGCGATTTGCGTGTATGTCTTTGGATTGAGATGAGTATTGAGTGTAGTATATCAAGGAAGTTGAGTCGAATGTGTGTGTACAGTTGGAACACAAAATGTTGGGCCTAAGATTTGGCTGCAACGTAGGCGACGTGCTTCGGCACGAGATGTGGCATCGAGTCTTATGTTGTCGGCATATAAGTTGCATGGTTATGGTTGAGTTATTTGAGTTTAAGTCAGGAAACCGCCGCAAGGCAAAGTTGTTTGAGTGACACAAAGATTCACAAGTCTTGATTGGGTCAGTTGGTGATCGAAGTAGCAATGGCCGCGAGGCAGCGATATGGTGAAGTCACATTGAGTTGTGAGGCACGGTATGATGGATTTGTAAGCACGGTCACACGGAAATGGAGCTTCATCGCTTAGTTGCGTCTTTGATTATGGATGTAAGGCAAACACGACTCGATAGGTTAATGTTGAATGTTGCAAGCACGGGATGGTCTAAAGACACAAAATAGCCAAGGCGTCGGTCCTAAAATAATTCTAAGGCAAGACTAGAAAGACAATTGATAAGAAGTGACTATGTTGCACAAAGTAAATCAAACGTGTTGGGTTTGTATGGGTGGGCGAGGAGCTCATTCCACCAGTTCAGTTGAGTACTGACACCCACATAGTTTTCATGTGCAGGCACATGTAGAAGCTTGTGGCGCGGAGCTCGCTTGGATGCGTTGAGGCACGGAGTTCCTTGGCGATTCGAAGCGTGCGGCCACATGGAATGAAGACTTATATGGGACATAATGTATGGACATCGCCTTCCGAAGCTTCTGCTGGATCGACAAATGTATTGAGAGATGAGAGAGAGAGCTGAGTGACTTGTAATGTGAGCTTGAGTGAGCATGAGAGACTTGTAATCTTGGCCTTGCGCCTCTAATGTAACCGTGGTTTCAATATCAATAAAGAGCTTCTTTGTATAACTTGTGTTTCATTCTAAATTATGCTGCTAATATTCAATGTCTCTGCTTGGGACTTCTGTGCGACGACCCCATCGCAGCCGCTGAAATTGGCTGTTATGGAACCCGCCTTGCACGAGCGAAATCTAGGCTCGTGCGGTATCACGCCTTAGCGAGGACGATCGCTCCTACGGGAGCGGGGCGTGATATTTCACGTGTCACAGCTGAGACGGTACGTGGCGGATCCCAGCCATTTATTGGATCATTCCGAGATTGAGGTGGGCCCTACTCTCAGTTATCCAGAGCTGCATGTGGAGATTCTGGATCGACGAGAGAAGGTGCTGAGGAACCATACGATATCCTTAGTTCGCGTAGCATGGAGGCATCACTCTCCAGGTGAGTCTACCTGGGAGAGGGAGGATGAGATGTGCGAGCAATACCCTTATCTTTTCCAGTCTTGAGGTATGACTTTCTTTCCTTCCTGCCTATTCAGTTTTGTCTTTAATTTCGAGGAAAAAATTATTTTAAGGGGGGTAGACTTGTCACACCCACTTTTTATTTTAAGGGTATTTTGGTAATTCTATATTATTTTATTTATTTATTGAATTCATGTGATGATATATGGTTTGGTTTGTTGTCTGAGTAGTTTTGATGTGTTTAACTTAGCCAATCATGACCTAGAACCTTGATGCCATATTAGAATTAGATTTATTATCATTAGAATTAATTTAGAATTTATTAGTTATTTTTAGAGTGATTAATTGATTTTTTAGCCTTTTTCTAGTAGCCTTTTTAAAGTCTTTTTGACTTGGGCTTTACTAGCAACTTAGGGAGCCCAGGCCCATGAATCTAACCTAACCCTAATCCCCCTATACCTGGCCGGCCATAGGTAGCCCCTCCCCTTTCATTTGCATTGTAGTTTGTAACCTCCAAGAAACCCTAGATTTCCCCTCTTCCAAAATTCCTAACTTTTGCATCCGGAGTCTGTATGTACTCAAATAAAGTTTGTCATGCTCGTAGGAAAGAGAGGATCTTGCTGGAGCAGTGCTAGCAAGGTAGTGGAGGCGTTTGCTTGAGGGTACTCGACTGTTGGAGCGCTTGGGGAGTCCTTTACATTGAGATCCTTGACTCTCAATAGGTAAATCCTAATCTAGTATAGTTTTTCCTAATTTTTCTTCATGATAGTGAGCATCTAGGCACCCATGACCTGTAGGATTAATCTCGTCCAATTTTGTATTCTTTTGGTGTCCGTACGGACACGTGTCGGCTAATATGCGTAGGTGTTTGATAAAATGTCACAATGAATTAAATTATATTTTCTGTTGAATCTTTTTACATATTTTGATAGCCCTATACACGAGGATCATGACCACATAGGTTTCGACACGAATTGGGCTTGTGTCCGTGTCTAAACAGGACACGAACGTGCTGTACGCTAGGTCGCGCGCGTGCCCTGCTGCTCGGGGGTGATTCCTCGACGCACAGGCCACATGGTCGCGTGAAAATTGACGTGTAGGTTGGGGCCGTGACTGAGAGCACGCTCCTAATGTTTTATGAAGTTTCGTCGAGAATCGAAGAAGAAATCCCGTCGACATTGATCGCACATGCGCGCGCGCACGGGACAGCCGCCGCTGAAATACGGTTTTTGCGGACACGACATGACACGTGGACACGAATCAGGGTGTCCAACATGTAGCCCTATACCTACCCTAGCCTAGGACACGAACATGCGATACGAGATGGGACACACGAGTCCCTAGACTCGATGGCATGCGTGCACGATGCTGTGCACGGGGCTGTGCACGTATGCACACCCGCGCACGGACACGCTCTGCGTACGTGTCGGACACGACCCTTGGCCGCATGATAACTCGGCCAGTAGGTCGGGGATGTGTACGCCCAGGTGTATGCGAAGTTTCACGAGAGATGGATCGAAAACGAGCGAGAAATCAGGTTTGAATAGATTCAGTTCACGCGCGTATCGAGTTTCCCGATACTCGTTCGCTGGACACGATACAAACATGATTTCGACCCGGGGAATACCCAAGCACGTGCCACATGTCGAGACCGACCTATTTGCCAAGTTTCGCGGGTTAATTCTGAGTATTTTGAGTTTTGAGTCTTTTTGTGAAAATCGAGTTTTTCGTTGAATTGGAAATTTGAGATTTATGTGATATTTTGATTTCTGAGTTTTATGGCGATAAATTCTGAGTTTTTGGTCCTTGGACATTGTTTGAGACGTGTGGGAATCGACTCTCGGGGTTGATTCATATTTTCTAGCCATTTTTAGGCAATTATGGTGTTTTACCTATTTAATGTAAAAAAAAAATATATAAATTAAATTTTTTAAATGCCTAATTTCGAAAATGTGTTTATGTGAGGGTCAAGACTTTGATTTCAGACCTGGGAGCTTACTCCAGGTTCGAGATCGACCTTCGTTGGCTTTTTACTTGGTATATACCTATATCTATATATAAGCCTATATGTATATGTCTACTATATATGTATTTTACTATTGATTGTAATACTTTATACATTGAATACTCTTGTAGACTCATTCTATTTTTGTTCTCAGATTTAGACTCTTTACCAGCAGCCCCAACATCGTTCACACTCACAAACCATGTTTCCTTTCCTAACTTATATATATGTATATATATATATTTGTGTTTGTATATATATATATATTTATATATAATATATATATATATATATATATATATATATGAAAAAAAAAAAAAATATATATATATATATATATATATATATATATATATATATATATATATATATATATATATATATAAATCTATATTAATTGTGATGGATGTATAAATATAGGTAATGTAATAAATTCTTGTGATATGACTATAGGAAGTGTTTGGACAGATTAGGATCGTCGTTAGGAGTCTAGTTTGATCGAATTGGCCGACAAGTTGACCAAGTTGACAAGTCAACTTTGGGTCAAACTTGATCCAAATCGACACAAACGAACTCCGAATGATCTGAAAATTTGTGTATGACCTAGAAATTAGTAAACGGACTAGTTGACCTTGAGTTGACCAGGTTTGACCAAAGTTGACCAGGTTTGACCAGAGTTGACCAAGTGTTGACTTTGACCTAGAAGGACCTAGAATCATGTAGAAGTGCATTGTAGGCATTCCTTATAATATGTTAGACCTTGTTGTGACTTGTGGCTATTTTAAATAGGTTTACATCACTCCAGTACAGTTACACATTCTCATCAGCAGCTCAGATTGTCAGACGAGTACATTCTCTGACCGTTTCCTTCTTGCTTGGACATATTTACTTGTTATAGACTAGTTTACTTGTTGCTGTCACGATATATCACGGATTAGTACTATATGGATCTTTTCATGCGATGTTATCTCTTCGGATACATCGGGTATATTGTGCTCATGTACTTTATCATGTGCATCGTCAACTCATTGTATTCGTATTTATTCATGTATACTCATGTGACATTCATGTTCACTCATGATCATGTGAGCCTTCATGTATAATCCAGTATGCATGTGGACTAGTTATCCATATGACACACTACTTTCATGTGCAATAACATAACCTGGACAGATCCTTGCATACTGATTGGGACAGGGGGAGTATTTATTTGGTTATGTGATCTACACCCTTTTTATGTGCAACTCCAAACTAGATTTAAGTCATGTATAACCTAAGCCAGTTTACATAACCAGATTGTGCTCTACATCACATAGTTAGTTTAGTTCTTTATTATATCCTGTATACTTATTTCTATATATCATTTTCTCTCTTTTACAGTCTCATTTCCTTATCAGCAGTTCATGTATATTATTCTATAGCTTGTTTTATATTTCTTTTCATGTTATGAACTGTGTGAGAGATATGTATTCGTTTCTGTCCTGACTGGACCTGTTGAAATATTATAAATGATAAGGATTGCTGCGACACTTACTATAGAGCAGGCCTAG
This sequence comes from Iris pallida, assembly GCA_029216955.1. Classification (NCBI taxonomy): domain Eukaryota; kingdom Viridiplantae; phylum Streptophyta; class Magnoliopsida; order Asparagales; family Iridaceae; genus Iris; species Iris pallida. The sequence continues at coordinate 41,537,423 of JANAVB010028818.1, read as the reverse complement.
TTGACACAGGTGACCTGGACCCTCAGCAGGATCCAATAGTCGCTGAGGACTTGCCTTAAGTTAGATTAGACTTATATTATCTTTTTAGTTATGAGACTTTGTGGTTGTATTGAGACTTGTTATGGTGTGGTTTTACACCAGAATTTATATTTATATTATAACTCTCTGCTGTGATCATCTTTCTTCCATTCTATCTTAGTTATTGTGGTTGAGTAGTACCATTTATATATCATTCTCCATTCAGAGTATTTCCTAGACTGTGTTAGATGTTGGACCTATGACAGCGTTCTACCGCCGATACTGCAGCATAGGCTGGACGTACCCACGTCTCGTTCCCTTACACTGGGTACAGGTCGTGACAGCCAAGATCGTACCGATCTGGAATGGTACACAATCGAAAGAAGAAAATCAAGAAACAAACTTGTTTCCAGAAGAACTGCGACGAACTCACCTCAAATTCCACCATTGGGGATGCAAACTCCGCCGAAGAAGGCCCGTAGCGTTATAGTATTTGGAGAACTTGTGCCGTCACCAGAGATTCCTCGTACTGCGACATCGGGAAAGAGAACCACCGGGAGTTATCCGTGCAGTCGTCGGCATCGGTGCCTGGCTCTTGTGCGGTCGAAGGAGCACTGCTCGCTATTGCCGCTGACGTCGTCGTCGATGAGATGAATCGCCGGACACAGGTCACCGCTGCATCACGTCGCCAAAGAAAACAAGACCTAGGCCAATCGCCGCCGAGATAATTATTTAGCCGCCGGAAGAAGGAGAAGCGGGGTCTTCATCGCTGTTATGGCCCGTCGAACCGCCGCTCGGGGAGCAATCCACCAGTATTGCCATGAATTTTAGGGTTATGGTTCAGGTGAAAATGTAGGAAAAATGGATGGTGGAGAGAGCTTTCGAGCTCTGATAGAAATTGAGGAGTGAAAGAAATGACTTTCTCCTTCCTCCTGCAGTTATATATATAGTGAAGGAAAATAACTTATTTGCAATTAACGCTTTTGCCATTTGCTTAATTACAAAATATCCCCAATAGCAGTTAGAAGTTGGTTATGAAGTTGTTAGGATTCTTGGGGAACCATTCTTAATTAGTTAGTGAAATAACTAACCATGATGCTGTTTAGAAAATTAATATTTCGTAAACAATCATAAATAACTATTTCCAAGAATTTTAAAATACCAAAAAAATGCTAAAATTTAATAATTTATAAAAAAACGGGGTTACAAGGCCGATGCTACAGGTGACGGGTTAGCAGGTCTGTTCTTTGTTCTTCTTCTGTCCTTTCCATGATTGTTGTATGTTCCAATAGTACCTCTTAGATTGTGTTTTTGTTGTGCTAGATAGTGTAGTGACCCTGTTGACACTATAAAATTACGACCAGTAGGACCATGATCTTGTGTGTTGTTAGATAGAAGTTTTGACCTTGACTGTTGGGGGCTTGACCTAGAGAAGAGTACGACCAACTTAAATTTTGAGAACAAAATTATTTTAAGGGGGGTAGATTTGTCACTTCTAGTTTTCAAAATTGAGGGTAAATTTGTCATTTTTCCATACTCCAATATTTTGGAATTTTTTATATTTTTATATTAATTTTATGGGATTTGTTTAGTCGGGTTTGAGTTTCATCTCGTTCTGACTTGTGTTAGTGATCCGGGTAGCTTAGACTCTAGTCGGGACCCCAAGATTAGTTAGCCATGGCCCACAAACCCCACTAGTTAAGTTAGTATAAGTAGACTAATCCTACTTGATTAGAATGGTTAAATTAGAGACTTAAACTTGACCTTTTTGACCCCAAACCTTAGCATGACTTAAGTTGACCCAAAGAAGACTAAGGAGGGGCATTTTGGACTTTTAAAATAGGCCCTTTAGTGCAAGGTATGGCTGGCCACATATAGCAATATGTGTCCCTCTCTTTCATTTCACACTTGCCTCTTTTTCCTCCAAATTTGTTCTTCTCCAAACTTGAGAGCTTTCCTCCTGATTTTGATCTCCAAATCCTTCCATTCTTCCACCAATCTTCTATCATTTCTTCCCATTCAACCAAGGAGAAGGTGCTAGCAAGGTTTTGGAGCAAGGAGCAAGGAAGGGTGTCCAATTTTGAGGAGCTTCCGTGTCGAAACTGTGTCCATTTGAGAGTATCATTGGGATCCAACTCCCAATAGGTATAACCATCCCTCTATTTCAATTTTTCTTGCATTTTAGATATATTTGCATTCATTAGGACCACCCCCATGCATGAACCACCATCAGTTTTGGTTTAGAGGCTCTCATGAGTCCTCTCTAGGAAATTGGCATAGTTTTGGTGTCCCTACGAAGAGTTTCCAAGTGGAGGCACCCCATGTGTTTGGTTTAATGCCCATTAGGTTTAATTGTGTTTTAATTTCAGTTTTAGACATGTTAGAGGATGGATTGATATTAGTTAGGATGGTTAGAATGAGTTTCTGTAGCACCCAGTTTTCCATAATTTTGAAATTTCGTGTTTATAATTATTTTAATAATGATATTTAATTCATGATATAATTTTTTGGTGATTTTAAATCATTTTAAAATTATTTAAATCAATGACTTGTGGTTTTGACGTTTTGCTAGTGAAACCCTAGAGACTGTTTGACCTAGAGCCTAACCATGTGATTATGATATTTTAATGTCATTATTGGCCTAAGGATATTTTTGCATTTGACCTCTTTGAATTATTTTGATATTATTTTATTATTTATGATATTGTTTTGGGATTATTTGAGTCGGGTTCAAATTTTATCTCAATCTGACTTCTAACGGGGACCCGGGGGTAGTTTGACTCTAGTGGGACCCACACACTAGTTAGACATAGCCCACATGATATTAATTTTAGTCCACATAATAGAAATATTTTAGTTAGAGGTTAGACTAATTATTATGGATAAGGTTAGTGTGATTAGAGACTTTAGAATGACTAATTTAGCCCCAACCAATTAGCCCTTTCCTAATACTCATAGAATAGGTTAGTGGGGGCATTTTGGACCTTACCATAATAGGACAAATAGTCCCATATGGCCAGCCACTTTGGGAGAGGATAGGCTCAAGTTCATTTCATTATTCTCATCCACACTCTCTCTCTTGTTCTTCCCCAAATTCCTAGAGAGCAATTTCTAGCAATTTTTTCACCAAATCCTTCCATTTCGCCACCAAATCTTCTTCTTTCCTTCTCTATTCTAGCCAAGAGGAAGCTACCCAAGTTTGGGAGGATTCGGAGCTCGTTCATGTCCTTTTGGAATCTCTACGTGTCGGTGTCGCTCCGGGAAGGCTTTTCTTCGATTCGATCTACCGGGAGGTATAAATCCCTTCTCCTTTTCATTTTCTCATGCATATAGGTCTATTTTGAACCCATAGGAATGACCCCCATGATTGTATCTCCATTTGTGTCCATTTCGTGTCCATTTGGAGGTCATAGGAGTGACCTTTGTGTTGTGGTTGTGTCCATGTGGTAAAACCCCAAATTTGGACACACTATGTGTTGTTGTTATGTATGAATGAATTATTACATATTTAATCTTATATTTTTTGTATTGGAGATATGTTCTATAGTGTCTCATATATATATATATATATATATATATATATATTAAGAAAAAAAAAAAATATATATATATATATATTAGTGTAGAGAGTGAGTTCTTGATATATTATGTTATATACTTGTGTTCTTTTGTCTCAAACTACCCAAATTCGTCATGATTTTTATCCACGTTTTTAATTTCAGCCCTAACTTAGAAATGGCATAACTTCTAGCTCAAAGCTCGGTTTAATCTCCCATTTTTTTTTAAAAGAAGCGTATTGAAGTTAGCTTTCCAAAAACATAATAGGTATAATTCTTTCTGTAACTTTCTGAAGAATTATTTGAGTATCAGCTGTACGAAAGACAAACGCGTTCTCGGTGTTTTCGCGATTTTGAGAGTTTCCGGAAACGAAAACACGATCCGTTTGAAGTTTTGGAAAGCTAACACATAGATCTATAACATAATTTAATCCTAGATTTTAATTCATACTGAGATGGTACAGTATTGATTATTAGTAGGAGTTACTATTCGGTATATGCATTTTGTGCACCCTTGTGTGTAATATAATGTTCTATTTGATTTTAATCCATGTTAATATATATATACATTTTGTAATTAAATAAAGAATGCAATCATGAGTAAATATTTAAATAAATGATGTATGAGGTGTAAGTATCCTACCTAATGTAAGCATGTATAAGTATGACTTGTAATGAATATGTAGGTTCCATAGTATGTAATGTATGGTACATATAGTAGTACAAGAGAATAAATGAATGATGAATGAATGCAAGCATGAATGTAATGTAATAATATATGTAATGTATGCAATATACAAGTTAATGAGATGTAATGTTCTATGTTAACACAAATTCTATATTACCTCATGTACCCCCCTTACACTATGTTGACACTATCACACTTGACACATTGTTAACTTACACTTTGACACTCTTTGATATGTATACACTATGTATGCCTATTTAACCCTTACTTGCCCCTTTGCCATGTTCACATACACACACATAGCCTCTTAAATAAGTATTTATGAATACAGTTAACTTAGCTATGTATGTATATTATATATATGTTAGCATATTGTGTTGTAATATATAAGTTTATATAACCATTTGAAATGCCATGATTATAGACCTAATGTTGAATACCAATATATGCATGTGTATATATGTGTAGACATATATAGCTTAAAGTAATAGATTACCTAGTGCATATCCAATGTAAATTCTTGCCTATTTGAGTATTGAATAATTGCATGATATATAGAGTTGGGTGTATGTTGGCTTGTATAGCCTTGTATTGATGTGTGCTTGCTAGGATAGTCTTGGTTAGGCCTAGTAAGACTTGCTGGGTTAGTACATGACCTAGTTTGACCTAGTTGACTAGTGCAGTTGACCAGAGTTGACCAAGGGTTGACTTTGGCCTAGTTTGACCTAGATTCATGTAGTTTGCATTGTAGCATTCAATTCCCTTATATTTTACATATCATGACTCATATTACTCTGTTTAGGACATTATGACTCTGGTGCAGGCATTTGATATTACACTACTCTTTTCAGAGTAGCAGGCGAGTACATTCTCTAATAGTTCTCTCATTTATTTGTCAATTACTGTACTTCAGTTCTAGTTAGCTGTATGTGATTCTCTGTTACAAACACGTATTTTTATTTCTGAATCTATGTATACGACACACATACTTACTCATCTTACCTCTATTATTCTAATTACTATACGAATCACTATTCGAACCACCTATTCGTATCTTCATATGTTGGTTGGACTTTTATTCGAATGATGTGTCAGATTTTGGATTCATTTGTATTAGGTGGGCGGGGAAATAGTTGATTAGACATGTGAATATTCCCACTATTCGAACCACCCCTGTGAATATATTCGAACGATAGCCATTCCACACCCGGCCAGGTGTGTGATGTGCCGTATTTACCCTTAGTCGTTTACATGTCTAACTAAGTATTTTAAAACACACTTGAAGAATTTATTCGAATCGTTGTTAGAATATTGTGAATCACTATTCGTATTACCTTATTCGTATCACCTTATTCGATTCACCTTATTAGAACAATGATTAGAATCACATTCGACTCATCTTATATTAGACTCACATTGGAATTACACTAGACTTATATTTTACCATCTGAACTCATTATGTTACTCTAGTTCAGCTAGATCTTATTTTACCGTCTTCGTTGCTACAATTCTTCTCTTGTTTAGTTATTTTCTTTTCTTGTACTTTATTTGTCTTTCTTACCATCACCTGAATATAAACTGCCATATTCATCAATACAACTGTCTATAACTGCTTTATAGTTCTCTGTCATTTACTTGGGTTTTCTAGATGAGATTGTGCTCGTTCCTGTCCTGACTGGACCTGTTGAAAATATTACAGATGATTGCCCTGAGGACATTTGCCCTACTTGCCTTGGAGCAGGAGATGGCTTAGCTACCTTTGGACCCGACACTCAGGAGTGATCGGGAGACTAGCTAGTAGACTTGGTTTAGTTTTTATGTTTTAGAACTTGAATTGTATTAACTTGAGATACGAGTTTGTATTTGAGTTTGTTTGAGATATTATTATTTATTAGTTTATAAAAGTTGTTATTTAGTTTTTAGTTATAAACTTCTGTGTTATCTTATCGTGCTTAGACAGTGATTGAGATTTCATTATATCTATACTTGTCCTCCATTCGGAGTTGAGATATTGACAAGTACATTATATAATTGCGTGAGTTGTTGATTAGATAGTAACCTAGGACAACGTTCTACCGCCGATACTGCGGCGTAGGCTGGGCGATATTACGTACTCGTACCCTCACAGTGGGTGCGGGTCGTGACACGTTTTTAGTGGTGGCCCATGCATGTCGAGAGTCGCATTAGTGCGATATCGTGGTAGTACGACGACTTAGTTGTACTGCTGCGAGCCTGCAATAGGATTGAGAGATAGGCTTTAACGGAGAGGTACTCAATCACAGTTAGGACTACTTGAGAAGATTCCTGGGATGACCCTTGAGAATCTCATTATGAACTTCGATTTGAAAATCCTTTTCCTCTTGTTTTGATTCACCCTCTCTCCTTGATGTTTAAAGAATCTTAGACTATTAACTTTCTTCATCGTTATCCTTACTTATATTTTTTTCTATCTTATGTTGCTAATTTAGCACCAGTTTTGCAAGCTTATCTTATTCGAGCTTGATCATGACATATTTTATTGGGGGCTGGCACCCACTAACATATTGTCTAATCAGAACCGGTGCATGATGGTCTGATCAACCTATTGCACTTTGGTTCGCTTCTCATATATTATTCTACATGGAGGAAGACATAGTTAAAATTGTCCCAGAGACTCATCCATGACAGCTTTGGCAATTATCTTTTGAATTATTTCCGTCGCCTATGAACCACGTATTGTACTTAATAACATCGCCTTTGAACTCATTATTATTTTGCCTTTCACATATTTCAGATAGAAAAGGCATTGTACTTGATAGATCAACCCAAGGTATCATGTTTAGTTTTCCTATCCAAAGGAAGAAATTGTCTTACACTGTATTATTGGATTTCAATGCTATTGACACTCGTGCCTTAAACTTTCGATTTTGATCATCTTGGAATGGTAACCATTCATAATTAATTCCTAGTTGTCCTGACCAATTTTTATATAGGATGGTAGACAGCCCTACAACCTTGATGATTGTTGTTCCCTTACATTCCCAATTAGGACACCCTAGATTGTTTGTGTGTTGATACCATAGTACTGTTTTGACTTAGAATGATTAGTGTACCTAGGTGAGACTTCCAACTGCTACGGTATGCCCTGACCTTGTATACTATTCCTTCAAATTGTATGATTTAGATAAAAAAAATTTAGACCTTGATTGTTGGGAAATAGGGACGTCACCCCATTAGTATCAGTTGTAGATATATATAGGTTAGTCCTTGATGTGGGGATGTGTGTCTATAAACATGTAGCTTATGAGATTTATGAGAGATTATAGTATCAGCCTTGATAGGATGTACTAGTCTTTTGGTGAGTATAAATGTGTTATGAGAGATAGGGGCCTATACGTCTTAGTAATGCATCGTTCCTATGGTAATAGAATGTATTAATAGATGGTTAATAGGAAGATAATAGTTTAAGCATACCTATAGCCTATGATCAGTTCCTTTTCATCCTTAGTTAAGACTACTTTAAAATAGGTTCAGTCCCTTGGATATAGGTTCCAGTCCATATTTTATTGAAGTTTCATTACCGCCATACAGCAGAGCAGTATTGGAGGTATTCCTAGATTAACACTATTTAGATGTTCGTTTATTATTCCAGTGTTAGGAAGTGTTACCTTAGATATTGGGTAGGTTAAAGGCTCTAGAAGGAGTACTATCGATCTTAAATTTCGAGGACAAAATTTTTCTAAGGTGGGTAGAGTTGTAGCACCCAGTTTTCCAAATAAGGATAATTTTGAAATTTCGTGTTTATAATTATTTTAATAATGATATTTAATTCATGATATGATTTTTTGGTTATTTTAAATCATTTTAAAATTATTTAAATCAATGACTTGTGGTTTTGACGTTTTGCTAGTGAAACCCTAGAGACTGTTTGACCTAGAGCCTAACCATGTGATTATGATATTTTAATGTCATTTTTGGCCTAAGAATATTTTTGCATTTGACCTCTTTGAATTATTTTGATATTATTTTATTATTTATGATATTGATTTGGGATTTTTTGAGTCGGGTTCGAATTTCATCTCAATCTGACTTGTAACGGGGACCCGGGGGTAGTTTGACTCTAGTGGGACCCACACACTAGTTAGACATGGCCCACATGATATTAATTTTATTCCACATGATAGAAATATTTTAGTTAGATGTTAGACTAATTATTATGGATAAGGTTAGTGTGATTAGAGACTTTAGAATGACTAATTTAGCCATAACCAATTAGCCCTTTCCTAATACTCATAAAATAGGTTAGTGGGGGCATTTTGGACCTTACCATAATAGGACAAATAGTCCCATATGGCCAGCCACTTTGGGAGAGGATAGGCTCAAGTTCATTTCATTATTCTCATCCACACTCTCTCTCTTGTTCTTCCCCAAATTCCTAGAGAGCAATTCCTAGCAATTTCTCAACCAAATCCTTCCATTTCGCCACCAAATCTTCTTCTTTCCTTCTCCATTCTAGCCAAGGAGGAAGCTACCCAAGTTTAGGAGGATTCGGAGCTCGTTCGTGTCCTTTTGGAATCTCTACGTGTCGGTGTCGCTCCGGGAAGGCTTTTCTTCGATTCGATCTACCGGGAGGTATAAATCCCTTCTCCTTTTCATTTTCTCATGCATATAGGTCTATTTTGAACCCATAGGAATGACCCCATGGTTGTATCTCCATTTGTGTCCATTTCGTATCCATTTGGAGGTCATAGGAGTGACCTTTGTGTTGTGGTTGTGTCCATGTGGGAAAACCCCAAATTTGGACACACTATGTGTTGTTGTTATGTATGAATGAATTATTACATGTTTAATCTTATATTTTTGTATTGGAGATATGTTCTATAGTGTCTCATATATATATATATATATATATATATATATATATATATATTAGTATAGAGAGTGAGTTCTTGATATATTATGTTATATACGTGTGTTCTTTTGTCTCAAACTATCCAAATCCGTCATGATTTTTATCCACGTTTTTAATTTCAGCCCTAACTTAGAAATGACATAACTTCTAGCTCAAAGCTCGGTTTAATCTCCCATTTTTTTAAAAGAAGCGTATTGAAGTTAGCTTTCCAAAAACATATATTAGTAGGTCTAATTCTTTCTGTAACTTTCTGGAGAATTATTTGAGTGTCAGCTGTACTAAAGACAAACTCGTTCTCGGTGTTTTCGCGATTCTGGGAGTTTCCGGAAACGAAAACACGATCCGTTTGAAGTTTCGAAAAGCTAACACATAGATCTATAACATAATTTAATCCTAGATTTTAATTCATGCTGAGATGGTACAGTATTGATTATTAGTAGGAGTTACTATTCGGTATATGCATTTTGTGCACCCTTGTGTGTAATATAATGTTCTATTTGATTTTAACCCATGTTAATGTATATACATTATGTAATTAAATAGAGAATGCAAGCAAGAGTAAATATTTAAATAAATGATGTATGAGGTGTAAGTATCCTATCTAATATAAGCATGTATAATATGGCTTGTAATGAATATGTAGGTTCCATAGTATGTAATATATGGTGCATATAGTAGTGCAAGAGAATAAATGAATGATGAATGAATGCAAGCATGAATGTAATGTAATAATAGATGTAATGAATGCAATATACAAGTTAATGAGATGTAATGTTCTATGTTAACACAAATCCTATATTACCTCATGTACCCCCCTTACACTATGTTGACACTATCACACTTGACACATTGTTCACTTACACTTTGACACTCTTTGATATGTATACACTATGTATGCCCATTTAACCCTCACTTGCCCCTTTGCCATGTTCACATACACACACATAGCCTCTTAAATAAGTATTTATGAATACAGTTAACTTAGCTATGTATGTATATTATATATATGTTAGCATATTGTGTTGTAATATATAAGTTTATATAACCATTTGAAATGCCATGATTATAGACCTAATGTTGAATACCAATATATGCATGTGTATATATGTGTAGACATATATAGCTTAAAGTAATATATTACCTAGTGTATATCCAATGTGAATTCTTGCCTATTTGAGTATTGAATAATTGCATGCTATATAGAGTTGGGTGTATGTTGGCTTGTATAGCCTTGTATTGATGTGTGCTTGCTAGGATAGTCTTGGTTAGGCCTAGTAAGACTTGCTGGGTTAGGACATGACCTAGTTTGACCTAGTTGACTAGTACAGTTGACCAGAGTTGACCAAGGGTTGACTTTGGCCTAGTTTGACCTAGATTCATGTAGTTCGCATTGTTGCTTTCAATTCTCTTATATTTTATATATCATGACTCATATTACTCTGTTTAGGACATTATGACTCTGGTGCAGGTATTTGATATTACACTACTCTTTTCAGAGTAGCAGGCGAGTACATTTTCTAATAGTTCTCTTATTTATTTGTCAATTACTGTACTTCAGTTCTAGTTAGCTGTATGTGATTCTCTGTTACAAACACGTATTTTTATTTATGAATCCATGTATACGACGCACACTTACTCGTCTTACCTCTATTATTCTAATCACCATACGAATCACTATTCGAACCACCTATTCGTATCTTCATATGTTGGTTGGACTTTTATTCGAATAATATGTCGAATTTTGGATTCATTTGTATTAGATGGACGGGGATATACTTGATTAGACATGTGAACATTCCCACTATTCGAACCACCCCTGTGAATATATTCGAACGATAGCCATTCCACATCCGGCCAGGTGTGTGATGTGCCGTATTTACCCTTAGCCGTTTACATGTCTAACTAAGTTTTTAAAACACACTTGGAGAATTTATTCGAATCGTTGTTAGAACATTGTGAATCACTATTCGTATCACCTTATTCGTATCACCTTATTCGATTCACCTTATTAGAACAATGATTAGAATCACATTCGACTCATCTTATATTAGACTCACATTGGAATTACACTAGACTTATATTTTACCATCTGAACTCATTATGTTACTCTAGTTCAGCTAGATCTTATTTTACCGTCTTCGTTGCTACGATTCTTCTCTTGTTTTGTTATTTTCTTTTCTTGCACTTTATTTGTCTTTCTTACCATCATCTGAATATAAACTGCCATATTCATCAATACAACTGTCTATAACTGCTTTATAGTTCTTTGTCATTTACTTGGATTTTCTAGATGAGATTGTGCTCGTTCCTGTCCTGACTAGACCTGTTAAAAATATTACAGATGATTGCACTGAGGACATTTGCCCTACTTGCCTTGGAGCAGGAGATGGCTTAGCTACCTTTGGACCCGACACTCAGGAGTGATCGGGAGACTAGCTAGTAGACTTGGTTTAGTTTTCATGTTTTAGAACTTGAATTGTAATAACTTGAGATACGAGTTTGTATTTGAGTTTGTTTGAGATATTATTATTTAGTAGTTTATAAAAGTTGTTATTTAGTTTTTAGTTAAAAACTTCTGTGTTATCTTATCGTGCTTAGACTGTGATTGAGATTTCATTATATCTATACTTGTCCTCCATTCGGAGTTGAGATATTGACAAGTACATTATATAATTGCGTGAGTTGTTGATTAGATAGTAACCTAGGACAGCGTTCTACCGCCGATACTGCGGCGTAGGCTGGACGATGTTACGTACTCGTACCCTCACAGTGGGTGCGGGTCGTGACAGTTTCATTTGGATACCCATGGTTAAATCTAAGTGGTTTATCCTACATGTCATAATTTAGCCTCTACATGTCATTTTTGATGCAAGATATATGTTGTGGACTATTCTATATATATATATATATATATATATATATATATATATATATATATATATATATATATGTATATTGGTCTTAGTGTGTGTGTGTGTGTGTGTGTGTGTGTGTGTGTGTGTGTGTGTGTATTGTAGAGTGGCTTTGTATATGTGTGGTATGTTAGAGAGGGGGGAGTTGTATATATGTGTGAGTGTTTAGAGGAGAAGAGAGGAGCAGGAAAAGCTGCTGCCATAAGCAGCAACAGGAGCAAGAAAAGCTGTTGCCATAAGCAGCAGCAGGAACAGAAAAGCTGCTGGCATAAGCAGCAGCTTAGCCATTTGCCTTTGCTTGTGTGTCCTTGTGTGGGTGAGTGCTATAATATGTTAGATAGTAGTAAGTTTGGTTAGATAAGTTAGTATGTTAGTTTGTTAGTGAGTGTCTAGTAGAAAGTTTGTATCCATTTTAGAAAGCTAGCCTATGTTAGAGTGTTAGATAGGATATGTTAGTATCCTAAGCTATTTCTAAGATAGTGTCTTAGACATGTTGGTTAGACTTAGAGGTAAGCTAATGTATATACATGTTAGTTTGTGTTAGATATGATAGATATTAGAGTTAATGTGTTAGATGGTTATGAGTTAGGATACTAGATATAGGTATCTTAGGATACTATTGATGGTATCTTAGAATACCTTGGATTTACCCTTTACCTTCAAGGTAATGTGTTTACCTTATTTCAAAGTAAAGTTGGGTTTACCTTAAGGTAAAGTGGTTTACCTTATTTCAAGGTAAAATATTAGGATACAAGGCTAAGGTGTTGTAATACCTTAGCAAGGTATTGGAGTTGCATAGGGTAAGGGTAAGGTATGGTAAGGTATTGGTTAGAGGCTAAGGTAATTTACCCAAATTAAGGTATTAGGTTCCTATCAAGGTATTGGTATTGGGATACCAATTTGACCAAGGTATATAGTATCTTGGTAGGTAATGTTAGGAATAGGATACTTAGACTAGTTTTGACCTCGGTTGACCAAGTTTGACTATTTTGACCAAAAGTCGACTACAAGTCAACACTTGGCCAAAAATTGACTAGAACTTGACCAGAGTTGACCAGTTGACCAAAAGTCAAGTGTGAGTCAACCATTAGACTGGTTTGACCTAGATTGGACTAGGAGTTGACCAGAGTACTAAAAGTCAACTGTAAGTCAACCTTTGACCTTGTTTGACTTGGTTTGACTTCATGTGACCTAGTTTGACCTATTTTGACCTAGTTTGACTGAGTTTGACTTAGTTTGACCTAGTTTGACAGAGTTTGACCTAGATTTCATATCATACATTAGAAAATTATGCCTAATACTGTAAAACCCTAACTAACTCATATATATCTCATCTTTAGGTCTGTGACATCACTCTGAGTATTGACCCTATTTGACAGCTCAGGACTACAGGCGAGTACATTCTTTAATAGTAGTTCCTTATCTTGATATCTTATGTATCTGATTCAGTTATAGTGTTTTCCTTGATTCACGACACAATGGCGCACGGACTAGTATATATTGGTTGCATGTCATGAGATGTCATTCCTGGGTTACCGTGGTATATTGGTATATTGTTCGATTTTATTTTCTGTACTTGTATTGACATTGATTCCTAAGGGGGATTAGCTACCCACTTGGAGAATCCCGTGCCATAACGTCTTATGTCCGGATCCATATACTATTCGGAGATGGAGAGTTATTATATGTTATGTGATCAATACCCACCTGCCTACATTTTTGTTACTTCCTGCATCATAGCTCCACCCTTACCACACGTAGGGTGTAGCGTGACCTGATGCTTTCTGCCTCATAGCTTTCCATTATGGCCTATCTGATCCTAATTTCCTGTATTTCTATATCATACCCGGTCAAATAGAATAGCCTGATCCTGACCCAAACCGATCACATAATGCTATAATACTCAAGGCACTGTTTATATTTATATTGTATATCAGTTATTCCTGTTCAGTTCTACTTTTCTGTACGTTACACCCTAACATGATTTCCAGTTTATATATCTTGTTTTACTTACAGTCTTGATATCTCATCTTGTATTCCATTATGATTGTCTCTTATTGCATTTGTCAATACTCTGGAATTGCTGTTGGTGTTTGTGCTCATTCATTATCCTGACAGGATTATCGTTGATGTTTATAGAGGATTTAGAGGCTGACTACTCTACCTATTATGGATATGGCCAAGATGGAGACTTTGACCAGCAGTTACCCTTGGTGCCAGTTGAGGATTTACCTCTTGTTTAGACTGTTAGATAGGTTTGACTGGATTGCATTCCAGCTAGTATTGAGACTTATGTTATATGTTATATTTTGGGATCTTGTGTTGTATTTAACTCTAAACTGTGTTGTGACTTTGCATCTATTTCAGTTCTTCTATTTTTATCATATTTTTATGATATTCATGCCATCTTTCTTAGATGTCTTGTGATTGAGTTGAGATTATATACCTCCATACGCAGATGACAGGTACATATATATTGTGTCTAGATGCTATACTTTCTAGTAAAGCTATACAGCGTTTTACCATCGATTCTGCGACGTAGGCTGGACGTATCCACGTGCTCGTACCCCTAATCAGGGTGCGGGTCATGACAGCGTGCTAAGTGGCTTACAAGATAGAATAATTTATGGCGATGTTCCAATACATTATGTCCTGTATATGGTGCTTCAGTTCCTTTACAACGCTCTAAGGCTCCAGAGTTAGCTCCGCGCCTTAGCACGTTCGAGGAAAGTCTCCACACCCGACGAGGTTCTCCTACAGGCTGTAAACAATCTATGTGGTTATCAATATATTGTTATGCACTGGTGGGAAGACTAGCTCGTCCATTCGCTATCATTACCAAATATGTTCATTTTACTTTTGTGCACCATCTATCAGTTATTGTCTTACTAATCTTGCCTTAGGGTCAGTTTCATAGCTAGTGATTTAAAGCATATCTCATGTTACTGATATCAAGTGTCGCATAGGAATAACATGTACAACTTATCATACTTATCATACGATCTTCCATGTCCAAGATAAACCAAGTTAGCCAACATTTATATACGTAAAGACTGAACAAATTTGCATAAGCATTCGAGAGTATCAAGGGCGTATTCTGCCTCAGGTGGATGAAGTATTTGAGTTTGTAAAGTTGTGTTGCACTCAAAAGTTTTGTTCAGATGTTTATGTTCACTTATTTATTTAGTTGTTCAGCTTAGTTCACTCAGTTGTTTAGCTTAGTTCATTCAGTTGTTCAGACTTCTCAGATTTCTTGTTTTAAGGCAAGGTCTTGCATACGGAATACCGCAATCAAGCCAACTTAATCTATATGCACCGGTCGCTGACACTATAAGCCATTTTGGACTATCCATCTTGGTATTATCGTTCCTTAATAGCCGGTGATGGCTGGTACACCCTGATAGGACAAGCAATACCTGACTTATACCTCTTAGGTGGCCGAGCCGTACCTAAGCCGCTCGTAAGCCATGATTCCGCTTAGTCCGGCCACGATATCGTTGATGGTTGCCTTGGAATCCTTATTCACTCCTTTTCCTCGTACACTGAGTTGTCCGCGACTATTTTGTATTGGCTTGTCATTTTTTAACTTAACGGGCTGTTAGTGAGCCATAGGCTGTCTTTGAGCCATAGTCGATTACTGACTAGGTTGGCAGTGGTATTCATGCAGCACGAGTAGCGAGCCCCGTTGCACATCTCCATCATATCTGTCGCTAATTATTCTTCTCTTCTTATCTTTATTTCATTCATTTTTATCTTTTCTTTCACTTATTCATTCATTCATTTGTTCATCTATTCATTCATACATCCATCCATTATGCAGCTTCCTATGCGGGAATTGCCTTGGTGACCCAACGGTCCTGAAGCCTTTCTATGTTCCTATTTTTTAGCTCAAAACGACTATGTCGATAGTCTTTCTGCCTTAATTCAGTGAACCATTTATTGTTGTTGTTTCAAGTTGTAGTATGTTCTAAGTGACAAGCAATTCATGCATTTGTTGAGAACATAAGGATATCTAACTGATCGTAAGTTGTGCCTTGGCATGAGCTTGGAGTTCGGTGCGAGGTTTCAAGTAATATTCTAAGTTCATTTCCATGTTCTACGCAAGCATACAAGATGAGATTATTTCCTTATCTAGGTGCCTTTTGTTTTCTTATTAGCATGCAGGGGTTATCGCCTAGCGATTCTAACAATGTTATCTGTATTATTATGTGTCTAGGCGAAGCAAAGACAGGTTCATCGGAGCCACCCACCTTAGCGATGAACGCATAGGCCAAGCGAGACTCCGAGCGCACCTTTGAACGTCTAAGTCTGGATTCTTCTGAAGGGCCAACGTAACTTTTGCATCGATACTTCCTCGGGTCAATGCAACACTTCGAGTCAATGATTCATTTGAGTCGTTACACATGTCATTTGAATCGGCATTTCTCTAGGGCAGAGCGGGTAATTACATAATACACCACTCAGAATAAGTATCATCCTCGAGAATTTCTGGGTGCAAGTCATCCTATTATTTCTTAATCCATATCGTATGTGCATTTTAGGCAATTCCTTTTGAACGACTCTATCATTTGATGGCATCGATCTATATTCAAGTATCATTCTAAGTTTCGTGTCGCATGCACTTTGGCCAATTTTATCGAATAACTTTACTACTTATTCGAGTTGACAGTACTCACTCAATCGTTGTGTTTCTATGACTTGGTTGCTATTGCATCCTATCACGGGACTATAATGGTCACGCAAGGTACGTTATATTTTATCAGACATGAGGATCTTAGGCTGGGGCTAACTCAGTCATCCATGCTCATCTCAACTTGCCCACTTGCAGCTGCATTCGAGTTCATCATATCGCTGAGTTTGGATCGTGCACATATTCAAGGCATTTTTCGAATATATATATTTCATCCAAGCTTAGTGATAGCGAAGTTGGAAAAGCTACCCGTGATAGTTATGAATTACCGATCGTTTTACGAACTCGATTTAAAATCGAACTTCAGTTCGTTTTCTATCGTCTATCTCGATCCTCGAGATGATTCGATTCGTTTTCTCAAGCGTTCTCGTCTTATGAAATCTACGATTTCTTCTTAGTGGAGTCGACAAAATTCCAAGTAATTCTTATCTGATCTAAACCAAGCATTCTATTATCATCAAGTACATCTTCTCATCAATGATTCAAATTCGTTATCCCAACTTTTTTTGTGCATTACTAATTTCTATCATTCACTTCATTTGGGTTTGTTAACGTTGTCGCTAACATATACTCCTAGTTCCACATCCTAATCTAGGTCTTGTTGCCCCAGATTTATCATCCATCCGAAGGATGATCTAAAGTTAGTCACATAGGTTCAATCACTCAGCATAGGGTTGTCCACCTATAGGCTAGTTTAGCTCATAAAGTCATAGTTACAAGTCAAGTTCTTGGTTCATCATGCAAAGTCATTGCACGACGTTCGTCCTAATCCTATGATCAAACCATTGTTCATTTGTATGGGATACTCTACCCAAGCTCGCTTCACTTAAATTTCTAAACATCGAGTAGTGTTCATCTTATTTGCATTAAGAATTCTTCGTATGGGGTCCGAGTCCGTTCAGCAAGGTCATCCTACGATAGGTTCTCCTCAACCGAATCCTCGGCATATTAATATCACACGTCTAAACTAGCAATTGGCATAGTCTATCTTTTCAAACATGTTTGATATTATTCACCTATCCATCTTATCCAATTCACGTAGTCGATCACAAGATCGTCTAGCATAGTAATATGTTACACCCCAATCTCACACAAGTCTGATTATCCACAAGGGACATAAAATCAGCATATCAACATTTCTGTAAGATAATCGTCCTCATCGGGACATAACTCTTGTATTGAATCTAGACTAATTCATTCTTGATACGCAGATTAGGTCTACTCAATCCTCAAGTTTACTTAATCGTCAATCACAAGTCCAAACAAATCCTCGAATTCACCTTCGCATCAAACCACAAGTCGAAGTAATCCAAATTGCCACGACCTGATCTTCGAGTTGGTCATTCCTGCTGGACATGAATCACCATGCCAACGCTCACGTAGAATAATCGTCCCAAGTCCGACATAATGAATGTGCGAGGCTGGAGTTGCGCTCGCATAAGACAAGATCGTTGACATTGTGGTTATCGACGAACAATCAAGACACTTCCATTTTTATCCAAACATTTCTTTTTATCGAAATTCCAAGCCTAACATCTATCGAAACATTAACTTTTAACACGATCATCATTCATCGAATTAGAGTACCCTCGAGTTATCGTACATCGATCTTTAATACGTCTGAATAGCATCGATGATGTACATAACCTGACGATCTTCCTTTATAAAAAAATCCGAGTCCTACGACTTAATTCCTCAATTCGTATTATTCCATGCCAGTTCAAGTCATTGAGCAACATCCATTCTAAATCCTTAGTCATTCTTCGTATCCTCAAACCAACTATCATGCATGCTATCTTCCAATCGTGCTATCATCAATCTCGTCTATGAGTATTTTACTTCAACTCAAGTTTTAATCTATTAGACTACTCTGAAATCATCGATCCACCAAGTTTTCGCGACCAAGACAACTATTTGTTTCATCATTTTGAATCTCTATTCAACTGTTTTATAATTCGTACTACACATTCATAAATCTTCCAATGATATCTCGTTCGAGACTCTCAAAATCACGACCAACTAAGCATTACTCGTTCTAAGGCTTTGCGCGATAACATCACTTACTAATATACTCATTGATACCCGTAAATCCTTAATTTTGCTCGAATAGTTTTCAAGATTGTCCATACACTAATCAGGGTTTAAGCCACTCGACTAGTCATCGAAACTCATTTTTATTCTTCTTCGAAACTATTGCATACACTACTCAGGGTCATGTCATTCTACTAATCCTTGAAAAGATCATTCGATTCACAATCGACACGTTCGAATATACGTTCACCCATTCCTCAAAATCTAAGAGCCATTCCCCGTATTCGTCTTAACATTGGTCCGATAGCGTCTCTATCGATATAGATTATAAGTCTAACTTACCCTTGTCCGAGCGATAGTCAATCTCACTCGCAAACTCGTTCGCACCAGAAGGTCTAGGTGCGCGATACTTGGCACAACTTAGCCAAAAGGTTGTGTGTATAGCCATCCGTTCAAACTATACTTCGGTCTCATATACTCGTTCGTTATTGTCAGCGTAAGGTTATTCAGGTACGCACAACATTTGCTAACTTCAGCATGGGTTCCTTCCAACTCTAGTCTAACACAGTTTGGCACAAAGGACTTCGCTTATCGATCTTCTTTCAACCGAATACTTGTATAAGATTTTGAAAGTATTAGACTTATTGTATGGAACATCCCAAGGAACAATAAGAGAGAGCGCACACTTCTTTTGTCCATGTTCGAGCTTTTAAAACTGAGAGAATCGAAATAAAGTCCAAGGACGTAAAGCTATGCTCTGATACCAATCTGTCATGCCCTGCTTCTGGAGAAGTGATCGTTCTCGCTAAGGTGTGATGCCGCACGAGCCTAGGTTACGCTCGTGCAAGGCCATGTCCAGAAACGGCCAATTGAAGCTAGGCCATAGAGTCGCACGAAATGTCCCCATTTGCAGCGAAAAGTAAATGAATACAAATTGAAACAATAACTCAATAGTCTTTCTTGATATTCAAGAAGTATTACAAGCGGCGCTAGGCCGAGATTTTAATTCGCTTAATCTCTCTCTATCTCTGAAACCTAAAAGGCGTGCCAAGTTGCTTACAAGATGGAATGGTTCATGGCAATGTTCTGATACATTATGTCCTGTATATGGTGCTTCAATTCCTTTGCAACGCTCCAAGGCTCCAGAGTTAGCTCCACGCCTTAGCACATTCGAGGGAAGCCTCCATACTCGATGAGGTTCTTCCGCAGGCTGTAAACAATCTATGTAGTTATCAGTACATTGTTATGTACTGGTGGGGAGGCTAGCTCGCCCATTAGCTATCATTACCAAACACGTTCATTTTACTTTTGTGTACCATCTATCAATTATTGTCTTACTAATCTTACCTTTGGATCAGTTTCATGGCAAGTGATTTAAAGCCTATCTTGTGTTACCGATATCAAATATTGCATAGGAATAACATGTGCAACTTACTATACTTATCGTATGATCTTTCCTGTCCAAAGTAAACCAAGTTAGCCAATATTTATATACGTAAAGACTGAACAGATTTGCATAAGCATTCGAGAGTGTTAAAGGCGTGTTCCTGCCTCAGGTGGACGAAGTATTCGAGTTTGTCAAGTTGTATTGTACTCAAAAGCTTTGTTCGGATGTTTATATTCACTCAGTTGTTCAGCTTAGTTCACTCAGTTGTTCAGCTTAGTTCATTTAGTTGTTCAGACTTCTCAGGTTTCTTATTTCAATACAAGGTCTCGCACACGGAATGTCGCAATTGAGCTAACTTAATCGATATGCACCGATCGCTGGCACCACAAGCCATTTTGTACTATCCATTTTGGTATCGTGGTTCCCTATCAGCCGATGATGGCTGGTATACCTTGATAGGCCATGCAATACTCGACTTATGCCTATTGGGTGGTCGAGCTCGTACCCAAGCCGCCCGTAAGCCATGATTCTTCCTAGGACGGCCACGATGTCGCTGATCGTTGCCTTGGAATTCTTATTCACTTCTTTTTCTTGTGCACCGAGATGTCCACAACCATTTCGTATTATCTTGTCATTTATTATAACGGGTTATCATTGAGCCATAGGCTGTCTTTGAGCCATTGTCGATTACCGACTAGGTTGGCGGCGACATTCGTGCAACACGGGTAGCGAGCCCCATTGCACGTTTCCGTCATACCTGTCGATAATCATTCTTCTCTTATTTTCTTTCTTTCGTTCATTCTTATCTTTTCTTTCTTTTGTTCATTCTTATCTTTTCTTTCTTTCACTTGTTTATTCATTCATTTGTTCATCTATTCATTCGTTCATACATTCATCCATTATGCAGCTCCCTGTACAGGAACTACCTTGGCGACCCAACGATCCCATAGCCTTTCCATGTTTCGGTCTTTCGACTCGAAACGACTATGTTGATAGTCTTTTTGCCTTAATTCAATGAACCATTTATTGTTGTTGCTTTAAGTTGTAGTGCATTCTAAGTGACAAGCAATTCATGCATTTGTTGAGCACGTAAAGAAATCTAACCGATCGTAAGCTGTGCATTGGCATGAGTGTGGAGTGCGGTACGAGATTTCAAGTAATATTCCAAGTTCATTTCCATGTTCTACGCAAGCATACAAGATGGGATTATTCTCTTATTTAGGTACATTGAGTTCTCTTATTAGCATGCAGGGGTTATCGCCTAGTGATTCTAGCAATGTTGTATGTATTACTATGTGTCTAGGCAAAGCAAAGACAGGTTCATCAGAGCCACCCACCTTAGTAATGAATGCATCGGACAAGCGAGACTCCGAACGAGCCTTTGAACGTCCAAGTCTGGATTCTTTTGAAGGGTCAACGTAACTTTTGCATTGATTCACATCGATACTTCATCGAGTCAACATAACTCTTCGAGTCAACGATTCATTTGAGTCATTGCACATGCCGTTTGAATCGACATTCCACTAGGGCAGAGCGGATCATTACACAATTTGCCCTTAATGTCGAACCATATCATGCCATGCATGGCCGTTACTTTCAAAAACACATGGTCACCGACCAAAAATTCTAGCTGTCGTCGACGAAGATCTATATAGCCCTTTTGTCGACTTTGTGCGATAAGGAGTCTATCTCAGATCAAGCAGACCTTTTCGATGGCCTGCTCCACCAGTTCTGATCCGAGCACTTGTCGCTCTCCGACGTCGTCCCAGCATATTGGAGAACGATACTTCCTTCCGTAGAGTGCTTCATACGGAGCCATCTGAATGCTCGAATGATCATTGTTGTTATACGCAAACTCCGTAATCGAAAAATGTGTATCCCAACTAGTCTTTAGATCGATCGCACACAAATGCAACATATCCTCTAAGATTTTATTCACCTTCTCCATCTGACTGTCTGTCTGGGGGTGGTATGCAGTACTAAAATTTACTTTGGTCCCCATCGTCGCTTGTAAGCTCATCCAAAAATACGATAGGAATCGCCCGTCTCGGTCCGAAATTATTGTGGCCGGTACCCCGTACAGTCGAACAATCTCATCGATATATATTTGTGCTAACCGATCGACGTTCCATGTGTTACGATCCACACCCAGTGTAAGGGTACAAGTGCGTAACAACGCCCAGCCTACGCTGCAGAATTGGCAGTAGAACGCTGTTCTATGTCACTATTTAAAACAACTAACGCAATTATGTAATGTACTTGTCTTAAATCTCAACTCCGAACGGAGGACAAGTATAGAAATAATATAATTCAATCACAGTCTAAGCACGATAGGATAATACAAAATTCTATAACTAAAAGAAAACAAATAAAAACTAATAAATGATAATATCTCAAAACAAGTCAAGTCTCAAATTATTACAATTCAAGTTCTAAACATGAATTCTATAGCAAGTCTACTAGACTAGACTCCCAATCACTCTTAAGGGTCGGGGCCAAACGTAGCAAATCTCTCTCCAGATCCATAACAAGTAGGGCATGTATTCTCAGGGTTATCATCTGTAATATTTTCAACAGGTCCAGTCAGGACAGGAACGAATATATCTCATCAAGAAAATCCAAGTAAATGACAAAGACTATAAAACAATTATAGACAGTTATATTGATGTAGCATGGAAGTTTTAGACAGTTTAAGATGTAAAGCAACAGTTAAAAATAAGAAAAGTAAATGCTGTGAAACAAAAGATCATGTCAATGAAGACTGTAAATAAAAGCTAGTTGAACTAGAATAATATGATATAAGTCCAGGTGGTACACTGTAGGTCAAGTGTGATTCCAATCAATGATTCAAGTAGGATGATTCTTGTAATGATCCTTGTGATGATTCTAGTAAAGATTCTTGTGGTGATTCTAGTAATGATTCTAGACAATACTCAAAGGTATATTTTAAAATACTGAGATCAACATGTAAACGGCTAGGGGTAATCCGGCACATCGCACACTGGCCAAGTATGGGATGGCAATCGTTCTTATATAATTCACAGGGAGGTAGTTCGAGTATTTGAAAATGTTTACATGTCTACTCAAGTATTTCCCTGCCCAACTAGTACGAGTGAATCCATAATACGACACGTAAATCAAGAATAAATCTAGCCATAACATAGAGGTGCTTGTAGGTGATTCTTGTAGTAGTTCTTACAATAGAGGGTAGACAAGTAAGGTGTGTATGTCATATACAAGAATTCCAGAAATATCAATCCGTATTTGTAATAGAGAATCAAATAGAACTGACTAGAACTGAAATATAGAAATCGACAAGTAAATGAAAGAACTATGAGAGAATGTACTCGCCTGTTATCCTGAGTGACTGATGAATACAGATGTCCGAACCGGAGTCATAATATCATATTTAGAGCAACCATAGGTTACAAAGTGTCTAATATGAAATAAGAGAAATTACAATGCATTCTAAATGATTCTAGGTCATTTTGGGTCAAAGTCAACCTTTGGTCAACCATTTTAGTCAAACTATGTCAAAGTCAACCCTTGGTCAACTCTGGTTAATCATTCTGGTCAAAATAGGTCAACCTAAGTTAACTAGTCAATTAGTCTAAGTTTAAGTCAAACTTAAGTTATCTAGTCATTTCAAGTCCATTTGAGTCAATTTAGATCAAGTTTGACCCAAAGTTCACTTTTGTCAACTTGGTCAACTTGCTAGTCAACTATGCCAAGTTAGGCCTATTGGGTCATTTCTGAGCTGACTCACTAATCCCTAGGCCATTTTCCTATATAACATAGCTATATACCACAAGTATATATATATATATATATATATATATATATATATATATATATATATATATATATATATATATATAAAGTTTTGTGAGAATGGTCTCCTCTCCCGCTCCAGTCCAATGCACCTACTCTGCGTCTCCGTCGTTCGGCCCCTCCTAGGCCGGAGGCTTGCCGCCTTCCCTTCCCTCCCCCCTCCTTTCCTCGCATGGCGGCCCTCCTCTGGGTCCGGCCAGGTGCGGACCCCCCTCCGACCTTCTCGCCGTACTCGCCTTGCTGCCTTCGCCTCCTCGATTGCCTTCCCCGAGCATTGATCCCCCCTCCGTCCTCCGCGTCCTTCCGTCCGCCCCCCCGTTTCCTTTCCACCCACCTCCCCCCCCGGCCTCCCCGTCGTCGGCTGCGTCCTGGCTCCTCCTGGAGGCTACGAGCCCCAGTCGACGCCCCGGTCGGGTTCCCGCCAGCCGGTGTCCTTCCTCGGAATGCCAGGCGGACGTCCCCCCCCACTCGTCACCTCCCCCAGCTCCTTCCCCCACCCGCAACCCTCCTTCCCACCCTCTATTCCCGTCCACTCCACTCCCTTCCTATTTTAAATTCGAATTCAAATGCTGCTTTCCCACCCACATTTCCCCTCTTCTTTGGGCCCTCCGAGGGCGCCCTGGCACAACATAGCTGGTGGTCCCCCCTGGCACAACCCATGTCCCCTCATGTTCGTCCTCTGCGGGCGCAACTCGTTTTTCGGTGCAACTTGGCATTGGGTTGCCCCTTGGCGCAACCCGTCTCCCCCCACTACTCTCGGATGGTGGTATAACCCAAGTTTGCCCCTCGGCGCTCCCCACCCCTTGGCGCAACCCAAGTCTGCCCCTTGGCGTAATCCAAGTCCCCCCCAACTCACCTGGCCCCTAATGCCCAATTGGTCCCCCCAGGCGCCCCCTAGCCTCCTCCCTTATGGCTTTGGGCACTAGCACCCACCCATAGCGAAGATTGGAGACAACGGCTCCAGTCGCCCCCTCCCAGGCGCTACCTAATCCAACCCACCCACCCTCCGGCGTAGTCGATCCTGTAGGTGCACCCCAACCCACGACTTTTCATGGGCATGTCGGCGCACCCCAACCCACGTCCTCTCCCTCATCTCTCGGTCAGCTTGGTCCTGTTGGCATACCCCAGCCCACGACGATTCATGGTCTTGTAGGCGCCATCCAGCCCACTTCCTCCTCTTTATCTTCCGACGCTAGTCACCCCAGGCGCTTACGAGGGACCCTCTTGGGCCTCCCCTCCACCTTCTCGAATCTTTGAACCCGACAGCGCTTGGGCTGAGCGACGCCCTCCTAGGCACTTGGGTGCGCCGCCTACTTGGCACAACCTGGTTTCCAGGTTGGCCAGCCCTCTAGGGCACACGTGCCGACCTTCATGCCCTCCTACAGTGCTTGGAGTTGGCCTTAGGGTGCAGCTCTCAGGGTGGGGTTGGCACAACCAGAGCCCTCTTTGTAGATTCTCCCCCCCCGGCCGGTGGGGGAATGCCAACCCAGTGCTCTGCGTATTTAGGCAACTTGCCAGATCCATCTGCCGCAGGACTTGGCATTAGCCTCGGTGAGGCAATTCTCGTCCCCCCAGCAACGGTCCCGACAGACCTCATCGCCCTCTTCCCTAGCTCGGCCAAGGCTCCCAGGCTGGTCGTAGCCCCTTTCCAGCCTTCTTCACCCCCGCGGCCTAATCCATGTTCGGACCGGGGCACGGCCCATTTGTCTGTTCCAACGATTCCTTCCTTCGTCGACAAGCTGCGTCCGGACTGGGCGCCAGTACTGGGTCTCCAGCTTCCAGACGTCCCCCTTTCCGAAGTTGAATATCCTCAGGCATCTCCCATACCGATGGTGTCGTTCGTCGACCAGGAGCTATCCTCTCTGGCCACCTCATTTTCCTTCTCTTTCGTCCTCAAATTCTCGTCCGGCTGCCCCAAACTAGCCCAGGTCCAGGAGGTTATTTCTAGTTGGCGGCTAACGATAACATACAGGGTAGTCCCTCTCGATCCGAGGCATATTCTGCTCTATCTATCCTCCAAAATTGACCGTAGGACCGTGTGGTCCAAAGGCACCTGTAGGATCGACTCTCACCTAATGAAGATCATTAAGTGGTCCGCCAACTTTAACACTAAGGAAGACTCAGCGACGATCGCCACTTGGGTGAATCTACCCAATCTCTCTCTCATTTTTTTTGTTTCGGCAGCCCTTAGGCGTATAGCCAAAACCTTCGGGACTTACGTGGCCACCGCTGCAGAAACCAGCAATCTGACCAAAGCTCACTATGCCAAGATATGTGTGGAACTTGACCTCACCAAAGATCCCCCCAACCACATCCTCATCAAACTTGGAAACCGGACTCACACCCAGCAAATCATCTACGACAACCACATAATTTTCTGCTCCCACTGCCAGATACGCGGTCACCTATCGAAGCATTACTTCCGTCTCCATCTGGGGCTGAAGAAGAAACCGGAGCGGAAAGAACCCCATCCAACAGGGACCCAACATCGAAAAGCTGACCAACCCTCCTACTTCCTCTACCAAACTCCCATACCATATTCAACTCCTGAGATAGCAAATCCGATAGAGGTGCCTCCTCGGACAGTGCAGTCACTCCCTACCACCCTCCAAACTTATCCTTTTCCAACTAATTCGACGCCCTCGCTTTAGAACCCTTCGACTCCTCCCAGGAGATAGCCATCAACCTAGTCATGGGCACCGGCACTATCACGACCCGCACCCACCGTGAGGGTACGAGAACGTAACAACGCCCAGCCTATGCCGTAGTGTCGGCGTTAGAACGCTGTTCTAGGTCATGAACTATAACTACATAACATGAAATATACTCTCCAGAAGGAGGCCAACACCGAGGTACAACTCAATCACAATCTAAGGTAGAATGTAGCACGATGGAAATAGATAAGAAATCCTCAACTGAGGTACAGCAGAAATGGAATACAAGTCTCATCATCTCTAAAATATACAACTCTGAAAATAAAGACAATAGCTAAGCATGAAAAGAAGGAACAGTCTAAGCTATCTAAACTATACAAGGTATCATCCTGAGCAGCTGCCTGAACCTCCCTAGGGGTCCAGGTCACGAGTGTCAACTAGGCAAACTCCAAGTAAGGGTGCAGGGTTCCTCATCATCCTCTGTAAAATTTTCAACAGGTCCAGTCAGGACGGGAGCGAGCACAAAACATCTCACGCAGTTCATATCATGTTAGAAAATATAAAGCATGCAATAGAGTAAGGTACATGAAACGCTGAAAGAAAGAAGTGTATAAAAAATAGTAGAGATTTGATAACAGGAAATATCTAAATATGATAAGTAAGAACTGTAAGCCTACTGTGATTTAGAGTACAATATGGTTATGTAAACGGTATAGAAAAATGCAATGGTAACTCCATTGTACGTGGGTGTACAATAGACATATACAATATTTATACAATCTTGTACAATAGGATTTGATTACATAACCAATTATACTTCCCCTCCCCAATCAATACACAAGGATCCACTCCAGTTACGTTATCTTGCACAATAGTGTACAATGTTATATAATGGATGTACAATATTATACAATAGGTGTACAATATTATACAATAGTTGTACAATGTTATACAATAGTGTACAATGGTCTATCCCTGGAACTCATGTGATAATGAGAGTACAATATGCATAATGAGTGTACAAGGATATAGGTATTCAGTAAATACAATATGGAAGTGAAATGCACATCACAATATGTATCTAGTGAATACAAGGGGATAACATCCCAAAAGAAGATCCTTATAGTACCAATCCGTGATAACAATCGTGTCAGCATCAAGTACAGTAAGCTAGAGCAAGAATATAAATCCAAGCAAGTATGAAACGGTCAGAGAATGTACTCGCCTCGTATCAGAATGTCTGAAGTAAATATACTGCCTGAGGAGAGGTGTTTGTCTCCTAATCAGAGCAACACAAGTTACAACATGTTTAAAATAATGAAATAGACAGCTACAATGCATCTACATGCTGTCTAGGTCAAACTAGGCTAAAGTCAACACTTGGTCAACTCTAATCAACTATCTAGTCAAAGCTAGGTCAACTGGGTCAACATAGACTCAATAAAGTCTCACTAGGCCTAATCAGTCTACCCTAGCTAGTACACACCATACAAATCCAAGGCTTTACAAGCCAACACAAGTCACATATCAAGATACATCACACTCATGCATATTCAACATTATATATATATATATATATATATATATATATATATATATATAAGAGAAAAGAACTAACATGTAAAGCTATGTGTGTGTGAACATGGAGGTGTACATGAAAAGAGAAATCAACACTAGTTATGAGTTTACACTACACATGGCACAAAGCTAACCCATCTACATTACACATGTATTATACTTAACATGCATGGCTACAAGTATACATCTATATACATTAGAGTAGAGACTATTTAAGTTATAACTAACATGCATCTATACTTTACATAAATCTATATATATTATAGCAATCATTTAGAGAAGGGTTACATGGCTTGGTGGTTGATATAGAGTGGGGTGTCCTTGTGCAAAGGGTGAAGTTCATTCTCAGTTTAGTTCCACATTTACATATAAACTAAAGTGAGCTATCCCATAAACTGGTGTAACTAACCACATAAAATGAACCATGTTATCTGAAATCTGCCATTAAGCCAACATCCCATATGCATACAGCTCATGCATTATCTAATACTGAAATTAACTAACATTTCGAATTAAGGGGTTGAAGGTTAATATTACATTCATAGACATTCCACTATATTGAAAACTAAAATTGGCTTGGCAATAGGAAAAGGAAGGTATATATGCTTACATGGACAGTTCAGTGTTCGAACAACCTAAAATGAACTAACATTCAATCTAAATATCAGCTATGCATTGGTTCTATGTCTATATATGAAATCTGATATTGCATTTACAATATTTATACATTATGCATTCATATCTATCATTACATATATACCTTGCATTTATATCTAGCATTCATTATATACTTTCATGCATGCATTGTATATCATTCTTTCATTCTTGCATTTATGCATTGCTTACATATATTAGATTAATTGCATTCCTACATGCTTATATTCAACCATATATATACATTAATATAAATAGGATATATATCATATATATATCATTTCATTCATCTAACATATCATGCATTAGATACTCTATATTCATTTAATATCCATACTACATAGGCTCATAGGTTAAACAAAATGCATATATCGTATAGTCACTCTTTTACTTAAAACCAATACTGTACCAATTGGGCATTCACTAAATTCTAGGATTAAAGTATGTTGTAGTACTTCATGTTAGCTTTTCGAAACTTCAAACGGATCGCATTTTCGTGTCCGGAAGCTCCCGAAATCGCGAAAATACCGAAACGCGTTCGTCTTTCGTACAATTGATACTCAAATAATTCTACAAAAAGTTACAGAAAGAATTTGGCTTATTAAAATATATTTTGGAAAGCTAACTTCGATACGGTTCTTTTAAAAAAATGGGAGATAAATCGGAGTTTTAAGCTAAAAGTTATGACATTTCTAAGTTGCTATTGCTACTAAAAACGTGGATAAAAATTATGACGAATTTGGGTAGTTTGAGACAAAAGAACACAAGTATATAACATAATATATCAAGAACTCACTCTCTACACTAATATATATATATGAGACACTATAGAACACATCTCCAATACAAAAATATGAGATTAAACATGTAATAATTCATTCATACATAACAACAACACATAGTGTGTCCAAATTTGGGATTTTCCCACATGGACACAACCACAACACAAAGGACACTCCTATGACCTCCAAATGGACACAAATGGAGATACAACCATGGGGGTCATTCCTATGGGTTCAAAATAGACCTATATGTATGAGGAAATAAAAAAGAGAAGGGATTTATACCTCCCGGTAGATCGAATCGAAGAAAAGCCTTCTCGGAGCGACACTGACACGTAGAGATTCCAAAAGGACACGAACGAGCTCCGAATCCTCCCAAACTTGGGTAGCTTCCTCCTTGGCTAGAATGGAGGAGGAAAGAAGAAGATTTGGTGGCAAAATGGAAGGATTTGGTGGAGAAATTGCTAGGGATTGTTCTTTAGGAATTTGGAAAAGAATAAGAGAGAGTGTGTGGATGAGAATAATGAAATAAACTTGAGCCTATTCTCTCCCAAAGTGGCTGGCGATATGGGGCTATTTGTCCTATTATGGTAAGGTCCAAAATGCCCCCACTAACCTATTCTATTAGTATTAGGAATGGGCTAATTGGTTGGGGCTAAATTAGTCATTCTAAAGTCTCTAATCACACTAACCTTATCCATAATAACTAGACTAACCTCTAACTAAAATATTTCTATCATGTGGGCCATGGCTAACTAATGTGTGGGTCCACTAAAGTCAACACTACCCCCGGGTCCCCGTTTCAAGTAGGATTGAGCTGAAATTCGAACCCGACTCAAATAACCCCAAAACATTATCATAAATAATAAAATAAATTTTAAAAATATTTCAAAAATACAAAATGACAAAAATACTCCTGTTCCAGAAAACTGGGGGTGACAAATTCCTCAAAATTAAAACCAAACAATAGTAAAATGTCAAAATCATAAGTCATAATTTTAAATAGTTTAAAATGATTAAAAATCGCCAAAAATCATAATATAAAATAATTATAAATAAATAATATTTATAATTACAAAATTTCAAAATTATTCTCATCTGAAAAACTGGGTGTTACAATCCTACCCACCTTATAAAAATTTTGTCCTTGAAATTAAGATGATCGCACCCCCTTCTAGGTCAAACATAGTCAAGGGTCAATCACTAGTCAATTTCTCAACATCCAAGTACTTGGTCATCAACTGTTCAACTTCTTAGGATTTTACCTATGCTAGCTATTTAGGTGTTGGCAACTAGAATTTAGCAAAAGAGAAACTCTATAATAGACTAGCTCTTAACTTCCCAATCCTATCAAGTCACCTATAACTAAATACCTACAAGCTAAGCACATGAATACCAAATACCACACACACACACACACACACACACATATATATATATATATATATATATATATATATATATATATATATATATGCTCAAGAACAACAACCCATCACATATATCCTAAGTATATCATCTATATATATACATGACTGATCAGCCAAGGGTTAAGGCAGACTAAACGTATAAGGGTCTGAAACAATGCTTAGAACTAGGCTAAGGATGAATGGTCTGAATCAAGGGGACATGGTATCTAATGAAGGGTCTGCACACTGCCTATAATGGTGATCAACACAAAGGAACTCAACACGAAGGGAACTTAACAAAAATAGAAAACTGAACCAAGTATAGGCTAAACAACATATTTATAACCCTATACAACAATGGCCTATAGATACCAACTAACCTATATCCCATATGCCAATATCATCTGCAGTCTATCTATGCAAATAGACCTCTCGGTCTTAAGTGAAACTACAACTATACTCAAAGGCAGGCTCTGGTCATGGGTGCCTCACTGGAAAATGTAAGGAAAAGTAGTAATAATCATCAAGGATGTAAGGCATACTAACATTCTATGTGTAACTGGTTGGTATTATAGATAACAGGAGAATTATCTGCAATGGGTTACTATTCTAACACCAATGCTAACTATCACCTCTAGGGTACAGACACTCTACAAGTCATCATACCATTATACTATGAAGGAACTACCTATGAATAAGCTATACAAAACTAAATATCCCTACTCCTAAGTCATTTATAACAATCAAAAGGGTATGATGTTTAAACCTTCTCAAGATAGAATCTGTTAATCATATGCGTCTGTCCAAAATCATGTTGTCCAGAGTCTTCATCATGCTAGTGAGCAAGGCTACGATAATCACAGTCCTTGACTAAGGTACGTACCTCTAGGTTCATGGTATTTAAAATTTTCGTACTGTCGCATGCGACGGCGAAAACCTTAAATATCCATACCCGAGAATACATCCAAAATCTGACTACATGTCCTCACTATGCCAACTAATACGACTATCGAGGATTCTAGATTCCATGATTTAGGCGACCTAGCCCATATGATTTTCTCAGAAAAAAAAAAACAAACACAACAAAAGAGTAACATGACAAAATTAATCAATCAACAAGGAACAGATAGAATCGGATTTCAAGGTAATTATAAAAGATAATTGCGGGAATGGAATTGAGAAGAACGAAACTTGCAGCAAGATCTCCAATGGTCTGCGCATCCTTGACTGTCCTGACGATAGCTCGCCCTGCTAGTTTTCCCTGGTCTGCTGCTGATGCTGTATGAATCACCGCTGCTGAAAGAAATCAGAAATGATGGGAGAAAATCTCTGTACAGATAGAGGTGCACCTCCAATATAGCAGAAACGCCAACCTGAGTCGATATAACAGAAGCTACGGTCTCGAGACCCTGATGAACAGGACGAGAGGTAGCCAGCCTCTCGATAGTATCCCCCGAACCGAAGCGATGAGATCGTGTCTTTATAACCATCATGAAAACTGATCAAACAATAAGCAATTTATGAGAATGAAGCAAAAAATTCAAAGGAGGACAATTTATATTCAAGGGAAGTCAATAAGCAACAATTTTTGACAAAAAGGAATCTGATTAAGAGTTTTTCCTAATGTGATTGAGTACCTCCAAAATATCCTAATCCTACTGCAGGCTGTAGTGATACTCTAGTTCGAATACTACTACATAAACTCGACCTGCATGGGCCACCACTAAAAACGTGTCACGACCCGCACCCCCCGTGAGGGTACGAGAACGTAACAACGCCCAGCCTACGCCGCAGTGTCGGCGGTAGAACGCTGTTCTAGGTCATGAACTATAACTACATAACATGAAATATACTCTCCAGAAGGAGGCCAACACCGAGGTACAACTCAATAACAATATAAGGTAGAACGTAGCACGATGGAAATAGATAAGAAATCCTCAACTGAGGTACAGCAGAAATGGAATACAAGTCTCATCATCTCTAAAATATACAACTCTGAAAATAAAGACAATAGCTAAGCATGAAAAGAAGGAACAGTCTAAGCTATCTACACTATACAAGGTATCATCCTGAGCAGCTGCCTGAACCTCCCTAGGGGTCCAGGTCCCGAGTGTCAACTAGGCAAACTCCAAGTAAGGGTGCAGGGTTCCTCATCATCCTCTGTAAAATTTTTAACAGGTCCAGTCAGGACGGAAGCGAGCACAAAATATCTCACGCAGTTCATATCATGTTAGAAAATATAAAGCATGCAATAGAGTAAGGTACATGAAATGCTGAAAGAAAGAAGTGTATGAAAAACAGTAGAGATTTGATAACAGGAAATATCTAAATATGATAAGTAAGAACTGTAAACCTACTGTGATTTAGAGTACAATATGGTTATGTAAACGGTCTAGGAAAATGCAATGGTAACTCCGTTGTACGTGGGTGTACAATAGACATATACAATAGTTATACAATCTTGTACAATAGGATTTGATTACATAACCAATTCTACTCCCCCTCCCCAATCAATACACAAGGATCCACTCCAGTTACATTATCTTGCACAATAGTTTACAATGTTATACAATGGATGTACAAGATTATACAATAGGTGTACAATGTTATACAATAGTTGTACAAAGTTATACAATAGTGTACAATGGTCTATCCCTGGAACTCATGTGATAATGAGAGTACAATATGCACAATGAGTGTACACGGATATAGGTATTCAGTAAATACAATATGGAAGTGAAACGCACATCACAATATGTATCTAGTGAATACAAGGGGATAACATCCCAAAAGAAGATCCTTATAGTACCAATCCGTGATAACAATCGTGTCAGCATCAAGTACAGTAATCTAGAGCAAGAATATAAATCGAGGCAAGTATGAATCAGTCAGAGAATGTACTCGCCTCGTATCTGAATGTCTGAAGTAAATGTACTGCCTGAGGAGAGGTGTTTGGCTCCTAATCAGAGCAACACAAGTTACAACATGTCTAAAATAAGGAAATAGACTGCTACAATGCATCTACATGCTGTCTAGGTCAAACTAGGCTAAAGTCAACACTTGGTCAACTCTAGTCAACTATCTAGTCAAAGCTAGGTCAACTGGGTCAACATAGACTCAATGAAGTCTCACTAGGCCTAACCAGTCAACCCTATCTAGTACACACCATACAAATCCAAGGCTATACAAGCCAACACAAGTCACATATCAAGATACATCACATTCATATATATATATATTCAACATTTTATATATATATATATATATATATATATATATATATATATATATATATATATATATATATATATATATATATTCTTATTTTATATATATATATATATATATATATATATATATATATATATATATATATATATATATATATATATAAGAGAAAAGAACTAACATGTAAAGCTATGTGTGTGTGTGAACATGGAGGTGTACATGAAAAGAGAAATCAACACTAGTTATGAGTTTACACTACACATGGCACAAAGCTAACCCATCTACATTACACATGTATTATACTTAACATGCATGGCTACAAGTATACATCTATATACATTAGAGTAAAGGCTATTTAAGTTATAACTAACATACATCTATACTTTACATAAATCTATATATATTGTAGCAATCACTTAGAGAAGGGTTACATGGCATGGTGGTTGATATAGAGTGGGGTGTCCTTGTGCAGAGGGTGAAGTTCATTCTCAGTTTAGTTCCGCATTTACATATAAACTAAAGTGAGCTATCCCATAAACTAGTGTAAGTAACCACATAAAATGAACCATGTTATCTGAAATCTGCCATTAAGCCAACATCCCATATGCATACAGCTCATGCATTATCTAATACTGAAATTAACTAACATTTCAAATTAAGGGGTTGAAGGTTAACATTACATTCATAGACATTCCACTATATTGAAAACTAAAATTGGCTTGGCAATAGGAAAAGGAAGGTATATATGCTTACATGGATAGTTCAGTGTTCGAACAACCTAAAATGAACTAACATTCAATCTAAATATCAGCTATGCATTGGTTCTATGTCTACATATGAAATCTGATATTGCATTTACAATATTTATACATTATGCATTCATATCTATCATTACATATATACCTTGCATTTCTATCTAGCATTCATTATATACTTTCATGCATGTATTGTATATCATTCTTTCATTCATGCATTGCTTATATATATTACATTAATTACATTCCTACATGCTTGCATTCAACCATATATATACATTAATGTAAATAGGATATATATCATATATATATCATTTCATTCATCTAACATATCATGCATTACATACTCTATATTCATTTAATATCCTTCCTACATAGGCTCATCGGTTACACAAAATGCATATAGCGTATAGTCATTCTTTTACTTAAAACCAATATTGTACCAATTTGGCATTCACTAAATTCTAGGATTAAAGTATGTTGTAGTACTTCATGTTAGCTTTCCGAAACTTCAAACGGATCGCATTTTCGTGTCCGGAAGCTCCCGAAATCGCGAAAATATCGAAACACGTTCGTCTTTCGTACAGCTGACACTCAAATAATTATACAGAAAGTTACAGAAAGAATTTGGCTTATTAAAATATATATTTGGAAAGCTAACTTCGATACGGTTCTTTTAAAAAAACGGAAGATAAATCAGAGTTTTAAGCTAAAAGTTATGACATTTCTAAGTTGCTATTGCTACTAAAAACGTGGATAAAAATTATGACGAATTTGAGTAGTTTGAGACAAAAGAACACAAGTATATAACATAATATATCAAGAACTCACTCTCTACACTAATATATATATATATATGAGACACTATAGAACACATCTCCAATACAAAAATATGAGATTAAACATGTAATAATTCATTCATACATAACAACAACACATAGTGTGTCCAAATTTGGGGTTTTCCCACATGGACACAACCACAACACAAAGGACACTCCTATGACCTCCAAATGGACCCGAAATAGACACAAATAGAGATACAATCATGAGGGTCATTCCTATGGGTTCAAAATAGACCTATATGCATGAGAAAATGAAAAAGAGAAGGAATTTATACCTTCCGGTAGATCGAATCAAAGAAAAGCCTTCCCGGAGCGAGAAGGAAAGAAGAAGATTTGGTGGCGAAATGGAAGGATTTGGTGAAGAAATTGCTAGGGATTGCTCTCTAGGAATTTGGAAAAGAACAAGAGAGAGTGTGTGGATGAGAATAATGAAATGAACTTGAGCCTATCCTCTCCCAAAGTGGCTGGCCATATGGGGCTATTTGTCCTATTTTGGTAAGGTCCAAAATGCCCCCACTAACCTATTCTATTAGTATTAGGAATGGGCTAATTGGTTGGGGCTAAATTAGTCATTCTAAAGTCTCTAATCACACTAACCTTATCCATAATAATTAGTCTAACCTCTAACTAAAATATTTTTATCATGTGGGATACGGTTAACTAATGTGTGGGTCCACTAAAGTCAACACTACCCCCGGGTCCCCGTTTCAAGTCGGATTGAGCTGAAATTCGAACCCGACTCAAATAACCCCAAAAGAATATCATAAGTAATAAAATAAATTTCAAAAATATTTCAAAAATATAAAATGACAAAAATACTCCTGTTCCTGAAAACTGGGGGTGACAAATTCCTCGAAATTAAAATCAAACAATAGTAAAATGTCAAAATCACAAGTCATAATTTTAAATAGTTTAAAAATGATTAAAAATTACCAAAAATCATAATATAAAATAATTATTAATAAATAATAATTATAATTACAAAATTTCAAAATTACCCTCATCTGAAAAACTGGGTATTACAGGCACGGACCCTGAGGACTGTAGGACCGTTGAGCACCTCTAGAGGGGGGGTGAATAGAGTGTATGCGTGCAGCGGAAAATAATCACCAATTAAGATCTTAAGAATAACAATGGAAGTAAATAAGCGACAGTAAATAAATGCAGCAAGAGATAGAGAGATCAAACTCAGTGACACAGCGATGTATACTGGTATCCCTCTGAGAGGACTAATCCAGTCTCGAGTACTCTTGTTCGATGTTAATCCATTATGGCACAAGCTAAATTAGAGCTTGCAATCTCCTACAACACCGTGCTTGGTGACAAGTGTACAACCAACTTCACAACACCGTGCTTGGTGACGAGCGCTCGACCGGCTCCACAACAAGGATAGTTGCTGAACTTGGAACGACCTCTTTACAACTCTTAGACACCAAAAGACTCTAAATCAACATAGATATTACTGGCTTTTGGCTAAAAGATATATAGGTATGATTTGAAAGCTTTAGAATGTTTGAAAACACTTGGTGAGTAGAGAAGAGAAGATAAGTGAATGAATGATTTGAAATGAAAAACTCTCTTCTATTTATAGGTGTTTTCTGGGACCGAACTCGGACAGAATTCGGGCAGAGTTCTGATGCAAATATTTCGCATAAAGACGTTGGTTGCAGATTTGGAGGCAACTGAACTTTGAGTTAAACTGACCGAACTCGGGCAGAGTTCGGACCGAACTCGATTTTGAGTTCTGTCAAGAAAAATTTTGAAATATTTGTGAAAAGCTGTTTGTACGGAATATTTTGTAAAGATGAAATGGAAATAGGTAGGCTTGATAGAAATTTTGACTGGGATAAACCTAAGCCAGTATTACCTAGTTGATTTTACAATATAAATCCTAGACTCAATAAAAAGTAAAATACAGAATAAACTGTAAAATGAATCAAACAAAAATCTATTAAAATTCATCTTCAGATTGGTAATATCTTTGCTTGTTGATGCAGTACAACATCCGTTGATATTGATTTCATATATAGCCTGAAATAATTAGCAGCAGTTTGTATATTTTGTGTATTGACTGAAGTGCATGTTGATTATCAAAATCGGGTGTGACCATGGAATGGGCCAACAATCTCCTCCATTTTGATAATTGACAAACTTGAGTCTATACCAAAATATATCTTAAAAAATAGAACAAACAAAATACCTGAGATGATTGGTTTTGTGGTTTTGTTTTGTTTTGTTTTGTTTTGGTTGGTTATGTATAGCTCTTCTCCCCCTTTGTCAATATAAAAATGACTTTGGCTCCCCCGTAATGTGTGAAGCCAACAAAAAAAACAAAAGACAAAGTAAAGCAAAAGAGATACATGAACACAGCATAAACAACTTATATGGAAAGAAAGTGCTGAAATATAGTACTGAAAATGTCTCACTAATAGTGCAAAGTATAATCATGAAATACTAAAATGTCTAACTAGGAAGTTTAGACAAAAAAAACTACATCAAAACAGAAGATCATCAGCTAACTACTATCCACTAGCCAACAGCTGATGTCACGACCCGCACCCTAGAGTAAGGGCACGAGAACGTAACAACGCCCAACCTACACCGCAGTGTCGGCGGTAGAACGCTGTCCTAGGTCTCATGCATCTAACAGTATAAGGCTAAGCAGTTTATACTCTCCGAATGGGGGTGACATAGCAGAATGTAAAGTCAATCGCATCTAGGGTAGAGCATAATGGAAGATAGATAAAACATGAAATCCAAAAGAGATACAGTAGATAGAAGTCTAAGTGTCTAAGATACACAACCCACAAATACATCTCAAAGCTCAAATACAGAAATCCATAAATACAACTCAAGACAACTGAAAATAAATTGAGCAAAACCCTAGCTACCTATACAACCTCTACTGTGTCTCCTCTAGGCTAGCAGGAAACCTCCATGCTATCTGTAAAATTTATCAACAGGTCCAGTCAGGACAGGAGCGAGCACAATACATCTCAACAGTTCATAGCAGGTTAGAAAATATAATCATGCAGTAAACTAAGATACAGGTACTGAAAGAAATATAGTATGTAAACAGAGTGAGAGCTTTAATGGAAATATCTACTATACAATAGAGACTAACAGTGGCTAGTGAGTCAGAGTATAATATAGACATGTAAATGGCATAGGAGATTCTGATAAGACACTATAGAAGAGATTCTGATAAGATACTACTTAGGTATTATTCACATGTCTACTTCTACTCCCCCGCACCCCCAATCAATACACAAGGATCTAACCAGGTTATGTTATGATTCCATGCAAAGCCCCCGAAGGGTGATACATGGATGTCCCATAAATGGGGATTCTAGGAGATTCTAGGATACCCAGTAAATGGGATAAGAGATTCTAGGAGACTCTGTGATCATAAGGGTATATGTCACAAGTGGTCAAAGAACCAGTGAAGCATAGTGATACGCCATGTAAGTGAAACACACAGAACATGTAGTACCCGATGCTCCCTAAGGATAACATCTCAAGGAGGGATCCATATAGTACCAATCCGTGTGACCAACGTGACAGTACAAGTAAAGTAATTTAATGCAGAAAATAATTCTAAGTAGGATATAAAATGATTAGAGAATGTACTCGCCTGATACCCTGAACAGCTGATATGAAAAGATGGCCAATTGGAGTCACAGAGTCCTAGTTATAGCAATATAGGTTATAAAGAGTTCAATTTATATGGTAATTGAAATTATAATACAATCTACATGATTCTAAGTCAATCTAGGTCAAGTCAACTTTGATCAACTATAAAGTCAAACTAGGTCAACTCTAGTCAACTGTAGTCAAACTAGCTAGGGTTGGGTCAATAATGGTCAACTAGTCTAGTTAGTCAATTCTAGGTCTAAACAAACTAAGTATATACAAATCAAGTATCCAAGATAGCTATTAACTCATAGCCTAAGTCACGTACTAAACCAAGCACAAAACTAAACCATAAGCTAACAAGGCACACAAACTTACTCATATAATATATATATATTATTCACATTCACATATTCATATACATAGATATATATATAGGAAAGCTATATATATAGGCACATACATATTTATATATAGAGAGAAAGAGAGGTAAAAGAGTAAGTGAGTATGTGTGTGTTTGGCATGTGTGAAAGGATATGTGTTAATGTTCTAAAATTTAGTGATAGGTAGGTGTATGTGACATGGGATACATGATGTCAAAGGATGTATGAATGAATGTGTGTAAAAGGTTATAGGTTAACTCGGTTTATAAAAATACATACATACATACATACTTACATTGTATACATGCATACATACATATTATGTATATTATATTACATGATACATACATATATACTTGTATTATATTACTCTTACATTCATGCATATTAGATACTTGTATTTATATTAACATATTGCAAACATTCATTTCATTCATGCATCTATGCATTACCTACATGTTTTATACATATGCATACATTGTATATTTTTATCATTTTATACATTAACATAGAGACATACAAACATGCACACATCATATGTTTCATAACTTGCATTATCTTACAAATTATATTACATATTATCATTCATTTCTTTCATATATTACATTCTATATTACCTATATACATGTATTTTCTCCATTCATTCATGCTTGCATCATATACTCAATATTACCATACATGTTATTATTATATATTGCATTACAATATTTATACATTATGCATTTATATCTAGAATTCATTATATACTTTCATGCATACATTGTATATCATTCTTTCATTCATGCATTTATGCATTGCTTATATGCATTATATTAATTGCATTCCTACATGCTTGCAATCAACCATATATATACATTAATGTAAAAAAGAATATATATCATATATATATTATTTCATTCATCTAACATATCATGCATTACATACTCTATATTTATTTAATATCCATACTACATAGGCTCATAGGTTACACAAAATGCATATATCGTATAGTCACTCTTCTACTTAAAATCAATATTGTACCAATTGGACCTTCACTAAATTCTAGGATTAAAGTATGTTGTAGCTCTTCGTGTTAGCTTTCCGAAACTTTAAACAGATCGTATTTACGTGTCCGGAAGCTCCCGGAATCGCGAAAACACCGAAACGCATTCGTCTTTCGTACAACTGACAGTCAAATAATTCTACAGAAATTTCTAGAACGAATTTGGCTTATTAAAATATATATTTGGAAAGATAACTTCGATACGCTTCTTTTAAAAAAACAGGAGGTTAATTGGAGTTATGAGCTAAAAGTTATGGTATTTCTAAGTTGCTCTAGCTACTAAAAACGTGGATAAAAATTTTGACGAATTTAGGTAGTTTGAGACAAAAGAAACACAATTATATAACATAATATATCAAGAACTCACTCTCTACACTAATATATATTTATATGAGACACTATAGAACACATCTCCAATACAAAAATATGAGATTAAACATGTAATAATTTATTCATAAATAACAACAACACATAGTGTGTCCAAATTTGGGGTTTTCCCACATGGACACAACCACAACACATAGGACACTCCTATGACCTCCAAATGGACACAAATGGAGATACAACCATGGGGGTCATTCCTATGGGTTCAAAATATTTTTATATGAATGTAGGGATGGATTAGAGGAGTGATTATACCTTCCGGGAGAGAGATTCAAAGGAAAAGCCTTTCGACACGGCACCGACACGTAGAGATTCCAAAAGGACACGAACGAGCTCCGAATCCTCCCAAACTTGGCTAGCAACCTCTAACCATGGAGTAGAAGATAAATAAAAAAAATTTGGTGGAAGAAGGGGTTGATTTGGAGATAACATCAATGGAGGTTCATCTCTAAATTAATTTGGGAAAGAATAAGAGGGAGAAAGTAGATGAAAACAAATGAATGAAGGAGTGACTCACTCCTTATCACCCCATAGGTGGCTGCCCAAAAAGGGTGAGGTGTCCCCTATTTGAATGTCCAAAATGCCCTCCACTAATCTATTTGATTTAAATTAGGAATGGGTTAAAGGTTGAGGTCAATTAAGTCTAGTTTTAAGTCTCTAATTAAACTAAACCTATCCATAAATAATTAGTCTAACTACTAACTAAAATTAATATCATGTGGACTAAAATTAATATCATGTGGGCTATGCCTAACTAGTGTGTGGGTCCCACTAGAGTCAAAATACCCCCCGGATCCCCGTTTCAAGTGGGATTGAGTTGAAATTCGAACCCGACTCAAATAACCCCAAAACAATATCATAAATAATAAAATAAATTTTAACCCCAAAATAATATCATAATTAATAAAATAAATTTCAAAAATATTCAAAAATGTAAAATGATAAAAATACCTCTGTTTCTGAAAACTGGGGGTGACAAATCTATCCACCTTAAAAAAATTTCATCCTCGAAATTAAAATAAAGCAATCACAGAAAACACATGCAGAAAACAATCTCATTCAAATACTTTTCAAAAAAAATCAGCAATAAAAAAAATCTCTTTGAGGCACATCAAACATTTGTAAATAAAAACTGATACGTGTCCGCTACGGACACAAAACCATCACAAAATCACACCTATCAAAGGTCAAAATCAACAATCACCAACGCAATAAATATCAAAATAATTCAAAGAGGTCAAATGCAAAATATCCTTAGGCCAGAAATCACATTAAAATATCCTAATCACATGGTTAGGCTCTAGGTCAAACAGTCTCTAGGGTTTCGCTAGCAAAACGTCAAAATCACAAGTCATGATTTTAAATAGTTTTAAAATGATTTAAAAATTACCAAAAATCATATCATGATTTAAATGTCAAATCAATAAATGATTAAAATTACAAAATTTCAAAATTACCCTCATTTTAGAAAACTGGGTGTTACAAGTCTACCCACCTTAGAAAAATTTTGTCATCGAAATTAAAATGTTCATACTCCTTCTAAGTCAAACCCCCCACAATCAAAGTCTCAGAACTTAAACAATCATACGATTTAAAAGGATGACATACAGGATCATGGCATACGGTGGTAGTGAAAGTTTCATCTAGGTATACTAGTCATGCTAAACCAAAACGGTAGGGTGCTAAACTAGAAAAGATACAGAAATAACAATCATCAAGACTGTAAGGCAGTCTACCATCCTATATGAAAACTGGTACTTATCAAAATAAAATAAAGTTAATTACCATTTATCTAATAAGGGGTACTATTCAAGAAAATCAAAATCAAAAGTTAAAGAATAAAAGCCAATTGAATGGAAATCCAATCACAATATATATATATATATATATATATATATATATATATATATATATATATATATATATGTATAGCGTTAGAGAGAGAAAAGCTAGCATTATGTACAAGTTATGTAGTTCGTGTGTGTATGGGTGTACGTGGACATGTTCATATGGTAAGATAATAGGCGTGTGTGTATGTGAAATATACATGAAAGTGCATAGGAGGATTTGGGTTTCAAACAATAACTATCAAGTTACACTAATCATGGCATATTGGTTAAACAATCTACAATACACAACTCATTTGCTCATAACATGCATGGTTAACCATGTATATATGTATATATAAAGAGGTAGAGATTTAGTTATGTATCTATATACATTATAACATGTATGCATAAACTCTATATATATCTATATAGATATATGAACATAACATAGAGAGGAAGGGTTAGGTTACATGGCAGTGTATACTATGTTAGAGTGTGGGTGTCACTATACAGGGTTATAGCTTTAGTAATGAAAGGTTAGACCCAGTTTTAGTTCAGCATTTACATACAAAATCTGAAAATAAGCTAACATTTAAACCAGTGTAATATTAACATAATGCAGTTTTAGATTTTAGAAATTTGAAACATCACAACTAACTCATTGCTTCCAATACATCCTAACATGATAGAGAAAAAACCCTAACATACTATCCATACATTTAGTCATGCTTACAGTTCAATATTACATATTAAATCTGAAATTGAACTAAATATTGGAAATCAATGTGAAAATGTTTACATGTATTCAGTGTTAGGATTTGGAGAAATTTGAACATCAACCAACCCAATGTTTATCACAACCTAACATGTAAGAATATGAAAACTAAATTTATATCTCTACATACCACAATGTATATAGCTCAAAATATTACATTTAAAAAAATAGCCAATTGAACTAAAAATTTGGAATCCAGTATTAAGGGTTAATATGCACACAGTCTTAGATTTGACAATTTCAAACACAAAACTCAACCAATTTTTTTGAATTGAAACCCTATGTATAACATACATGTGCAGTGATGTAAACATAACTAATAACATGAAATTTATATTTAAAACGAATTTAAGCTAGAAAAAGCAGAGAACCAGAAATATTGGGGTTTTGACAATTTAAACATCAACAACATATTAATATGTATTTAGATTGGTTGGAAATCAAAGTGTAGCATGTATACGTATCAGGCAAGTGTCTGCTATATATATATTCATATATATTCTCATGTCCCAATATAAAAATTTAATTCTACGTTAAGACCAACATTTAGATTTCTACCAAGATTGCAAAGTAGGTGATTGGTGTAATCAAGACAGTTTTTATTAATATCATTATTATTTAATACAAGGATAGTAGCAAGAAAGAATAACAATGAAATCTGT
The DNA here is from genome assembly GCA_029216955.1 of Iris pallida. Classification (NCBI taxonomy): domain Eukaryota; kingdom Viridiplantae; phylum Streptophyta; class Magnoliopsida; order Asparagales; family Iridaceae; genus Iris; species Iris pallida. The sequence continues at coordinate 41,492,808 of JANAVB010028818.1, read as the reverse complement.
TCTGCTTCTTTGTTTAAAAGAAGGAACCCTTTTGAAAACCAGAGTTAAAATATCAAATCCAAGATAAGGTCTAGCAAAATCGTCGATTCATTGTATTAAGAAGAAATTCATAATAAGAAGTTGCACAAGGTTCATAAAAATAGCTAAAGCTACTCCTAAGTTAAATAATGAGAAGCAAAACAAAACAAAGCAAATAATAATTCCCTTTTTTTTTGAAGGACTGAAACAAAAGTAGAGAAAACATGTTCGAAAACATTTAAGGTACAATCTGATAATCATATGCGTCTATCCAAAATCATAGTACTCTAAATCCTCGTCATACTAGTAAGCAAGGCTACGATAATCACAGAGTCCTTGACTTTGGCACATACCTCTAGAATTATGGTATTTAACATTTTTGCGATGCCGCTAGCTTGGCTTCAAAAACCTTAAATTCCCACACCCGAGAAATATATCCAAAATCAACTATATGTCCTCACCATGCTGGCTAATGTGACTATAGAAGACTAGATTCCATAACTTAGATGACCTAGCCAATATAATTTCATCTTGACAAAAATTAAATTAAATCAACAATGAATACCCAAAAATCAAATTTATCAACGAACATCAAGATTCAAAAATGAACAAAAATCCATCAAATCATATAAATACAAAATCGGACGCCACAGCTAACATCAAGATTCAGAATTCAACAATCATCCATCAAAATCAATAAATACAAACTCAAATTCGACAATAATCCATCGAAATCAAATTCAACAACAGAAGTAAAGATAAATCAAACCAAGGAAAGAGAGTTTTCAAATCGAAGTTAAAATAAGATTCTCAAGGATCGTCCCAGGAATCTCTCAGGGGATCCTAACTGTGATTGAGTACCTTCAAAAATATATCATAATCCTACTGCAGGTTGTAGTGGTACTCTAGTTCGAATACCACTACACAAACTCGACCTGCATGGGCCACCACTAAAAATGTGTCACGACCCGCACCCTAGAGTAAGGGCACGAGAACTTAACAACGCCCAGCCTACGCCGCAGTGTCGGCGGTAGAACGCTGTCCTAGATGTCATGCATCTAACAGTATAAGGCTAAGCAGTTTATACTCCCCGAATGGAGGTGACATAGCAGAATGTAAACTCAATCGCATCTAGGGTAGAGAATAATGGAAGATAGATAAAACATAAAATCCAAAAGAGATACAGCAGATAGAAGTCTAAGTGTCTAAGATATACAACCCAGAAATACATCTCAACGCTCAAATACAGAAATCCATAAATACAACTCAAGACAACTGAAAATAAACTGAGCAAAACCCTAGCTACCTATACAACCTCTACTGTGTCTCCTCTAGGCTAGAAGGAAACCTCCATGCTATCTGTAAAATTTATCAACAGGTCCAGTCAGGACAGGAGCGAGCACAATACATCTCAACAGTTCATAGCAGGTTAGAAAATATAATCATGCAGTAAAGTAAGATACAGGTACTGAAAGAAATATAGTATGTAAACAGAGTGAGAGCTGTAATAGAAATATCTACTATACAATAGAGACTAATAGTGGCTAGTGAGTCAGAGTACAATATAGACATGTAAATGGCATAGGAGATTCTGATAAGACACTATGGAAGAGATTCTGATAAGATACTACTTGGGTATTATTCACATGTCTACTTCTACTCTCCCGTAACCCCAATCAATACACAAGGATCTAACCAGGTTATGGTATGATTCCATGCAAAGTCCCCGAAGGGTGATACATGGATATCCCATCAATGGGGATTCTAGGAGATTCTAGGATACCCAGTAAATAGGATAAGAGATTCTAGGAGACTCTGTGATCATAAGGGTATATGTCACAAGTGATCAAAGAACCAGTGAAGCTTAGTGATACACCATGTAAGTGAAACGCACAGAACATGTAGTACCCGATGCTCCCTAAGGATAACATCTCCAGAAGGAATCCATATAGTACCAATCCGTATGACCAACGTGACAGTACAAGTAAAGTAATTTAATGCAGGAAATAATTCTAAGCAGGATATGAAATTATCAAAGAATGTACTCGCCTGATATCCTGAACAGCCGATATGAAAAGATGGCCAACTGGAGTCACAGAGTCCTAGTTATAGCAACATAGGCTATAAAGAGTTCAATTTATATGGTAATTAAAATTATAGTACAATCTACATGATTCTAAGTCAATCTAGGTCAAGTCAACTTTGGTTAACTATAAAGTCAAACTCGGTCAACTCTAGTCAACTGTGGTCAAACTAGCTAGGGTTGGGTCAACAATGGTGAACTAGTTTAGTTAGTCAATTCTAGGTCTAAACAAACTAAGTATATACAAATCAAGTATCCAAGATAGCTACTAACTCATAGCCTAAGTCACGTACTAAACCAAGCACAAAACTAAACCATAAGCTAACAAGGCACACAAACTTAGTCATATAATATATATATATATATATATATATATATATATATATATATATATTATTCACATTCACATATTCATATACATAGATATATATATATAAGAATGTTGTATATAGGCACATACATATATATATATATATAGAGAGAAAGAGAGGAAAAAGAGTAAGTAAGTATGTGTGTGCTTGGCATGTGTGAAAGGATATGTTTTAATGTTCTAAAATTTAGTGATAGGTAGGTGTATGTGACATGGGATACATGATGTCAAAGGTTGTATGAATGAATGTGTGTAAAAGGTTATAGGTTAACTCGGTTTATAGAAATGCATGCATACTTACATTGTATACATGCATACATACATATCATGTATATTACATTACATGATACATACATGTATACTTGTATTATATTATTCTTACATTCATGCATATTAGATACTTGTATTTATATTAACATATTGCAAACATTCATTTTATTCATGCATCTATGCATTACCTACATGTTTTATACATATGCATATATTGTATATTCTTATCATTTTATACATTAACATAGAGACATACAAACATGCACACATCATATGTTTCATACCTTGCATTATCTTACAAATCATATTATATATTATCATTCATTTCTTTCATATATTACATTCTATATTACCTATATACATGTATTTCCTCCATTCATTCATGCTTGCATCATATACTCTACATTACCATACATGTTATTATTATATATTGCATTACAATATTTATACATTATGCATTCATATCTAGCATTCATTATATACTTTCATGCATACATTGTATATCATTCTTGCATTTATGCATTTATGCATTGCTTATATGCATTATATTAATTGCATTCCTACATGCTTGCATTCAACCATATATATACATTAATGTAAAAAAGAATATATATCATATATATATTATTTCATTCATCTAACATATCATGCATTACATACTCTATATTCATTTAATATCCATACTACATAGGCTCATAGGTTACACAAAATGCATATATCGTTTAGTCACCCTTCTACTTAAAATAAATATTGTACCAATTGGACCTTCACTAAATTCTAGGATTAAAGTATGTTGTAGCTCTTCGTGTTAGATTTCAGAAACCTTAAACGGATCGCATTTTCGTGTCTGGAAGCTCCCGAAATCGCGAAAACACCAAAACGCATTCGTCTTTCGTACAGCTGACACTCAAATAATTTGACAGAAATTTCTAGAATGAATTTGGCTTATTAAAATATATATTTGGAAAGATAACTTCGATACCCTTCTTTTAAAAAAATAGAAGATTAATTGGAGTTATGAGCTAAAAGTTATGGCATTTCTAAGTTGCTATAGCTACTAAAAATATGGATAAAAATTATGACGAATTTAGGTAGTTTGAGACAAAATAAACACAAGTATATAACATAATATATCAAGAACTCACTCTCTACACTAATATATATATATGAGACACTATAGAACACATCTCCAATACAAAAATATGAGATTAAATATGTAATAATTTATTCATAAATAACAACAACACATAGTGTGTCCAAATTTGGGATTTTTCCACATGGACACAACCACAACACAAAGGATACTCCTATGACCTCCAAATGGACACGAAATGGACACAAATGGAGATACAACCATGGGGGTCATTCCTATGGGTTTAAAATATTTCTATATGCATGTAGGGATGGATTAGAGAAGAGATTATACCTTCCGGGAGAGAGATTCAAAAGAAAAGCCTTCCGACACGGCACCGATTCGTAGAGATTCCAAAAGGACACGAACGAGCTCTGAATCCTCCCAAACTTGGATAGCACCCCCTAACCATGGAGTGGAAGAGAAATAAAGAAGATTTGGTGGAAAAAGGGGTTGATTTGGAGATAAAATCAATGGAGGTTCATCTCTAAATTAATTTGGGGAAGAACAAGAGAGAGAAAGTGGATGAAAACAAATAAATGAAGGAGTGACTCACTCCTTATCCCCCCCATAGGTGGCTGCCCAAAAAGGGTGAGGTGTCCCCTATTTGAATGTCCAAAATGCCCTCCACTAATCTATTTGATTTAAATTAGGAATGGGTTAAAGGTTGAGGTCAATTAAGTCTAGTTTTAAGTCTCTAATTAAACTAAACCTATCCATAAATAATTTTTCTAACTACTAACTAAAATTAATATCATATGGACTAAAATTAATATCATGTGGGCCATGCCTAACTAGTGCGTGGGTCCCATTAGAGTCAAAATACCCTCCGGATCCCCGTTTCAAGTCGGATTGAGTTGAAATTCGAACCCGACTCAAATAACCCCAAAACAATATCATAAATAATAAAATAAATTTCAACCCCAAAATAATATCATAAATAATAAAATAAATTTCAAAAATATTCAAAAATGTAAAATGACAAAAATACCTCTGTTTCTAAAAACTGGGGGTGACAGCTGAGGTCGCGTCACATAGTGGGGTCATCACCGCCAGGGGCCTCAGGAGGAAAGTAGGCTACAGTAGGGTCGAAGTACGGAAAGGGTGCTTCATCTCCGAACCGAGGACCTGGGAAGCCTGGGTGAGGCAGAATGGTGACCGGATGAACTGGATCATGAGATAGGCTATAGTGGAGATCCGCAAGCCCGTTCCGTAACACCTGAGCCTGATAGATGTTGCAAAACTCCGAATCAAGGTAGCTTTGATGACGTTGTACAGAAACAGCAACAAAGTCATCAAAGTGCTGATAAAATCCTGGATCGAATCCCAGAGCAGGGGTTGGAGCAGGAGCAGCATCATGATGAGGAGCCTCAGCATCGACATCTGGAGCAGGCTGAGCTCCAGGAGGCAGAGGTAGAGTAGGGAATCTACGAGATCTGGTAAGTTCGACTGGAGTGGAGGAGTATGCACAAGTTTGAAGATCAATATCAAACCGAAGAAAGATAGAAGCCAAGTGCATAGGATACACCAGATTGCGTCTTGCATTTCTGCAGTTCAGCATCCAGGCCGTCATAGTCTTTGGAATAGAAAAAGGAATACCAAAGTAAATGTGGTACAAGACAGAAAGTTCTAAGAAAGTAACTTCATCAGTGGATCCTTTCTTAGGAAGAAGTACAGAGAAAATAAGTCGATGAAGTTCATAAAAGTTTTGGTTCAGATGTCGTGAAAATACCCTACGAGGAACAGGGTTTGGATGACAGATAAGTTCCTTGAAGGAGCAAGGGTGACATCTGCAGGGAGTTAGACATGGTTGATATCTACTAATGCTTCACCAATATCAGGAATATGAAAGAATTCACTAATATCAGTAGCACTAAACTCTAATTCTTGCCCAGCAACGCAAGAATAAAAGTTGCCGTTTGATTTTACTTGCAAGTTGCTGTAAAACATACGGACAACATTGTCAAAGATATTTTCTGCTACTTCGAAGAAATCTCGGTAGCCTAAGTGGTCGAAGGTAGGAGCAAACTCAGAAAATATAGTAAAATTGACATAAGCTCCAAAACAAATTTTACAACCAGAAAAGGAATCAAACCAGAGATCAGAGTATTTTTTGTCAGGAAATAAAGTTGAATCATAGTCCTCTGATCCTACTGGTCGTGCTGGACTAAATAAACTGGCTGGAGTATAATCAGAAGAAGAGGATCCAACTTGGGGAGTTGATCCTCGTTGACGCTTAGGAGCCATGGGAAAAAGAAGAAGAAAAAGCGAAGTACTTGAAAAGGAGGAAGAACAAGGGAGTTGGATCGCCTACCAGATTTCCTAGAACTCTTGCCAAGATGAAGTAGGAAGATGTTTTTGATAGGGAGGAGATGAATCCATGAATTTGTGAGTGAAAAGGATGGGTAGAAGAGTAGTTTAAATAGAGGTTAGGGCCGGCAGTTCGGTTCTGGAATTTAATACAGCGCCGACCAAATTTGGCCCGAACTCGTTCAGAGTTCGGCCCGAGTTCGGTCACTTGTATTTTCGAGACAATAAAAGCAGTTTTGGTAATTGAAACTCAACTTTATGACATTGACTCCTAAATTTAGTACCAGTATTTATTTTGGGTTAGCTGTAGGTGTACTGTCCCAGCTAACGGAGGTTCACCGGGGAACTCTTAAATACCACGTCGCTTCGACCGTAGTCGTGGTGACAGACAGACCCTTTTTAGGCTTGTACTCCGAAATAATTTTTGCTAAATAACTTTCAAAGTTTCAAGTCATAAAATTTATTTTAAATACCATACTACATTATGAATCTGAAAATTCAAGTATACCGAGCTCTCGCCTCATTATGTTAAACCGATCTTTAGTCAATGGTTTTGTGAATATGTCTGCTAGTTGATGATCTGTGTCAATGAATTCTAAGCAGATATCCCTATGTTGGTGATGATCACGTAAAAATGATGATGTATCTCTATGTGTTTTGTGCGTGAGTGACAGATAGGGTTCTTAGTCAAATAAATGGAGCTAGTGTTGTCACAATAAATAGGAATCTTAGTGTAGTGCAGATTATAGTCTTCTAAGATTTGCTTCATCCACAAAATCTGAGCACAACAACGACCAGCGGCGATATACTCAGCCTCAGTAGTTGACAATGCTACGGAATTTTGTTTCTTGCTAAACCAAAAGACTAAGGCCTTTCCTAGGAAATAACATGTGCCGCTGGTACTTTTACGGTCCACTTTACATCCTGCAAAATCCGCATCCGAGTAACCTATCAGGTCAAAGGATTTGGTTTTAGGATACCATAAGCCGACTGTAGAAGTTCCTTTAAGGTATCGAAAGATACGCTTAACGGCACTTAGATGTGATTTCTTAGGATTTGCCTGATAACGTGCACAGATGCAAACACTAAACATAATATCAGGACAACTCGCAGTTAAATATAATAAACTACCAATCATACCTCGATACTTATGCTGGTCGACAGGTTTTCCACTTTCATCAGAATCAAGCTTTGTAGATGTAGCCATAGGAGTCCCGATTGGCTTTACATTTTCGAAGTCGTACTTTTTCAGTATGTCCTTTGTGTACTTAGCTTGGTTGATGAATGTTCCTTTTGAGTATTGTTTGATCTGAAGTCCTAGGAAGAAGTTTAGCTCTCCCATCATACTCATCTCAAATTCACTCTGCATACACTTAGTAAAATCTTGACAAAATTTTTCGTTAGTAGAACCGAATACTATGTCATCTACATAAATTTGCACAAGGAGAATATCATCATTCAAAGATTTGATAAACAAGGTAGTATCAACTCTTCCTTTTGAAAAACCATTATCAAGTAAGAAGGCACTTAGGCGTTCATACCAAGCACGAGGTGCTTGTTTGAGTCCATAGAGTGATTTCTTAAGCTTGAAGACGTGATCAGGTTTTTGAAAATCTTCAAAACTAGGGGGTTGTTTCACAAAAACTTCCTCTTTTAAAAAACTGTTCAAAATGCACTTTTCACGTCCATTTGAAATAATTTAAAATCATTAAAACATGCAAATGCAAAAAATATGCGGATGGCTTCTAGTCTAGCAACAGGAGCATAAGTCTCATCATAATCAATCCCTTCTTCTTGATTATAACCTTGTGCCACTAGACGTGCTTTGTTGCGTAGAACTTGTCCATCTTCACTAAGTTTATTTCAGAACACCCATTTGGTACCAATTATTGATTGACCAATAGGTTTAGGAATGAGTTCCCAAACTTGGTTTCTCTCAAATTGATTTAGTTTCTCTTGCATGGCATCAATCCAAAACTCATCAGAAAAAACATCATCTATATTCTTAGGTTCTATTTGAGAAATAAATGCTACATTTGCTGCTATTTTAGAATCCTTAAGAGAGGAGCGTGTACTTACACATTTGGATACATCACCTATAATGAGTGTTTCTGGATGATCTGGCAGGAATTTTAATAAATCAACCTTTTAGGTCAGATCCTCCACAGGACTCTTCTCAGTCTTTGCTTGTGTATCTTCATCATCACTGTTGCTAGATCTGTGACAATTTAGCTCATCAAAAGTAACATTAATAGATTCTTCAACAATCATAGATCTTTTATTAAAAATCCTATATCCCTTACTCTTAGCAGCATATCCGAGAAATATCCCTTCATCTGCTTTAGAGTCGAACTTTCTCAAGTTATCCTTGGTGTTCAGGATAAAACAGCGACATCTAAAAACTTTAAAATAAAAAATGTTTGGAACCCTTCCAAACCAAAGCTCATATGGTGTTTTCTTCGAGATTGGTCGAATTAACACCCTATTCAAAACATAATAGGCTGTACTAACATCTTCTGCCCAAAAATACTTAGGAAGATTATGCTGATTCAGCATGACTCTAGCCATTTCGCTTAGAGTACGATTCTTTTGCTCCATAACACCATTCTATTGGGAAGTTCTAGGATAAGAAAATTCATGGTAATATCCATTATCATCACAAAACTTTTTGAAATCAGAATTTACGAATTCGCCACCATGATCACTTCAGATACGAGTAATCATGAAGCCTTTTTCGTTTTGTACCTTTTTACAAAATATTTGAAATTCAAAAATAGCATCACTTTTGTTTGATAAAAAGTAAACCCAAGTAAATTGAGAGAAACCATCAACAATAACAAAAGCGTAGAGCTTACCGCCAAGACTAGCGACTCTACTAGGACCAAATAAATCCACATGAATTAACTGCAAAGGTCTAGAAGTATTTACATCGTTGATGGATTTAAAGGTAGACCTATGTGCTTTATTCTTTTCACAGTCAGCACATACCATATCTCTCTTGAATGGAATCTTGGGGAGTCCTTTTACCAACTTCTTAGTACTGAGTCGTGAGATACTATCCATATTTGCATGTCCTAGTTTCATATGCCATAGCCAGCTTTCATCTAGATTATCTACTAGGCATCTACCTGTATTATTAGTACTCTCCAAAAAGAAAACATAAATATTGTCTTCTCTAATCCCTTTATATACGGGATCACCAGATGACATATCATATATGGTATATTTATCTTTTACAAAATTGATACCATAACCATTATCATCCAAATAGCTTATACTTAGTAGGTTATGTTTTAATTCTGTTACTAGACAAACATCCTTTATTACTGGATAAGGAGAAATAGCTACAGTACCATTACCAATAATATCACCTCTCAAATTATTTCTGAAGAAGATGTATCATTCTTTCTTCATCGATAGCGTAGCAAACAAAGATGCATCACCAGTCATGTGTCACGAACATCCGCTATCGAGGATCTATTTACTTTTAGCATGAGAGGGTTGAGGGTCCACCTACAAGACAAGTAGATGAATCTTTTGGTACCCATTTGCTGAAAGGTCCATTCTGATTAGTTTTAGGTCTTCAGAATAAAGTGTGATTGTCAACAAGTTTCCTTGCCAAGCAATATTGTGATATGTGTCCGTGTGTACCACAATAAGTGCAAGTTAGTTTAAAACCAGATGTGGTTAGAACTGTGTTTACATGCTTGTTTGGTTTCTTGGAGAACCTATAAGTGAAAGCATGATGATAGTCGGGTTTCTTATTTTTAGTCCTCTTAGGTGTATGCTTAGCATTAGGACTAAACTTAGGCTGTGACACAGGTATTGCCTGTTTGCCTAACTTGATTTCTAACTTTTTAGAAATTGCAATAGACTTTTCGTATCTATCAGTCATATCTGAGAGTTTTTTTCTGTGACTAAGTGCTTCTTCTTCTTTATGTCATACAATTCTTGCATCTTGACATAGTCTCTTTCTTTCTTTTCAATCTTGAGGATAGCCTCATGATAGTCTACTTTGAGTTTGGCTATCTCTTCTGTGTTACCGGTAGTAGACGTCTCTTTAATATCTTTAATAAGATTGGACAGTCTAGCTATCTCGGTTGTGTATGCCTTAATCTCTTTTCGAGATTGCTTATACTTGTCGAGCATAGTTTTATGATCTTCAAGTAATTCGCTAAAGGCATTTTCTAATTCATCGAAAGTAAAATCATTATATAGAGGGGTGAGGATACCTTATCAAATGCCATAAGACAGACATTGGCATTTCCGCAGGGTCTGTCTTCTTCTTCTATATCACTGGCATCACTTTCATGCCAGATACTTGTGTTAGCATACTTTCGACCGGTTGTTGCTTTTCTGCTTGATCTTGATCTGTCATATGGACTGCTTTTCTTTGAAGTTGGACAGTCCTTCTTCATGTGCCCTGTCTTCTTGTATCCAAAGCAAATGGTTTCATTTTCATTGCTTTCTTGGATATCTCTCTTCCTTCTGCTTGATTTCTCAAACTTTAGGAATTTCCTGAAGTTCTTCACAAGTAGGGCTTGTTCACCACCACTTGATGATTCTTTATCGGAGTCATTGCATGTTGATTTTCTTGCTTGAGCTTTGAAGGCAATAGATTTTTCTTTTGGAGTTACTTCTTCAAACTCTTGCAAATCAAGTTCATGGGTCATGAGCTTGCCCATCAGTGTTTCCAAGGACATAGTGGTGAGATCGTTTTCTTCAACGATTACTGTGGCTTTTAGATTCCAGTTCTTGGTTAGAGCCCGAAACACTTTTTTGATCTTCTCATGATTGTTGTAATCCTTACCAAGAGATTGTAAAGGGTTAGTTATATCAAGGAAACGTGTGAACATCTGTGTAATTGACTCACCAGGTTTTATCTTGAAAGATTCATATTCCTGTGTTAGTCTACTAATTTTGGATTCCTTCACTTGGGAAGTACCTTCATGAGTTACCTCAAGAAGTTTCCTAATTTCGTGAGACATTTTACAGGTTGAAACTCTGTTGAACTCCGTTTTGTCAATTGCACAGAATAGTGCATTGATGGCACGAGCATCTAGACTAGCCTTAGCTTTTTCAGCTTCAGTGTATTTGTCATGAGGCTTGTCTACAAGCTGGCCTTCAACCACTGTGGGTGCTGGTTTCTTATAACCATCAATGACTATAGACCAAAGATCAAAGTCAATAGATTTTAAGAAGAAGGTCATCCGTGTTTTCCAATAGGTATAATTTCTACCATCAAAAAGTGGGGGTCTATTTATGGATTGCCCTTCACCGTTGAATATTGATTTCACGGCTGCCATATATACTCTCTGAGGTTTTTTATATAAGAATATAACCTGCTCTGATACCAATTGTAGGACCGTTGAGCACCTCTAGAGGGGGGTGAATAGAGTGTGTGTGTGCAGTAAAAAATAATCACCAATTAAAATCTTAAGAATAACTATGGCAGTAATAAATGCAGCAAGAGATAGAGAGATCAAACTCAGTGACACAGCGATGTTACTGGTATCCCTCTGAGAGGACTAATCCAGTCTCGAGTACTCTTGCTCGATGTTAATCCACTATAGCACAAGCTAAATAAGAGCTTGCAATCTCTTACAACACCGTACTTGGTGACAAGTGCACGACCAACTTCACAACACCGTGCTTGGTGACGAGCGCACGACCGGCTCCACAACAATGATAGTTGCTGAACTTGGAACGACCATTTTACAACTCTTGGACACCAAAAGACTCTAAATCAACATAGATATTACTGGCTTTTGGCTAAGAGATGTATAGGTATGATTTGAAATCTTTAGAATGTTTGAAAACACATGGTGAGTAGAGAAGAGAAGATGAAGAGTGAATGAATGATTTGAAATGAAAAACTCTCTTCTATTTATAGGTGTTTTCTGGGACCTAACTCGGACAGAGTTCGGGCAGAGTTCTGATGCAAATATTTCGCATAAAGACGTTGCCCGCAGATTTGGAGGCAACTGAACTTTGAATTTAAACTGACCGAACTCGGGCAGAGTTCGGACCGAACTCGGACCGAACTCGGTTTTTAGTTTTGTCAAGAAAATTTTTGAAATATTTATCAAAAGCTGTTTGTACAAAATATTTTGTAAAGATGAATTGGAAATAGGTAGGCTTAATAGAAATTTTGACTAGGATAAACCTAAGCCAGTATTACCTAGTTGATTTTACAATTTAAATCCTAGACTCAATAAAAAATAAGATACAGAATAAACTGTAAAATGACTCAAACAAAAATCCATTGAAATTCATCTTCAGATTGGTAATATCTTTGCTTATTGATGCAGTACAACGTCCGTTGATATTGATTTCACATATAGCCTGAAATGATTAGCAGCAGTTTGTATATTTTGTGTATTGACTGAAGTGCATGTTGATTATCAAAATCGGGTGTGACCATGGAATGGGCCAACAAGGACTTCAACGGAACCTGCCCAGAGAAAGTATGGGAGAGCCTCCTAGAACTTGAGAATGCTACAGATCACCATACCTCCTTCGAAATCGGCGCCATTGATACCCTTGCAATTCTAGGGCAAGAGCAGGCCCTTTGAGGTATTCAGGTCCTCGCAGCCGGATTCCCCCTCCAATCGAAAGGCGACTAGATTGGCATCACTAGCGACATCCCACCACTGGAGACAGAAGTCATTGATTTTGATATACAAAAGGGTGCACCCACCGAAGCCATCCAAGAGAATCGCCGCGAGAAAACCTTCTTCGGCTCATCCTCTAAGACAGTAAGGGAAGCATCCACCCATATCGTAAAATCACATAAGAAAGAGGCCGCTAAGTCTCCGACTATGCACACCAGGTCCGCAGCAAAGAGGAACAACCAACCCCCCCAAGCTCCATTAATGTTGAACATTCTCTCCTGGAATATCCGCGGTCTGGCGAACAAACCTACCATGAGGAGAATCACCAGCCTTAAGAAGACTTATAAAATTGACATCTTGATCATCCTTGAACCTAAAATCCCCTATAAGAGACTCAAATCCATTCCAACTGCAGCTTGGCTTTCACTCGGCCATCGCAGGCAGACACGACATTTGGATCCTCTGCTCCAAGGACATCACCATAGAGGTCATCCAAGATAATAGGTAAGCCCTTTCATGCGTGGGGGAACACCCGTTGATCTCCAAGCGCGCCATTATTTCGGCGGTTCACGGCAGCTGTGACATTGCGGATCACAAACATCTTTGGAACGACCTATTGGATATGCACCAACACCACCACAACCTCCCGTAGCTTTGTATCGGGGACTTCAACGCTATCACTTGCAGAGAAGACAAGATTGGCGGCCGCCCTCTACCCTATTCCGCCATACTAGAGTTCAACAACTTCATCTTCAACTCTCACCTCACCTCTCTTCCGTTCACCGGCAACGCCTTCACCTGGTGTAACATGCAGGAAGGCGACCGTATACAATACTCCCACCTCGACAGGGCCTTAGCTAACGCCCACTGGCATGGTATGGGGACTACCTCCAAGCTTTCTCACCTTAATGCCACCAAATTCGACCACGCTCTCCTCCTGGTTAGTATTAAAAGCATATTCGATCAGTCCAAGAAGAGCTTCCGCTTCCTGCACTTCTGGAGCGAGCACCCCCAATTCTTGAGCGTTGTCGCAGAAGCTTGGAACAGCATGGACTCCCCTGACCCTCTCAGTCGGGTCGCCAACAAGCTCAAGGCCACGAGGATAGCCCCCGCGGCTTGGAGCAAGCAAGCTTACAGCAATATTTTTCAAGCCATTCTTGAGGCCGAGGATGATGTCACTCGTGCTGAGGCTAGGTACATCTCCGATAATTCGCCAGCAACCAGGCAAGCTCTGAACCTCACCAAAGCCATCCTCAAATTCAGGCTGAAAGTTGAGACCAATTTTTGGAAGCAGAAAGCGAGACTTAAATGGGATAGTGAGGGGGACAATAACTCGAGCTACTTCCATGCCTGTGTCAATGGTCGCAGACAAAAACTCACCATCTATCAGATTGCCGACGATAACGGGACCAGCATCGGCGACCAAAAAGGCATCCAAGAGGAGGCTACAAAGTTCTATTCCAGTCTGTTCTCCAAAAATTGGTCCTCAAAGATAACTCTTTCCTGGACGAGGTTCCCCAACTTATTAGCAACATCGACAACATCCGGCTTGAACAGCCACCCTCTGAGGAAGAGGTGAAAGAAGCCATCTGGGCCCTTGACGCACACAGTGCTCCTGGGGCAGACGAATTTTTTGGGATTTACTTTTGCACATACTGGGATATCATCAAGGTGGACATCCACAATGCGGCCGCCGCATTCATCCAAGGTGCTACTTATCCCAGAGCCATCTCGAGCACCAACCTTATCCTCATCCCGAAGAAGGACAACCCTGAGACCTTCCACGACTTTCGCTCCATTAGTCTGTGCACCTTTACCAACAAAATCATATCCAAGATCATTGCCTCCCGTATGGCTGGCCTTCTTCATAAGATCACCTCGGAAGAGCAGAGTAGCTTTGTAAGGGGTAGGAACATCCAAGATGACATCATGTTAGCCCATGAGTTAATCGCCTGCATGAAGCTCCCCGCTAAAGGTGGCAACATTGCCATCAAATTGGACATGGAGAAAGCTTACGATAGACTGGACTGGCAATTCATGATCTGGGTCTTCAGAGCCTTCGGATTTTCTGAAACTTGGACTAACATTGTGTGGAGATCGATCAGCAACTCGTGGTTCTCGACAGTAATCAACGGTCAGGCGGACGATTTCTTCAAATCTAGCCGTGGGGTGAGGCAAGAAGATCCTCTATCTTCCACCATCTTCATCATCGTGACGGACGTATTAAGTAAAAAGATTAACAAGATCGAGAGTACCCCCAACTTTCAGTACTATCATACTGCCAGCGGCTGCCCAATCATCACCTACCTGGCTTTCGCAGATGATATCCTAATCTTCTCATCCAGGGACGTTAGATCGGTGGAAGTCGTCCAGACGACTCTTCAGAGATACGCCAGGTGCTCGGGTCAGAAGATCAACCCGACCAAAAGTGTTATCTATACCCACCACAATTGTAAGAGAGAGCAAAAAGCCAGCCTCTCCACCACCACCTCCTTTCCCATGAAACATCCCCCATTCCACTACCTCGGATGCCCCCTCGTGTACAGCAAATCCAACGTCGGCATTTTCGAGAACCTGATTAGTCGTATCAGAAAAAAATGGAGGGTTGGCATAATGCCACATTATGCCCGAGAGGCAAAATGATCCTCATCAACCACGTCCTCACTTTCATTCCCATCTATACCCTGGCAGCTTGCTCCCCCCCAAGAAAGTCCTATCCTCCATCGAGAGTATTTTCTGCAACTTTCTTTGGGGACACAACGGAGGCCATGACAGGCACCACTGGGCCAGGTGGGAGACCATGTCTCATCCTACTGGGGAGGGGGGACTTGGTTTTACTAAACTCTCACATATCGTTAATGCCTTTTCAATGAAACTATGGTGGACGCTTCGCACGGGTCAGAACTTATGGACCAGATTCATGAAAGCCAGATACTTTAAACATATCCACCCGTCCAAGGCCATCTCCAACAGTAGATCCTCCGTGGCTTGGCGTCGCATCCTCATCGGACGGTCATTAGCGAAACCTAGGATTCGCCTCCAAGTAGGCATCGACGATTCGTCGGCATTCCAAGAGCGCTGGGTTTGCGACACCCTGCTTCCCAACCTCTCAGAGACCCCGTGGCTCAACTCCATCAAGAAATTGTGGGATCCCTCTGATAACAATTGGAATTGGAATAAAATCTATGAATAGCTGGGGCAGAGGCGGTCAATCGCATCCGCCGTAGCAGTTTAAGTATTGGGTCGGAAGCTAATAAGATCGTGTGGGAGACAGTTACTACCAGTGCATTCTCGGTTAATTCGACCAGGAGAATAATCGGGGGCAATACAGTGCCATCTCCTACCATTGCATCATTCTGGCCGACATGCATCCCTAAGAAAGTGGTCCTTCTTAATTTGGAGAGCCATTCGCAATATCCTTCCCACTGATGACTCCCTCAACACTATCGGATTCAGCCTTGCGTCAGCTTGCTCTTGCTGCAACGAACGTCAATCAGAAACTGTCAACCATATCCTCAGTCAAGGGGACCTTCCGGCCCAGGTCTGGAGAGCCCTATCCCAGTGTTGCAGAATACCCCATGGGGGTGATACCTTCTACGACATCGTAGTGACCTGGGACAACGTATCCCACGGCCGCCAGATTATTGCGGCCACCGCCACGTGGGTGATCTAGAAGAATTACAACAAGGCTAGATATGAAGGCCACCAGTTCACCGCCGAACAACTGATTAGGAAGACCATTCGTCAGTGCCTCAAACGGAGCTCCCTCTGTTCTCACGGCCAATCGGCATTCTAGAACACTCTCTTATCCCCTGTTTAGCCGTTTTGCTTTTCGATTTTCTGCCTTTTGTCAGTATACTTGTATAGGCTTCGGTATTTTTCGCCTTATGGTATACTTGTATATGCTCGGCCTTTTTGGCTTCATGAATAAAATGGGTGGTTGTTTGAAAATATATATATGTGTGTGTGTGTGTGTGTGTGTGTGTGTGTGTGTGTGTGTGTGTGTGTGTGTGTGTTCGACCTTTTTGGCTTCATGAATAAAATGGGTGGTTGTTTGAAAATAAATAAATAAATATATATATATATATATATATATATATATATATATATATATATATATAAAGAGAAAAGGAAAAAAAATATAAAGAGAAAAGGAAAGGTAAATGAATATGTGGGTGTGGGTGTGCTGTGTAAGAGCTGCTGTCCTATATTCTTGCAATGCTGCTACTGCAACTCCAACTCTCTCTCCCTCTCATCTCTCTCATCTCTCTAACTCTCTCTATTATCTCACACTCTAACACTACAACTATAACAGAAATTAGTCTACTCTTAAACCCTGAACTCATGCATCAACCTACCTATATGTTAATAACAACTCTTACCAATCTAACACCCAGTCTTTCAAATCTGAAATTCAAATTAAACATCAAATCCTATATGCAAAACCTAACAACTAACCTATTACTCAATCCAAGTATTATCATCTACTAAGCTATTACCCAATCAATCAATCTCGATAACCAAATCTCACCGAACTAGAATACTTAAATCAAAATTCACATTCTAACTGAAACTCAAAAACTGGAATTCAACTCAACATCAATTTCTAAGTATCAACATATCAACCAAAAATTGAAAACTAATCCCAAACCCTATTCTTAAATATCCAACCAATTTCAATATCAAACACAACCGATACTCAAACCCAACTCGATATCCAAAATCCAAATTACATAACAAGAACTCATGAAACATGGCAAACACGAAGGTTTATACGTGTGTGACGTGTTCGGGTACTCACGGGGTCAAACCTGTGTCCGTATCGTGTCCACGAAGTACGTATTGGAAAAACCCAAATACGCGTGTATAGAAACGTGCTCGTGCACGCGCGTCACGCTCGATTGAACGCCACATGCAACACGAGAAGCCCCGTCCTCGTGCACGAATCTAGGTGGTGTCCAGGTCTAGGTCTAGGACACACTAACACGACACCACGTTACGTCCATGTGTCGCTGGACACGCAAACTCGTGCGGCTGTGCGCGCGCACACGCGGCCTCGTGGGTACGTGTTAAGCCCTGTAGCTCGCGACACGAGCCACGTCGTGTCTCAGGGTCGGGTTCCTGGGTATCCTAGGTCTAGAGCTTCATGGTCCTGCTCCTGGAATGAGTCCTCGTTGTGTCCTGTTCGCGTACGAAGGCCGTGTCAGCGACAATTTCTGGCCGCGTGCATAGTGTTGGCTGAACCTTGCGTATTGGATTTCTTCGCGCATACTCCACGAAACGTCATAAAAATTTAGGATCAGTTGGCAGAGGTTGCCTCCACACATCCATGATATTTCATGCAAAACGGAGTCTTGTGCATCGAGTTATGACACTCGGACAACAGGGCATGCATGGGGTCGTGCACGGGCCTCGTGTACGCGTGCCCGTGTCCGATTTGGATACTAAAAACGTGTCAAATCGAGATCCGTCTTCAGGAAAGTTATTTCAAATAATCATAGCAATAAATTTGTGAAAACAGAATCACAAACACCAACTTTCAGTTCTAAGCAGCATTTCGTCGAACACGTGTTCCAATGAACCGATACGTGTCCGATATGCCTATTAAACGAATACAAAAATCTACCAAACTTTGTGCACAAGTCTGGGGTACCTATATGGATGCATCTACGAAGAAAAATTGGGGTTAACAAGTGTTTAGAGGGGTTTACCTATTGAGAGTCAATATCTCAATAAAACGAGCCTCCAAACGCGTCGATGCCGATTTCCTCCGGTCCAACGCCTCTGATCCCTCGCTAGCAAGTCTCAAGGAGGTCCCTCTCCTCCCAACGATAACAACGCACTTTGTTTGGGAGGATTTGGATAAGAAAGAGAAAAAAGGACTTTTGGAGAGATTGGAGAATTTTATGGTTTTAAAGAACTTGACGGCTACAATTTTTACACATAAAAAGGGGGGCTGCTGTTTGGCCGGCCAGGGGGTTTGCTTGGGCTAGGTTAGAATTTGCTATGGGCCACTATGCAATTAAAACTCATATGAAGCCCATTAGCAAAAAGGGCAAAAAGGCTACATGTAAAATAGTCTAAAAATGATTTAATTGTTTCCTAATATGGACTAAAGCTCTAATTTAAGCTAAAAAAGATTCTAATCACATTGTTAGTCTTCTAATCAAGGTTGACTAAGTTTAAACCATTTGCTACTACCAAAAACACCAATCAAAGCCACACACCAATCAATTTATTAATAAAAAATAATAATAATAATAATTTAAATTAGCACGCAAAGACTAAAATACCCCTAATTTAGGAAAGTGGTGGTTACAAATCTTACCCCCTTAGAAAATTTCGTCCTCAAAATTTAAGATGGTTGTACTCCTTCTAGGTCAAACCCCTGACAATTAAGGTCAAGAAAATTATATCTAAAACATGCAAAACATGGTCCTGGTGGTCATAATTTCACAGTCTCGAACATGGTCACTGTCACGCCCCAGAACCAGAATACTGGAGAACGGGGGCAGACATAGCCAGCTACGTATATTGAAATAGAATACATCTCAACTATACGGTCACGGCTGTCTAGATATGAGGGTTTACTACAAGCCAACAGTCTCTTAAGGTCAAGCCTATTGTCTCAATCTCAAGCAAGTAATATAATTACAAGATGTATGATCATTAAATATACAATAAAAGGCGTCCCAAATATTATATATCAGCTGATCATGAAGCTAGTCGTACAAAATATTAGGACTAGCAAGAGTTTAAGTCATACATGATCAACCCTAGGATTTGTTAATCATGTTTACAGCCCGTAGGCAGACAGAAAGTAAAAGTGCATCGAGCTAACAGGTGCTCGTCGGCTAAACGCCTCAAAAGAATAAATTTACAATAGAGTGAGCGAAACAAAATAGAAAACCCACTCGTAGCCCGGGTTCCTTCTAGTCGCCACCATTGGGCTGGAAGCTTGGTAGATCCTCGGGAGCTGCTCCGAAATCTGGCCACACAAAACCAGCTGGGTCAACCCCAGAAAGAGCAAGTGCCACAAGGGGGCCACGAAATAAGAACAAAAGCCAGCAATCAGCACAAAAATCTAATATTAAAACTAAAATTACGAAAACATGTCAGGATGATATACGACGAGATAACCATGGAACTATTCCGATAGCCAGGTTACAACCCGTAAACCAAACAAGGACCGGGGTTGTAACCCTTCATCTGAACAGAGCTTGGTTTCCCACCATTTATCGGCAAGATAATAATGTAAGAAATCAAGACAGGAAACAATCTGATACTGGATCAAGACATGCCCGGACTGGTTATACTTCATTCAATCAATCACGGCCAAGCAGATACTACAGCTTACTACTTTAACTAGCTAGGGTTATCACGGGCCTAATTACTAACAAGATGCAGTGAGATTGTTCCACAGCCACAAGCCCTGCAGACCATCCATGCTACCTAGGACGAAAGATTAGGGTTGAATTCAGGTGGGTACACCGTCCAGGAGACAAATGTACCCTTAGGTGACTTAGAGGGTGCAACACTCGACGGTGCGCTGGAAATGTGCCCTACTCGACGACAGGCTACAGATCCCAAGAGCGCCCAGGTAACGGGATTGCCTGTAGCTGTGCCAATCTCTTCATGACTACTGTGTTATTCTAGTTATTAACCTTAATACATTTTAGTAGGTACTTCTGACCGTGGTACTCAGGAGTCCTATCCTAGACATGATGCAAGACTGGACAAGTGGATTAACAAGCAAGCAAGAAGGAACCACCCACGGTGTCAAGGCAAGTCAAGTTAAGCATTAAAATAAATCATGTCAGGGTACTTGTCAGGAGTGCGCCACGACGGGCCACTATCATGTCAGGTTGGTCATGTCAGGAGTGCACCACTACGGGTCACTGTCGTGTTATGCTAGTTCCTTGTCATACCAAGCCATGTACAATAGTCATTCCAAACATATTAAGTAAAATCAAGTTCATGAAAAAAGGCATAAGGATATAAAATGAGCGTAAAATATCTAATAAAATATCAATATACAAGGTCATAGAAAAGCCAAGCTTTAAGGAAATAAAACCAAAACTCCAAGGGTCAAGGGTTAAACAAGGGGTCAGGGCAGCAGCGTACAAAAGTCACGCACGCTGAAAGAGCCGCGTTCGTGAAAGTCACGCACGCTACAGAGCAGTGTGCATAAAAAGTCACGCACGCTCAAGGGAACAGTGTGTGAAAAGTCACGCACACTCAAGGGAACAGTGTGCGTGAAAAGTCACGCACGCTCAAGGGAAAAGTGTGTGAAAAGTCACGCACACTCAAGGGAACAGTGTACGTGAAAAGTCACGCACGCTCAAGGGAATAGTGTGCGTGAAAAGTCACGTACGCTCAAGGGAACAGTGTGTGAAAAGTCACGCACACTCAAGGGAGCAGCTGCGTGAAAAGTCACGCACGCTCAAGGAAACAGTGTGCGTGAAAAGTCACGCACACTCAAGGAGACACGCTTCCAACAGGAAGCGCACTCAAGCCTGCGTACGTAGCGCTAAAGAGCACGCGTAGCTCAGTGTGCGTAGCTAAACAGCTCTGCACACTGCTCACTGTCTTCTCAAAACAGCAAGAACACATGGCTGAAACCAAAACTTCAAAAGTTCATAACTTGGCCATCCGAACTCCAAATCCGGATTTCTAAGGCTCCAACTGGAGTGAAACTGAAAGCTCTTCCACATGGAAACATCAAAACTCACAGAACTCCAACAAAAGTGGATCAAAACATACAAAATCCGAAAATAGGAGAACTTAGATCTACATCAATAGAGGCTCCAAATCATAAAACCCAAGAACTAATGTTGGTCTCCATGGCCTAATCTAGCAAATGGACCAAGAAAATATGGTTCTCATGAAGTGGCAAGATGCACTTGCCTAAGGGTTGGGAAGTTGTGTGGAGGAAGAAGAAGAAGAAATTAATGATGGTTATGAAGAGAGAGAAGAGGTGGGTGGAGTTATAAAAAGGGTGTTGTGGTGTGCTTGAGGGTGGAGCTTAGGGTTAGGGTGTTCCACACATAGACCGAACCAATAAAACCGAGCCAATACCAAACCCAAGTACGAGAAATACCGAAATTCCCACAAGTTGAGAAAAAAATAAAAATACATGCCAAAATCCAGATATGAGTATAAATACGAAATACGGGAAAAATACGGGAAATGAGGGTGACAACTCTACCCACCTTAAAAGAATTCCGTCCTCAGAATTTAATCAAGGAGCTAGAGATTGCCACGACAAGCTATACTAAGCACAAGCAAGCTACACTAAGCAGTTCAATCATACAATCATACAATGCAAGCAAGGAAGGGAAAATGTAAGGCATAAGAAAGACATTATACCTCACGAGTCAAACAGGTAGGGATATCGCGATCGGATGTCGTCCTCACGCTCCCACGTTGACTCACCCCAGAGAGTGATGACCCCAAGCAACACGGACTAATTTAATAGTCTTGTTCTTGAGTATCTTCTCCCTCCGGTCCAATATAGACACGGGCCTCTCCTCATACGAAAGGTTGGTACCAACAACCAATTCCGAATGGTCTAGGATGTGACTCGGGTCCGGAATATACCGTCGTAATTGGGACACATAGAATACATCATGCACCTCACTTAGCGACGGCGGAAGAGCAAGACGATAGGATACATCTCCTACTCGCTCTAGAATATCGAACGGCCCTATATACCTAGGACTAAGCTTTCCCCGTACGCCGAAGCGAATGACGCCGCGGTTAGGCGAGATCCTAAGGAATACATGGTCGCCGATAGCAAATTCTAAGGGACGCCGATGAGCATTGGCCCAATGGCGCTGGCGGTCCTGGGCAACTCGGAGGTGATCTCTGACCTTTCTGACCACTTCAACCGTCTGGGAAATCAATTCGGGTCCGAGCATCTGCCTCTCCCCGACATCGTCCCATGCTAGCGGGGATCTGCACTTCCTGCCATAGAGAGCCTCGAAGGGTGCCATCTGGATACTGGCCTGATAACTGTTGTTGTACGAGAATTCCACCAGGTGCAGATGATTCTCCCATGAACCACCGAAGTCAAGGGTACAGGATCTCAACATATCTTCAAGAGTCTGGATTGTGCGCTCTGATTGATCATCCGTCTGTGGGTGATAAGCTGAGCTGAACTGAAGACGAGTCCCCAAACTCTTCTGCAAGCTGCGCCAAAAGTGTGATGTGAATCTTGAATCCCTGTCTGAGGTGATGCTGACTGGCACTCCGTGAAGCCTGACGATCTGCCTGAGGTACATCTCTGCTAGCTGTGCCGTCGACTGTCCAACTCTGAATGGGAGAAAGTGTGCCACCTTGGCGAGCCTGTCCACAATTACCCAAATAGCGTCTCTGCCGGCCGGAGATCTGGGCAATCCGGTCACGAAATCCATGGTTATATGTTCCCATTTCCATTCTGGGATCGGTAAGGGCTGAAGAAGTCCAGCGGACCTCTGATGTTCAGCTTTAACCTGTTGGCAAACCAAACACCGAGAGACAAACCGGGCTATCTTCCTCTTCATGCCATTCCACCAAAAATGCTGACGAATATCACGGTACATCTTCGTACCACCCGGATGAATAGAATACTGCGAACTGTGGGCTTCTGCCATGACTTCTTGTCTGATATCTCCACTAGGTACACAAAGACGAGTGCCGTGCCGAAGGGTACCATCTTCAAGGATACATAACTCTGGCCTTCTTCCTGCTTCACACTCTGCTCTGAGTCGCTGGATCTTGGAATCTGCTGACTGCGCCATCCGGATACTCTCAACTATGCTGGACTGAACCTGTAGGCTAGCCATCAATGCCACGCTGGTTGGAAGAACCACTTCAATTCCCATCTTCTGAAGATCTGTCAATAATTCTGGTTGCGCCATCAGAAAATAAACTCCGGCTCTCCTGTTCAATGCATCTGCTACAACGTTGGCCTTCCCGGGATGATACTGCAAATCCACATCATAATCCACCAGTAGCTCGAGCCATCTTCTCTGCCGCATATTAAGATCCTTCTGGGTAAAAACATACTTCAGGCTCTTATGATCAGTAAAGATCTCCACTCTATCTCCGTACAAGTAGCGTCTCCACAACTTTAAGGCAAACACTACCGCCGCCAATTCCAAGTCGTGGGTCGGGTAATTCTTCTCATGATCACGCAGTTGACATGAAGCATAAGACATTACCTTTCCATGCTGCATCAAGACACACCCCAATCCTCTGCCTAAAGCGTCGCAATAAACTGTGAATCCTCCGGTCCCATCTGGAAGGGTGAGAATGGGAGCCGTTATCAAACCTCGCTTCAACTTCTCAAATGATTCTTGACACTCTGCTGTCCAAACAAACGGCACATCTTTGCGGGTCAAATGGGTCATCGGCGCTGAAATCCTTGCAAAATCTGAAACGAATCGCCGGTAGTAGCCGGCCAATCCAAGAAAGCTGCGAACCTCTGCCACTGAGCTGGGTACCGGCCATGACTCGATAGCCACAATCTTCTGGGGATCCACTTCCACTCCTCCTCGGGTAATGATGTGACCCAAGTACGAAATACGATCGAGCCAGAACTCGCATTTACTGAACCTGGCGTACAACTGATGCTCCCTAAGCGTCTGAAGGACGACTCTGAGATGCTGCTCATGCTCTGCTTCACTCTTGCTGTAGACCAGGATGTTATCTAGGAACACAATCACAAATTGGTCCAAGTAAGGCATGAAAATGCGATTCATGAGGTCCATGAATACGGCCGGCGCATTGGTCGCTCCAAAGGGCATAACAAGGAACTCCCAATGTCCATACCTCGATCTGAATGCTGTCTTCGGGATGTCCTACTCTCTGACTCTGATCTGGTGGTATCCCGACCGCAAGTCGATCTTCGAAAATACGGAAGCCCCTTTGAGCTGATCAAACAAGTCATCTATCCTCGGAAGAGGGTATTTGTTCTTGATTGTCACCGAATTCAAGGTACAATAATCAACACATAGCCTGGACGTACCATCCTTCTTTTTCACAAGAAGCATCGGGGCTCCCCAAGGCGATCCACTTGCACAGATGAATCCCTTGGTCCTCAGTTCTTCAATCATCTTGTATAAAATCTCCAATTCTGAAGGCGCCATCCTGTAGACTCGCTCTGATACTGGTGCTATCCCGGGAATCAAGTCTATAGTGAACTCAATCTTCCGCTCCGGTGGCATCCCTGGAAGCTCATCTGGAAAGACATCTGGAAACTCTTCAACTATCCGGGGTAACTACACTGCTGCTACTGCCATCCGCAATGCTGGGGTAGATGGCTCCACTGCGCCTCTGGAAAACGAAAACTCTGGCTCGCCGGGGATACTAAAGACAACTCTGCCAATATGGCAGTCTATCCTAGCATACTGGTTCCTCAACCAATCCATGCCTAGGACTACATCATAATCTGCCATAGGAAACTCTATGAATCTAGCGGGGAACTCCCTACCGCTAACTACGATCCGACACGTGGAAAACACTCGATCTACTCCCACAAGACCATTACAAGTAAGTATATTGAGCCTCACTGATAATGACTCAGGCTCCAATCCTATCCGTGTCGCGAATCGTGCAGACATGAATGAATGCGATGCACCAGAATCAAACAATACCGAAGCTGGGAAGGAGTTGACGAGAATAGTACCTGCCACAACCTCACCTGGTGCAACTTCTTCTTCTATAGCCATCATCATGGCCTGACCTCTAGCTGCGGGTCCCCTCTGCTGGAAACCTCTCTGCCTATTCTGGGTCTGAGCTTGGGCTTGTGCATACTGCTGGGGGTGTTGTTGCTGAAATGCCTGAGACTGAGGCGGCAAGGGCCTCGAAGACTGATACTACTGCTGCTGAACTGGTGCTGGGGCTGGTCCCCTCACCGAAGAGCTAGAAGGGTTGGATGCAGATGAACCACCCCTATTCGGGCAAGCCCCAACCCTATGATCTGCTGCTCCACAAGCCAGGCACAATCCCTGCGCCCTGCGATAATCTGCCACTACATGCCCTGGCTTCCCGCAATGAGAACATCCCATCGCGGAAGTCTGCTTCTGCTTCTGCTGCTGCGGGTACGTCGGGGTCGAATGCTGAACCGACGTTACTGAGGCCGCCCGCCTCGGAGTTCCAATGGTCAATCCCCTAGCTGCCGGGGCTGGAGCTGATGATTGGTGCATCTGACTGTGGGACCGCTTCCTACTTCCGGTCCTATCCACGATCCGCTGGGAGGTGTACTCATGCCTCCTAGCTGCTCTCAAGACTGCATCGAACGTCTGGTGCTCGAACTGCTCAATCGCCAACAAGATCTCCAAATGCAGTCCCTGCTGGAACCGCTGGGCCCTATCAAACTCGGTCGCCACCAAGGTGGGGGCAAACCTACTGAGCCTAGAAAACTCTGATGCATAACTGTCGACCGTTCTGCCTCCTTGCTTCAAGTTGGTAAATCTGGTCTGCAGGTCGTACCGAGCCACAGCATCGAAATACTTCGTCTGGAATCTCTCTCTAAACACTGCCCAAGCAATGGGTGCCACTAACCCCATAGCTTGCGCCGCCCACCAACTGCAAGCCAAGTCCAACAACTGCAGGCGTACCACCGCCACCTTCTCATTCTCAGGTGTCCTAGCTGCTTCCAGAATTACCTCGGTATCCTGAAGCCATGCATCCGCGGCAATCGCATCCTCGGTGCCTTCGAAGAAAGGAGGGTTCAATCGCTTGAAGCTGTTCGCCGCCTGGTTCCCTGGATGTCCGCCTCGGGTCAAAGCATCTTGAACTGTCTGGTGCAGGGCGTCGCTTCGACGATCCTGGGAAGCTATCAATGTTCTAATGAGGCCTACTAAGGTACCATCATCTGGCTTTGCGGGCTGGACGGGCCGAACTGGTGACACTCCTCTAGTAGGTATCACTCTGGAGGCGACTCCGGAATGCTGGGCTTGATCTCCAGGTTGCTGCTGGCCCACGGGAGGTGCTTTTCCTTGCTGATCGGCAGGGTCAGGTACAGTACCGCTGAGGAAGACGACACAGGAAAACAATAAGGAAGGACCAGGACAGATCAACGATACAAGCATGTAATCAGGGCAAGAATTTCAGGGATTTGAAAATACGAGCGGAGATCAAGGGCGAATACTGATTGAGACATCTATTCGGTAAACCCTCACATTTCTTGATTGACAAGACCTGCATGGGCCACCACTTAAACCATGTCACGCCCCAGAACCAGAATACTGGAGAGCGGGGGCAGACATAGCCAGCTACGTATATTGAAATAGAATACATCTCAACTATACGGTCACGGCTGTCTAGATATGAGGGTTTACTACAAGCCAACAGTCTCTTAAGGTCAAGCCTATTGTCTCAATGTCAAGCAAGTAATATAATTACAAGATGTATGATCATTAAATATACAATAAAAGGCGTCCCAAATATTACATATCAGCTGATCATGAAGCTAGTAGTACAAAATGTTAGGACTAGCAAGAGTTTAAGTCATACATGATCAACCCTAGGATTTGTTAATCATGTTTACAGCCCGTAGGCAGACAGAAAGTAAAAGTGCATCGAGCTAACAGGTGCTCATCGGCTAAACGCCTCAAAAGAATAAATTTACAATAGAGTGAGCGAAACAAAATAGAAAACCCACTAGTAGCCCGGGTTCCTTCTAGTTGCCACCATTGGGCTGGAAGCTTGGTAGATCCTCGGGAGCTGCTCCGAAATCTGGCCACACAAAACCAGCTGGGTCAACCCCAGAAAGAGCAAGTGCCACAAGGGGGCCACGAAATAAGAACAAAAGCCAGTAATCAGCACAAAAATCTAATATTAAAACTAAAATTACGAAAACATGTCAGGATGATATACGACGAGATAACCATGGAACTATTCCGATAGCCAGGTTACAACCCGTAAACCAAACAAGGACCGGGGTTGTAACCCTTCATCTGAACAGAGCTTGGTTTTCCACCATTTATCGGCAAGATAATAATGTAAGAAATCAAGACAGGAAACAATCTGATACTAGATCAAGACATGCCCGGACTGGTTATACTTCATTCAATCAATCACGGCCAAGCAGATACTACGGCTTACTACTTTAACTAGCTAGGGTTATCACAGGCCTAATTACTAACAAGATGCAGTGAGATTGTTCCACAGCCACAAGCCCTGCAGACCATCCAGGCTACCCAGGACGAAAGATTAGGGTTGAATTCAGGTGGGTACACCATCCAGGAGACAAATGTACCCTTAGGTGACTTAGAGGGTGCAACACTCGACGGTGCGCTGGAAATGTGCCCTACTCGACGGCAGGCTACAGATCCCAAGAGCGCCCAGGTAACGGGATTGCCTGTAGCTGTGCCAATCTCTTCATGACTACTGTGTTATTCTAGTTATTAACCTTAATACATTTTAGTAGGTACTCCTGACCGTGGTACTCAGGAGTCCTATCCTAGACATGATGCAAGACTGGACAAGTGGATTAACAAGCAAGCAAGAAGGAACCACCCACGGTGTCAAGGCAAGTCAAGTTAAGCATTAAAATAAATCATGTCAGGGTACTTGTCAGGAGTGCGCCACGACGGGCTACTATCATGTCAGGTTGGTCATGTCAGGAGTGCACCACTACGGGTCACTGTCGTGTTATGCTAGTTCCTTGCCATACCAAGCCATGTACAATAGTCATTCCAAACATATTAAGTAAAATCAAGTTCATGAAAAAAGGCATAAGGATATAAAATGAGCGTAAAATATCTAATAAAATATCAATATACAAGGTCATAGAAAAGCCAAGCTTTAAGGAAATAAAACCAAAACTCCAAGGGTCAAGGGTTAAACAAGGGATCAGGGCAGCAGCGTACAAAAGTCACGCACGCTGAAAGAGCCGCGTTCGTGAAAGTCACGCGCGCTACAGAGCAGTGTACGTGAAAAGTCACGCACGCTCAAAGGAACAGTATGTGAAAAGTCACGCACACTCAAGGGAACAGTGTGCGTGAAAAGTCACGCACGCTCAAGGGAACAGTGTGTGAAAAGTCACGCACACTCAAGGGAACAGTGTGCGTGAAAAGTCACGCACGCTCAAGAGAACAGTGTGCATGAAAAGTCACGTACGCTCAAGGGAACAGTGTGTGAAAAGTCACGCACACTCAAGGGAGCAGCTGCGTGAAAAGTCACGCACGCTCAAGGGAACAGTGTGCGTGAAAAGTCACGCACACTCAAGGAGACACGCTTCCAACAGGAAGCGCACTCAAGCCTGCGTACGTAGCGCTAAAGAGCGCGCGTAGCTCAGTGTGCGTAGCTAAACAGCTCTGCACACTGCTCACTGTCTTCTCCAAATAGCAAGAACTAATGTTGGTCTCCATGGCCTAATCTAGCAAATGGACCAAGAAAATATGGTTCTCATGAAGTGGCAAGATGTACTTGCCTAAGGGTTGGGAAGTTGTGCGGAGGAAGAAGAAGAAGAAATTAATGATGGTTATGAAGAGAGAGAAGAGGTGGGTGGAGTTATAAAGAGGGTGTTGTGGTGTGCTTGAGGGTGGAGCTTAGGGTTAGGGTGTTCCACACATAGACCGAACCAATAAAACAGAGCCAATACCAAACCCAAATACGAGAAATATCGAAATTCCCACAAGTTGAGAAAAAATAAAAATACATGCCAAAATCCAGATACGAGTATAAATACGAAATACGGGAAAAATATGGGAAATGAGGGTGACAGTCACTATACTATCTAGCACATCACAAGAAAATCCTGACAGGTACTAATAAAATCACACAACAAGATGGGAAAGAAGAATATGAAGGACAGACCTGCTAACCCATCACCTGCAACATCGGTCTCCTCGACCCTCAGTGCAAAAGCTCCACCCTTCTAGTGTTGGGTATGGTACTGTGCTACAGGTGGCCTAGCTCCATCTCTCTGACCCTGTGCTCCACCAAATGGGGGTGCCGAGGGGCAATCCTTTATCTAGTGAGCGTCGGATCCACAAAATAGGCAAACCTTCAACCTTCTCCTACATGATTCCCAAATGTGTCCCGGCTTCTTGTGGTAGGCACAACTCTGCATCATCTAATCCTGACCTCGAGGCTGATGCTGTGCTTGCTGAACTCGAGCTGGTGCTTACATCTGCTGAGGCTGGTGCACTACCTTCTGCACAAAGGGACGTTTTCCACTCCTACTGGCCCCTCCTGAATCATCCCGACTCCTCTTGGATTTGAGCTCCAAGTCATCCTCTCCTACCATGGCTCCTGCCAATATCTGCTCACAGGTCGCATCTCTGTCACTCTTGGTCAAGGACTTTACTTCCTTGATCGAGCACTTCCTGAACCTCCTAGCCTTCGCCGTCTCGCAAAGGCCCTCAACGAATATTCCCAGGTGGCAGAATTCTCCGGCATACTCCTCTACTGTCTGATTCCCCTGAACCAGGTTTTCGAACTGCGTCTCTAAAGTGCCAAGTGTTGTGTCCGGGAAGAAGTTCTCCTTAAAGAGCTTCTTGAAAGCCTCTCATGTCTGCCCCTCTGTACCAACTCTAGGGTCGATCTGGTACCATGTGCGGGCAAGGTCCTACATCTAGCTGCCTGCTGCCTCTATCTGAATCCCAGCTGGTATCTGTGCGAGGCGAAAGATCTCCTCTATATGCTCGATCCAGTCGTCGGCATATAGAATACCCTGAGTACCCTTGAAGTCTCGCGACGCATCTTCTAAAAGTCCTGAATGCCCGGGGTCCTCTGCTGGTAATATTGTATCTGCCCTCCTTACGGCTGGGCTGTCACCTTTTCTACTGCTACCATGGCCAGCTGATGGGCATTGTCAATGCCCTGCTTCATATCTTTCGACTGGCACAGTTGAGCCTCCATCAGCTGCTGGAAGAAAGAAAAGAACTGCCCCACATCAACTATCCCCTGAGGCGGTGGCGATAGCATCTCCTGAATCCCCGGGGTAGTCCTCAGAATCAGTAGAGGAGCACCCACAAAAGCTGCAGACACTTCCACTGAGCAGGAATGAGAGGTGTTGTGATTCCACCATATGTCTTAACTGGACAAGAAGTGGCAGACCTCTCAGTGGTGTCTGCTGCTACAGAGCGTTGAGATCGTTTTCTGCACCATCCTGAAGACAGATCAAAACAAGAATCAAATTTTGGAAAAGAAGCGATATAATCGAAGGAGGACAATTTATTTTAAGGAAGGCAATTATTAGCAAGAAGATATAGATGGCAAGAATTTGATCAAAAAAATTTCCTAACTGTGATTGAGTACCCCTCCGCTAAAGCTTATTTCTTAATTCCTATCATAGGCTCGTAGCAGTACAACTAAGTCGTCGTACTACCACGATATCGCACCAATGCGAATCTTACCTGCATGGGCTACCACTAAAAATATGTCCCAATCCGCATCCAGTATAAGGGTACAAGTACGTAACAATACCCAGCCTACGCCACGGAATCGGCAGTAGAACCTTGTTCTAGGTCACTATCTAAAACAACTCACGCAATTATATAATGTACTTGTCTTAAATCTCAACTTCAAATAGAGGACAAGTATAGAAATAATATAACTCAATCACAGTCTAAGCACGATAGGATAACACAGAATTCTATAACTAAAAGAAAACAAATAGAAGCTAATAAATGATAATATCTCAAAACAACTCAAAACCAAGTCAAGTCTCAAATTATTATAATTCAAGTTCTAAACATGACTTCTATAGCAAGTCTACTATACTAGTCTTTCGATCACTCCTGAGAGTTAGGGCCAAAGGTAGCTAATCCCTTTCCAGATCTATAGCAAGTAGGACATGTATCCTCAGGACTATCATCTGTAATATTTTCAACAGGTCCAGTCAGGATAGGAATGAATACATCTCATCAAGAAAATCCAAGTAAATGGCAAAGACTATAAGACAATTATAGACAGTTATGTTGATGAAGCATGGGAGTTTTAGACAGTTTAAGATGTAAAGTAACAGTTCAAAATAAGACAAGTAAATACTGTGAAACAGAAGATCATGTCAATGAAGACTGTAAATAAAAGCTAGTTGAACTAGAATAATGTGATATGAGTCCAGGTGATACACTGTAGGTCAAGTGTGATTTTAATCAATGATTCAAGTAAGGTGATTCTTGTAATGATCCTTGTGATGATTCTAGTAAAGATTCTTGTGGTAATTCTAGTAATAATTCTAGACAATACTCAAAGGTATATTTTAAAATACTGAGATCGACATGTGAACGGCTAGGGGTAATCTGGCACATCGCACACTAGCCAAGTGTGGGATGGCTATCATTCTTGTATAATTCACAGGGAGGTGGATCAAGTATTTGGAAATATTTACATGTTTACTCAAGTATTTTCCCGCCCAAGTAGTATGAGTGAATCCATAACACGAAACGTAAATCGAAAATAAATCTAGCCATAACATGAAGGTGCTTGTAGGTGATTCTTGTAATGGTTCTTGTAATAGAGGCTAGACAAGTAAGGTGTGTATGTCGTATACATAAATTCTAGAAATATCAATCCGTGTTTTAACAGAGAATCAAATAGAACTTACTAGAACTGAAATATAGAAATCGACAAGTAAATGAAAGAACTATCAGAGAATGTACTCGCCTGTTACCCTGAGTGACTGATGAATATAGATGTCCGAATCGGAGTCACAATGTCCTATTTAGAGCAACCATAAGTTACAAAGTGTCTAATATAAAATAAGAGGAATTATAATGCATTCTAAATGATTCTAGATCATTTTGGGTCAAAGTCAACCTTTGGTCAACCATTCTAGTTAAACAAGATCAAAGTCAACCCTTGGTCAACTCTGGTCAACCATTCTGGTCAAACTAGGTCAACCTAAGTTAACTAGTCAATTAGTCTAAGTTTAAGTCAAACTTAAGCTATCTAGTCATATCAAGTCCATTTGAGTTAATTTAGATCAAGTTTGACCCAAAGTTGACTTTTGTCAACTTGGTCAACTTCCTAGTCAACTGTGCCAAGTTAGGCCTATTGGGTCATTTCTGAGCTGACTCACTAATCCCTAGGCTATTTTTCTATATAACATAGCTATATATATATATATATATATATATATATATATATATATATAAAATATATATATATATATATATATATATATATATATATATATATATAACATTCAAAATATATATATATATATATATATATATATATATATATATATATATATATATATTTTATATATATATATATATATATATATATATATATATATATATATAAATATATATATATATATATATATATATATATATATATATAACATTCAACAATTTTATCTTCAACTCCCACCTTTCCCCCCTCCCGTTCAGCGACAATACATTCACCTGGTGCAACATGCAGGAAGGCGATCGCCGTCAATACTCCCGCCTTGACAGAGCCCTAACAAACGTCAACTGGCATGGTATGGGAACCACCACCAAGCTCTACCACCTTAACACCACCGAATCAGACCACGCCCCCTTCTTGTGGGTATCACCTGCACCGCCGGCCAGAACAATAAGAGCTTCTTCTTCCTGGACTTTTAGAACAAACACCCACATTCTTGGCCATTGTCACAGATGCTTGGAACAGCGTGACCTTCCCCGACCCTCTCACTCGGGTGGCCAACAAACTCAAGGCTACTAGGAAAGCTCTAACTATCTGGAGCAAGCAGGCCTATGGGGACATCTTCCAGGCTATTTGTGAGGCAGAGGATGATGTCAACCGTGTTGAGATCAGATTTATGACTGACAGATCGCCTACTGCCCGAACCGCGCTTAATCTCACCAAAGCTATCCTCAAATTTTGGCTGAAAATCAAAACAGATTTTTGGAAGCAGAAGGCGAGACTAAAATGGGACAGCGAGGGAGACAACAACTCGAGCAACTTCCACGCCTGCGTCAATGGCCGCAGACAGAAACTCACGCTTCACCATATAGCCAACGTAAATAGGAACATCATCAATGAGCAAAGGGGTATTCAGGAGGTGGCTATCGATTTCTTCTCCAAACTATTCTCCAAGGTGACGGTTATCAGGGACGACGTCTTCCTGGAAGAGATACCACACCTTATTGTAGAAACATAAAAAAGAAGAGAAAAATGATCCATACGGCCAAGGAGCCGTATGCGGCTCAGGAGTCCCATGCGGCTCAAACACATAGGCAGCTCGAGTGGACTCCATACGGCCCGTAGAGGGAAGCCACGTGTCTTTTTAGAACGGCTGTACCCTGCGTCATTCAAACATAATTAATGCTCTGACGGCTGACAGCTGACAGCTGACAGCCCTGACGTAAAGTGGTCATGATGACTGACACACGAGCACTATCTTTCTAGGGAACTGGAGAAAATCTTCACAGCTTCGAGGCAAGTTTATGCGGCCAGACTAGACGAGTTCACGCGGCCAGTACAGAGAAACCTATGCGGTTCAATCATGAAGGTCCCCCATGCGGCTCGGCCATGAAGAAATCCATGCGGCTCAACCATGAAGACTCTCATACAGCTCGGCCATGAAGACCCCCATGCGGCTCGGTCATGAACATATTCATGCGGCTCGGTCATGACAACCTTCATGTGGTTCGAGTATAGAGACTATTCATGCGGCTCGGTCATGAAATCTTTTATGCGGCTCGGTCATAACGACCTTCATGCAGCCCAAATATGAATGCTCCGCATGCGGCTCAACAAGGATGACAGGACACGTGTCCTAAAGATAATCAAATTTTGGGTCAGATCCCAATAATTTGGGACACGTGGCAAGAGAATGAATTAAATTGATTCATTTATATTTGCGGACATCAGCAAATCATCATGATGGGGATTTATTGCAATCAATATTAATTACTAATATGATTTGGCATAATCCTCATTAATGGCCCCGATTCTTCACGCTCAAGATTAATGGCCCAAATTGATTATTTACCAGGCCGCCGCAACTTGAAGAATGGGCAATCATTACAAACCCTAATGATGCCCCTCATTATTATAAATAGCAAGGTGCTATTCTCTTGCAAGAGGACGCTCCTCCAATAATCAGAGAGAAAAATACACAGAGATCAATCCAGAGAGAGAGAAGCCAGAAGAGCAATACGAGGAGAGCAAGAAGAGCATTTCTTCGTCAATGCCAAGCATCTCGTTACAGGAGCCAAGGCTACGTCCGATCGTCCAAGGAGTAAGGCAGAGTTGCCGTCACTTTCCCGAGCCTCTACCGTCACCCCCCAGAATCAAAAATAAATAATTGTACTTCGATTGTTGTACCTAGGTTTTCGTCCCTAGGCTTTCTTTGTACTAGTGAGTTTGTAACGTGAAATAAAAGTCCAGTCCTCCCATAAAACTGTTCTGCTTTTTTATATTTCATGGCAAACACGATGGCGAATCTGCTGGAGACAAACTTCTCCACGGCTGAGGAGTTGGTGACGCAGTCGGATGCAGCCAAGCTTGGCTCCACGCAACAGAAGATGGTCGTCCGTCTCGACCAACAGGCGTTTGAAGAAATGCTTTCCGACAAGATCGCTGGCCCGCTCCAGAAGCGAGCCCGCAAAAAGAAGGCCCGCAAGGAGTGGAGACCCCGATCATTCGTTCCTACCGAAGCTCTTGTAGAGATACCCTATGTCGCTCAAGACGGCAGAGAAGACTCTCCTGCGGCTCCACTTCAGACCATAGACGACTCTGCTGTCCCCAAGTCCGGCAGAAGAAAATATTATGATGCTGGACTTACAGGGGCAAAGAGGAACTCTATGCAATCTGAGCCGCATAAGGACGCTAGCCGCATGAAGAAAACTCATGCGGCTACATCCGCCAGCCGTATGAAAAAAGCTCACACGACTACATCTGTCAGCCGCATAGCTTATGTGGCTACAGTTGCCAACCGCATGGATGAAACTTATGCGGTTACTGAAGTCAATCGCTTACAGAAAACCCATGCGGCCACAATTGCCAACCGCATGCGGCCAGCCTGCACGGTCGTGACTCCTAGTCGCACAAGAACAACTCATCCGACAGCTAAAGACAGTCGCATGCAGACAGCCTGCACGGCTTCCAATCCTAGCCGCATAGCATCTGTTCTACGCTTTTCTCG
This sequence comes from Iris pallida, assembly GCA_029216955.1. Classification (NCBI taxonomy): domain Eukaryota; kingdom Viridiplantae; phylum Streptophyta; class Magnoliopsida; order Asparagales; family Iridaceae; genus Iris; species Iris pallida. The sequence continues at coordinate 41,456,928 of JANAVB010028818.1, read as the reverse complement.
ATCAGTCTTCGACCGTCTCTCATGCGGTCCTGACCCTGATGGTTCTCTGGATGATAAGCCAGACTCTGTGGTATCCAACTTGGACTCTTCCTATTACGCACCCGTAAGTGCTAAAAGGAAGAAGTTTAGGGCAACGTGGGCTCACCAAGCCCAGTCAGCTGCCCCAACCTCTGACTATCGGAGCGTTCTGCTGATTATCACGCAGGCCTCTAATAGAAAGTTGTATAAGGCTACTCGTACCATGCCCCCTGCGGCCAATGGGCAGGATAGTCATTAAGCATCTCCCAATAACGAACGAAGGCAAGTATACTAGCTACCTTCGAATTAGGGAGCAGGCGGGAGGCCTACACACTCACGTGCCCGGAATTCTCGAGCCAGCAAAGCAAGTGACTTGCGTGAGGCCATCCTCCACAAACGCAAGGAAAGAGAAGATGCATCGGGGTGCAAAGAGTCCTCCCACGAACGTCACTGTACCCAAGTCATCGTCAACTGCTGCTGCAATAGCACAATGATACAAGAAGACCGACAGTCTGTCTTTCAAAGACTGCAACATCCGTCTTCAGAAGATAAGGCACTACCCATCGTCTCCTGCAACTCTGCTCGGAAAGTCCCCGTTGATGGAAGGGGGAAGAAGACGAATGTTCCCAGCCCGAAGATCTCAACCACTGCGACTAAAAGACTATCGTCTAAGCGGGTGCCCACCATCGAAGTTTTCTAAGGTACTCGCTCTAAGACGAAATCTGCTACAGTGGAGGATTCGTCGTCTATAACGCAGGGGGTTGCTGGGGCTGGGGGTAGCACCCCTCCGAGCCTCCACAGCAACCCAATGTTCTAAGAAGACGAGCCGGGGGAGACAACTCTTCCATCGGACGTAGCAAATCTCGATGTCCCCGAGGACGTCCACAACTCCCATGACGAGGCGAACATGGAGACTGGGGGTACTGTTCCTTCCGAATCTGAGTCAGAAAGGAATATACCTACATACACCGATGATTTCTCGCTACAGGGATACGATTCAGAGGGCACTTCCTCCACCGCTCCGTCTATCCCTCCTCATGTAAAGACAGTATTCATGACAGTCAGCAACCAAGGTGGTTCCAGTGATCGCCAGTGCATCGAAAGTCTCGAAGCCATATTGCTTGCTTTGGTCAAGTCTGTAGACTAGATCAAAGCGGCCCTTCCAACTCTCCAAGGAGGGACGCCTGGCCAAACAAGCGTGGGTCTCGCGGTCAATACGGACTCGAATTCGGCGGCGCCAAACCCGGGCAACAATCCTCCGGAAACAACGGCCCCCACCGCCGTAGACAAAGCACGTGAAGCAAGAAGAGAGGTCCAGGAGCTCCGAGCCATGTTCCACGCTCGAAAAAACTCTCAAGACCTCAGAATACGGCAACCGTACCCTGCTGCATGGAGGGATGTTCTATTTCCACCTAGATATAAGTCGTTCAATATCAATCCTTATGATGGCAAGACCTCGGCAAGTCGGTACATCACTTACTTCGAGGTCACCACCGACCATCTGTCCCATGACGATGCCATTCTCATACGATTATTCATCGGGGCGTTGGAAGGAGTCGCCTTCGACTGGTATCGCAACCTGCCAGACAACTGTATCCACTCCTTCACCGGTTTCAAGCACATGTTCTTGGAGAGATTCTACGAAGTAGGGCAGGACATCACCGTGTCCACCCTCATGGACGTCGTCCAAGGGGAGATAGAGCTGACAAGGAACTACATCGAGTGGTTTCGCCAAACTGCCATGAAGTTGCCCTCTGGAAATCCAGATTCCTCCTTGATTGAAATTTGCCAAAAGAGACTCCTCCCGACAATCAGTCTCTGGATGGGCAAAAGTCAATTCAAGGACTGAAAGACGTTCATCATCAGCGCCACAAGCGCCAAAGAACGATTGAAGAAGGCTCGCCAACTGGGATTGCATATCTCGGATGGAGAGAACAAGGGCAAGCGTCCCAACAACGATAATGGGGATAGCCCCTCCAATAATCGGAACAGCAGGGGAAAGCAGGCTATGGTGGCCAATATGGCACAGAAACCTGAGCCAAAGCCGGCAGACAAACAATGGCCGCAAATCACGTACTCTTTCGAAGACGGTCACGTCAAGCCCATCTTGGACATGCTCATACAAGGGGACAGAATTCAGCTTCCTCCACCAAGATGGGAACCGCGGCCTGCAGAGATGGAGAACCCAAAGTACTGCTATTATCATCGCTACGTCCACCATGCTACACACGACTGCTACCAGCTAAAATGATACATCCAAAATCTCATCGATTTGAACACTTTGGTCATCGATTTCGAAGAGGTAACGGTGGAAGCCAATATGGTGTCAATACAATTCGGCAGCTTCCCTCCGACGGAAACTCAAGACGGGGTGGTCCCCATCCCTCTGGCGACAATAGAGATTGCTAATCTTCTACCTCCCCGAGATCAGGCTGCTAGTCTAGTGCCCCTCACCACATCAGGAGGGAAGATCATGTGGATCCATCCAGACTTGGTATCGGAAGTGACTCGGCCCATATCGTCTTCTATCTGCAAGAAAACGAATGAAAAAATTAGATCCTGCTGCACAATCTCGGCAGACATCGAAGAAGCTACAACCGTCGTCATGCGGTCTGGGGCGCAATCCCAACCTGTGGTTGACAATCCAGCTGAAGATCATCAACCCACTACAACTGATGCTCCGGGACCGGCTCAGCCTTCGACGATCGACAAGCCTAGGCCGAGGGAGGCTCGCTTCAACAAATCCCTCCAAAATGAGGCAGCCCAAGGGCTGGAGAGGCCCTACAACTTCGACATCTTGGCACAATTGGCCAACACACCGGCCAAGTTGTCATTATACGAGCTCCTGAGACTCACCAAGGATGTTCGTACGGCTTTGAGCGATGCACTCCAAAATGCCGACGCATACCTGGCTCAATCCAACCTCACCGGGGAGGACCCGCCTGCAGATCTCCAAGACAGCGCCTGCATGGGAGCTATGCCCAACATCGTCTTCACTTCGCAGGATATGCTCATCAAAACTAATCTGCACGATCGCCCACTATACTATACTGGATACATCGGCGACGTAATGGTGGATCGGATGCACATTGATCCTGGCTCTTCCATAAGCAATATCCCGAAGGGTCTGCTACATCATCTCTGCATCCTAATGCATCGCCTGACGCCTACAAGCACCGCCATCAACGGTTTCAACTCGGGCAGGAGCTACCCAATTGGGAAGATTCGTCTGAAGTATCAAATTGGTGACCTCCAATCCGAAGTCACCTGCTACGTCATCGATGTAGACACTTCTTACAACATCCTCTTAGAGCGCCCATGGATACACAATTATATGATCGTGCCTTCCATGCTGCACCAGTGCTTCAAATATGTCGACAAACACGGCTTCGTGAGGACAGAATTTGCTGATATCGATCCCTTTAAAGGGGTCGAATCTTACTACTCAGACTCCTGCCTGTACGAAAAATCAAAGAAGCATCTTGGTGAAGGAGATGTACAAGCTAGTATCGAGACAGCCATAGGATCCGAAGAGCCTCTGATGATCCACCTCCAAGCTCGCAAACCGGGCAGGTCTGTATCCCTTACCGCCACTCTGCGTAAGGACGCAATCAGCCTCTCGGCACAAGAAGATCAGATGATAATCCGGCTGCCAAGGTCTGGCCAAGTGCCAAGATCCACAACGGGGCCACTAACAATCAGACTGCCGAGAGTCGGTCAGCCCCAAACGGAGAAGCTCAATCCCTCCGACAAGCCACTGACGATACGCCTTCCCAAGAAGGGTCGTCACCCCGATGTAAGGTCTGACACTTCTAGCGAACCAGCCACTCCTCGCCCCACATCGAGTACCAAACTGGGGGTCGCTAGTCTGCCAACAATTCCATGCTCAGCTCCATCAACTGAACCACTGACGATCAAGCTCCCCAGGTCATCCTCTCAGTCTTGATTCACACAGGGGGTAGCCGAAGAGGAACCGGAGTTAGCCAAGTATGTGGCTGCCCATACTGATGTTCCCTCCGCACATGATGTAATCCCCCTAAAAAAGATACCTTACTTTATCAATAAAGGGCTATCTTTGCACTACCTCGAGCTTAATAAGATTTGTACAATGTACGCTATGGAACACGGTATAGGCACTCACCTACACACAGGTGATAAATGTCTACACCATAATCCAGCTTACTCCAGCAGAAGACGCTTACCGAATAATCGAAGGAGGGGACCATCCAATCATCTTCGGCCGGAAGGACGACCCGCATCCCTTCACCATAGAAGAAGTCGACCTTGGATCGGATGCCGGGAGACTACCTCTGTATCTTTATAGCCCCCAATCTAAATATCTCATGCAGAAACAGAGGTATGATCTAGAAACGACATCGAATTTGAACTACGGTATGGGACGACGATTACCTTTGAAGCCTCCGGTCCCGGTTGGCAAACCACGGGACTACTATAGCAAGACTCGATGTGGATTAGGGTATGTAACACCAACGACGACCCCTGAAAGTTTAGATGAAGAATGCGACTGGCATTCATATTCGACCGGGTCACAAACTTCTGACTCGGATACCAGCATCGGAGACGTATTCAGACAAGTCCTGTCAGTCAACATGGCATTCGCCAACGCTTATGAAGAAGATGAAGACATCCCGAAAATCTTTGAGCTAGAGCCGTGGGCCCAACAGCTAGATAAACAATGGGAAAAGCGTTTCGAGCAAAGAGAACCTCCTACCGAGGATAAGGTCATACAAGTTAATCTTAGTGATGAAGCCTCCCCGAAACTAATCTTCATTAGCCAGAGTCTGACAGATGAGGAGCGAGAGTCGCTGCTCCAACTCGTCAAAGAGTATATCGATGTATTTGCCTGCAGCTATGAAGATATGCCCGGATTGGACCCCGAGATCGCACTCCACAAACTTAATATTAGTCCGGATGCAAAACATGTCAAGCAACAGCAAAGACGATTTCGTTCCGATGTAATGAATGCTATTGAAGCCGAGGTCAACAAACTGATAGCCAGCGGCTTCATTCGTGAAGAGCAGCATCCAGACTGGGTAGCCAACATCGTACCAGTTCTCAAGAAGAACGAAAAGATTCGAATATGCATTGACTTTCGGAATCTGAATGAGGCATGCCCTAAAGATGAATTCCCTCTCCCTATCACAGATATTATGATCGACAATACCTACGGCTTCGAACGTATGTCCTTCATGGATGGCATCTCAGGATACAACCAGATCAAGATGTTCCCTGACGACAAGAAGCACACATCATTCTGAACACCAATTGGTACATATTGCTATACCGTTATGCCTTTCGGTTTAAGGAATGCTGGCACCACTTACCAGAGAGCAATGAGCGTCATCTTTACAGACCACTTGCGCAAGACAGTGGAATGCTACGTTGATGACATCGCCGTCAAAAGCCGTTCGAAGGAAGATTATCTGCAAGATCTCAGGACAGTGTTCGACCTAATGTGAGCACACAACTTAAAGATGAACCCTACGAAATCATTCTTGGGTGTCTCCAGCGGGAAGTTCCTGGGTTTCGTCATCACTTCTCAGGCCATTCATATCGACCCCGAGAAAACAAAGGCAATCATGGAGATGGGTCCCCCGAGAAATCTCTGCGAACTCCGAGGCCTCCAAGGCAGGCTAGCTTACATCAGGAGATTCATCTCTAATCTCTTCGGACGATGTCAACCATTCACCCATCTCATGAAGAACGGAGTCTCTTTTGTATGGGATGAGGAATGCCAGCGCGCTTTCGACAGCATCAAAGAATATTTGTCGAACCCCCCAGTCCTGGTAGCTCCTGTTGCCGGGAAGCCACTCCTGCTCTATGTGCGAGCGATGGAACATTCTCTTGGTGCTCTGTTGGCACAGAACAATGATGCGGGCCACGAACAAGCTATATACTACCCCAGTCGAAAGATGATTGTGCCAGAATACCGATACACGGCCGTAGAGAAGGAATGTATCGCTCTTGTGTTCGCCATCCAGAAGACGCGACACTACGTCACGGGACAAACCATCCACGTAATATCGCGGATCAACCCCCTCAGGGTCCTCATAACCAAACCTGGGGCACTTAGCTCTCGCCTTGCTACCTGGGCGATATTACTATCACCATACCACATGATCTTCGTCCCGTAAAAAGCTGTTAAAGGCCAGGCTCTGGCAGACTTTCTAGCAGCCCATCCAGGTTCGGAGACGACTAGGGTATATGAAGAAATACCGGATGAGGTCACCAGTTCAAATGTAGTCTCCCATGATGCCATCTGGCGAATTTTCTTCGACGGCGCTTCAAGAACAGGCAATATCGTCGCTGGAGTTGGAGTGGTGCTGATTTCTCCCTCCGGCTTGGTGATCAATCGGGCCTACTCACTCACAGAGCCTTGTTCAAATAATGTGGCCGAGTACAATGCCTTGGTCATTGGCCTCCGGCTTGCGAAGGAGCTGGGGGTAGAGTATCTTGAAGCATACGGCGACTCACAGTGAATTATCAATCAGATTCGGGGGTCGTACGAGGTCCTCCACGAAGACATGATCCCGTATCATCAAATAACAATCGACATCATCTCGTCTCTGGGAGGATTCTTTATAGAACATGTTTCCAGACTCCAGAACATTGAGGCTGTTGCCCTAGCTGGTTTGGCCGCTTCCCTAGCTGTTCCAAATTACGCTCGTCATCAGGTCGACATAATAGGCCGTGAACTGGTCTGTCCTAAGGATAACGTTCTATGCATTAAAAGCTACTCCGCCCTTTCACTCGACGAAGCACCAGACTGGAGACAGCCGTTCATCGACTTCGTAGTATACGACATCCTGCCAGAGAATCCGAAGGAAGCTACTTCTATCAGAAGACGTTCTCTCATATTTTTCTATGATACGGTGACAAAAATGCTGTATCGCCGATCCTATGATGGGTTGCTGCTTCGGTGTCTATCAAATACAGAAGCCAAGGAAGCCGTGCACGAGGCCCATGATGGTGTCTGCGGAGACCATCAACCTGGCCTGAAACTGCAAGATCGCCTTAGCCGAATGGGCTATTACTGGCCCACGATGGTTGCAGACGCAATAGATTATACACGAAAGTGCAAAGCCTGCCAAATCTACGCCGACTTCATACACCAGCCATCTGAATTCCTACATCCGACTGTGGCCTCCTGGCCATTTGAAGCATGGGGTATGGACATCGTCGGCCCAATTACCCTACCTTCGTCCAGAGGACACCGATTCATACTCGCAATCACCGATTACTTCTCTAAATGGGCGGAAGCCATCCTATTGGCAGAGGTGAAAACTTCAAACGTGATCATCTTCCTTAAGCATCATGTCATCTACCGCTTTGGACTGCCCCGAAGGATCATTCACGACAATGGGCCACATTTCGCAAGCCACGCATTTTATCGGTTCTACGACAAGCACCGAATTCAGAACATTGCTTCGACACCCTACAACCCAGCAGCCAACGGGTTAGCAGAAGCATTCAATAAAACAATAATCAAGCTACTCAAGAAATTCGTGTCCTCTAACAAGCGCGACTGGAACGAGAAGCTCGGCGAATGCTTATGGGCGTATCGCACCACAGTTCTAACAGCCACCGAGAATACACCATTTTCCTTGGTGTACGGGAGTGAGACAGTTCTCCCATTAGAGACTCAGATCTCCTCACTCTGCGTCGCCCTCAAACATCAGTTGACGATAGAAGAAAACCACTATCGCCGACTACAGGAATTGGTGGCCCTAGACGAGAAACGCCTGTTAGCTCAACAGCGAATCGAACTATATCAGGCCAGAATCTCTGGAGCTTTCAACAAGAAGGTCAAGGTCAGAACATTCCAATTAGGCGATCTCGTTCTGGCGGTTCGGAGGCCGATGGTTATGATGCATAAAACTGCCGGTAAATTCTAACCAAAATGGCAAGGCCCGTTCATCATCGAAGCTGTATTCTCCAACGGCGCCTACCGCCTCACAAAATAAAATAGAGACTTGCTCATGTTGCCCATCAATGGCAAGTTCCTGAAGAAGTATTATGTCTGAAACAAAATCCTCGTGACATCTCAGAGTGTCGAGTTATGTACCTCCCCGTACCACTGAACTTATATTCTGGTTCCATACATAGAGTCATGTACCCGCTGGCCCCTCTGAACTTATTCCCACATTTTTTATACAATGAGTCATGTACCCGCTGGTACCTCTGAACTCATTCCCATATTTTCTAATCATACGAGTCATGTACCTGCTGGTACCTCTGAACTCATTCCCACATTTTCCAGTCATAAGAGTCATGTACCCGCTGGTACCGCTGAACTCATACTCATATTTTCCAGATCAACGAGTCACGTACCCGCTCGTACCGCTGATCTCACACTCACCATTCTCTAGATTCTCGAGTCATATACCTTCGCGTGCCGCTGAACTCACATCCACAACATCCCAGATTATCGAGTCATGTGCCCGCTGGTGCCACTGAACTCACACTTTCATAATATCGAGTCATGTACCCGCTGGTGCCTCTGAACTCATATCCCGGTCACTCTTTCAGATAGTAAGTCATGTATGATCATACCTCTGAACTTTTTTCCAATAAGAGATCCTCTCTCATAATCCACTACCCGCACTCCCAGTGCACAAAAAAGGTAACGGGTCCACAAATTTCCAAAACGACCATGTCGATGCTACCTCTGAGTCGTTTCACTTTTGCCAAAAATAAATCACCCCTACATAAAACTTCCATGTCCTCATTACCTCTGAGTCGTTTTATGTACCCCCTCTTCATTGAGCCCACTCCTGCCATGTCCTCATTACCTCTGCGTGGGAAGGCTCCGTAGAAGAAACCTTCATACTTGCCATGTCCTCATTACCTCTGAGTAAGTATGTCGATTCCCTTTCAACCTATTATCTGTACCCACAACCGGAGTACGACAAGGATAATAGGTCCACAAATATCCTCTGTTGACCACAAATGTCCTCTGTTGACCATAAATGTCCTCTGTTGACCACAAATGTCCTCTGATGACCACAAATGTCCTCAGTCGACCACAGATGCTGTACTGGGTCTCCAGTACACGCCCATCCCTTCCCTATCATGCCTGGGAGCCCAGTTGCTCCTTGGCATTCTCTCGAATACCGAAAACTTCCATAACTGTCTTATCGCAAAGTTGTTCTAGGTATCCCTCTCCAAAACTTGTTACTTGTACCTAAAACCAAGGTACGCCCTGGGTAACAGGTCCACAAATAATCCCCCAACAGGTTCAATTCCACAAACACCACGAGTACAAGAAAAAGAAGATGAGTTGAAACATGCTCATTTATTCAGAATTCAAAGTGCTACATCAATTGGGATCACATCTCTTACAGAATAAAAACGAAAAAAAAAGAGCAAAAGAAAACAAAAAACCGATCACTGCTCCGGGGCACATAGTGCCGTGAGACGGTCCGTCAGCAAGGCAACCGACCGCTCAAACCTCTATTTAGCTCGACGCTCCGCCACTTGGGTCAGCACCGCCGCGTCTTCCAGATGAGCGTGAGCTTGCCAGTTATCCTCAAATTTCTTAAAAGCCCGCTCCAGGTTAACAGAAGATCGAGAAACCTTCTCGGCCTCCCGAACGATTGACTCATGTTTCGCTTGAGCAGCCTTCAGCTCTGACTCTAGGAAGGCCAATTCCTTCTGAAGTACGAGAATCCGCTCCTTCGTGTCAGCTATTCCACGAGAAGCAGCCTTTTTCTGAGCCCTACAAGCTTGACTTCGACGACCCAGCCTGTCATACGAAGCGAAAAGCTCGTCAAGGTCCCCCTTCACAACTGGCCCGGCAGTGTCTCGAGCGAGCTTTATCCTATCCAGAGCGGCAATAAGGAAGCCCCGCTCTCGTTCAATCGCAGCAGGCAAGTCAGCTTGCCGTAACACCGGCAATCGGGTCACGAGCTGATCAGCCTCTGCCAACTTGGGCTCCAGGAGCGCAACCAACCCCACCCCGCCAGGAAGAGTCTTTAAAGATTCAATCTGACCCCGAGCGTACCACAGGGATAGAGAAAAAGGGATCCCCTATTCTACGGCAGCATCTACGCCCCTCTTTAAATGGCGATAGAAGCTGTCGACCACATCCTGCGACACCTCGTCCAGAGCCTCCGAAGAAGCCGGCGTCAACGGGAGTGTAGTTGGCAATACTGAAGAAGACGTAACAGAATCTGCCGCTCCTGCCACGAAGGAAACAAACTCCGTGTGGAAGGACGCCTGAACAGCGGCCAACTCCTCTTCAGCAGCCCGCAGAACTTGAATGCTCGGCAGGGCCGAGAAGTCAATCTCCGAAGTCGTATAAGCAGCAGAGGATGAGGCGGAGACCATCGCTCCCGGAACAAGCTCCACTCCCATCTGCCCGGAGCTGGCAGGAGGCCCCTCGACATGAGTCGGTGAAGGAGAAAAAACGCTCCTTTCCCCCAGATCGCAGCAGGCCGAGCCTTTTCCAAGAACGTCCGCTGTGGGAAGTAAAAGGTCAAAACCTGTAGGGCCAAGACAACCATGAATCGATTTGACCTGGAGGATATGTTGATAGAGCAAATAAGCCCCCTCACTAGTCAATATCTGGCTTATCTTACCAGCAGAAGAGTGTGGAGGCGGAGGTTCGCCTACGGCCACCACAACCTCTCCACCAGCGACCTCCGAGTCGAATATAATAGACTCCTCCGTACCAGCACCCTCGGAAGGGGATGCGACGAGATCGGCGTCGCCTTGCTAAAATTTAGCAATCTAGGAGACAGGCCCGAGGAAACCTTCATCACCCCGGACCGAGGCCTCAGCAACTTGGGAGTCCTCAGCCGTTGCTGAGAGAGCCCCCGCAGAAAGGACCGCGGCACACATGCTACTAATCAAAGCAGCAAGGGCCGGATCAACTCCACGGGTAGCAGACGGTTCATGAGAGCCTGGTTTGTCAGACGCCTACAAAAAATAATAATTAGGTCATATCTCCAAGAAAAAGAAAACCACAACAAGGAGATAGCTCCAACATAGTCTTACATCCGGAACATCGTCGGCATCCTCACCCCTCTCCGTAATAAGTAGCCTACGAGGTCTGACCGCAGCTCTCTTTACGAAAAAGGCTACTCCTCCGTCAGCAGACTCATGCCTGCCTCGCTTACGCAAGGGATCAGACATGGCAGGCGGTGGTTCTACCCTCACCCCCTCTGATACAGGTGGCAACTGATCTACCACCTCATCTAATACGACCGACGGTTGATCCGTCATCATCTCATCTGCCATGCTGGGCGGTTGATCCGCCGCTGCTCCGCTATCAGAAGAGAAGGAGTCCTCGTCGTCCCGTTCGTTACTTCCCTCAACTGTGTCAAAGGACTCAGAATCGGGCACGGGCACCCTATTCGCCCCTTTCTTCTTTGCCTTCGACACCGTAGCCCTCTCCGCCAAACGAGTGCCCATGATGAAGCTAGTCCTCGGGTCAAAATCAACAGGAGGCTGGCTTACCGTAACATGGTATAAGGCCGCCATATGCAAGATTTCCCCCAGCACGTTTGCTGTAGGAACTGAGAAACTAGTTCGAGTATGACAAGTGTCATAGTAGCTCCATGCCCTGATACCATCAAGGATGCTACCCTCAAATCCCAGGCAGGAACTGGGACGCCCAAGGAATAGTTATCTGTACCCAAATTGACGGGCAAACCTACTAGGCAAGTAGGTCTCCAGGTACACAGTGTTGCGGTTGCGATAAACTAAATACGCCGGGCGAATGTTATGCAACCAAAAACGCATCTTCTCAGGTAAGAAATGAGGAGATCCAACGCCATCAACATGGACACTCCTCACTTCCTGATCGGTAAAACGGGGAACGGACACGAAGAAATCATATCCGTCCACCCTCGCCAGTATCCTCCGACACGCCGGCATGGTACTATATTCGCAAGGCTAATGGCGATATCTAAAAAGAAAAGCGTCATCGTCCGTAACGCCGTCTCCCATCCCAGGCCTCATCAAAGACCGATTATGCAATAACAGCCACCCCAGCAGGTAATGATAAGGCAGCTCTATACGTTCAAAGTCCATCACCACGTTACGAGCAATAACCTTGGACGAGAAGGCGCGGAGACCATGATAAATACTGTACACCATAGCGGGAAGAAGAGCCAGCCTGACCCCAAAGGCCAACTTTACGGCGGGAAGAATAAAGTGACGGCCGATCCTCTAGATGGAACCTGCCCCTCCCGAGACCACATAATTGTGCAGCCACACCATTAAAAAGCCTACCAAGAGTGCCTTCTCTGACAGCCGTCGAGTACCACAATAAAAATAGCTGAAGGAGTCAATCTGGCTCCCAAACTTGCCACCCTTAGACTTTGACCTCCTAGCAGTCGACACCAAGCCTTCTACTTCCCTAGGAGTTTGACGACCTAGGGAAGTAACTTGGCCAGCAGCACTGAATTTAAAAAGATAGAAGACCCAAGAGTTGGTATAGGGAGTATCCCCTTCCGAGCTATCATTTTTCTTGATAGCCGTTTGGTGAGAGGTACTATGGTGACATAACAATTCTCGGTACACAGCGACGAAGCCTGGGAATCGTCGATCTAGATCCTGGAACTCCTCGTTCGTTGGAGTGTACGCTTAGAAGGGCTCGTCTCCCCAGGGAAGCTTGGAGACAGCATACATCTCATGGAGAGCAAGCCCCAACTTCTCTACAAGTGTGAAGAAAGTCCCTGTCCGATGATTATACATCTTCAGAAGGGCCATGAACAATGGCTTATTAAAGGGCAATCCGTGGCTGGTACTCCGGATAGCATCATAAATATTGACTTCTCGCAAAAATGCCTCATAGTTCCGCAGAATCTACGAGGTCAGGTTAGCCCACGAGGGAATAGGGTGTAACCAGCTCGACAGTGCCAATCTGCCCACAGGATAGGACCCTTTTCGAGTAAGCTGGCTCAGGAAGGTATCAGCCTGAGAAAATGAAAAGTTAGGACCGGAGCTAACCCCATCATAGATCGACTGGCCGGATCCTTGATCGTGCGTACTGACCCAGTAATTTTATTGTAACGGATGTTACCCACAAACATCCCCGGTCTGGTTGGAGTGAGGGGGTCTGTCATCTGCCTGTCCAATAAAATCATGTTGAACTACGCAAGAGGGAAATAACGCTTCATAATGGGGACATGAATCGGCATCCCATCCAGATTAAAATCCCAACTCTCGGAAATATCCAGCACTCAGTTGTTTTTTATGATCAATACATCCCCAAAGAGGAAGACCGACCTCAGATACTTCCCATTTGGCCTCCCGAAGCTCATCATGTCACTAAGGAATTGGAAAGATTGAACCCTCATAATATTCAGTTGCTCCAAAGGCTCATTAACAAGGAGCTGTTCTGACACTTGACGAACTAAATCGTCCCGTCGTACATCCGTGGCAAGTTAATTCGAGCCAACCAGAAGTTTCCCCACAGGATTTACTGGCAGATTCACTGAAGAGAGACGAAAGAAACAAGATTAGAGGATAGTCAAAACAAAGAAGCGTTTGAAAGATCATTTGAGTCTATGCGGCTCGGGTTGTCACAGCCTCATGCGGCTCAGAACCAGATGAGTCCATGCGGTACGGTTCATCATAGCCTTATGCGGCTCCGAGTCAGACGAGTCCATACAAATCAAGTTCAGATGAGCTTATGAAGCTTCTACGGTTTAGGTTCAGAAGGGCCTATGCGGTTCAAGGTTCACATGGACTCAACAGACAAACCTAGACGCTGATGCGGCTCGGATTCAGGTGGGACTATGCGGTTCAAAGTCTATGCGGACTCATGCAGCCCTGAACAGACAGACTCATGCGGCTACAAGCAGATGAGCTTATGCGGTTCGAAAGTGAACTATGCTCATGCGGCCCAAACCGAAAATATATATACGGCTTGTGCATAAATTATGCAGCAGAGCCATGGCAGTTAGGGTTCTAAGGCAACGCCCTTACCAGCAATAGGTGGATGAACGTCGGGATGAACAGAGTGAACAGCGGCCGGCGGAGGAGTGGCCACGTTCGTCGCCACAGTCGCCGCAGAAGCGACCGCCTTGCCCTTCGCAGCCTTCGACACAACAACCTTCTTGGGAGCCATAGGTGCTTGGGAGAGGAAGGAGTTAGAAAGATCGAAGAGAGAAAAGGAGACTCCCCAGAACGAAAGTGTTCCTACTTATAGACAAGGAAGGAACGCCTCGATCCGCGTGCAATATGATGACCGACTCTTCGGTCATTGAGGCAAAACGGCTTAATAATAGCCTGACTCTTAGGATCCTGGCCCAAAAAGCAGCTCTTAAAATCTGACAGCAAATCAAGAGCATTAAATACAGAAGATTTACAAAAGATTTGCACACGTGGCAGAAAGACGTGGCAAGAAGCTCATGCGGCCAAAACTGCCCATGCGGCTCAGAGAGTCATACGGTTGAGGTAATCATGCGGCTGGTCAAATCCATGCGGCTATGAAAGAATACATCGATACGGATCTGGCATAATCATGCTTCTTATTCAAAGTATTTCAATTTTGCAAATTGAAAACTTTGAAGGGGGTCTTGTAGAAGCATAAAAAAGAAGAGAAAAATGATCCATACGGCCAAGGAGCCGCATACAGCTCAGGAGTCCCATACGGCTCAAACACATAGGCAGCTCGAGTGGACTCCATGCGGCCCGCAGAGGGAAGCCACGTGTCTTTTTAGAACGGCTGTACCCAGCGTCATTCAAACACAATTAATGCTCTGACGGCTGACAGCTGACAGCTGACAGCCCTGACGTAAAGTGGTCATGATGACTGACACAAGAGCACTATCTTCCTAGGGAATTGGAGAAAATCTTCACAGCTTCGAGGCAAGTTTATACGACCAGACTAGACGAGTTCACGCAGCCAGTACAGAGAAACCTATGCGGTTCAATCATAAAGGTCCCCCATGTGGCTCGGCCATGAAGAAATCCATGCGGCTCGGCCATGAAGACTCTCATACAGCTCGGCCATGAAGACCCCCATGCGGCTCGGTCATGAACATATTCATGCGGCTCGGTCATGACAACCTTCATGCGGTTCGAGTATAGAGACTATTCATGCGGCTCGGTCATAAAATCTTTCATGCGGCTCGGTCATGACGACCTTCATACGGCCCAAATATGAACGCTCCGCATGCGGCTCAACAAGGATGACAGGACACGTGTCCTAAAGATAATCAAATTTTGGGTCAGATCCTAATAATTTGGGACACGTGGCAAGAGAATGAATTAAATTGGTTCAATTAGATTTGCGAACATCAGCAAATCATCATGATGGGGATTTATTACAATCAACATTAATTACTGACATAATTTGGCATAATCCTCATTAATGGCCCAGATTCTTCACGCTCAAGATTAATGGCCCAGATTGATCATTTACCAGGCCGCCGCCACTTGGATAATGGGCAATCATTGCAAACCCTAATGATGCCCCTTATGATTATAAATAGCAAGGTGCCATTCCCTTGCAAGAGGACGCTCTCCCAATAATCAGAGAAAAAAATACACAGAGATCAATCCAGAGAAAGAGAAGCCAGAAGAGCAATACGAGGAGAGCAAGAAGAGCATTTCTTCATCAACGCCAAGCATCTCGTTACAGGAGCCAAGGCTACGTCCGATCGTCCAAGGAGTAAGGCAGAGCTGTCGTCGCTTTCCCGAGCCTCTACCGTCACCCCCCAGAATCAAAAATAAACAATTGTACTTAGATTGTTGTACCTAGGTTTTCGTCCCTAGGCTTTCTTTGTACAAGCGAGTTTGTAACGTGAAGTAAAAGTCCAGTCCTCCCATAAAACTGTTCTGCTCTTTTATATTTTATGGCAAACACTTATCACCGACTCGACAATACTCATCTAGAACTTCCTCCGTTAGAGCAAGAAGTAAAAGACACCATCTGGAACCTTGACATGTATAGTGCTCCCGGCCTAGACAGTTTCTTGGAGGTCTTTTTCTGCACTTGTTGGGACATCATCAAGACGGATATCATCGAAGCGGTCTTCGCCTTTTTCCAAGAAGCCATGTATCCCAGAGCCATCTTGAACACCAACCTTATTCTTATCCCGAAGAAGGAGAACCCGAAGACATTTCGCGACTTCCGCCCTATCAGCCTTTGTACCTTCACCAAGAAGATAATATCCAAGATCGTTGTGTCCCGCATGGCTAGTCTACACCCCAAGATCATCTCCAAGAAGCAGAGTAGTTTTATCCGCTATAGGAATATTCAGGATAATATCATGTTGGCCCAAGAGTTAATCACTTGTATGAAGTTGCCGGCCAGAGGGGATAATATCGCTATCAAGCTGGACATGAAGAAATCGTATGACAGGCTTGACTGGAAGTTCATGATCGGGGTATTCAGAGCTTTTAGTTTCTCTGAAACATGGACCAACATCGTTTGGAGATCGATCAGCAACTCCTGGTTTTCTACGGTCATCAACGGGTAGGCCGTCGGTTTCTTCAAATTGAGCCGCGAGATTAGATAAGGTGATCCGCTCTCCTCCACCATCTTTTTCATAACAGCGGACGATTTGATCAAAAATCTTAAAAAAATGGCCCGGTCCACGAACTTCCATCACTATCATACAGCCAGCGACTGCCCGATTATCACTCACCTGGCATTTGCTGATGACATCCTCATCTTCTCAGCCGGGGACGTAGGGTCGGTAGATGTTGTCCTCAATACCCTCAAGAGATACGTAAGATGCTCAGGCCAGAGGGTCAACCAGGAGAAAAGTGTCATCTACACCCACTACAATATCAAGAGAGAATACGCAGACGTTCTCACCAACACCACCTCCATACCCATAAAGCATCCCCAGTTTCACTACCTCGGCTGTCCTATGCTGTACGGGAGATCTAACGCCAGTACCTTTAAGGACCTTACCTACCGCATCAGGTAGAAATTTAAAGGATGGCACAACGTAACCCTATCTCCAGGGGGCAAGATGATCCTCATCAAGTACGTCCTCACCTCCATATCCATCTACACCCTCGCGGTCTGCTCGTCCCCCAAGAAAGTGCTTACTTCGATCGAGAGTATCTTTAGCAACTTCTTTTGGGGGCACTCTAATGGCCATGACAAACACCATTAGGCGAGTTGGGATACCATGGCGCATCCTACCGAGGAGGGGGGCCAGGGTTTCACCAAATTCTCCCATATAGCTCAGGCATTCTCTCTGAAACTGTGGTGGAAGCTCCGTACTGCTCAGAACTTATGGACCAGATTCATGAAGGCCAGATACTTTAAGCACATCTATCCGTCGATGGCCATCTCTAATAGCAAATGCTCTGTGGTATGGCATCGCATGCTACACGGGCGTTCTCTAGCAGATCCTGTAATGCGTCTTCGGGTGGAAGACGGGGAATCATCGGCTTTTCATGAACGGTGGGTTGGTGACACTTTGCTCTCCATCCTATCTGAAGCCCACACAAACTTCAAGATCAAGGACATGTGGGACACCAATGTTAATACCTAGAATTGGTCCAAGAACAGGAATTGGAGCAGGCCTCAGGCGGTCGAGTGCATCCGCTGTAATGCCTGTGTTCGTATTACGTATTTTGGGATACGTATACGTATTTTATTCTGTATTGCATGATTCCTTGTTTAGCTCTCGGCTTGGTTTAGCTCTCGGGTTGGGTTGGCTTGGTTCGGCCGGCCCAATGCTTGGATCATCATGGGCCAAGGGTGGAACACCTTAGCCTATGCTTCTCCTTTATTTCCACCACAACCCCTATCTACCACCACCATTTGTATTTATTAGCCCTCTTCATTCTCTTTCTTCATTATTCATCTTCTTCTTCCTCATTTACTCCCTTCACCTACCAAAGAGAGAATAGAGAGGTCTAGACAAGTGCACCTTGCCACCACTTGAGAACCACTTTTTATTTGTCCATTAGCTAGATTAGGCCATGGTGATCAACATTAGAACTTGATATTTTATGATTTGGAGTCTCCATTGTTCTAGATCTAAGTTTCTTCTATTTTTGATTTTGCATAGTTTTGATCTATTTAAGTTGTATTTTTATGGATTTTGATGTTCTTATGTTGGAGAGAATTGAATTTCACCTAAGATAGAACTTTGCGCGCGCTCTTTAGCACAGCGTAGACCCCATACGCTGCCTTTTGGAAGCGTATGGCTCGCATACGCTCACTTGCCTGACAAGGAGTCGTATAGACCCCATACGCTGCCTTTTGGGAGCGTATAGCTCGCACACGCTCGCTTGCCTGACAAGGAGTCGTATGGACCCCTTACGCTGCCTTTTGGGAGCTTATGGCTCGCATACGCTCGCTTGCCTGACAAGGAGTCGTATGGACCCCATACGCTGCCTTTTAGAGGCGTATGATTCGCATACGCTCGCTTGCTTGACAAGGAGTCGTATGGAATACATATGCTACCCTTTGGGAGCGTGTGACCTGAGCGTATGACTTTGGCACTGAGCGTATGGCCTTTGGCTGACTTGGTCTCATGTCAGCGTGTCAGATTTGGTTTTATTTTCCCTGAGCTTGGCTCTTCTATAACCCTGTATATTGATATTTTATTAGGTATTTTACGTCCATTTTATATCCTTACGTCTTTTGTTCTGAACTTGATAATCACGAATTTACATGATATGTTTAGAATTGATAACTGAGCCTGACACGATAGTGACCCGTAGTGGTGCACTCCTGACATGAGTAACCTGGCATGACCTGATAGTGGCCCGTCGTGGCACACTCCTGACAAGTACACTTGACCTGATAACCTGACATGATTATCTCGAATAGCTGTTACGACGGTTACCTGACATGACATGACCTGTATAATAACCTGGACATCGTGGGCAATTGTGCTTGTATAAATAATCCAGTCTTGTCTTGAATCATGTCTAGGAGGGGACTCCTGAGTACCACGGTCAGGAGTACCTATTGAAATAAACTAAGGGCTAATAACTAGATTAATACATTAGTGATGAAGAGATTTCCCATCTACAGGCAATCCCGTTACCTGGGCAAGCCTTGGGATCTGTAGCCTGCCGTCGAGTAGGGCACATTTCCAGCACACTATCATGTGTTGCACCTTTCAAGCTACCTAAGGGTACATTCATTTCCTGGACGATGTACCCACCTGAATTCAACTTTAATCTTTTAACCCGGGGAACCTGGATGGTCTGCAGGGCTTGTGGCTGTGGAATAATCTCACTGCATCGTGTTAGTAATTAGGCTTGTGACAACCCTAGTTAGTTAAAGTATCAAGCCGTACTTCTTGCTTGGCCGTAAAGTGATTGGATGGAGTCTAACCAGTCTAGTCTTGCCCTGATCCTGTTCCAGATTACTGCATGACCAGAATGCTTGTATTTATTTTACCGATAAATGGTGAGAATTCCAAGTTCTGTTCAGACGAAGGGTTACAACCCCGGTCCTTGTTTGGTTTACGGGTTGTAACCTGGTTATCTGAATAGTTCCATGGTAATCTCGTCGTATATCATCCTGGTGTATTTTTTTTATTTCCAGTTCTTACTTTTATTTATATCTTGTGCTGATTGCTGGTTTTAGTTCTTAAGTGAAGCTTCCTTTGTGGCACTTGCTCTTTCTGGGGTCTGACCCAGCTGGTTTTGTGTGGCCAGATTTTGGAGCAGCTCCAGGGGATCTACCGACCTTCCTGCCAGATGGTGAACACTAGAAGGAACCCTGGCAACGAGTGGGTTATTTTTGGCTCTCCCACTCTATTGTAAAAATATTCTTTTGAGTCGTTTAGCCGACGAGCACCTGTTTAGCTCGATTGCACTCACTTACTGTCTGCCTACGGGCTGTAGCATGATTAACAGATCCTAGGGTTGATCATGTTTGACTAAACTCTTGCTAGTCCTAACATTTTGCAACGACTAGCTTCATGATCAGCTGAATATGTAATATTTGGGACGCCTTATTATTGTATATTTAATGATCATACCTCTTGTAACTTTTACTTACTTGCTTATGATTGAGACACTAGGCTTGTTCATGACCTTAAGGGACTGTTGGCTTGTAGATAAACCCTCATGTATCTAGACAGCCGTGACCGTATAGCGAGATAGATTCCATTTCATATACGTAGCTGGCTATGTCTGCCCCCGCTCTCCAGTATTCTGGTTCTGGGGCGTGACATGGTTTAAGTGGTGGCCCATGCAGGTCTTGTAAATCAAGATATGTGAGGGTTTACCGAATAGATGTCTCAATCAGTATTCATCCTTGATCTCTGCTCGTATCTTCTGAATCCCTGGGTTCTTGTCCTGATCATATGCTTGTATCGTTGATCTGTCCTGGTCCTTCCTTATTGTTCCCTATGTCATCTTCTTCAGCGGCATTGTTCGTGGTCCTACCAACCAGCAAGGCGGAGCACCTCCCGCGGACCAGCAGCAACCTGGAGATCAAGCCCAGCATTCCGGAGTAGCCTCCAGAGTCGTGCCCTCTGACGGAGAACCACCAGTCCAGCCAGTTCAACCTGCCGAGCCTGATGATGGCACTTTGGTAGGTCTCGTCATGACCTTGATAGCTTCTCAAGATCGTCGTGGAGATGCATTACAACAGGCAGTGGCAGATGCTTTGACCAGAGGCGGTCACCCAGGGAACAGCGCAGCCAACAGCTTCAAGCGCTTGAACCCTCCATTCTTCGACGGTAGTGAAGATGCTATCGCAGCAGATGCATGGCTTCAGGACACAGAGGTGGTTCTAGAAGCAGCCAGGACCCCAGAGAACGAGAAGGTGGCCGTTGTGCGCCTACAGTTGTTAGATCTTGCCCGCAGCTGGTGGGCAGCACAGGTCGTTGAATTAGCAGCACCCATTGCTTGGGCAGTATTCAGAGAGAGATTCCAGACCAAGTATTTCGATGCCGTGGCTCGATATGATCTGCAGACGAGGTTTACCAATCTGAAGTAAGGAGGCAGGACGGTCGACGGATATACGGCCGAGTTTTC
The DNA here is from genome assembly GCA_029216955.1 of Iris pallida. NCBI lineage: Eukaryota > Viridiplantae > Streptophyta > Magnoliopsida > Asparagales > Iridaceae > Iris > Iris pallida. The sequence goes on along the minus strand of JANAVB010028818.1, from coordinate 41,435,961 downwards.
CAGACTCAGTCGGTTTGCTCCCACCCTGGTAGCAACTGAGTATGATAGAGCCCAGCGGTTCCAGCAGGGACTTCACCTGGAGATCTTGTTGGCAGTTGAGCAGTTTGAGCATCAGACTTTTGATGCAGTCTTGAGAGCAGCCCGGAGGCATGAGTATACCTCCCAGAGGATTGTGGATAGGACCGAGGGTCGGAAAAGATCTCACGGCCAGATGAATCAATCTTCAGCACCGGCCCCGGCAGCCAGGGCTTTGACTATTGGAGCTCCGAGGCGAGCGGCCTCAGTAACGTCGGTTCAGCATTCAACTCCGACGTACCCTCAGCAGCAGAAGCAGAAGCAATCTTTTGCAGTGGGTTGTTCTCATTGTGGGAAGCCAGGCCATGTGGTGGTAGATTATCGCAGGGCACAGGGATTGTGTCTGGCTTGTGGAGCACCAGACCATAGGGTTGGATCCTGCCCGAATAGGGGTGGTTCATCTTCGTCCAACCATTCTAGCTCTTCGGTGAGAGGACCAGCTCTGGTCCAGCAGCAGCAGTATCCATTGCCGAGGCCCTTGCCGCCTCAGACCCAAGTGTTCCAGCAGCAGAACCCCCAGCAGTATGTTCAAGCCTAAGCCCAGAGTCAGAGCAGGCAGCGAGGATTTCAGCAGAGGGGACCAGCACCCCGAGGGCACGGTCAGGCTATGGTGATGACCATGGAAGAAGGATTGGCACCAGGAGAGGTAGTGGCAGGTACTATTCTCATCAACTCCTTTCCAGCTTCAGCTTTATTTGATTCTGGTGCATCGCATTCATTTATGTCTGCACGATTCGCGACACGGATAGGATTGGAGCCCGAGTCATTATCAGTAAGGCTTAATATACTTACTGGTAACGGACTTGTGGGAGTAGATAGAGTGTTTTCCTCGTGTCGGATCGTAGTTAGCGGTAGAGAATTCTCCGCTAGATTGATAGAGTTCCCGATGGCCGATTATGATGTGGTCCTAGGGATGGATTGGTTGAGGAACCAGTATGATAGGATAGATTGCCACATTGGCAGGGTTATTTTTAGCATTCCAGGCGAGCCGGAGTTTTTTTTCTTCCGAGGCGAAGTTGAGTCATCTCCTCCAGTATTGCGGATGGCAGTAGCAGCAGTTCAGTTGCCCAGGATAGTAGAGGAGTTTCCAGATGTTTTTCCAGAAGAACTTCCAGGTATGTCCCCGAAGCGGGAGATCGAGTTCACTATAGACTTGATTCTCGGGACAGCCCCAGTGTCAGAGAGAGTCTACAGGATGGTGCCGTCAGAGTTGGAGATATTGTACAAGATGATTGAAGAACTTAGAACCAATGGATTCATTCGTGCTAGTGGATCGCCTTGGGGAGCTCCGATGCTTCTTGTAAAAAAGAAGGATGGTACGTCTAGGTTATGTGTTGATTATGGTACCTTAAACTCAGTGACAATCAAGAACAGATACCCTCTCCCGAGGATAGATGACTTGTTTGATCAACTCAAGGGGGCATCAGTATTCTCGAAGATTGATTTGCGCTCAGGCTATCACCAGATCAGAGTCAGAGAGCAGGACATCCCGAAGACAGCTTTTAGATCGAGATATGGGCATTGGGAGTTCCTTGTTATACCTTTTGGAGCAACCAATGTGCCAGCAATATTCATGGACCTCATGAATCGCATCTTCATGCCTTACTTGGATCAGTTTGTGATCGTGTTCTTGGATGACATCCTAGTCTACAGCAAGAGTAAGGCGGAGCATGAGCAGCATCTCCGTATAGTTCTTCAGATCCTTAGAGAGCACCAGTTATATGCCAAGTTCAGTAAATGCGATTTCTGGCTCGATCGCATTTCGTACTTGGGTCACATCATTACCAGAGGAGGAGTGGAAGTGGATCCCCAGAAGATTGTGGCTATCTAGTCATGGCCAGTGCCCAGCACAGTTGCAGAGGTTCGCAGTTTTCTTGGATTGGCCTGCTACTACCGGCGGTTTGTTTCGGATTTTGCTCGAATTTTAGCACCATTGACGCAGTTGACCCGCAAGGATGCACAGTTTGCTTGGACAGCAGAGTGTCAGAGTTCTTTTGAGCAGTTGAAGCGAGGCCTGATAACAGCTCCTATTCTCACACTTCCAGATGGGACCGGAGGATTCTCAGTGTACTGTGATGCTTCAGGCAGAGGTTTAGGATGTGTTCTGATGCAGCATGGGAAGGTAATAGCTTATGCGTCACGACAACTTCGTGATCATGAGAGAAATTACCCAACCCATGACTTGGAGCTGGCAGCAGTGGTGTTTGCACTTAAGTTGTGGAGGCACTACTTGTATGGAGACAGGGTGGAGATTTTCACCGACCACAAGAGCCTGAAGTATGTTTTCACCCAGAAGGATCTTAACATGCGTCAGAGAAGGTGGCTGAAACTTCTTGTGGATTATGATGTCAACCTACAGTATCATCCTGGGAAGGCCAATGTTGTTGCGGATGTGTTGAGCAGGAGAACAGGAGTTTATTTTCTAACAGCGCAACCAGAGATGTTAGCAGATCTTCAGAAGATGGGTGTTGAAGTTGTTCTTCCTTCCAGTGTGGCCTTGATGGCCAGCATGCAAGTCCAGTCCACTATAGTCGAGAGGATCCGGATGGCGCAGTCGACAGATTCCAAGCTTCAGCGACTCAGAGCAGAGTGTGAGGCAGGACGAAGACCAGAGTTATGCATTCATGAAGATGGTACACTTCGACATGGTAATCGTCTTTGTGTACCCAGCGGAGATATCCGGCAGGAGATCATGTCAGAAGCGCACAGTTCGCAGTATTCCATCCATCCCGGCAGTACGAAGATATACCGTGATATCCGACAGCATTTCTGGTGGAATAGCATGAAGCGGGAGATAGCTCGGTTTGTCTCTCAGTGTTTGGTTTGCCAACAAGTTAAAGCCGAACATCAGAGACCGGCTGGACTTCTTCAGCCTTTACCGATTCCAGAATGGAAGTGGGAGCATGTGACCATGGATTTTGTGACTGGACTACTTAGATCCCCAGCTGGTAGAGATGTTATCTGGGTTATAGTTGACAGGCTCACGAAGGTGGCTCACTTTTTTCCATTCAGAGTTGGTCAGTTGACAGCTCAGTTAGCAGAGATGTACCTCAGGCAGATCGTCAGATTGTACGGTGTGCCAGTCAGTATCACCTCGGACCGAGATTCAAGATTTACGTCGCACTTTTGGCGTAGCTTGCAAGAGAGTTTGGGAACTCATCTCCAGTTCAGTTCAGCATACCACCCGCAGACAGATGGCCAGTCGGAGCGCACGATCCAGACTCTTGAAGATATGTTGCGGTCTTGCACACTTGACTTCGGTGGTTCATGGAAAGATCACTTGCACCTGGTGGAATTCTTGTACAACAACAGTTTCCAGGCTAGTATCCAGATGGCACCGTTCGAGGCACTGTATGGTAGGAAGTGCAGATTCCCGCTAGCTTGGGATGATGTTGGAGGGAGACAGATGCTCGGGCCAGAAATGATTGCCCAGACAGTTGAAGTGGTCAGGCGAGTCAGAGATCATCTTCGAGTTGCCCAAGATCGCCAGCGCCATTGGGCCGATTCTCATCGGCGCCCTTTCGAGTTTTCGGTCGGCGATCATGTATTCCTGAGGATTTTGCCTAACCGTGGCGTCATTCGTTTCGGCGTACGGGGCAAGCTTAGTCCTAGGTATATAGGACCGTTTGACATTCTGGAGCGAGTAGGAGATGTATCCTATCGTCTCGTTCTTCCACCGTCGCTAAGCGAGGTGCATGACGTGTTCCATGTATCCCAATTACGACGGTATATCCCGGACCTGAGCCACATCCTGGATCATTCGAAATTGGTTGTTAGTACCAACCTTTCGTATGAGGAGAGGCCCGTGTCTATATTGGACCGGAGAGAGAAGATCCTCAAGAACAAGACTATCAAGTTAGTCCGAGTTGCTTGGGGTCATCACTCTTTGGGGGAGTCAACGTGGGACCGTGAGGATGATATCCGATCGCGATATCCCGACTTGTTTGACTCGTGAGGTATAAAGTCTTTCTTATGCCCCATGCCTTCGATTCCTTGATTGAATGAGTGATTGTATGCCTAGTTACAGCTTGCATGTGATTAATGTAGCTTGTCATTGCTCCTCTAGCCTCTTGATTAAATTCCGAGGATAGAATTCTTTTAAGGTGGGTAGAGTTGTAATGCTGTATTCGTATTACGTATTTTGGGATACGTATACGTATTTTATTCTGTATTGCATGATTCCTTGTTTAGCTCTTGGCTTGGTTTAGCTCTCGGGTTGGGTTGGCTTGGTTCGGCCAGCCCAATGCTTGGTTCATCACGGGCCAAGGGTGGAACACCTTAGCCTATGCTTCTCCTTCATTTCCACCACAACCCCTACCTACCACCACCATTTGTATTTATTAGCCCTCTTCATTCTCTCTCTTCATTATTTATCTTCTTCTTCCTCATTTACTCCCTTCACCTACCAAAGAGAGAAGAGAGAGGTCTAGGCAAGTGCACCTTGCCACCACTTGAGAACCACTTTTTATTTGTCCATTAGCTAGATTAGGCCATGGTGATCAACATTAGAACTTGATATTTTGTGATTTGGAGTCTCCATTGTTCTAGATCTAAGTTTCTTCTATTTTCGGTTTTGCATGGTTTTGATCTATTTAAGTTGTATTTTTATGGGTTTTGATGTTCTTATGTTGGAGAGAATTGAATTTCACCCAAGATAGAACTTTGCAAAGTCGGATTTGGACTTGTTTGGACCAAGTTATGGATTTTTGAAGCTTTGGGTTCAACCATGGAGTTCTTGCTGATTTGGAGAAGACAGTGAGCAGTGCACGAGCTTTTTAGCTTGTGCCACTGAGTTGCGCACGCTCTTTAGCGCAGCATAGACCCCATACGCTGCCTTTTGGGAGCGTATGGCACGCATACGCTCACTTGCCTGACAAGGAGTCGTATGGACCCCATACGCTGCCTTTTGGGAGCGTATGGCTCGCATACGCTCGCTTGCCTGACAAGGAGTCGTATGGACCCCATACGCTGCCTTTTGGAGGTGTATGATTCGCATACGCTCGCTTGCTTGACAAGGAGTCGTATGGAATACATATGCTGCCCTTTGGGAGCGTGTGACCTGAGCGTGTGACCTGAGCGTATGACTTTGGCACTGAGCGTATGGCCTTTGGCTGACTTGGTCTCATGTCAGCGTGTCAGATTTGGTTTTATTTTCCCTGAGCTTGGCTCTTTTATAATCCTGTATATTGATATTTTATTAGGTATTTTACGTCTATTTTATATCCTTACGCCTTTTGTCCTGAACTTGATAATCACGAATTTACTTGATATGTTTGGAATTGATAACTGAGCCTGACACTATAGTGACCCATAGTGGTGCACTCCTGACATGAGTAACCTGGCATGACCTGATAGTGGCCCGTCGTGGCGCACTCCTGACAAGTACACTTGACCTGATAACCTGACATGATTATCTCGAATAGCTGTTGCGACGGCTACCTGACATGACATGACCTGTATAATAACCTGGACACCGTGGGCGATTGTACTTGTATAAATAATCCAGTCTTGTCTTGCATCATGTCTAGGAGGGGACTCCTGAGTACCACGGTCAGGAGTACCTATTGAAATAAACTAAGGGCTAATAACTAGATTAATACATTAGTCATGAAAAGATTTCCCAGCTACAGGCAATCCCGTTACCTGGGCACGCCTTGGAATCTGTAGCCTGCCGTCGAGTAGGGCACATTTCCAGCACACTGTCATGTGTTGCACCTTTCAAGCTACCTAAGGGTACATTCGTTTCCTGGACGATGTACCCACCTGAATTCAACTCTAATCTTTTAACCCGGGGAACCTGGATGGTCTGCAGGGCTTGTGGCTGTAGAATAATCTCACTGCATCTTGTTAGTAATTAGGCTTGTGACAACCCTAGTTAGTTAAAGTATCAAGTCGTACTTCTTGCTTGGCCGTGAAGTGATTGGATGGAGTCTAACCAGTCTAGTCTTGCCCTGATCCTGTTCCAGATTACTGCATGACCAGAATGCTTGTATTTATTTTACCGATAAATGGTGAGAATTCCAAGCTCTGTTCAGACGAAGGGTTACAACCCCGGTCCTTGTTTGGTTTACGGGTTATAACCTGGTTATCTGAATAGTTCTATGGTTATCTCGTCGTATATCATCCTGGTGTATTTTCTTTATTTCCAGTTCTTACTTTTATTTATATCTTGTGCTGATTGCTGGTTTTAGTTCTTAAGTGAAGCTTCCTTTGTGGCACTTGCTCTTTCTGGGGTCAGACCCAGCTGGTTTTGTGTGGCCAGATTTTGGAGCAGCTCCAGGGGATCTACCGACCTTCCTGCCAGATGGTGAACACTAGAAGGTACCCTGGCAATGAGTGAGTTATTTTTGGCTCTCCCACTCTATTGTAAAAATATTCTTTTGAGGCGTTTAGCCGACGAGCACCTGTTTAGCTCGATTGCACTCACTTACTGTCTGCCTACGGGCTGTAGCATGATTAACATATCCTAGGGTTGATCATGTATGACTAAACTCTTGCTAGTCCTAACATTTTGCAACGACTAGCTTCATGATCAGCTGAATATGTAATATTTGGGACGCCTTATTATTGTATATTTAATGATCATACCTCTTGTAACTTTTACTTACTTGCTTATGATTGAGACACTAGGCTTGTTCATGACCTTAAGAGACTGTTGGCTTGTAGATAAACCCTCATGTATCTAGACAGCTGTGACCGTATAGCGAGATGGATTCCATTTCATATACGTAGCTGGCTATGTCTGCCCCCGCTCTCCAGTATTCTGGTTCTGGGGCGTGACATCCGCCTCTGCGGGTTATCGATCGGAACCGATGATGATAAGATCCAGTGGTCGTTAGATGCCACAGGGTCTTTCTCGGTCAGATCAGCCAGGAGACTAATCCAAGGTACAGTGGTGCTATCTCCTAGTATTGCCCCATTCAAGCAGACAAGCATCCCCAAGAAGTGGTCCTTCATCATTTGGAGAGCCCTCCCCAAGATCCTACCCACTGATGACACGGTCAACACTATCGGGTACAACCTTGCGTCTGCGTGCATATGCTGCACGGAACGACACACGGAAACAGTGGACCACATCTTCTATCACGAAGAACTCCCGAAAAAGGTATGGAGTATTCTTTTCCAACGATGTAGGATGGTCCCAGGGGGCGGGGGCTTCGACGACCTTGTAGCGGCTTGGGGTGCTGCGTCCCACGGCTACCAGGTCATTGCAGCTGCGGCTACGTGGGTCATATGGAAGAATCACAACAAGGCTAGATATGAAGGCCTTCCATCCCAATACAACGTAGACCAGATTCTTGGGGAGACCACTAGGCAGTGCAGCAAGCAGAGATCCTTCTGTCTTCATGGCCAAGCGAACTTTTGGAACCCTCTCCTATCCCGAGATTAGTCGTTTGGCACCCCTCCCTTCCTGGCTTTTTGTTAGTATACGTGTATAGGCTTCGACATTTTGCGCCTTCTGGTATACTTGTATAGCTGCTTCTGTTTGATGGAATGAAATGGGGAAGTGTTTTGGTTAAATAAATAAATAAATAATATATATATAGAGAGAGAGAGAGAGAAAAGGAAAGGTAAATAAGTATGTGGGTGTGGGTGTATGTTGTGTGAGAACTGCTGCCCTCTATTCTTGCAATTCTACTACTGCAACTCCAACTCTCTCTTCTATCTAACTATCTCTATTATCTCACACTCTAACACTACAACTATAACAGAAATTAGTCTACTCTTAAACCCTCAAATCATGCATCAACCTACCTATATGTTAATAACAACTCTTACCAATCTAACACCCAGTCTTTCAAATTTGAAATTCAAATTAAACACCAAATCCTATATGCAAAACCTAACAACTAACCTATTACTCAATCCAAGTATTCATCATCTACTAACCTATTAAACAATCAATCAATCTTGATAACCAAATCTCACCGAACTAGAATACTTAAATCAAAATTCACATCCTAACTGAAACTCGAAAACTGGAATTCAACTCAACATCAATTTCTAAGTATCAACATATCAACCGAAAACTAAAAACTAATCCCAAACCCTTTTCTCAAATATCCAACCAATTTTAATATCAAACACAACCAATACTCAAACCCAACTCGATATCCAAAATCCAAATTACATAACTAGAACTCGTGAAACTTGGCAAACACGAAGGTTTATACGTGTGTGACATGTTCGAGTACTCGAGGGGTCGAACCCGTGTTCGTATCGTGTCCATGAAGTACGTATCAGAAAAACCCGAATACACATGAATAGAAACGTGCTTGTGCACGCGCGTCACGCTCGATTGAATGCCACATGCAACACGAGAAGCCCCCAGCTCGTGCACGTAGCTATGTGGAGTCTAGTTCTAGGTATAGGACACACTGACATGATACCACGTTGCGTCCATGTGTCGCTGGATACGCGAACCCGTGCGGCTGTGTATGCGCGTGCGCGGCATCGTGGGCGCATGTCGAGCCCTTGGCTCACGACATGAGCCATGTCGTGTCTCGGGGTCGGGTTCCTGGGTAGCCTATATAGGCCTAGGGCTTCGTACTCGTGCTCCAGGAACGAGTCCTTATCGCGTTGTGTTCGCGTACGAAGGCCGTGTTAGCGACAATTTCTGGCCGTATGCACAGTGTTGGCTGAACCGTGCACGTTGGATTTCTCCGCGCACGCTCCACGAAACATTGTGAAATTTTAGGGTCATGTGGGCAGAGGTTGCCCTCACGCGTCCATGAAATTTCACGCAAAACGGAGTCTTGTGCGTTGAGTTATGACACTCGGACATCATGGCATGCACGGGGCCGAGATCTATCTTCATAAAAGTTATTTCAATAATCACAGCAATAAATTCGTGAAAATAGAATCGTAAAATACCAACTTTCAGTTCTAAGCGGCATTTCGTCGAACACGTGTTCCAATGAACCGACGCGTGTCTGATACGCCTACTAAACGAATACAGAAACGTACCAAACTTCATGCACAGGCCTGGGGTACCTATATGGATGCATCTATGAAGAAAAATCGGGATTAACAAGTTTTTAGAGGGGTTTACCTATTGAGAGTCAATATCTCATTGAAACGAGGCTCCAAATGCGTCAATGCTGATTTCCTCCGGTCCAACGCCTCCGATCCCTCGCTAGCAAGTCTCCAGCAGGTTCCTCTCCTCCCAACAATCGTAAAGCACTTTGTTTGGAAGGATTTGGATGAGAAAAAAAGGCTTTTGGAGAGAATGGAGAATTTTAGGGTTTTGAAGAACTTAACGGCTATAATTTTTACACATAAAAAGGAGGGCTGCTATTTGGCCGGCCAAGGGGTTTTCTAGGGTTATGTTAAGGTTTGCTATGAGACACTATGTAATTAAAACTCATATGAAGACCATTAGCAAAAAGGCCAAAAAGGCTACATGTAAAATAGTCTAAAAATGATTTAATTGTTTTCTAATATGGACTAAAGCTCTAATTTAAAATATAATTAGCTAAAAAGGATTCTAATCACATGGTTAGTCTTCTAATCAAGGTTGACTAAGTTTAAACCATATGCTACTACCAAAAATACCAATCAAAGTCACACACCAATCAATTTAATAATAAAAAATAATAACAATAATAATAATAATAATAATAATAATAATAATAATAATAATAATTCAAATTAGCACACAAAGACTAAAATACCCCTAATTTAGGAAAGTGGTGGTTATATCATGCTACTTTAATTACGATAAAGTGAGCCGACTTGGTCAATCTATCAACAATGACCCAAATTGTAACATTATCCTGCGGCATCTTCGAAAATCTAACAATAAAATCCATTGATATATTGTCCTACTTCCACTCGGGAATGGCGAGGTTCTGCAGCTCTTCGCCTAGCCTTTAGTGTTCTGCCTTCACTTGCTGACACGCCATGCACTATGACACGAAGGTAGCTACGCCTTTCCTCATGCCGGGACATCAAAAGTTTGTGCGCAAGTCCTTGTACATCTTGGTGCTTCCAGGATGTAACAATTACTTTGTATAATGTGCCTCCGTCAGAATTTTTTCTGAGTTTGGCTGTTTCAGGAATGTAGAGCCTTCCTTTTAATCGCATTGTCATGTCTCCGTCTTCTGCAAAGTCAGTCGCCCTTTTTGTTAAAATCAGCTCGTGCATCTTCCTCAGGATGAATCGTCTTTCTGTGTGTTTTTTATTTTGCTAAGCAGGTTCGGCCAAATATTCAACTGAGCTAGGTACAGATATCGATACTCATTTCCGAGTTTGATATCCATCGCTTTAAGGTCTCGTCGTATCTCATTATTTAGAGCCAGTGATCCCATAAACATTCTGCTCAGCACGTCTGCTATGACGTTTCCTTTGTCCGGCGTATATTTGATCGTATTGTTGGCCCATCGACTAATGGTCACACCTGATTTTGATAATCAACGACGACATAAGTCGATACGCAAAATATACGAACTGCTACTAACATTTCAGGTCAGTGAAATCAATATCAAAAGACGTACTGTATCTACAACTAGCATTTAAGTCATCATCCAAAAGCTAATTGTTACAGAATCCAGATCGAGTTATTTTTCACATTTTTTTGTATTTATATTTTTATTGAGTTTAGGATATGAAATGTAAAATAGATCGAATATTACTGGCTTAGGTTAACTCCAGTCCACCCATCCAAAAGGCCTACCTATATATCAAAACACCACATATCCAAAAAGCCCTAAATAGCTATACATATTGGTCCATTCCATTCAGGTTCTGAAATGACAGAACTCTGGCAGAACTCTGACCGAGTACGGTCCGAGTTCTGACCTAGTTCGGTCAACTCAAATTTAAATTTTAGTTGCCTCCGAATCTGCATCCAATGTTCATGTACGGGATCTTCGCATCCGAACTCTGCCTGGACTCGGCCCGAGTTCGGTCAGGAAAAACACCTATAAATAGAGAAGAATTTTTTATTTCTAATCACTCATTCACTCTTCTCTCTATTCATTCTTCAAGTATTTTTCAGTGATCTGAAACTTTCACATTCTACTTATACATCTCTTAGCCAAAGAAGGTAACATCGTATTCGATTTAGATTCTTTGGTCTGCAGAGTTGTAAAGAGGTTACAAGTTCAAAAAACATCTCAGTTTTTAGAGTCGGTCGTGCACTCATTACCAAGCACGGTGTTGTGAAGTCGGTCGTGCACTTGTCACCAAGCACAGCGTTGTAAAGAGACAACAAGCTCTTATTTATCTCATAAATAGAAGATTAACAGCGGGTAAGAGTACTCGCGATTGGATTAGTCCTCTCAGAGGGAAACAGTATATATCCTAGGGTTCACTGAGTTTGATCTTCTATCTCTTACTATATTTTATATTACTGTCTCTTTATTCCTGCCATAGATTATAACTGTTCTTTTTTTAATTGGTGATTATTTCTGCTGCACTCACATACACTCTATTCACCCCTCTCTAGAGGTGCTCACCGGTCCTATAATTGGTATTAGAGCATGTTATATTCTAATATAACAACCCTATAGAGTATATGGCAGCTGTGAAATTAATATTCAACGGTGAAAGAAAATCCACAAATAGACCCCCACTATTTGATGGAACAAACTACACATATTGAAAAAACATGAATGACTTTCTCTAAAGTTTCTTGACTTTGATCTTTGGTCTATAGTTGTTGACGGTTATAAGAAATCGGCACCTATAGTAATTGAGGGCATACTTGTAAACAAGCCACATGACAAATACATAGACAAAGAAAAGTCAAAGGCTAGTCTAGATACACGTTCCATCAATGCACTATTCTGTGCAATTGACAAAACGAAGTTCAATCGAGTTTTAACCTGTATTACATCTCATGATATTGGAAGACTTCTTGAGGTAACCCATGAGGTGACTTCCCAAGTAAAAGAATCCAAAATCAGCAGACTAACACCGGAATATAAATCTTTTAAGATGAGACCCAATGAGTCACTTATACAGATGTTTACTCGTTTCCTAGATATTACTAATCCTTTGTAATCTTTTGGTAAGGATTACAGTAATCATGAGAAGATAAGAAAAGTGCTACGGGCTCTAACCAAGAATTGGAACCCAAAGGCAACAACAATCATTGAAAAAACGATCTCACCACCATGACTCTGGAGATACTTATGGGCAAGCTGATGACCCATGAGCTGGACCTACAAGAATTTGAAAGAAACGAAAGAAAAATCGATCGCCTTCAAAGCGTAAGCCAAAAGACGTGCATGTAAAGATTCTGGCGAAGAATCATCTAGTGGTGATGAGCAAGCCCTGCTAGTAAAGAACTTCAAGAAATTTTTAAAGTTTAAGAGATCAAACTGAAGGAAGAAAGACTTCCACAAAAGCAATGAAGAAGAAATAATATGCTTTGGATGCAAGAAGTTAGGGCATATGAAGAAGGACTGTCCACTGTCAAAGAAAAGTAGTCCATTTGATATATCAAGATCAAGCAGGAAAGCTACAACTGGTCGAAAGTATGCAAATACAAGCATTTGGCATGAAAGTGATGCCAGTGAATCAGAGGAAGAGGACAGACCTTGTAGCACTGCTAATGTCTGTCTTACGGCATTCAATAAGGTATCTTCTAAGCCACTATATGATGATTTTTCTTTCGATGAGTTAGAAAATGCCTTTAGCGAACTACTTGAAGAACACAGAAATATACTAGACAAGTATAAGCAATCTCGAAAAGAGGTAAAGGCATGCACAACCAAAGTAGCTAGATTGTCTAATCTTCTCAAATATATTAGAGAGACATCTACTACCGGTAACACGGATAAGATAGCCAAGCTTAATGTAGACAATCATGAGGCTATCCTTACTATTAAAAAGAAAGAAAGAGACTATATCAAAATACAAGAGCTTTATGACATAGAAAAGAAGAGACACTTAGTCATAGAGCAAAGACTCACTGATATGACTGCTAGATATAAGGAGTCTTGTGCAGTCTCTAAAAAGTTAGAGATCAAGTTAGACAAGTAGGCAATCCCTGTGACATAGCCTAAGGTTAGTCCTAATGCTAAGCATACAACTTAGAGGATTAAACCACAGAAAGCACATAAGCAACACGTTAATCACAATTATGCTTACACTTATAGGTTTTCAAAGAAGACACAACTGCATGTGAACACAGAAACAAAGAACACTTTTTCAAAACTTACATGCACGTATTGTGGTACTCACAGGCATATATCACAATATTGTCTAGCAAAAAATCTTGTTGACAATCAAACACTTGTTTAGAGACCTAAGACTAATCAAAATGGACCCTTCAAGAAATGGATACCAAAGGATTCATCTATTCGTTTTGTAGATGACCCTCAACCCTCTCTTACTAGAAGTGTTTGCCATGAAATATAAAAGAGCAGAACAATTTTATGGGAGGACTGGACTTTTACTTCACGTTACAAACTCGTTTGCACAAAGAAAGCCTAGGGACAAAAACCTAGGTACAGCAATCTAAGTACAATTGTTTATTTTTGATTCTGGGGGGTGACGATAGAGGCTGGGGAAAGCTACGGCAGCTCTGCCTTACTCCTTAGATGATCGGACGTAGCCTTGGCTCTTGTAACGAGATCCTTGGCGTGGACGAAGAAATGCTCTTCTTGCTCTCCTCATATTGCTCTTCTGTCTTCTCTTTCTCTGGATTGATCTCTGTGTATTTTTCTCTCTGTTTATTGGGGAGCGTCCTTTTGCAAGGGAATGGCACCTTGCTATTTATAATAGTGGGGGGCATCATTAGGGTTTACAATGATTGTCCATTCTCCAAGTGGCGGCGGACTGGTAAATGATCAATCTGGGCCATTAATCTTGAGCGTGAAGGATCTGGGCCATTAATGGGGATTATGCCAAATCATGTCAGTAATTAATGTTGATTACAATAAATCCCTATCATGATGATTTGCTGATATCCGCAAATCTAAATGAATCAATTTAATTCATTTCGTTGCCACGTGTCCCAAATTATTGGGATCTGACCCAAAATTTGATTATCTTTAGGACACGTGTCATGTCATCATTGTTGAGCCGCGTAAGGAGCGTTCGTGTTTGGGCCGCATGAAGATCGTCATGATCGAGCCGCATGAAAGATTTTATGACCGAGCCGCATGAATAGTCTCTATACTCGAACCGCATGAAGGTTGTCATGACCGAGCCACATGAATATGTTCATGACCGAGCCGCATGGGGATCTTCATGACCGAGCTGTATGAGAGTCTTCATGGCCGAGCCGCTTGGATTTCTTTATGGCTGAGCCGCATGGGGGACCTTCATGATTGAACCGCATAGATTTCTCTGTACCGGCCGCATGAACTCATTTAGACTGGTCGTATAAACTTGCCTCAAAGCTGCGAGGATTTTCCCCAATTCCTTAGGAAGATAGTGCTCTTACGTCAGTCATTATGACTACTTTTCGTCAGGGCTGTCAACTGTCAGCTGTCAGCCGTCAGAGTATTAATTGTCAGCCGTCAGAGCATTAATTGTGTTTGAATGACGCTTGGTAGAGTCATTCTAAAAAAGACACGTGGCTTCCCTCTGCTGGCCGTATGGAGTCCACTCTGTGTTTGAGCCACATGGGACTCTTGAACCGCATGTGGCTCCTTGGCCGCATGGATCATTTTTCTCCTCTCTTTTTTTTATGCTTCTACAAGACCCCCTTCAAAGTTTTCAATTTGCAAAATTGAAATACTTTGAATAAGAAGCATGATTATGCCAGAGCCGCATGGATGTATTCTGTCCTAGCCGCATGGATTTGACCAGCCGTATGACTCTCTGAGCCGCATGGGCTGTTTTGGCCGCATGAGCTTCTGGCCACGTCTTTCAGTCACGTGTGCAAATCTTTTGTAAATCTTCTGCATTTAATGCTCTTGATTTGCTGTCAAATTTTAAGAGCCACTTTTTGGGCCAGGATCCCAAGAGTTAGGCTATTATTAAGCCGTTTTGCCTCGATGACCGAAGAGTCGATCATCATATTGTACGCGAATCGAGGCATTCCTTCCTTGTCTATAAATAGAAACACTTTTGTTCTGGGGAGTCTTATTTTCTCTCTTCGATCTTTCTAACACCTTCCTCTCCCAAGCACCCATGGCTCCCAAGAAGGTTGTTGTGTCGAAGGCTGCGAAGGGTAAGGCGGTCGCTTGTGCAGCGGCTGTGGCGACGAATATGGCCACCCCTCCGCCGATCGCTGTTCACTCTGTTCATCCTGACGTTCATCCGCCTATTGCTGGTAAGGGCGTTGCCTTAGAACCCTAACTGCCACGGCTCTGCTGCATAATTTATGCACAAGCCGCATGTACAAGGTTCGTCGATATGACCGCATAAGCACTTCGCCTAGGAGGCCGCATGAGCTTGTCATACTCGATCTGAACTGCGTGTATATTTTTGATTTGGGCCGCATGAGTGTAGTTCACTTTTGAAACGCATAAGCTTATCTGCTTGTAGCCGCATGAGTCTGTCTGTTCAGGGCCACATGAGTTTGCATGGACTTTGAACCGCATAGTCTTACCTGAATCCGAGCCGCATCAGCACCTAGTTTTGTCTGCTGAGTCCATGTGAACCTTGAACCGCATAGGCCCTTCTGAACCTAAACCGCAGAAGCTTCATAAGCTCATCTGAACTTGATTTGTATGGACTCGTCTGACTCGGAGCCGCATAAGGCTATGATGAACCGAACCGCATGGACTCATCTGGTTCTGAGCCGCATAAGGCTGCGACGACCGGA
The DNA here is from genome assembly GCA_029216955.1 of Iris pallida. Lineage (NCBI taxonomy): Eukaryota > Viridiplantae > Streptophyta > Magnoliopsida > Asparagales > Iridaceae > Iris > Iris pallida. Next base: position 41,420,159 of record JANAVB010028818.1, on the reverse strand, counting down.
GCTGTATAGACTTAAATGATCTTTCAAACGCTTCTTTGTTTGACTATCTTCTAATCTTGTTTCTTTCGTCTTTCTTCAGTAAATCTGCCAGTAAATCCTGCGAGGAAACTCCTAGTGGGCTCGAATCAGTTTGCCTTGGACGTGCGTCTTGATGACTTAGTTAAGTACGTGCTGAATCAATTTCCTGCTAATGAGCCTTCGGGGAGGTTGAACGCCATCGAGAATCAGACCCTCCATTATCTTCGTGCCATGATGAATTCTGGAAAGTTGGATGGATCATACCTGAAGCCCTCATTCCTCTTCGGAGACGTTTTAATCATAAAGAATCCCCGAGTATTAGAGATCTCCGAGAACTGGAATTTTACTGTGGATGGCATGGCGATCCATATTCCTCTCATGGAGCGTCATTATCCTCTGTCGTGGTTCAATATGGTATTGTTGGACAGGAAGATGGTGTGTAACTTAACTCCTACCCAATCAGGGATGTTGATAGGCGACATCCATTATAATCCGAATATTAGGTCAGCGTACACGGGTAAGGATTCCGTCCTCCGGTACATGATGGGACTGGCCCCAGGTACTTTCATAAACGTATATGGTCCCAACTTCACATTCACTCAAGCTGATACATTCCTGAATCGGCTTGCTCGCAAAAAATCTTATCCCGTTGGCAGACTGGCATTGCTGAACTGTATAAACCCCACTTCTATGTGGGACCACTTGACCACTTGGGTTCTGCAGACCTACGGAACATTCCTGCGGAAGGTGGGACTATATCATGCCATCCGAGGCACCTGTCATGGGCTTCCTATCAATAAGCCATTGTTCGTGGCGCTCCTGGAGATATATAACCGGCGAACGGGGACATTCTTCGCACCCGGAGGGGAGTTGGAGCTTGCTCTCCATGAGATATATACTGTCTCCAAGCTTCCATAGGGGAACGAGCCTTTCGAGGTGTACACCCCGTCGAACGAGGAGCTCGAGGACCTGAACCGACGACTTCCAAGTTTTATTATGGTGTACCAGGAGTTGCTATGCCATCATAGTGCTTGCCACCAGATGGCTATAAAAAAGGAGGATAGCTCAGAAAGGAACCCTCTCCACACCACATCTTGGGTCAATTATCTTTTTAAAGTTGGCCCTTCTGGCGAGATAAAAGACCTGATATTGAGCCTCAAGAAGTCGCGGTCTAATAGCGACATATTCGGGAGTCAAGCTGACTCTCTTAGCTATTTTTACTACGGTACCAGGCAGATGTCTGAGAAAGCGCTCCTGGCTGGATTTCTGATGATATGGCTACGGAACTGCATAGCCTCGGGAGGGAGGGGCAGGTTCTATTGAGAGGATCAGCCACCACTTCATTCTTCCTGCCGTTAAGCTGGTATTTGGAGTTAGACTGGCTCTTCTCTCGGCTATGGTGTGTAGCATACACCATGGTCTTCGAACATTCTCGTCCAAGGTTATTGCCCGCAAGAAGACGCTGGACTTTGAGCGCATAGAGCTACCTTTCCACTATTTGATGGGGTGGTTGTTGATGCACTACAAGTCTCTGATGGAATCTGGAACAGCGGAAGATTCTACAGACGAAGACGCTTTTCTTTTCCAATGCCATCACCAACCTTGGGAATACAGTACTATGCCAGCTTGTCGGAGGACGCTGGCGAGGGTGGATGGGTGTGACTTTTTCGTGTCTGTTCCTCATTTTTCCGATGAGGAAGTGAGGGATGTACACCTTGATGGTACCGGACCTTTTCACTTTCTGTCTCCGAAGATGCTCACCTCGTTGCGCAACATTCGCCCCGCGTATCTAGTTTATCGTAACCGCGATAATGTGTACTTAGAGCCCTACCTGCCTAGTAGGTTTTCCCGCCAATTTGGCTATAGCCAGTTATTCCTTGACTGTCCCAGCCCTTGCTTGGGCTTTGAAGGTAGCGTTCTTGATGGTGTCAGGACGTGGAATTATTATGACGCTTATCATACTCGGGCCAGCTTCTCGGTCCTTGATACTAAGGTGCCGAGGGAAATTTTGTACGTGGCTGCCTTGTATTATGTTATGGCGAACAAGCCCCATGTCAATTTCGATCTGAGTACCAGTTTCATCGTGGGTACCGATTTAGAGGAAAAGCCCAAGGGGGCTAAGGCTAGAAAGCAACTAGCACTCCAGACTTCCCTCCCTGAATCAGAATCTTCCGAGGCGGCTCAGGAGGATGATGATCATAATAGTGAAGACTATCTTTCTTTTGGGGGTGAAGAAGTAGCGGATCAACCGCTTGCCACACCAGACGAACCGACGGAGGATCCGCCGCTTGCTACACAAGAAGAAGTAGTGAGGGAAGGACAGCCTCCCGCTGTGCCTGGTCCCTCACGCAAACGAGTCAGATGCGAGTCTTCTGACGGTAGAACAACCTTTTCAATCTGTGAAAAGAGCCACAGTTAGGTCTCGTGGGTTGCTTATTACCGAGAGGGGTGAGGATGCTGACGGTGTCCGGAGGTAAGACTATGTTGGAGCTATCTCCTTGTTGTGGCTTTCTTTTTTCTTGGAGATATGACCTAATCATTTTTTTTCTAGGCGTCTGACGAACCAGGCCCTCCTGAACCGCCTGCAGCCCCTGGAGTTGATCCGGCCCTTGCTGCTTTGATTAGTGGTATGTGTGCCGCGGTCCTTTCTGCGGGGGCTCTCTCAGCGGCGGCTGAGGACTCCCAAGTTGCTGAGGCCTCGGTCCGGGGTGACGAAGGCTTCCTCTGGCCTGTCTCCGAGATTGCTGAATTTCAGCAAGGCGACGTCGATCTCGTCGCATCCCCTCCCAAGGGTGCCGGGGCGGAGGAGCCTACTATATTCGACTCGGAGGCCGCTGGTGGAGAGGTTATGGTGGCCGTAGGCGAACCTCAGCCTCCACACTCTTCCGCTGGTAAGATAAGCCAAATATTGACAAGTGAGGGGGCTTATTTGTTGTCACGACCCGCACCCACTGTGAGGGTACGAGTGCGTAACAGCGCCCAGCCTACGTCGCAGTGTCGGCGGTAGAACGCTGTTCTAAGTCTCTAACTAACCATCAACTCATGCAGTATATAATGTACTCATCATGATCAACTCCGAACGGAGGACAAGTATAAGATATGGTGTAACTCAATCACAGTCTAAGCACGATAAGATAACACAGAAATGTAACTAAGAAATTGAAGACAACAAAACTACTGATATAATAATAACAAACTCAACAACCTCAAATACATCTCAAGTCTCAAATCTCTATATACAACTCTAGTTCTAATCAGGAAAACTAAAACAAGACAGACTAACTAAACTCCCGATCGCTCCTGAGTGTCGGGGCCATAGGTAGCTAAGCCATCTCCTCAGTAAAATGTAGGGCATGTGTCCTCGGGGAAATCATCTGTAAAATTTTCAACAGGTCCAGTCAGGACAGGAACGAGCACAATCTCATCTAGAAAACCCAAGTAAATGACAGAGAACTATAAAGCAGTTATAGGCAGTTGTATTGATGAATATGGAAGTTTAATTTTCAGGTGATGGTATAGAGAGACAGATAAAGTACAAAGAAAGTAAGTAACTAAACAAAAAGAGAAGCATAGCAAAGAAGACTATAAAATAAGATCTAGCTGAACTAGAATAACATAATGAGTTCAGATGGTACAATATAAGTCGAGTGTAATCCCAATGTGAATCTAATATAAGATGAGTCGAATGTAATTCTAATCATTATTCTAATAAGGTGAATCGAATAAGGTGATACGAATAAGGTGATACGAATGGTGATTCACATGATGTTCTAATAATGATTCGAATAAATTCTCCAAGTGTGTTTTAAAATACTTAGTTAGACATATAAACGGCTAAGGGTAAATACGGCACATCATACACCTGGCCGGGTGTGGAATGGCTATCGTTCGAATATATTTACAGAGGGTGGTTCGAATAGTGGGAATGTTCACATGTCTAATCAAGTATTTCCCCGCCCATCTAATACAAATGAATCCAAAATCCGATACATCATTCGAATAAAAGTCCAACCAACATATGAAGATACAAATAGGTGGTTCGAATAGTGATTCGTATGGTGATTCGAATAATAGAGGTAAGACGAGTAAGTATGTGTGTCGTATACATGGATTCAGAAATAAAAATACGTGTTTGTAACAGAGAATCACATACAGCTAACTAGAACTGAAGTACAGTAATTGACAAATAAATGAGAGAACTATCAAAGAATGTACTCGTCTGATACCCTGAAAAGAGTAATGAAATATCAGATGTCTGCACCGGAGTCACAATGTCCTAAATAAAGCAGTACAGGTTATAATAAGTTTAAAATAAGATGAATAGAGTCTATGATGCAATCTACATGATTTCTATGCCAATCTAAGTCAAAGTCATCTCTAAGTCAACCCTGGTCAACTGTCTTAGGTCAAACTAGGTCCAAGTCCAGATTGGTCAAATTAGGAGTCCAACTTGGTCATACTAACTCATACCAAGTCAAACTAAGTCAATCCTAAGTCAACAATGTCATGCCATGGCCAATTAGGTCACACAAAGTCAACTGGGTCAAATTAGACCTAATAGAGTCTAACTTGGTCAACTTCTAGCCTATCTACGTATTTCCATATAGAACTCATCTATATATCTACCACACAATGTATATACATACATCTCAATACTTATAATACCTTATTCCTATATGTCATTATAATATATATATGAGGGTAAACCCTCAACCTAATCCAACTCTCACTCTATACTCATTACCCCCACACAACCTTAACCTCATTCTATTCTCACACTCTAACATAACATACATGAACCTCACAAAATAACTTACTCTCTAACTCATCAAGTCTAACCCTCACCATCTAATATTCCTACCTCAATATCCACACATATAACATATACCTTATCTAACACATAGGAACATAACTATCTCTATATGCCTAAGGTACCACAAGCTAACTAATCTATAGCCTAAACTCAAACCCCCCTTGGCTACTGCTACTGCCCTGCTGCAGTGCACTGCCTGCAGCTACTGCAAATGCAAGCCAAGGCATAGCTTTGCCTGCTGCAGCAATGCACTCTAACCAGGCCAAAGTTGCTGCAATACAATGAAATGCAACCACTGCTCCTACTGCCCACTGCCCCCTTCTACTGCTACTGCCTAAGCCTGGGATACAAAACCCACCTGGTCAGGGACTCTCTCTCCTTACCAAAATTCTGATACAAAATAAGAATAAAGATGGGTTCAAGTATCCCTAACCACTCCAACTGGGAATGCCAAAACCTGAGACACTATTATGCAACCCAAACAACTTCTATGAAACCTGAGAATCAAGGAAAACCCAACTCCATCCAAAACTTAGTTTCCAAACATCAAACAAATTTCAGGCTTAAATAACCAACAATGTGTGAAGATGTGTGTGGGTCATACATAAAATTGGCAAGTACTGCCTGTGTGTGTGTGTACTAGTGTGCAATGTGTCGAGTGAATCAGTGAATCGAGAGTGTCATCAGGAATTAATGTGTGTGAGTGTGTGTAGATCATGTGAGAATGTGTCATGTGTGGCACACACAGGCCTGAGCATCTCAGGTTGTCTAATAGTTCAAAAATCAGTTCAAACACCAATTGACAGTTAACATATTTAACATTAAACCCCCAATCAACTTCCTACTAAAACCCAGTTTAAACAACACTTAAGTTGACAACCTAAATTAGCATGACATTAACATTTCACATTTCAGAAAATCTCAGGAAATCAACACTACTGTCAGTTCATTACTAATTCGAATATCCCATTCTCAACATCAAAACAATAGCCAACTCATCACTCAATCAACATGGACCTTAACATTGCAACTCAGTTTAAAACATTAATTAAAATCTCAGGAAATAGGTTCAATACATATAATACTGATAGTTCTCAGGAGTGTCTCAAAATGTAACAGTGTGTAATAGAGGAACACCCCATAGGCTGTGTGTGCAGAGCAATGTGCAATGTGCAAACAGTGAGAACAAGACATTGGCAACTTCACATCAACTCCCAATTTAAAAAAGGAAAAATAAAATGACAGCAAAAAAAGAAATGAATCAATTCAGTTATTCACAGGATTTAAAGACAATGACAGGAAATTAGTTAAAACATTGGAAACAATGTGTGGGAGGAAAGTTAACAATTTCAGATCATAAAACCCATCCTAATATAAAAATTGAATCATTCATGATCAAACAATTATGTGGGAAATAGTTGCTAACTGAAACAACAGTTGGAATTCAAATTAAAATAGGATTTTAAGTTGGGAAATACTGAAGTATCAGACAGTTAAATAGTTCAAACCATAACCATTTAAAACCTGATTAATTTATTCAAAAATAAGGGAAAAATATATACCAACACAGGGGTGGGTCTAGTCGTGTCCTTTCTGTGTTAAATAGTGACACAAAACGTGTCCAAACACGTGTTTAAACAGTGTGAAGTGTAGGCACAGTGCAGTGAAGGAGGGGCTCATGCACGTGTGTCGAGCCCTGTAGGACACGACACACGAACCCACAAGTGTCGTGCACATGTCTAGAGTTAGAGTAGGTCTAGGTGTTCGTGTACACGTGTCTGTCTTGTGTCCATGTGAGTCGTGTCCAAAGAAAACAGTGCGTATCAGTGAACAATTTCCTGTGTGCACAGTGTGTGAAAAATCAGTGCGCATGTGTTTTCTTCGTGCACACATATCAAGGTCGTGTAAAATTTTACAAGTGTCGTGTCAGTCACTAGGGGGAAGTGTCCACAAAATTTGGTAGCAAAACATTGCGTGTCGTGTCCGCAATCAAGGTCGAGCAGCAGGACAGCCGTATGGTACCTGTGCGCTGTGTCGTGCACGTGGTACATGTCCGTTTTGGATACGAAGAATCTACAGAATCGTGCTTAGTCATAAATATAATTAATCCCCATATATAGGGCTACACAACCATGTAATTTGTTTTGAAAAACAGTAACATTCAATCCAGTGAGACATTTCAACAAACACCTAAGAGACACTATGACACGTGTCCGATACGGACACCAAACGGACACGAATTCTACCCAAATTTTGGGGACACCTAGGGGACTCCTAGATCTAGCCCTACATGCAAAGAAAACTGAAATATAAATCAATTTAGAGGGTTTTACCTATGTGTGCAAAAAGTTTAGAAAAGCTCCAAATGGGGGATTCTTCCTCTTGATGCCAAAAGCTCCAAATTGTCCCAAAGCTGGGATTAAATTCCACATTCAGAAAATAGGAGGAAATTAGGTTCTAATGCAAGAAACTAGGATTAAAATGGAATTAAAATGGATTTATGGGGATTTTTGGAAGAGGGACAATACTATTCTTTTTCCAATGTTGAAATGAATGAAAGAATGAGGCAAGCCCTAGAGAATAAGTGTTTATATAGGGTGGGGATCCCTATGGCTGGTCATTTAGGGTTTGGTTAGGGTTAGGGCTTCTAGCTATGGGCTATGGGCCATGGGCCAAGTCATGATCAAATAAACCTTTTAGCCATAAGTCATTTCATGAAACCACAAGCCATGACTTAAATGCACTAAACAAAATTCCCTCATTCTAAAATTAGTTTCTAATGACTAAATGTAGGTTAACCTAAGTTAGACTAGGGTTACCATAGTTAGGGTTAGCTTCTAGACTAGTTCACTAAGTCTCAACAAGTCAAGTCAACCTAGAATTCACCAATTCAATAATTCACCAAATAATTCAAATAAGTCAAAATGACCAAATTACCCCTAGGCTAAAAATGATAGTTAAATCATCCTAATGTCATGGTTAGGCTCTAGGTCATGCAGTCTCTATGGTTTCACTAGCTGCACACCAAAATCACAAGTCATGACTTAAAACAGTTTTAAATAGTTTTAAAAAATAATTATTAAAAAAATTACCAAAAATTATAATGTGAAATAAATATCAATAAATAATAATTATAATTACAAAATTTCAAAAATACCCTCATCTGGAAAACTGGGTGTTACAATCCTACCCACCTTATAAAAATTTCGTCCTAGAAATTAAAATGGTAGTATGTAACTCCACCTCTCAGTTTCATATAAAATTTTAAATCAATAATATTGAAATCTTCTCCTTGAATAAATTTTTATTTATTTAATGGGCTTGCCCTTCTCAATCTTTTTATTGATGAGTATTGTAATTAGTAATTTAATTATAGATAATTCTAGGCCCATTAGTTAAGCCCATTTCAAGCCTTCGTTTTAGGTCAGTTCATTTTCCAACTGATTGGAACGAGCTCTTCTCTGTTCTTTGAGCTGAGGAAGCAAATGTCTCCTCTAACAAACTATTTTTCCCTCCAAAAATTATTCTCCATTTCGAATCTTCCTAACTGCCTATAAAGTAGGATCGATCATCCTTTCCTTCCCATTCTTATCAGATCTAAACTCTTCTTCTCTCCCAAATTGTATTCACCATTAATTTCAAAATTGAAGAATCAATCATGGCAAGAAGGAGCGACAGAGCAATGGAGATCTCAACTATTCAAGCACAGTGAGCCGGAGCATCCTCATCGTCGACTGAACGAAGAATCCAGAGTTCTTCATTGTGCTGGGTGAATTCTTTGATCCCTTCCTTCTCATCGATGAACTCTGGTAAGCCAGATCTCATCACCTTCTGTTTAACTGGTTTGTAAGCATCGATTTCATTACACCAATTTTTCTTGTTGATCAGATCTGAATTTATAAACCAGTGCTCGATCCAATCGATTTCTCTTCTTCAAAATCATCCAAAGCTCTTGATTATTGCGTGGACACCATTCTTTGAACCTTTGAGTTAGGTATCAGATGAGTGTCCTGTCCTTATTAATTTTAGATTCAAACGATTGTGAACCTATTAGGACTGATTCTTTTTGTAATTTGAGTCTTTAGTGTTCGATCTATTGCTACAAGGAACTGGATCGAGTGTGGGAGTAGTTCGTGCCATCTCATAATAAGACCAGGGACCTTGATCTAATTTTTCAGGTAACTAATTCAACTCCATGATTTTACAAGTTAGTAGTTTACGTTCAACAGTAGGATCCTGATGGAGGTTTATGTAGTCTGTGAGAACGAGCATACATAGGTTTTATTCAAGTGACTGTATAAATTGCTAAGACTATTGGTTAATCTATTTCATTGGACTGAATTGATATAGAGCCTGTTTCAATAGAACTTACGAATTGTATATCAAGTGCAGTCCCTTAAAACCTTTAGGAATGTTAAATCATGGTAAGAACAGGGTGTAGGGATAATCCTGAGTTGGTATCAGTAACTGATTCAATGGTTGGCTATACTGTTTTGAATTGTGACCTATTTGGTAAACTGGATTTGAGTATATCTATCTGTGGATCTAGTATCAGTTCATTGGGCTAAACCTTAGGTAATCACCTAACTCTTGAATGATTGGTTGTGTCTTGATAGATGGGGATAACTGAGTTAGCCTGAACTAAACTAGGAATGTCATTGAATGATAGATCATCTACTTGCTCTGTAAACCAAATTTTCCTTTTGACTGAAGAAGGATGCATTACCCTCAAGTTTGGGACTGATGTATCATGGCTGAAATTAGTCAAGTATTTTAACTCATTGATTAATAGCTGATGAGATCGAGAACCACTAAAGTGAATTACTTGGGCTGTTAACTGGGAGTCAGAACAAATTGCTTAGGATCGGGTTATATTGTCTTAATTCGGTTAATACACACCACCTTCACGTTTCATAAGTTTGCATATATCTCTAAGGCTGTTAGTAGGAACCCAAGGGCAGGGGTGAATGTATTTTGGACTGATAGTTCAGAGCAGTGTTCATTGGAGGAACACTGCAGTTTCAGTCCCAAATTGTTCATCCTTATTATAGTTTAACCTATCTGCTTTTTAGAACTTCAGTAGCAGTTTTGACCTACAGGATGGTAAGGTAGCTAGGTTGGCTAATAATGGTTTCAATCACTAATAACTGTCCTAATAACAGGATTTAACATGGGATTTTGTCAAGGACAGATTGGTTCAAGTTCACTGTCTGGATAGATTAGAAGAACTGGGAGTGAAATCCTGAAATTTGGGTTTACATCACCAGGCTAATTTAGCCTCTGGTTCAATTCTTGGATGAACTGTGGTGTCAACAAATTTCTGGACAAGGTTCTCTTTGGCCCAGTAGACTGTGATGCTCTGTTATATGTCCAATGCAAATTGCTGAATGTTTCCCTATTGAAATGTTTGATTTCATTTGGAAATTTTACCTTAACAAGTTGCAGGGGAGTAGGTTAACTGAGATTATGTGTTAGACTGAGAAGCCAATCTCAGTATAGAAATTTGAGAGTGAATATAAGCTGAGGCTGATTCAATGAATGGCTGATCTGTTCTTGTAAATAGCTTAGTCCATGTTTCTTTATCAAGAAGGTCATGTGTAGCATCTGAATTTATTAGGGACTAAATCCTATCAGTTTTGAGTATCAGTAAAACCTGATATGTTAATATGAATAATGGTTGAACCTGGAAAATGGACTGTTGTATGTGCTTTTAAACTGATATAGTTGATATGTACCAGATCTAATAAGTGCACTAGTTTTAGGACTGTCTTTGAACCAGATTTTGGGACTGGTAGTTGATTAATAGGACTGGAATGGAATAACAGTCCCACCCTTGAACTGTTCATGAAAGAACATATTTCAGTTCCAGTTTAGTAGAGGTGCAGGAGATTCCATATGTATCATGATTCAAAATCTATCAAGGTTTAGTGTACTATACAAACATCTCATGGTTCAACCCTTGAATAGCCACATTAGGAAGGTTAAATTCAGGTTTTCCTAACAGGTTCTCACCTAAACCTAGGTAGGCTATGGAAATGTCCTAGTGTTTGGATACAAATCAAACCATAGAACTTCTTTAAGACTTGTGAAATATTGGAACCTTAGAATAACTAAGCCTTCAGTACTTTCTCTAATGATAATTCAATTGGGTAAATAATCATATATAGGGTATATTGTATTATCAAGTTAGAACAAGATTATGTAAAATTACTTTTCTAGATTAGAACTAGGTACCTTATGATTGTTGACTTATCAAATTATAACCAAATTAGTTTAACCAGTTTATTAATCGACTTGTATCAAATTATTATTAATAACAGGAGGATATCCAGTTCCTGATTTCCAGTACTTTTCGGAGCCAGACAAGTACTTTTCTACGGTTTTGTACATTTACATTCTTGTACCCTTTCTTGTGACACGTCATGGCACGATATTTATGTACTCCTGTACTCCTGTACTCTTGCTCTTGTATTTATTAGTGTCGGGTGGGGAAATACACTAGCCATGTGACCAATCCCCGTTACTTTATATTCCTGTACCTAGCTTAGGCTTCGCACTGTGCACGCGGGTCCTAAGTCGTACCATATTCATGTACTCCTGTGCATGCTCCTGTACTCACCCCAGCCGGTCACATGGACTAGATGTATTTCAATATTGTGCACTTGTCATGTCTGGTACTTCAGGATTATAGTTTCATTCCTGTACTTTACATGTTCCTGTACTTTACATTCATGTACTATATTTCCTGTACTCATTTTCTGTACTTTCATGTTCATTTCTGTATTTTATTTTCCTGTACTCCTGTGCTCTTTTCATATCATATTCATGTTCATTACCTAGAACTGTACTTTGCTCCGCTCCTGAATAGGATATGTTGCAGGTATGCTTGCAGGACATTGATCTACCCTATGGGCCAGAGCCCAGGATTTAGCTGAGCAGGATGAGGCTTAGCTTGAGGCTTCAGGTTTAGATTACTTAGCTTTACTTTGAGATATTGACTTTAGAGTTCATAGCACTTTTCATTCCTGTTGATTCTGGTACATTATGATATCTGGATTTGTGGATTATGGTGATCATTCTGGGATACGTTTTTAGATGCTGTGATTCTATACTTTTATGTTTATCTGGTTAGTTTTCCCTAGCTTGGTACAGCTTACTTCATTGTGTCTAACAATGAAGGCTGGGCGTGTCCGACTCGTGTCCGATTATTCGGGAGCGGGTCGTGACATATTTTTAGTGGTGGCCCATGCAGGTCTATCCTAATGGTACCTAGGTCTTAGCGTACTATTGGGGGACTTGATTTAAACTAGGGAAACTTGATCACAGCATAGGAAAATCGGAAAATAAGGGTATATCAGGTATATCAAGTGTATCAGGTATTTTAATATTCTATAAACACTTGTTGTATGTAGGTCTAGGTTATTTTAACAGTTTTCTGTTTTGCAGATAGTTCAAAAGCAAGTGATACCGGTACAGTCGATCCACCTGCATTTGAGGGTTACAAGCTCCTACTATCTTCTATCATTCTACTATCCCCATGGGTAGTATGCAGTTGACAAAGACGTTTCAAGAGTTCTTTGACACCAGCAGGCCGTCCTTTTCCAATCTAGACTTGCAAATGCCTTTCCCGAGTTAGAGAGGACTTCCAGACTTTCAGACCTTTGATTTCCCCGACACCGAGCGCATATCTTGCATCGAGGAGCAGATCGAGAACCTGGAGCCGCCATTAAAGATTATCCAAGTTTTGGAGGATCCGACTCCTCTGAAGACTGAAGCCACTAGCCAAGAGATCCAGGATATAACACAGACAATGGAACGAGACGGAAAGCTGAAGCACATGAGAGACATGAAGACTTATGACAAAGACAACAACTAGCTTGGACCCGCAAAGCGTCGCAACACTCAGTCGGCATTTCTTCGGTCACACCACCAGTTGCATCATCGGGAGCAGATCTCAACAGCCATCATGTCAACAGACGTATATTCTTATCAGAGGCTCTACGCTTCAGTCCAACGGGAAATCCAGACTCAGATTCAGATGACGATCATTTACAATTTCTGTCGTCACCAGGACATCACTATAAAGAGTGCCACCAAAAGACGGAGGCTATGCCTGCACTGCAGATCGCCTGCCCACCAGTCAAGAACTGCCCAGAGGCCACTGATCACGCTGCCCAAGGACGAACGCGAGAAGCACCAGGACTACAACAAGTGGACCCACCTCTCCAGCTTCAGCAATCACATGAAGTACTACCGCAAGGACCAGCCTATATCAGGACAACTGAAGAAATTGAAGTGATTCCAGTCCCGGAGAAACACTGAAGATAGAATGAAGACAGAAGACTCTTTTGCATGGTTGGAGGAAACCATGGATCATGATTCATAATCTAGTTTTTCTTAGATTCCTCTTGCACCTAGATTGTTTCTTAGAAACTTCCTTGTTTCCTATTTAAGGATTATTAGATTTTATTTCCTATTCTGGAACCTTGGTCGCTATTCAAAATGTATTTTGAAAGTTTGTTTCCATTCTTGTTCGTAACTCTGCTCTTATCCGAGATTTTCTTCCTGCTCGATAACTTGTTTCCTATGGCGTTGTTTCCTAATTCAAGATTTGGTTCTACTCGAATTTTGTTCCCCATTCAGACCCTGTTGATATTTAAGACTTTACTTCAGATTACATTCCTATTCAAACTTATGCCATTCAAAACTTTGTTTGAATCTTGCTTCTATTCGAGATTTCATTTGCAGATTTCGTTCTAACTTCGAAACTTTAACTCGTTCCCTATGAGATTTTATTTCTCATTCGTAAATTATTTTTCGTTCTATTCACGATCTTGTTTGATCTTGCCTCGTATTTTGAGATTTCACTTGTTTCATATCCGCTATTTAATACCATGTTTTCATATTCATTTTTCACGACTTTGTTTTCTATTATTGGATTCTACTTGAAATTTTGTTTCCTATTTGAACTGTGTACTATTCGAGAATTATTCCTACTCGGAATATCATTCTGAAACCTTGCTTGAACCTTCGCCTCTATTGATGCTTGTTGGGATTCTATTTCCTATTCCTGATTTTATCTTTATTCGAGATTGTTCTTTATCTGCGGCTTGTTTCAAACTTATTTGAGATTTCCTTGTCGCATATTTACGATCCAATACCTTGTATTCCATTCACTAAATGATACATGCTTTCCATGCACTCTTCATAAACTAGCTTTCTATTTGAGATTTTTATTCATGATTTTGTGTCCTATCCGTGACTTTGTTAATACTTGATTTTCTATTATTCACTGTGTACCTTATTGGAGAATTCATTTTCAATTCAAGTTTTGCTCGAGGTTTCATTGATATTCGAGATTTTATTGAAACTTGTACGGAATTTTATTTATTTTGAAACTTGTCTCCTATTTGACATCTTGCTTCAGTTCATCCTTCGAGACTCTGTTATCCCTTCTGGATAATGTCTCATATATGGAATCTTGTTACCATTCTAGATATCAGTTGAAATTCTGTTATAACTTGAAACTTTGCTGCCTGTCTGAAATTTTAAATCTCCCTGGTTGCCCTTTTGTACTCACCAATGGGACCCCTTGTCGTCTTTTAGTACCTAATAAACTCTTGTATTCTAACAGTCAGGTAACTTCACCATTCCGTGACTTGGACTATTGAAACTCATTTTGAACTCCTTGAAACTCTTTTGAAATTCCTAGGGATAAAGTCGAGAGGCTATTCGATGACCTACTATGGCATGACAGTTGCGCGCTACAGCCATTAGCTGGATTATGGAGACTGAGGGCTCACTGCAGCCAGTAGCGCACTGGCGAGGCAGGAACTCTAAGTTGAAGTGATTTCAGACACCCATAGGTTTTCGAGTATTGTCGAGACTTGTCATATTCTTCATATCTTGATCTCTTGGGTTGTTTCGTCAATGGTGGAAAATGGATAAGGTTGATAGAGTATTCGGAGATATATTGTTATTTGAGTCACGGAGCCGAAAGTCCACTGCAGTCAGATACATACTGGCGGGGTAGGAATTCCAAGCAAAGTGATTTCAGATACCAACATGTTCTTGGATATTCTGGAGACTATATTTCATTTTCATATGATTATTGGTTTTCGAGAATCACAAATCCTTGCACGTTCATCCTGATTTGATACTGTATCTCCTGAGTATTTCATGCGTTTCCTCAATCAACCCTTGCTAAATTTTTCTTCTAGTATTTTATCTTTAGATCATTGAATTCCTCAAAATTATACATTGCCAGATTTTGATTCCATACTTCGTTTGTGTCTGGTTTAAATTTCGATCTTAAATCATGTCTGTCTAACCATGATTTTCCTAACTTGTGCTAGCCCACTTGTGTTAAAACTATCAATTTTTGATCGTACTTAATAGTTGTGTCTTCATGATTTTACTCCTCTGAGTTGTAATTGAAATTCCTTCCACTTCGTGACTGTTTGATCCTCGATCTTTGTCAAAGCATGATATCCCAAACTTCTTGTGTATATTTGGACTCAAGGCTCAGAGCGTCATGGATCGACAAAAGTACAAGGCGGACAACAGCAGATGGTCACCGGAGTTCGCAGTTAGAAGCAGAGTGTTCCTGAAGAATCTCGCCGACCAGAGGCACCATTCGTTTTGGCAGAGGCGGAAAGTTCAGTCCGAGATTCAGCGGGCCTCTCGACGTGATGACGCGTATTGGCGAGGTGGCATATTGACTAGCACTTCCAGCTAGTTTGGAGGGAGTGCACGACATTTTCCACGTGTCCCAGCTTCGATGCTACATTCCGGACCCGAGTCATGTGGTGGACTTTTCGAAGCTAGAGGTGGGTCCGAGATTGACCTACGAGGAGCAGCCAGTGGAGATCCTCGATCGTAGGGAGAAGCGTCTACGGAACCAGACCATTTCTCTTGTCCGTGTCATGTGGAGACACCACTCTCCGGGAGAGTCCACGTGGGAGCGCGAGGACGAGATGCGAGAGCGCTACCCTAGATTATTCACTTGATTGTATTTCAGCATTTTGAAATTTCCATATTTCTTTTTTTTCAATAATATTTCATGGTGTTTTGTGAATCCATATATTTTTGAATTTCGAGGACGAAATTTTTCAAGGTGGGGAGATTTGTAACTCCACCTCTCAGTTTCATATAAAATTTTAAATCAATAATATTGAAATCTTCTCCTTGAATAAATTTTTATTTATTTAATGGGCTTGCCCTTCTCAGTCTTTTTATTGATGAGTATTGTAATTAGTAATTTAATTATAGATAATTCTAGGCCCATTAGTTAAGCCCATTTCAAGCCTTAGTTTTAGGTCAGTTCATTTTCCAACTGATTGGAACGAGCTCTTCTCTGTTCTTTGAGCTGAGGAAGCACATGGCTCCTCTAACAAACTATTTTTCCCTCCAAAAATTCTTCTCCATTTCGAATCTTCCTAACTGCCTATAAAGCAGGATCGATCATCCTTTCCTTCCCATTCTCATCAGATCTAAACTCTTCTTCTCTCCCAAATTGTATTCACCATTAATTTCAAAATTGAAGAATCAATCATGGCAAGAAGGAGCGACAGAGCAATGGAGATCTCAACTATTCAAGCACAGTGAGCCGGAGCATCCTCATCGTCGACTGAACGAAGAATCCAGAGTTCTTCATTGTGCTGGGTGAATTCTTTGATCCCTTCCTTCTCATCGATGAACTCTGGTAAGCCAGATCTCATCACCTTCTGTTTAATTGGTTTGTGAGCATCGATTTCATTACACCAATTTTTCTTGTTGATCAGATCTGAATTTATAAACCAGTGCTCGATCCAATCGATTTCTCTTCTTCAAAATCATCCAGAGCTCTTGATTATTGCGTGGACACCATTCTTTGAACCTTTGAGTCAGGTATCAGATGAGTGTCCTGTCCTCATTAATTTTAGATTCAAACAATTGTGAACCTATTAGGACTGATTCTTTTTGTAATTTGAGTCTTTAGTGTTCGATCTATTGCTACAAGGAACTGGATCGAGTGTGGGAGTAGTTCGTGCCATCTCATAAGACCAGGGACCTTGATCTGATTTTTCAGGTAACTAATTCAACTCCATGATTTTACAAGTTAGTAGTTTACGTTCAACAGTAGGATCCTGATGGAGGTTTATGTAGTCTGTGAGAACGAGCATACATAGGTTTTATTCAAATGACTGTATAAATTGCTAAGACTATTGGTTAATCTATTTCATTGGACTGAATTGATATAGAGCCTGTTTCAATAGAACTTACGAATTATATATCAAGTGCAGTCCCTTAAAACCTTCAGGAATGTTAAATCATGGTAAGAACAGGGTGTAGGGATGATCCTGAGTTGGTATCAGTAACTGATTCAATGGTTGGCTATACTGTTTTGAATTGTGACCTATTTGGTAAACTGGATTTGAGTATATCTATCTGTGGATCTAGTATCAGTTCATTGGGCTAAACCTTAGGTAATCACCTAACTCTTGAATGATTGGTTGTGTCTTGATAGATGGGGATAACTGAGTTAGCCTGAACTAAACTAGGAATGTCATTGAATGATAGATCATCTACTTGCTCTGTAAACCAAATTTTCCTTTTGACTGAAGAAGGATGCATTACCCTCAAGTTTGGGACTGATGTATCATGGCTGAAATTAGTCAAGTATTTTAACTCATTGATTAATAGCTGATGAGATCGAGAACCACTGAAGTGAATTGCTTGGGCTGTTAACTGGGAGTCAGAACAAATTGCTTAGGATCGGGTTATATTGTCTTAATTCGGTTAACACACACCACCTTCACGTTTCATAAGTTTGCATATATCTCTAAGGCTGTTAGTAGGAACCCAAGGGCAGGGGTGAATGTATTTTGGACTGATAGTTCAGAGCAGTGTTCATTGGAGGAACACTGCAGTTTCAGTCCCAAATTGTTCATCCTTATTATAGTTTAACCTATCTGCTTTTTAGAACTTCAGTAGCAGTTTTGACCTACAGGATGGTAAGGTAGCTAGGTTGGCTAATAATGGTTTCAATCACTAATAACTGTCCTAATAACAGGATTTAACACGGGATTTTGTGAAGGACAGATTGGTTCAAGTTCACTGTCTGGATAGATTAGAAGAACTGGGAGTGAAATCCTGAAATTTGGGTTTACATCACCAGGCTAATTTAGCCTCTGGTTCAATTCTTGGATGAACTGTGGTGTCAACAAATTTCTGGACAAGGTTCTCTTTGGCCCAGTAGACTGTGATGCTCTGTTATATGTCCAATGCAAATTGCTGAATGTTTCCCTATTGAAATGTTTGATTTCATTTGGAAATTTTACCTTAACAAGTTGCAGGGGAGTAGGTTAACTGAGATTATGTGTTAGACTGAGAAGCCAATCTCAGTATAGAAATTTGAGAGTGAATGTAAGCTGAGGCTGATTCAATGAATGGCTGATCTGTTCTTGTAAATAGCTTAGTCCATGTTTCTTTATCAAGAAGGTCATGTGTAGCATCTGAATTTATTAGGGACTAAATCCTATCAGTTTTGAGTATCAGTAAAACCTGATATGTTAATATGAATAATAGTTGAACCTGGAATATGGACTGTTGTATGTGCTTTTAAACTGATATAGTTGATATGTACCAGATCTAATAAGTGCACTAGTTTTAGGACTGTCTTTGAACCAGATTTTGGGACTGGTAGTTGATTAATAGGACTGGAATGGAATAACAGTCCCACCCTTGAACTGTTCATGAAAGAACATATTTCAGTTCCAGTTTAGTAGAGGTGCAGGAGATTCCATATGTATCATGATTCAAAATCTATCAAGGTTTAGTGTACTATACAAACATCTCATGGTTCAACCCTTGAATAGCCACATTAGGAAGGTTAAATTCAGGTTTTCCTAACAGGTTCTCACCTAAACCTAGGTAGGCTATGGAAATGTCCTGGTGTTTGGATACAAATCAAACCATAGAACTTCTTTAAGACTTGTGAAATATTGGAACCTTAGAATAACTAAGCCTTCAGTACTTTCTCTAATGATAATTCAATTGGGTAAATAATCATATATAGGGTATATTGTATTATCAAGTTAGAACAAGATTATGTAAAATTACTTTTCTAGATTAGAACTAGGTACCTTATGATTGTTGACTTATCAAATTATAACCAAATTAGTTTAACCAGTTTATTAATCGACTTGTATCAAATTATTATTAATAACAGGAGGATATCCAGTTCCTGATTTCCAGTACTTTCCGGAGCCAAGCAAGTACTTTTCTACAGTTTTGTACATTTACATTCTTATACCCTTTCTTGTGACACGTCATGGCACGATATTCATGTACTCCTGTACTCCTGTACTTTTGCTCTTGTATTTATTAGTGTCGGGTGGGGAAATACACTAGCCATGTGACCAATCCCGGTTACTATATATTCCTGTACCTAGCTTAGGCCTCGCACTGTGCACGCGGGTCCTAAGTCATACCATATTCATGTACTCCTGTGCATGCTCCTGTACTCACCCCAGCCGGTAACATGGACTAGATGTATTTCAATATTGTGCACTTGTCATGTCTGGTACTTCAGGATTATAGTTTCATTCCTGTACTTTACATGTTCCTGTACTTTACATTCATATACTATATTTCCTGTACTCATTTCCTGTACTATTTTCCTGTACTTTCATATTCATTTCTGTATTTCATTTTCCTGTACTCCTGTGCTCTTTTCATATCATGTTCATGTTCATTACCTAGAACTGTACTTTGCTCTGCTCCTGAATAGGATATGTTGCAGGTATGCTTGCAGGACATTGATCTACCCTATGGGCCAGAGCCCAGGATTTAGCTGAGCAGGATGAGGCTTAGCTTGAGGCTTCAGGTTTAGATTACTTAGCTTTACTTTGAGATATTGACTTTAGAGTTCATAGCACTTTTCATTCCTGTTGATTCTGGTACATTATGATATCTGGATTTGTGGATTATGGTGATCATTCTGGGATACGTTTTTAGATGCTGTGATTCTATACTTTCATGTTTATCTTGTTAGTTTTCCCTAGCTTGGTACAGTTTACTTTATTGTGTCTAACAATGAAGGCTGGGCGTGTCTGACTCGTGTCCGATTATTCGGGAGCGGGTCGTGACATAGTAGTCCTTCTAGGTCAACCACCCCCACAATCAAAGTCTCAAACATACCGTCAGATAATCATATGCGCCTGTCCAGAATCATGATACTCAGAATCTTCGTCGTGTCAGTGAGCAAGGCTACGATGATCACAGAGTCCTCGACTAAGGCACATACCTCTAGAATCATGGTATTTAAAATTTTCGCATTGCCGCATGCTTAGCAGTGAAAACCTTAAATTCCTACACCCAAGAAATACGTCCTAAATCTGACTATATGTCCTCACTATGCCAGCTAATACGACTATCGAAGATTCTAGATTCTATAACTGGGTGACCTAGCCCATATAATTCATCTCAGAAGAAAATCAAACATAACACAAGAGCAACAAGACAGAATTGATCAACCAATAAGGAACAGAGAGAATCGAATTTTAAGGCAGTAATTGCAGAATTTAAATCAAGAACGGAACCTGCAACTAGATCTCCAATGGCCTGAGCATCCTTGGCTGCCATCGCAAAAGCTCCACCCCTCTGGTGCTGAGCTACAGGTGGCCTAGCTCCCTCTCTCCGACCCGGTGCTCCGTCATATACGGGTGCAGTAGGGCAATCCCTGACCTGATGAGCAGCGGATCCACAGAACAGACAAACCTTCCGCCTCCTATAACGAGTCTCCCAAGCGTGCCCTGCCCTCTTACAGTAAGAACAAGTCTGCACCTTACGGTCCTGCCCTCTAGGCTGATGCTGTGCCGGCTGCACTCTCACTGGTGCCTGCATCTGCTGAATCTGCACATGAGGCCTCTTGGCCTGGCCTCCGCTGCTGCTGCCCCCAACTGGGTCTCGCCCCCTCTTGAGCCTAAGCTCAAGATCATCCTTAGCTAATAAGGCTCCCGTCAAATTCTCCTCAAAAGTGGCATCCCTGTTGCCCTTGGTCAAGGACTTGACTTCCTTGACCAGACCCTTCCGGAACCTCTGGGCCTTTGCCGCCTCGCTCAAGCCCTTTACAAATCTGCTGAGGCGGCCAAACTCCCCGGCGTACTCCTCCACTGACAGGCTCCCCTGTACTAGGCTCTCGAACTGCGACTCCAAGGCTCTGAGCGCTGAATCTGGAAAGAACTTCTTCTTGAAGAAGCCCCTGAACTCCTCCCAAGTCTGTCCAGCTACCCCTATCCTGGGGTTTGACTGATACCAGGTGTGAGCAAGATCTCGCATCCGGCTAGCTGCTGCCTCTATCTAGAGATCTGTCGGAATCCGGGCCAGGCGAAAGATCTCCTCTATATGCTCCATCCACTCGTCAGCATATAAAATCCCTTCTGTCCCCAGGAAGTCTCTGGGGCTCATCTTATGGAACTGCTCTATCCTCGGTGTCCTCGGCTGCTGGATCACTGGTCGAGCTGCGACCGTCGTAAGGGCCAACTCCATGCTCCTGTCCTCTCGGGCCTGCTACCGGTCCATAAACTGCTGGAAGTAAGCGAACATCTGTGCCGCATCTACGTGTCCTGTAGGCGACTGCTGGAACTACATCTCTGGGATGACTGGGTCCTGCCTTCGAGCTGGTGGAGGCATACCCCCTGCTACTGCTGCTGAAGTCCCAATATGAGCAGAGGTGGCAGGAGCTGCAGCCTCCTGACCCTGCTGAACTGGCTGAAAGGTGGCAGTCCCCTCTGCAACAACTGCTGCACTAGAGTGATGTGATCGTGTCTCCACCATCCTGAAGATAGATCGAACAAGGAAGTCAATACTGAGCAGGAATCGATATATCAAAGGAGGACAGTTATTTCAAAGAAGGCAAATCAGTACGATATGTAGATGGCATAATTTTAAGCAGAATTTTCCTAACTGTGATTGAGTGCCTCTCCGGTAAAGCCTATCTCTCAGTCCTAACGCAGGCTCGCAGCAGTACAACTAAGTCGCCGTACTACTACGATATCGCACTAATGCGACTCTCGACCTGCATGGGCCACCACTAAAAATGTGTCACGACCCGCACCCACTGTGAGGGTACGAGTGCGTAACAGCGCCCAGCCTACGCCGCAGTGTCGGCGGTAGAACGTTGTTCTAAGTCTCTAACTAACCATCAACTCATGCAGTACATAATGTACTCATCATGATCAACTCCGAACGGAGGACAAGTATAAGATATGGTGTAACTCAATCACAGTCTAAGCACGATAAGATAACACAGAAATGTAACTAAGAAATTGAAGACAACAAAACTACTGATATAATAATAACAAACTCAACAACCTCAAATACATCTCAAGTCTCAAATCTCTATATACAACTCCAGTTCTAATCAGGAAAACTAAAACAAGATAGACTAACTAAACTCCCGATCACTCCTGAGTGTCGGGGCCATAGGTAGCTAAGCCATCTCCTCAGTAAAATGAAGGGCATGTGTCCTCGGGGCAATCATCTGTAAAATTTTCAACAGGTCCAGTCAGGACAGGAACGAGCACAATCTCATCTAGAAAACCCAAGTAAATGACAGAGAACTATAAAGCAGTTATAGGCAGTTGTATTGATGAATATGGCAGTTTAATTTTTAGGTGATGGTATAGAGAGACAGATAAAGTACAAAAAAAGTAAGTAACTAAACAAGAAGAGAAGCATAGCAAAGAAGACTGTAAAATAAGATCTAGCTGAACTAGAATAACATAATGAGTTCAGATGGTACAATATAAGTCGAGTGTAATCCCAATGTGAATCTAATATAAGATGAGTCGAATGTAATTCTAATCATTATTCTAATAAGGTGAATCGAATAAGGTGATACGAATAAGGTGATACGAATGGTGATTCACATGATGTTCTAATAATGATTCGAATAAATTCTCCAAGTGTGTTTTAAAATACTTAGTTAGACATGTAAACGGCTAAGGGTAAATACGGCACATCACACACCTGGCCGGGTGTGGAATGGCTATCGTTCGAATATATTCACAGGGGGTGGTTCGAATAGTGGGAATGTTCACATGTCTAATCAAGTATTTCCCCGTCCATCTAATACAAATGAATCCAAAATCCGACACATTATTCGAATAAAAGTCCAACCAACCTATGAAGATACGAATAGGTGGTTCGAATAGTGATTCGTATGGTGATTCGAATAATAGAGGTAAGACGAGTAAGTATGTGTGTCATATACATGGATTCAAAAATAAAAATACGTGTTTGTAACAGAGAATCACATACAGCTAACTAGAACTGAAGTACAGTAATTGACAAATAAATGAGAGAACTATCAGAGAATGTACTCGCCTGATACTCTGAAAAGAGTAATGAAATATCAGATGTCTGCACCGGAGTCACAATGTCTTGAATAAAGCAGTACAGGTTATAATATGTTTAAAATAAGGTGAATGGAGTCTATGATGCAATCTACATGATTTCTGGGCCAATCTAGGTCAAAGTCAACTCTAAGTCAACCCTGGTCAACTGTCTTAGGTCAAACTAGGTCCAAGTCCAGATTGGCCAAATTAGGAGTCCAACTTGGTCATACTAACTCACACCAAGTCAAACTAAGTCAATCCTAAGTCAACAAGGTCATGCCATGGCCAATTAGGTCACACAAAGTCAACTGGGTCAAATTAGACCTAATAGAGTCTAACTTGGTCAACTTCTAGCCTATCTAGGTATTTCCATATAGAACTCATCTATATATCTACCACACAATGTATATACATACATCTCAATACTTATAATACCTTATTCCTATATGTCATTATAATATATATATGAGGGTAAACCCCCAACCTAATCCAACCCTCACTCTATACTCATTACCCCCACACAACCTTAACCTCATTCTATTCTCACACTCTAACATAACATACATGAACCTCACAAAATAACTTACTCTCTAACTCATCAAGTCTAACCCTCACCATCTAATATTCCTACCTCAATATCCACACATATAACATATACCTTATCTATCACATAGGAACATAACTATGTCTATATGCCTAAGGTACCACAAGCTAACTAATCCATAGCCTAAACTCAAACCCCCCCTTGCCTACTTCTACTGTCCTACTGCAGTGCACTGCCTGTAGCTACTGCAAATGCAAGCTAAGGCATAGCATTGCATGCTGCTGCAATGCACTCTAACCAGGCCAAAGTTGCTGTAATGCAATAAAATGCAACCACTGCTCCTACTGCCCACTGCACCCTTCTACTGCTACTGCCTAAGCCTGGGATACAAAACCCACCTGGTCAGGGACTCTCTCTCCTTACCAAAATTCTGATACAAAATAAGAATAAAGCTGGGTTCAAGTCTCCCTAACCACTCCAACTGGGAAAGCCAAAACATGAGACACTATTATGCAACCCAAACAACTTCTATGAAACCTGAGAATCAAGGAAAACCCAACTCCATCCAAAACTTAGTTTCCAAACATCAAAAAAATTTCAGGCTTAAATAACCAACAATGTGTGAAGATGTGTGTGGGTCATACATGAAATTGGCAAGTACTGCCTGTGTGTGTGTACTAGTGTACAATGTGTCGAGTGAATCAGTGAATCGAGAGTGTCATCAGAAATTAATGTGTGTGAGTGTGTGTAGATCATGTGAGAATGTGTCATGTGTGGCACACACAGGCCTGAGCATCTCAGGTTGTCTAATAGTTCAAAAATCATTTCAAACACCAATTGACAGTTAACATATTTAACATTAAACCCCCAGTCAACTTCCTACTAAAACCCAGATTAAACAACACTTAAGTTGACAACCTAAATTAGCATGACATTAACATTTCACATTTCAGAAAATCTCAGGAAATCAACACTGCTGTCAGTTCATTACTAATTCTAATATCCCATTCTCAACATCAAAACAATAGCCAACTCATCACTCAATCAACATGGACCTTAACATTGCAACTTAGTTTAAAACATTGATTAAAATCTCAGGAAATAGGTTCAATACATATAATACTGATAGTTCTCAGGAGTGTCTCAAAATGTAACAGTGTGTAATAGGGGAACACCCCATAGGCTGTGTGTGCAGAGCAATGTGCAATGTGCAAACAGTGAGAACAAGACATTGGCAACTTCACATCAACTCCCAATTTGAAAAGGGAAAAATAAAATGACAGCAAAAAAAGAAATGAATCGATTCAGTTATTCACAGGATTTAAAGACAATGACAGGAAATTAGTTAAAACATTGGAAACAATGTGTGGGAGGAAAGTTAACAATTTCAGATCATAAAACCCATTCTAATATGAAAATTGAATCATTCATGATCAAACAATTATGTGGGAAATAGTTGCTAACTGAAACAACAGTTGGAATTCAAATTAAAATAAGATTTTAAGTTGGGAAATACTGAAGTATCAGACAGTTAAATAGTTCAAACCAGAACCATTTAAAACCTGATTAATTCATTCGAAAACAAGGGAAAAATATATACCAACACAGGGGTGGGTCTAGTCGTGTCCTTCCTATGTCAAACAGTGACACAAAACATGTCCAAACACGTGTTTGAACAGTGTGAAGTGTAGGCACAGTGCAGTGAAGGAGGGGCTCGTGCACGTGTGTCGAGCCCTGTAGGACACGACACACGAACCCACAAGTGTCGTGCACGTGTCTAAAGTTAGAGTAGGTCTAGGTGTTCGTGTACACGTGTCTGTCTTGTGTCCACGTGAGTCGTGTCCAAAGAAAACTGTGCGTATCAGTGAACAATTTCCTGTATGCACAGTGTGTAAAAAATCAGTGCGCGTGCGTTTTCTTCGTGCACACATATCAAGGTCGCGTGAAATTTTACAAGTATCGTGTCAGTCACTAGGAGGAAGTGTCCACAAAATTTGGTGTCAAAACATTGCGTGTCGTGTCCGCAATCAAGGTCGAGCAGCAGGACAGCCGCACGGTGCCTGTGCGCTGTGTCGTACACGTGGTGCGTGTCCATTTTGGACACAAAAAATCTACAGAATCATGCTCAGTCATAAATATAATTAATCCCCATATATAGGGCTACACAACCATGTAATTTGTTTTGAAAAACAGTAACATTCAATCCAGTGAGACATTTCAACAAACACCTAAGAGACACTATGACACGTGTCCGATACGGACACCAAACGGACACGAATTCCACCCAAATTTTGGGGACACCTAGGGGACTCCTAGATCTAGCCCTACATGCAAAGAAAACTAAAATACAAATCAATTTAGAGGGTTTTACCTATGTGTGCAAAAAGCTTGGAAAAGCTCCAAATGGGGGATTCTTCCTCTTGATGCCAAAAGCTCCAAATTGTCCCAAAGCTGGGATTAAATTCCACATTCAGAAAATAGGAGGAAATTAGGTTCTAATGTAAGAAACTAGGATTAAAAAGGAATTAAAATGGATTTATGGGGATTTTTGGAAGAGGGACAATACATTTCTTTTTCCAATGTTGAAATGAATGAAAGAAGGAGGCAAGACCTAGAGAATAAGTGTTTATATAGGGTGGGGATCCCTATGGCTAGTTATTTAGGGTTTGGTTAGGATTAGGGCTTCTAGCTATGGGCCATGGGCCAAGTCATGATCAAATAAACCTTTTAGCCATAAGTCATTTCATGAAACCACAAGCCATGACTTAAATGCACTAAACAAAATCCCCTCATTCTAAAATTAGTTTCTAATGACTAAATGTAGGTTAACCTAAGTTAGACTAGGGTTACCATAGTTAGGGTTAGCTTCTAGACTAGTTCACTAAGTCTCAACAAGTCAAGTCAACCTAGAATTCACCAATTCAATAATTCACCAAATAATTCAAATAAGTCAAAATGACCAAATTACTCCTAGGCTAAAAATGATAATTAAATCATCCTAATGATATGGTCAGGCTCTAGGTTATACAGTCTCTACAGTTTCTCTAGCTGCACACCAAAATCACAAGTCATGACTTAAAACAGTTTTAAATAGTTTAAAAAAATAATTATTAAAAAAATTACCAAAAATTATAATGTGAAATAAATATCAATAAATAATAATTATAATTACAAAATTTCAAAAATACCCTCATCTGGAAAACTGGGTGTTACATTTGCTCTATCAACATATCCTCCAAGTCAAATCGAATCATGGTTGTCTTGGCCCTACAGGTCCTGGCCCTTTACTTCCCACAGCGGATGTTCTTGGGGAAGGCTCGGCCTACTGCGATCTGGGGGAAAGAAGCGTTTCCTCTCCTTCACCGACTCATGTCGAGGGGCCTCCCGCCAGCTCCGGGCATATGGGAGTGGAGCTTGTTCCGGGAGCTATGGTCTCCGTCTCATCCTCTGCTGCTTATACGGCTTCAAAGATGGACTTCTCGGCCCTGTCGAGCATTCAAGTTCTGCGGGCTACTGAAGAGGAGTTGGTCGCTGTTCAGGAGTCCTTCCGTACGGAGTTTGTTTCCCTCGTGGCAGGAGCGACAGATTCTGTTGCGTCTTCTTCAGTGTTGGCAGCTACACTCCCGTTGACACCGACTTCTTCGGAGGCTCTGACGACGTGTCGCAGGATGTGGTCGACAGCTTCTATCGCCATTTAAAGAGGGGCGTAGATGCTGCCGTAGAACGGGGGACCCTTTTTCTCTGTCCATGCAGTGCGCTCGGGGTCAGATTAAAACTTTGAAGACTCTTCCTGGCGGGGTAGGGTTGGCTGCGCTCCTGGAGCCAAAGTTGGCAGAGGCTGATCATCTCTTGACCCGATTGCTGGTATTACGGCAAGCTGACTTGCCTGCTGTGATTGAACGGGAGCGGGGCTTCCTTATTGCCGCTCAGGATAGGATAAAGCTCGCTCGAGACACTGCTGAGCCAGTTGTGAAGGGGGACCTTGACAAGCTTTTCGCTTCGTATGACAGGCTGGGTCATCGGAGTCAAGCTTATAGGGCTCAGGAGGAGGCTGCTTCTCGTGGAATAGCTGATACTAAGGAGCGGATTCTCGCACTTCAGCAGGAATTAGCCTTCCTAGAGTCGGAGCTGAAGGCTGCTCATGCGGAACATGAGTCAATCGTTCGGGAGGCTGAGAAGGTTTCTCGATCTTCTGTTAACCTGGAGCGGGCTTTCAAGAAATTTGAGGACAACTGGCAAGGTCACGCTCATCTGGAAGACGCAGCGGTGCTGACCCAAGAGGCGGAGCGTTGAGCTAAACAGAGGTTTGAGCGGTCGGTTGCCTTGCTGACGGACTGTCTTACGACGTTATGTGCCCCGGAGCAGTGATCGGTTTTCTGTGTTCTTTTGCTCTTTTTCCCCTTCTTTTTTTTTCTCTTTGTTTTTATTTTGTAAGGGGTGTGATCCCAAATGATGTAGCACTTCAAATTTTGAATAAATGAGCACGTTTCAACTCATCTTCTCTTTCTTGTACTCGTGGTGTTTGTGGAATTGAACCTGCTGGAGGATTATTTGTGGACCTGTTACCCTGGGCGTACCTTGGTTTTAGGTACGAGTAACAAGTTTTGGAGAGGAATACCTAGAACAACTTTGTGATAAGACAGCTATAGAAGTTTTTGGAATTCGAGAGAATGCCAGGGAGCAACTAGGCTCCCAGGCATGATAGGGAAGGGATGGGCGTGTACTGGAGACCCAGTACAGCATCTGTGGTTGACTGAGGACATTTGTGGTCATCAAAGGATATTTGTGGTCAACAGAGGACATTTGTGGTCAACAGAGGACATTTGTGGTCAACAGAGGACATTTACGGTCAACAGAGGACATTTGTGGTCAACAGAGGACATAAATATGGTCAACAGAGGACATTTGTGGTCAACAGAGGACATTTGTGGACCTATTATCTTTATCGTACTCCGGTTGTGGGTATCGATAATAGGTTAAAAGGGAACCGACATACTTACTCAGACGTAATGAGGACATGGCAAGTATGGAGGTTTCTTCTATGGAGCCTTCCCACGCAGAGGTAATGAGCACATGGCAGGAGCGGGCTCAATGAAGAGGGGGTACATAAAACGACTCAGAGGTAATGAGGACATGAAAGCTTTATGTAGGGGGTGATTTGTTTTTGGCGGAAGTAAAACGACTCACAGGTATCATCGACATGGTCGTTTTGGAAGTTTGTGGACCCGTTATCCTTTTTGTGCTCTGAGGGTATGGGTAGTGGATCATAAGGGAGGATCTCTTATAGGAAGAAAGTTCAGAGGTATGATCATACATGACTTACTATCTGAAAGAGTGACCGGGATGTGAGTTCAGAGGCACCAGCGGGTACATGACTTGATATTGTGAGAGTGTGAGTTCAGTGGCACCAGCGGGCACATGACTCGATAATTTGGGATGTTGTAGATGTGAGTTCAGCGGCACGAGAGGGTACATGACTCAGGAATCTAGAGAATGGTGAGTGTGAGTTCAGCGGTACCAGCGGGCACATGACTCGAATGATTAGAAAATGTGGGAATGAGTTCAGAGGTACCAGCGGGCACGTGACTCGAATGATTGTAAAATGTGGGAATGAGTTCAGAGGTACCAGCGGGTACATGACTCTACGTATGGAACCAGAATGTAAGTTCAGTAGTACGGGGAGGTACATAACTCGATACTCTGAGACGTCTTGAGGATTTTGTTTCGGACATAATACTTCTTCAGAAACTTGCCGTTGATGGGCAACATGAGCAAGCCTCCATTTTGTTTTGCGAGGCGGTAGGCGCCGTTGGGGAATACAGCTTGGATGATGAAAGGGCCTTCCCATTTTGGTTGGAATTTACCGGCAGTTTTATGCGTCATAAACATCGGCCTCCGAACCGCCAGAACGAGATCGCCTACTTAGAATATTCTGACCTTGACCTTCTTGTTGAAAGCTCCGGAGATTCTGGCATGATATAGTTCGATTCGTTGTTGAGCTAACAGGCATTTCTCGTCTAGGGCCTCCAATTCCTGTAGTCGGCGATGGTGGTTTTCGTCTGTCGTCAGCTGATGTGTGAGGGCGACGCGGAGTGAGGGGATCTGAGTCTCTAATGGGAGAACTGCCTCACTTTCGTACACCAGGGAAAATGGTGTATTCCCGGTGGCTGTTCGAACTGTGGTGCGATACGCCCATAAGCATTCGCCGAGCTTCTCGTTCCAGTCGCGCTTGTTAGTGGACACGAATTTCTTGAGTAGCTTGATTATGGTTTTGTTGAATGCTTCTGCTAACCCATTGGCTGCTGGGTTGTAGGGTGTCTAAGCAATATTCTGAATTCGGTGCTTGTCGCAGAACCGATAAAATGCGTAGCTAGCGAACTGTGGCCTATTGTCGTGAATGATCCTTCGGGGCAGTCCAAAGCGGTAGATGACATGATGCTTAAGGAAGCTGATCATGTTTGAAGTTTTTACCTCTGCCAAGGGGATGGCTTCCGCCCATTTGGAGAAGTAATCGGTGATTACGAGTATGAATCGGTGTCCTCTGGACGAAGGTGGGGTAATTGGGCCGACGATGTCCATACCCCATGCTTCGAATTGCCAGGAGGCCACAGTCGGATGTAGGAATTCAGATGGCTGGTGGATGAAATCGGCATAGATTTGGCAGGCTTTGCACTTTCGTGTATAATCTATTGCGTCTGTAACCATCATGGACCAATAATAGCCCATTAGACGAAGGCGGTCTTGCAGTTTCGGGCCAGGTTGATGGGCTCCGCAGACACCATCATGGGCCTCGCGCACGGCTTCCTTGGCTTCTGTATTTGATAGACATCGAAGCAGCAACCCATCATAGGATCGGCGATACAGCATTTTCGTCTCCGTATCCTAGAAAAATCTGAGAGAACGTCTTCTGACAGAAGTAGCTTCCTTCGGATTCTCTGGCAGGATGTCGTATACTACGAAGTCGATGAATGGCTGTCTCCAGTCTGGTGCTTCGTCGACTGAAAGAGTGGAGTGGCTTTCAATGTATTGAATGTTATCCTTATGACAGACCAGTTCCCGGCCTATTATGTCGACCTGATGACGAGCATAATTTGGCACAACTAAGGAAGCGGCCAAACCAGCCAGGACATCAGCCTCAATGTTCTGGAGTCTGGGAACATGTTCTATAAAGAATCCTCCCAGAGACGAGATGATATCGATTGCTATTCGATGATACGGGATCATGGCTTCGTGGCGGACCTCGTACGACCCCCGAATCTGATTGACGATTAACAGTCAGTCGTCGTATGCTTCAAGATACTCTACCCCCAGCTCCTTTGCGAGTCGGAGGCCAATGACCAAGGCATTGTACTCGGCCACATTATTTGAACAGGGCTCTGTGAGTGAGTAGGCCCGATTGATCACCAAGCCGGAGGGAGAAATCAGTACCACTCCAACTCCAGCGACGATATTGCCTTTGGGTCTGGTTCTCGAAGCGCCGTCGAAGAACATTCGCCAGATGGTATCATGGGAGACTGTATTTGAACTGGTGACCTTGTTCGGTATCTCTTCGTATACCCTGGTCGTCTTCGAACC
The DNA here is from genome assembly GCA_029216955.1 of Iris pallida. NCBI lineage: Eukaryota > Viridiplantae > Streptophyta > Magnoliopsida > Asparagales > Iridaceae > Iris > Iris pallida. The sequence continues at coordinate 41,388,826 of JANAVB010028818.1, read as the reverse complement.
TGGATGTGCAGCTAGAAAGTCTGCCAGAGCCTGGCCTTTAACAGCCTTTTGCGGGACGAAGATCATGTGGTATGGTGATAGTAATATCGCCCAGGTAGCAAGACGAGAGCTGAGTGCCCCAGGTTTGGTCATGAGGACCCTGAGGGGGTTGATCCGCGATATCACGTGGATGGTTTGTCCTGTGACGTAGTGTCGCGTCTTCTGGATGGCGAACACGAGAGCAAGGCATTCCTTCTCTACGGTCGTGTACCGGTATTCTGGCCCAATCATCTTTCGACGGAGGTAGTATATAGCCTGTTCGTGGCCCGCATCATTGTTCTATGCCAACGGAGCACCAAGAGAATGTTCCATCGCTCGCACATAGAGCAGGAATGGCTTTACGACAACAGGAGCTACCAGGACCGAGGGGTTCGACAAATATTCTTTGATGCTGTCGAAAGCGCGCTGGCATTCCTTATCCCATACGAAAGATACTCCCTTCTTCATGAGATGGGTGAATGGTTGACATCGTCCGGAGAGATTAGAGATGAATCTCCTGATGTAAGCTAGCCTGCCTTGGAGGCCTCGGAGTTCGCGGAGATTTTTCGGGGGACCCATCTCCATGATTGCCTTTGTTTTCTCGGGGTCGATGTGAATGCCCTGAGAAGTGATGACGAAACCCAGGAATTTCCCGTTGGAGACTCCCAAGAATGATTTCGTAGGGTTCATCTTTAAGTTGTGTGCTCGTATTAGGTCGAACACTGTCCTGAGATCTTGCAGATGATCTTCCTTCGAACGGCTTTTAACGGCGATGTCGTCGACGTAGCACTCCATTGTCTTATGCAAGTGGTCTCTAAATATGACGCTCATAGCTCTCTGGTAAGTGGCACCAGCATTCCTTAAACCGAAAGGCATAACGGTGTAGCAATATGTACCAATTGGTGTTCGGAATAATGTGTGCTTCTCGTCGTCAGGGAATATCTTGATCTGGTTGTATCCTGAGAAGCCATCCATGAAGGACATACGTTCGAAGCTGCAAGTGTTGTCGATCATGATATCTGCGATAGGGAGATAGAATTCATCTTTAGGGCATGCCTCATTCAGATTCCGGAAGTCAATACATATTCAGATCTTCCCGTTCTTCTTGAGAACTGGTGCGATGTTGGCTACCCAGTCTGGATGCTGCTCTTCACGAATGAAGCCACTGGCTATCAATTTGTTGACCTCGGCTTCGATAGCATTCATGATATCGAGATAAACCCGTCTTTGATGTTGTTTGACAGGTTTTGCATCCGGACGAATATTGAATTTGTGGAGTGCGATCTCGGGGTCCAATCCTGGCATATCTTCATAGCTCCAGACGAAGACATCGATATACTCTTTGACGAGTTGGAGCAGCGACTCTTGCTCTTCATCTGTAAGACTCTGGCTGATGAAGATTGGTTTTGGGGAGGCTTCATCACCAAGATTAACTTGCATGACCTCATCCTCAGTGGGAGGTTCTCTTTGCTCGAAACGCTTTTCCTACTGTTTATCTAGTTGTTGGACCCACGGCTCTAGCTCAAGAATTTTTGAAATGTCTTCATCTTCTTCATAAGCGTCGGCGAATGTCATATTGACTGACAAGACTTGTCTGAATACGTCTCCGATGCTGGTATCCGAGTCAGAAGTTGGTGACCCGGTCGAATGTGAATGCCAGTCACATTCTTCATATGAACTTTCAGGGGTCGTCGTAGGTGTCACATACCCTAATCCACATCGAGTCTTGCTATAGTAGTCCCGTGGTTTGCCAACCGGGATCGGGGCTTCAAAGGTAATCGTCGTCCAGTACCGTAGTTCAAACCCGGTGTCGTTTCCAGATCATACCCCTATTTCTGCATGAGATATTTAGATTGGGGGCTATAAAGATACAGAGGTAGTCTTCCGGCATCCGATCCAAGGTCGACTTCTTCTATAGTGAAGGGATGCGGATCGTCGTTCCGGCCGAAGATGATTGGATGGTCCCCTCCCCCAATTATTCGGTAAGCGTCTTCTGCTGGAGTAAGCTGGATTATGGTGTAGACATTTGCCACCTGTGTGTATAGGTGAGTGCCTATATCGTGTTCCATAGCGTATATTGTACAAAGCTTATTGAGCTCGAGGTAGTTCAAAGATAGCCCTTTATTGATGAAGTAAGGTATCTTTTCTAGGAGAATTATATCATCTACGGAAGGAACATCAGTATGGGCAGCCACATACTTGGCTAGCTCCGGTTCCTCTTCGGCTACCCCCTGTGTGAATGAAGACTGAGAGGACGACCTGGGGAGCTTGATCGTCAGCGGTTCAGTTGATGGAGTTGAGCGTGGAGTTATTGGCAGACTAACGACCTCCAGTTTGGTACTTGATGTGGGGCGAGGAGTGGCTGGTTCGCTAGAAGTGTCAGACCTTGCATCGGGGCGATGACCTTTCTTGGGAAGGCGTATCGTCAGTAGTTTGTCGAAGGGATTGAGTTTCACCATTTGGGGCTGGCCGACTCTCGACAGTCTAATTGTTAGTGGCCCCGTTGTGGATCTTGGCACTTGGCCAGACCTTGGCAGCCGGATTATCATCTGCTCTTCTTGTGCCGAGAGGCTGATTGCGTCCTTACGCAGAGTGGCGGTAAGGGGTGTAGACCTGCCCGGTTTGCAAGCTTGGAGGTGGATCATCAGAGGCTCTTCGGATCCAGTGGCTGTCTCGGTACTAGCTTGTACATCTCCTTCACCAAGATGCTTCTTTGACTTTTTGTACAGGCAGGAGTCTGAGTAGTAAGATTCGACCCCTTTGAAGGGATCGATATCAGCAAATTTTGTCCTCACGAAACCGTATTTGTCGACATATTTGAAGCACTGGTGCAGCATAGAAGGCACGATCATATAATCATGTATCCACGGGCGCCCCAAGAGGATGTTGTAAGAAGTGTCTGCATCGATAACGTAGTAGGTGACTTCTGATTGGAGGTCACCAATTTGACACTTCAGACGAATCTTCCCAATAGGGTAGCTCCTGCCCAAATTGAAACCGCTGATGGCGGTATTTGTAGGCATCAGGCGATGTATTGGGATACGAAGATGATGTAGCAGACCCTTCAGGCTAATGCTTATGGAAGAGCCAGGATCAATGTGCATCTGATCCACCTTTATGTCGCTGATGTATCCAGTGTAGTATAGTGGACGATCGTGCAGATTAGTTTTGATGAGCATGTCCTGCGGAGTGAAGACGATGTTGGGCATTGCTTCCGTGCAGGCGCTGTCTTGGAGATCTGTATGCGGGTTTTCTTTCGTGAGGTTAACTTGAGTCAGGTATGCGTCGGTGTTTTAGAGTGCATCGCTCAAAGCCGCACGAACATCCTTGGAGAGTCTCAGGAGCTCGTATAATGACCACTTGGCCGGTGTGTTGGCCAATTGTGCCAAGAAGTCGAAGTTGTAGGGCCTCTCCAATCCCTGGGTTGCCTCTTTTCGGAGGAATTTGTCGAAGCGAGTCTCCCTCGGCCTAGGCTTGTCGGTCGTCGAAGGCTGAGCCGGTCCCGGAGCATCAGTTGTAGTGGGTTGATGATCTTCAGCTGGATTGTCAACCACAGGTTGGGATTGTGCCCCAGATCGCGTGACGACGGCTGTAGCTTCTTCGATGTCTGTCGAGACTGTACGGCAAGATCTGATTTTTCCATTCTTTTTCTTGCAGATAGAAGACGATATGGGTCGAGTCAGTTCCGATACCAAGTCTGGATGGATCCACATGACCTCCCCTCATGATGTGGTGAGTGGCACCAAACCAGCAGCCTGATCTCGGGAAGGTGGAAGATTAGTAATCTCTATTGTCGCTAGAGGGATGGGGACCACCCCGTCTTGAGTTTCCGTCGGAGGAAAGCTGCCAAATTGTGTCGACACCATATTGGCTGCCACCGTTATCTCATCGAAATCGATGGCCAAAGTGTTCGAATCGATGAGATTTTGGATGTACCGTTTCAGCTGGTAGCAGTTGTGTGTAGCATGATGGACGTAGCGATGATAATGGCAGTACTTCGGGTTCTCCATCTCTGCCAGACGTGGTTCCCAACTTGGTGGAGGAAGCTGAATTCTGTCCCCTTGTATGAGCATGTCCAAGATGGGCTTTACGTGACCGTCTTCGAAGGAGTAAGTGATTTGCGGCCATTGTTTGTCTGTCGGCTTTGGCTCAGGTTTCTGTGCCGTGTCGGTCACCATAGCCTGCTTTCCTCTGTTGTCCCGATTGTTGGAGGGGCTACCCCCGTTATCGTTGTTGGGACGCTTGCCCTTGTTCTCTCCGTCCGAGATGTGCAGTCCTAATTGGCGGGCCTTCTTCAATCGTTCTTCGGCGCTTGTGGCACTGATGATGAACGTCTTCCAATCCTTGAATTGACTTTCGCCCATCCAGAGACTGATTGTTGGGAGCAATCTCTTTTGGCAAATTTCAATTAAGGAGGAATCTGGATTTCCAGAGGGCAGCTTCATGGCGGTTTGGCGGAACCGCTCGATGTAGTTCCTCGTCAGCTCTTTCTTCCCTTGGACGACGTCCATGAGGGTGGACATGGTGATGTCCTGCCCTACTTCGTAGAATCTCTCCAAGAACATGCGCTTGAAGCCGGCGAAGGAGTGGATGCAGTTGTCCGACAGGTTGCGATACCAGTCGAAGACGACTCCTTCCAATGCCCTGATGAATAATCGTGTGAGAATGGCATCGTCATGGGGCAGATGGTCGGTGGTGACCTCGAAGTAAGTGATGTACCGACTTGCCGAGGTCTTGCCATTATAAGGATTGATATTGAACGACTTATATCTTGGTGGGAATGGAATATCCCTCCATGCAGCAGGGTACGGTTGCCGTATTCTGAGGTCTTGAGAGTTTTCTCGAGCGTGGAACATGGCTCGGAGCTCCTGGACCTCTCTTCTCGCTTCGCGTACTTCGTCCACGGCAGTGGGGGCTGTTGTTTTCGGAGGATTGTTGTCCGGGTTTGGCGCCGCCGAATTTGAGTCCGTATTGACCGCGGTACCCGCGCTTGTTTGGCCAGACGTCCCTCCTTGCAGAGTTGGAAGGGCACTTTAATCTCATCTACAGACTTGACTAGAGCAAGCAATATGGCCTCGAGACTGTCGATGCGCTGGCGATCACTGGAACCACCTTGGTTGATGTCTGTCATGAATACTGTCTTCACATGAGGAGAGATAGACGGAACGGTGGAGGAAGTGCCCTCTGTGTCGTATCCCTGTAGCGAAAAATCATCGGGGTATGTGGATATATTTCCTTCTGACTCAGATTCGGAAGGAACAGTACCCCCAGCCTCCGAGTTTGTCTCGTCATGGGAGTTGTGGACGTCGTCGGGGACGTCGAGGTTTGCTGTATCTGATGGGAGAGTTGTCTCCCCTGGCTCGTCTTCTTGGAACATCGGATTGCTGTGGAGGCTCGGGGGGGTGCTACCCCCAGCCCCAGCAATCCCCTGCGTTATGGACGATGAATCTCCCACTGTAGCAGATTTCGTCTTAGAGCGAGTACCTTGGAAAACTCCAGTGGTGGGCACCCGCCTAGACGACAGTCTTTAGTCGCAGTAGTTGAGATCTTCGGGCTGGGAACATTCGTCTTCTTTTCCCTTCCATCGGCGGGGACTTTCGAGCAGAGTTGCAGGAGACGACGGGTAGTGCCTCGTCTTCTGAAGATGGCTGTTGTAGTCTTTGAAAGACAGACTGCCGATCTTCTTGCATCGTCGTGCTATTGCAGCAGGAGTTGACGATGACTTGGGTGCAGTGACGTCCGTGGAAGGACTCTTTGCAGCCCGATGCATCTTTTCTTTCCTTGTGTTTGTGGAGGATGGCCTCACGCAAGTCACTTGCTTTGCTGGCTCGAGAATTTCGGGCACGCGAGTGTGTAGGCCTCCCGCCTGCTCCCTGATTCGAAGGTAGCTCGTATACTTACCTTCGCTCGTCACTGGGAGATGCTTGATGACTGTCCCGCCCATTGGCCGCAGGGGGCAGGATACGAGTAGCCTTATACAACTTTCCATTATAGGCCCGTGTGATAATCAGCGGGACGCTCCGATAGTCAGAGGTTGGGGCAGCTGACTGGGCTTGGTGAGCCCGCGCTGCCCTAGACTTCTTCCTTTTAGCACTTATGGGTACGTAATAGGAAGAGTCCAAGTTGGATACCACAGAGTCTGGCTTATCATCCAGAGAACCATCAGGGTCAGGACCGCATGAGAGACAGTCGAAGACTAATCGAAAGAAGCGTGGAACAGACGCTATGCGGCTAGGATTGGAAATCGTACAGGCTGTCTGCATGCGGCTGTCTTTAGCTGTCCGATGAGTTGTTCTTGTGCGACTAGGAGTCACGCCGTGCAGGCTGGCCACATGCGGGTGGCAATTGTGGCCGCATGGGTTTTCTGCAAACGATTGACTTCAGTAACCGCATAAGTTTCATCCATGCGGTTGGCAACTGTAGTCGCATAAGCTATGCGGCTGACAGAGGTGGTCTTGTGAGCTTTCTTCATGCGGCTGGCGGATGTAGCCGCATGAACTTTTTTTATGCGGCTAGCATCCTTATGCGGCTCGAATCGCATAGAGTTCCTCTTTGCCCCTGCAAGTCCAGTATCATAGTGTTTTCTTCTGCCGGACTTGGGGACAACAGAGTTGTCTACGGTCTGAAGTGGGACCGCAGGAGAGTCTTCCTCGCCGTCTTGAGCAATAGAGGGTATCTCTGCAAGAGCTTCAGTAGGAGCGAATGATCGGGGTCTCCACTCCTTGCGGGCCTTCTTTGTGCGAGCTCGCTTCTGGACCTGGCCAGCGCTCTTATCGGACAGCATTTCTTCGAACGCCTGTTGGTCGAACCGGGCGACCATCTTCTGTTACGTTGAGCCAAACTTGGCTGCATCCGACTGCGTCACCAACTCCTCAGCCGTGGAGAAGTTTGTCCCCAACAGAGTCGCCATCGTGTTTGTCATAAAATATAAAAGAGAAGAACAGTTTTATGGGAGGACTAGACTTTTACTTCACGTTACAAACTCGCTTGCACAAAGAAAGCCTAGGGACGAAAACATAGGTACAGCAATCTAAGTACAATTGTTTATTTTTGATTCTGGAGGGTGACGATAGAGGCTCGGAAAAGCGGCGGCAGCTCTGCCTTACTCCTTGGATGATCGGACGTAGCCTTGGCTCCTGTAACGAGATGCTTGGCGTGGACGAAGAAATGCTCTTCTTGCTCTCCTCGTATTGCTCTTCTGGCTTCTCTCTCTGTGGATTGATCTCTGTGTATTTTTCTCTCTGATTATTGGGAAAGAGTCCTTTTGCAAGGGAATAGCACCTTGCTATTTATAATAGTGGGAGGCATCATTAGGGTTTGCAATGATTGCCCATTCTCTAAGTGGCGGCGGCCTGGTAAATGATCAATCTGGGCCATTAATCTTGAGCGTGAAGGATTTGGGCTATTAATGGGGATTATGCCAAATCATGTCAGTAATTAATGTTGATTGCAATAAATCCCCATCATGATGATTTGCTGATATCTGCAAATCTAAATGAATCAATTTAATTCATTTTGTTGCCACGTGTCCCAAATTATTAGGATCTGACCCAAAATTTGATTATCTTTAGGACACGTGTCCTGTCATCATTGTTGAGCCGCATGAGGAGCGTTCATGTTTAGGCTACATGAAGGTCGTCATGACCGAGCCGCATGAAAGATTTCATGACCGAGTCGCATGAATAGTCTCTATACTCGAACCGCATGAAGGTTGTCATGACCGAGCCGCATGAATATGTTCATGACCGAGCCGCATGGGAGTCTTCATGACCGAGCTGTATGAGAGTCTTCATGGCCGAGCCGCATGGATTTCTTCATGGATGAGCCGTATGGGGGACCTTCATGATTGAACCGCATAGATTTCTCTGCACTGGCCGCATGAACTCATTTAGACTGGCCGCATAAACTTGCCTCGAAGCTGTGAGGATTTTCCCCAATTCTCTAGGAAGATAGTGCTCTTACGTCAGTCATTATGACTACTTTTCGTCAGGGCTGTCAACTGTCAGCTGTCAGCTGTCAGCCATCAGAGTATTAATTGTCAGCCGTCAGAGCATTAATTGTGTTTGAATGACGCTGGGTACAGCCGTTCTAAAAAGACACGTGGCTTCCCTCTGCTGGCCGTATGGAGTCCACTCTGTGTTTGAGCCGCATGGGACTCTTGAACCGCATGTGGCTCCTTGGCCGCATGGATCATTTTTCTCCTCTTTTTTTTATGCTTCTACAAGAAGCAAGTAGATCATCGATAGCATATGTTCACAGCATATGACTGGTGATGTATCTTTGTTTACTACGCTATCGATAAAGAAAGAAGGATGCATCTCCTTTGAAAATAACTTGAAAGGTAATATAATTGGAAATGGCACTGTTGGTATGTCTTCTTATCCAGCAATAAAAGATGTTTGTCTAGTTACGGAGTTAAAACATACCCTACTGAGCGTAAGTTATTTAGCATAATGGTTATGGCATCAACTTTGTAAAAGACAGTACTATATATGAAATGTCATCTGATAATCCTGTATATAAAGGAATTAGAGAAGACAATATTTATGTTTTCTTTTTAGAGAGTACTAACCATGCAGGAAGGTATCTAGTAGCAAATCAAGATGAAAGCTGGCTATGGCACATGAGGCTAGGACATGCCAATATGGACACTATCTTACGACTATGCACCAAAAAGTTGGTAAAAGGACTCCTCGAAATCACATTCGAAAGAGACATGGTATGTGCTGACTGTGAAAAGAATAAGGCAACTAGGTCAACTTTTAATGTTGTAAGTACTTCTAGACCCTTACAATTAATTTATATGGATTTGTTTAGCCCTAGTATAGTCGATAGTCTTGGCGGTAAGCTCTATGCCTTTGTTATTGTGGATAATTTCTTCCGTTTTACATGGGTTTACCTTTTATCAAATAAAAGTGATGCAATTTTTGAATTTTAGATATTTTGTAAAAAGGTACAAAACAAAAAGCCTTCATGATTACTCGTATCCGAAGTGATCATAGTGGCAAATTCATAAATGCTAATTTCAAAAAGTTTTGTGATGATAGTGGATATTACGACAAGTTTTTTTGTCCTAGAAATTCCCAACAGAATGGAGTTGTGGAGTGAAAGAATCGCACTCTAAGCGAGATGGCTAGAGTCATGCTAAATCAGCATAATCTTCATAAATATTTTTGGACAGAAGTTGTTAGTACAGCCTATAATGTTTTAAATAGGGTGTTAATTCGACCTTTCTCGAAGAAAACACCATATGAGCGTTGGTTTGAAAGGATTCCAAATATTTCTTATTTCAAAGTTTTTGGATGTTGTTGTTTTATCCTAAAAACCAAGGACAACTTGGGAAAGTTAGACTCTAAAGCAGATAAAGAAATATTTCTTGGATATGCTGCTAAGCGTAAGGGTATAGAGTATTTAATAAAAGATCTATAATTATTGAAAAATCTATTAATGTTACTTTTGATGAGCTCAATAGTCACAGATCTAGCGATAGTGATGATGAAGATGCACAGGTTAAATCCAAGTCATCCAAAGATACTGCTACCAGAGAGAGCCCTGTGGAAGATCTAACAGAGAGATTCAAAACTTAGAAACTCTTGCTAGATCATCTAGAGACACTCATCATAGGTGATGTATCAAAAGATGTAAGTACACGTTCTTCTAATAACACTACCAGAATAAGTCGTTTTAGCGACGCCTAAAGACGTCGCTAAAACGACAAATTTTGTCGCTAAAAATATTTATCGACGCAATTACCAACGTTTTGGACTTGTCGCAGAAACGTAAGTCGCTGATCTTTAAAACGTCGCCAAACGTCGCAAGTACCGACGTTTACCGACGTATATATACGTCGGTATATTACCAACGTCTACCGTCGTGTCATCGGTGGATTACCGACGTTTACCGACGTATATCTACGTCGGTATATTACCGACGTCTACCGTCGTATCGTCGATGGTTTAGCGACGTGTTTAAAGTCGCTACACGTCGGTAAAATCCTGGGAATTTATCGACGTTTACCGTCGTTTAAAATGTCACTAAATGTCAGTAATTCCTGGGATTATTACCGACGTTCACCGACGTTTACCGCGTTCTCCGACATATAGGGACGTCGGTAAACGTCGGTACCCTGGAAAATTTTGCAGATTTACCGACGTTTACCGACGCAAACGTACGTCGGTGGACGTCGGTAAACGTCGGTAAACGTCGCTAAATCTGCAAAAAAAATACAGAATGTCCTCCCTGCAGTTTAAAAAGATAACCATAACCAACAGGAATGAACTCTCAATAACACACACCATATACACACACACACCATATAACCAACAGGAATGAACACTCAATAACACACACCATAACCAGCAGTCCACATTCCCTTTTTTGCTGAACACAGGCCATATACACACACACCCATGTGAATGACACACAATCACACACACACACACATGTGAATGACACACAATCACACACACACTGTTTTCTCTCACTGTACACAAGTTTCAGTCCCTACATACACAGGTTTCAGTCACTCCTACACACACACACTCACTCTCTATCACACACTTGTCACTCTCCCTTTACCTCACTCTTTCTAACTCTCTATCTTTCTATCTTCCTATGTGTATATATATATATATATATATATATATATATATATATATATATATATATATATATATATGTGTATATATATATATAATGTAATGTATAAAAATATGTATGTGTATGTAATATGCATCTAAGTATATTATTTATATATGTAGGTATCCTATATATTATATTATGTGTGTGTACCATTATATATATATTATATATATGTATGTGTGGTATACATATAGGTAGCCTATATGTATATATATATATATATATATATATATATATATATATATATATATATATATATATATATATATATATATGTGATTTCCATGTGTAGGCCTAGATGCAAGAATAGGTTGTGTGATGTTGGTTTTGACTTTGTATTGTATAGGTTGTATGGGCTTGATATACTAGCATAGGCTAGTTTAGCCTTGATTAGACTAATATAGACTTGTTAGGACTTAGCGACGTTTTCCATAAACGTTGCTAGTTTCGTCGATAATTTGACTTATTTTGGTAGTGTAAAGACATTGATATAGTAGCTAATATAGCATTTTATTATAAGTAGAACCTAAGACAGTAGCAGATGCTTTTAATGATGTATTTTGGATTGATGCCATGCAAGCGGAACTTAATCAATTTGAGAGAAACCAAGTTTGGAAACTTGTTCCTGAACCTATTGGTCAATCGATAATTGGTACCAAATGGGTGTTCCAAAATAAATTAAGTGAAGATGGACAAGTTCTACGCAACAAAGTACGTCTAGTGGCACAAGGTTATAATCAAGAAGAAGATAGTGATTATGACGAAACATATGCTCATGTTGCTAGACTAGAAGCTATCTGCATGTTTTGTGCATTTGCATGTTTTCATAATTTTAAATTATTTCAAATGGATGTGAAAAGTGTATTTTTAAATAGATTTTTAAAAGAAGTTTTTGTTAAACAACCCCCTGCCTTTGAAGATTTTCAAAAATTCGATCACGTCTTCAAACCTAGAAAAGCACTCTATGGACTCAAACAAGCACCTCGTGCTTGGTATGAACGCGTAAGTGCCTTTCTACTTGAAAATAGTTTTTCAAAAGGAAGAGTTGATACTACTTTATTTATCAAATCTTCAGATGATGATATTCTTCTTGTGCAAATTTATGTAAATAACATAATATTTGGTTCTACTAATGAAAAACTTTGTCAAAATTTTGCTAAGTATATGTAAAGTGAGTTTGAGATGAGTATGATGGAAGAACTGAACTACTTCCTAGGACTTCAGATCAAACAATACTCATAGGAAATATTCATCAACCAAGCTAAGTATACGAAGGATTTACTGAAGAAGTACGACTTTGACAATGTAAAGCCTATCGAAACTCCAATGGCTACAACAACCCGGCTTGACATTGATGAAAGTGGCAAACCAGTCGACCATCATAAGTATCAAGGTATGATTGGTAGTTTATTATATTTAACTGCTAGTCGTCCTGATATCATGTTTAGCATTTGCATCTGTAAAAGATATCAAGTTAATCATAAGGAATCACACTTATGCGCCGTTAAGCATATCTTCCGATACCTTAAAGGAACTTCTACAGTCGGCTTGTGGTATCCCAAAACCACATCTTTTGACCTAATTAGTTATTCAGATGCTGATTTTGCAGGATACAAAGTAGACCGTAAAAGTACCAGCGGTACGTATCATTTTCTAGAAAAAAGCTTTAGTCTCATGGTCTAGCAAAAAGAAAAATTATGTAGCGCTGTCAACGACTAAGGCGGAGTATATCGTCCCAGGACACTGTTGTGCTCAAATTATGTGGATAAAGAAACCCTAGAAGACTACAATATGTACTACATGAAGATTCCTATATTCTGTGATAACACTAGCACGATTAACTTGACTAAGAACCCTGTTTGTCACGCACAAAGCACATAGAGATTCATCATCACTTTCTACGTGTTCACCAACAACACGGGGATATTTTCTTAGAGTTCATTGACAAAGATCATCGACTAGCAGATATTTTCATAAAATTACTAGCTGAAGACCGTTTTAACTATCTGCGTAGTGAGCTAGGCATACTTGAATTTTAGAATTCATTATGTATTATGTTTAATAAAAACTCTTATATACTTAAAACTTTGACATTTATTAACTGAAGTTATTTTTGGTACAAGTCGAAAGGGTGCTTCTTTTATACAGGCATAAATAGCCTGAAACGACACGGTGTACTAGTCTTCTAACTACCGCTAGCTGGGATCTGACCCCTACAGCTAACCCAAAATAATAAACTTTATTAAATGAAGAAGTTTAAAAATTATAAAGATTATTTATCATTCATTATGCGTAAATGAACCGAGAATACAAGTGGCCGAACTCTGGCAGAACTCGGACCGAGTTCGGGCCAAGTTCGGTCAGCGATGGTTCAATTTTCCAGAACAGCTACTATCGGCCCTAATCATATTTATACCCCCATCTTCTCCATTTTTCTTCTTCATCTACCATCCAAAAACCCTAGTTTTCAAATTTTGAAGCTCTTCTCCTTCCTAGTTATTGGATCTAAGAAGCTCAGCGGGGTGACTCCCTCCTTCTATTTCTCCACTCTTTTGACGTATCTCTCCTCTCTTTCTCTTTTCATTTATGGCTCCTAAGAAAATCTATAAGAGAATGAAAATATCTTCCACATCGGGTTCATCTTCAACTTCAGAGTATGAACCTGTGAACGCATTTAGTCCTGCTCGTCCCTCCGACGAAGAGGACTTTGACGTTTCACTCTTTCCAACTATGAAACTCTTAAACTTTTGGTTTGACTTCTTTTTTTCAGAAAATATGTCCCGGGAAAGCTATCAACTTTAATATTTTCTCTGAGTATGCAAACACTTTCGATCGACTTAGTCTTCAGGATTTCTTTGCAACTGCTGATAATATCTATGATAATGCCATTAGAATGTTCTATTACAACAACATACAAGTGAAACCTGAAGGTAGTATCTACTCTTGTGTCGCTGGACATGAAACTAAGTTTAACTCAACTAACGTCAGTGAGTATTTTCACATGCCTGATGTCGGCGAGGCGTTAGTTGATATTCATAGAATCCAGTTTTTCGAAGACATGACCCTCGACTCTCTCAAAGTCTTAATGTGTCATCCTAACCATGTCCCTCGCAGTGGTAGGATATTCGTAAAATACCTCAACCAAAACTTTTATGAGATATATTATTTTATTTTCTCTGCTCTGCTTCCCAAGACGGGATCTTCTGATGAGATCATGTTTTATGAGATGTCCGCGATGTATCATCTTCATTTTGGTGTTCCATTTTCTGTTCATAAGACCTTTATGGCTTGGATGATCGGTTGTAGACGGGTGGGGCGTAACCTTTTATACCCCATGCATCTGGCAGCTATTTTCAGGAGATTTTATATCAACCTTTCTATCTGTCATATTTATTCGTCATCTTCTGAGCTGATTAGATCTAGGAAGTATCCTCTACCTCTACCTCCTCTCGGTGCAGCTCCTGTTGAGGCTCAGGCCGATCCATATGTTCCTCTTCCTGCCCCTGATGCTCATGCTCTTGGCTTTGACCCACAGTTCTATCAGCGCTTTGATAATTTTGTCACCCTCTCCGGACAACATCATCAGAGTTATGTTGATGCTGAGTTCCGTCATACCTCACAGGATTAGGTATTGAGGAATAATATTGTTGATCTACATTGGAGTCTGATGTATTACCCCACTTCTTCCGTTCCAATAATCCATCATCCGACATTCGATGGACCGACGTTCGACGACCCGACTACTTTCGGACACTTGATTCGACCATCGCTTATTTCGACCCTCAGCCACCTGCTCCAGCTGATGATGATGATGCTCATATATGAGACGAGCATTCAGTTTAGTATTTTTGAGTTTTTATTTGCTAGTGATGATGATCTATACAGCTATATTCTGTATCAGTCCAAACTTTCATAGTTGGACGTTTTTAGTTGTTTCATTTTTAGCAGTCATAAACTCTTCTAGTTATGACTTTTATGGACTTATGATGTACTTTCATCAGTTCTAGTTGATTATTTTATTAGTTGAGTTTATTAGTTTTATCTACTACTACAGCTAGTTTTACTATCTTGTGACTTGTGTCTTATGGATATTGTGGATATTACTTTTTTCTTTCCTTGTCTGTGTCTACATTGTTGGCCTCACACATTGCAGGGGAGCTACTCATTTTGTACATAACAAAAGGGGAAGAGCAATACCAAAATAAAATTTCAAACAATCAATCAAAGAACAAGTCAGGTATATATTTCAAAGTTATATTTTAGCTATATTTTGGTATAGACTCAAATTTGTCAATTATCAAAATAGGGGAGATTGTTGACCCATTGCCTAATGGTCACACCTGATTTTGATAATCAACGATGACTTAAGTCGATACGCAAAATATACGAACTGCTACTAACATTTTAGGTTAGTGAAATCAATATCAAAGGACGTACTGCATCTACAACTAGCATTCAAGTCATCATCCAAAAGCTAATTGTTACGGAATTCAGATCAAGTTATTTTTTGCATTTCTTTTGTTTTTTTATTTTTATTGAATCTAAGATATGAATGTAAAATTGATCGAATATTATTGGCTTAGGTTAACTCCAGTCCATCCTTGCAAAGGCCTACCTATATATCAAATCTCTACATATCCAAAAAGCCCTAAATACTTATGCAATTTGGTCCATTCCATTCTGGTTCTGAAGTGACAGAACTCTGGCAAAACTCTGACCGAGTTCGGTCCGAGTTCTGACCGAGTTCGTTCAACTCAAATTTAAATTTCGTTTACCTTAAAATCTACATCTAATGTTCGTGTGCGGGATCTTAGCATCCGAACTCTGCCTGAACTCTGCCCGTGTTCGGTCAGGAAAAACACCTATAAATAAAGAAGAAATTTTCATTTCTAATCACTCATTCACTCTTCTCTTTATTCATTCTTCAAGTGTTTTTCAGTGATCTAAAGCTTTCACATTCTGCCTATACATCTCTTAGCCAAAGCCAGTAACATCGTGTTCGATTTAGAGTCTTTGGTCTGCAGAGTTGTAAAGAGATTACAAGTTCATAAAATATATCAGTTTTCAAAGTCGTTCGTACGCTCGTCACCAAGGACGGTGTTGTGAAGTCGGTCGTGCACTTGTCACCAAGCATGGTGTTGTAAGAGACGACAAGCTCTCATTTTGCTTGTAAATAGTAGATTAACAGTGGGAAAGAGTACTCTCGACTAGATTAGTCCTCTCAGAAGAAAACCAGTATATATCACGGTGTTCACTGAGTTTGATCTTCTATCTCTTACTAACCTTCATATTACTATTTTTTGATTCCTGCTACAGATTATAACTGTTTATTTTTTAATTGGTAATTATTTTTACTGCACTCACACACACTCTATTCACCCTTCCTCTAGAGGTGCTCACCAGTCCCTCAAGCTCATAGTCTTTTATTAGTTCGAGCCAACGCTGCTACCGTAAGTTAAGTTCTCGCTGGGTGAATAAGTATTTGAGACTCTTGTGATACATATAGATCCTACAAGCCACACCATAGAGGTAGTGTTGCCAAAGTTTCAATGCAAACATAATCGCCACCAATTCCAGATCATGCATCAGATAATACTTCTCGTGCTGCTTCAACTGCCTTGAAGCATAGGAGATGACTTTGTCATTCTGCATAAGCACGCACCCTAGGCCAGTTCCCGATGCATCGCTCAATATCTGAAACCCTTTTAGTCCATCCGGAAGTGAAAGGATTGAAGCTGAGATGAGCCTTTGCTTCAGCTCTTGAAAACTAGATTCACAGTCGTCACTCCATTCGAATACGACTCCCTTCTTGGTGAGGCGAGTCAGAGGTGATGCTAATTTGGAAAAGTTTTGTACAAATCTCTGGTAGTAGCCTGCCAAGCCCAAGAAACTCTGAATGTCGCTAGCCGAGGTAGGTCATTTCCAATCTACCACCGCTTCAATTTTCTTTGGATCCATCGAGACACCTTCAGCAGAGACAACATGTCTGAGGAACGTCATGCTACTCATCTAAAACTCGTACTTACTCCATTTTGCATATAATTTGTTTTCACGCTGAGTCTGCAGTACCATCTTCAAGTGCTCTGCGTGTTCTTCCCGATTCTTTGAATAGATAAGAATATTGTCGATGAATATGACTACAAATTTATCAATTTGGGGTCGAAAGACTCGGTTCATCAAATCCATGAAAGCAGTTGAGGCATTCGTCAAACGAACGACATGACTAGAAATTCATAATGACCATATCGAGTACAGAAGGCAAACTTCGATATGTCATCGGGCTTGATCTTCAACTGATTGTAACCTGAATAAAGATCAATTTTTGAAAATATTGACGCGCCTTGCAGTTGGTCAAATAAATCATCAATTCGTGGCAAGGGATACTTGTTTCGCACTATTGCCTTATTGAGTTTGCGATAATCGATGCATAGCTGCATCGATCCATCCTTCTTTTTTACGAACAACACGGGAGTTCCCCACAAAGAGATGCTAGGGCAAATAAATATGTGGTCTAGCAACTCTTGTAATGGCACCTTCAGCTCCTTCAGTTCTACTGGAGCCATTAGGTAAGGCACTTTTGATATCGACCGTGTATCCGGGAAGGTATCGATGTTGAATTCTATTTCACGATACAACGGCATCCCGGGCATCTCGTATGAGAAAACATCAAGAAAATTTGTCACAACATCAATATGTACTGTGTTTGCATTATCCTTCCTCGTATCTCAAACTGATGCCAAGTATCCTGCACAGCCGGAACACAGCATATGCCTCGCCGAAATTGTCGATACCACCATGGCCGTTTTTGAGGCCGTACCGCACGAATATGAAAATTATGTCTCGCCAGAAAGATGAAACACAACTCTCTTCTCCGCGTATTTGATCGTTGCATGGCAGGCACCCAACCAATCCATACCCAGGATTATGTCGTACTCTTTGATGTCTAGTACGACGACTTCCAAGGATAGATTTCTGCCTCCGATGCAAATGTGGTCGTCCCTATAAATAAAGTTTACAGGCATATCGACTCCCGATGGAGTGCTAACGCTAATGTTCATATCTAGTGATTGCATGGCTATTTTATTTTCTTTAGCAAAGTTAGCATATATAAAACTATGTGTCGCATCCGAATCGAATAGTACTCGAGCAGGTATATTTTATAGATTAATATACCTGTTACAACAATATCGAACTCGAACGCCTCATTCTGAGTCAATACGTAGACTCGGCCTTGCGTCCCATGGCATTGATTTCGTGGGTTCATGGGCAACGCATTTGTGCCTTGTAGTATAGGCGCTTTATACTGATTTGGAATGTTCCTTGGAGGATTTAGATTTGGAACATGCCTCGATGGGTTTTGATTTGGCCTCCTCATCTGACAGTAGTTACTCGTGTGGCCTATCTGCTATACTTGTAGCAAGTTTTTGTAACACAATCGGTCATCCGATGTCCACAACTATGGCATCTGTTACAATATTGTCCACCATTGCTCTTATTATCGAATGTGTTTGGACGTTTTGATACTTCCGATCCTCCGACGTCGTTATGACGCTTGTTGAAATTGTTGCGGACGATAGGCACAACTCATTGCGACATACGGCCAAAGATTCGCTCGCTATCAAGTACGGCTTCGTAGGATTCACGATAAGTTTAGCATCACTGATTCATGACGTCCCTTTACAATTCTTCGTTCAGGCCCTACTGAAAACATTCGCACCATTCTTCTTTGTTGGGCAGGAAGGTACCGACAAATTTTGCAAGTTTTGAGAAAGTTGCGTCATAATCTTCAATAGTCATATTCTCTTGCCTCAACATCATGAATTCGTCCCTTTTTTGTCGACGAATGGCACGAGGAACAAATTGTTCAAGAAAAGCTTCCTTAAACATTTTCCAGAAAATATAGGCGTCGGTGTCGGCTTCATAGATTTCCTGCTCCCACCAGTCGTAAGCCCTCAGTTGTAGTTGTAATATCGCGCATGCTACCCTTTAGGACCCTTTTATGCCGAGAAGATTGAATAGGTCCTCAATCTATGCGAGCCATCCCACAATCACATCAGGCTCTGCTCGACCATTGAACTTAGATGGGTTTATCTTATGAAACTCCGTTGCTTTGAACAAGGAAGAAGAATTCATCATTTGTGGTTGAACTTTTTTCTCGATTTCTTCTTGAGTAGCTCCCCTCTCTTCAACTGCCACAATTGTTGCCCTAGTTTTGTTAGCCATGTTGTTCACGATCCGTGTCAAGGCTTCCATTTGCTTCTATTGCACACCGAATTGGGTTTGGATTTGCATCTGAAGCTGTTGTTGCTGTAGCTCCATCAAGCGCATCATTTTCTCTATTGTACTCTCGCTAGGGTTAACGTCCTTCGAACTGGACGAACTATCCGTAGCGTTGGTCGCTGTGGCGGGATTATTTTTCTTTTTCTTAGTCATCCCTACAAAACAGAGTAAACCTGTTAGTATTTTTACAAAATATCTACAGACTTACCTGTATGAAACTTTTATTTCATACAGCATGTCAAAAAGCATTCAATCTAGTAATCGCAACCAACATTTCAAATGAAACATTTTTCGAAAATTCGAGGAAACATAACTGCGCTCTGATACCAATTTGCCACGCCCCGATTCGACAAACCGTTTGTCCCCATTTCCATTATGCCAAATTGATTGTCCTCGCTAAGGCATGAGCCGTACGAGTCTGGAGTTACACTCGTACAAGGCAAGAACATTATATTGATCATTTTATTTGAAACATCAAGTTGAAACTTCATAAATCATAGAGTAATTGAACACGCAGTATAGGAAGATAGAAATATGATTTTCATTGATAGCTTGTAACGAAGTACAAGTCATATTACATTGGATATGTCGTTGCGGCTATATTAATTGAAACAAAAGAAATACTCGACAAGTTGCCTGAACTAACATTTGTCATTCCATACATTCACCTTTTTATACATAAGCCTTCGATGAATTGGCTTCAAAATACTTCAGAATAGGAAGAGATTCAAAATGCTTCTCCAAACTTCAGCTTTGGCTTAGCGACGTGCACCCCCAGAGTCCTCGTCACCTGTGGAATTGGAGATTAGTACACTTGGAAATGCACTAGTGAACAGGACGAACCCACTCGTCTAAACCGACTCTGATTATTAAGGTAGGCATGCTTTTGAGTTTTTTCTATTTAGAATTAGATGAATCTAATTCATATCGATAGCAATCTTTGAAGTAGTAAAAGCATACAGTGAAATATAGCAGTTTATCTCAATTCTTACCACGGTCGTTCTTGTCCTTGTATAAAATAGAGATAATACTTACTACCTACATAAGACAATAAGTGAGCATGCTACTATCTTATATGTGCGGTCATTGGTGTCACATACCACTTAGGACTATCTCATCGGCATTGTGATCCTTTCAGCGTAGGTTGCGAACCTGGTTGAAAGTTCCACAAAGCATCAGTATGGTAGCACGATTATTCATTCCCCCGCGATTGATTCGGTTTCGATGCCCCGGATACCGTTTCGAGGAAAACTAACTTGTGCACAAGTTGTCCATGACCATGTCAATGTGTGAACAGTTTAATATATGAAAATAGATTGCATAGCGTGGACAATATTGAGCAACATTATCATTTTTCCTAACTCATGCAATGATTTATTTTCCCCGAAGCCGTACTTTCGATCTGGCGTCCCGTAGCCACCCATTTCCTGAGGTACCGTAAGCCGTGATCAACGTTTTATTTTATTTTGCAGAACATGAATAGTCTATCTCTTTTCTAGATCCTTATTTTTTATCTTTTCGATGTGAAACTTATACTTATACTCTAAATCGATACATTTTTCCGAGTTCTTGATCTTAGTGGATTGACATGCATTTAACTTGGCATCATCGATTTGAATAAGTTCGAGGCGAAAGAATTTTATTTACAAGAAGGAGTAGAAAAGAAGGGGCCGAACCACCCACCAAGTATTTGATCTTGTGAGGGTCGATGCGCTTCACAGTCCTTTGTTTCAAAATTCGTAGAATGCAATCAGAAATCGACGCAAAAATACATTCATCAAAACCAAGCGACAAAAACTCAAAAAATCATACAGCAGTCCGGTCCCATCGAAACGACTCTTATATAGAGCTCACTCGCCGAAACGCAGCCTGTTGCATCTAGGACTTATTCTAACAGAAGTCGTTCCATTAGTTAGATTAATTATCGTAACATTCGTCCAAATCAATTTGATCGATGCCACAAGGTGTTATCGTTTACCAAGCTCAACGATCAAGTAAGATGGCCATCTAAGTTTTCGACCGATCTGACTCGGCACAAGTATATTACGAAGTCTGTCGCCTATCAAAAGCGGGGAACTACATGCATCTCCATGTCCCTCGAACCCGTCTCCAAGACTCCAATATAATTGACGAGATCGACAAGGCTACACTCCACTGTAGACTCCTTGCTTTTTTTCCTCTTATTGGTCTTGGCATTCCCCTCCTTAGGCGACGTGGGTCGCTCCTAGACGTTCTCGAATGTTGACATGGCACCAACTGACCTTCGCTTTGATACCACTTGTCACGGTCTTAGTATTTTAAGCTACAATCCGACCCGTACGGCGCACAAGCTTCCTACTAGAAGACCCATGCCAGCCTTCCCCAAACGCGTAGCTAGATCGCTAAGGCAATATTGAGAACAATTTGGAGCAAAAGAGAGAGGAAGGGGGAGAGAGAGATTGGAAGACTAAAACTTCATTTTACTAGAGAGAGATTACAACTTTAGGTGGTAAGGCACAAATGAGCCTCCCACTTATTTATAGGCCTACAAGAAACTTCTGGAAACAGAATATTTCAGAAACTATTCTAGGAAACTTTAGAGCCTATATATTTATAAGGAGGCTTCTAGAGCATCTACAAAGCTCATAAGTCTTCATAAAAGATCCCGAGTCTTCCAGATGAGTCCATCTTCTAGAAAGAACTTGAATCTTCAAGAGAATTCCACCATCTTCTAGGGAATTCTGGAAGCTTCCTTCGTGGAGAGTTATGTAAGTTCGTTTCGGTGGGACACAAACTTTTGGACGTGACGGTGTGCTCATAAGATATATTCCAAAAGTAAAGCTAGTTTGCCTCCTCTTCGAGTTGGGAGCTTGTGAAATTCCATTGACATCTTGCAAAGAACAACAAACATTATCCCGTTTGGTTTCTAGCTTTTTGTCGATTTAGTTTTAAAAAAACCTACAAATATCATAAGCAACTCACATGTACAATTTTTTTAATTAGAAACTAAACAAGTCCTAGAAATATTTTTTTCACATCACAAATTATTTTGGGTTTTTCTAAGGGCACACCCCATTTTACTTGGGGCTATCACTTACTAGGGGACAGCCCAAGTTTGAGAAACTTTTACTGGGGACAGCCCAAAAATTACTTAGGGCTATCCCATCCCCCCAAACCCTCTCTTTCATTTCATATCCTTAAAACATTTCTCTCTTCAAAAACTCCAAAACCCTACTCTCATTCTCCACAACTCCAATCCAAACTCCTAACCCTAGTTTTCTTCTACATTTCTTCAAATCTCATCAATGGCACCAAAGATGAAACCCTCATCACAAGCTACGTATGTTTTCCCTAATTATTGTATATTTTATTTTATAATTCAAAGAATCTTCTTCAAAATCTTTTAAATGTTATAATAAATTAGGTTAGAATAATTTTTTGTTTGTGAAACTACTTTTCGAACTCAGAAAATCTCTTTTTTCGTTTAAACCTAACCCTAGAACACGAAATGGCCGTTCGGCTGCTGCTCGTGGGCGTCATCTCTATGGACTGCCGAAGAACGGGCAGTCCTACTGCCAAAGTGGACTGCCATGTTCCAGGCAGTCCTATTATAAAACATGACTGCAGGAAGCCTGTCAGTCCTTTTATTACTTGGTATTTTTGTTGTTGTTTCTCAGTTCTATAAGGGTTCAAGGTTTTGAATGTATGTTTTGTGGTTCAGTTTGGGCCCAAAAAGTTTGTGGAAACAATGAAGCTGATGGAGCATCGCTACAGAGCCAAATAATACGAAACAAGCAAAGATACAAGCTTACCGTCTCCTGGAACATTCTACCTCATGCATGTTGATTCCATGTACCGGAGATACTACGCCCAAGTTGAAAAGACTGTCGACTGCAAATCACTCTCCAGTGGAAATCAGTGATCGTCGTCATCAAGTGGATGAGGCTGTCGCGAATACCAATCACACCTCAATAGCGGCAAGTGGTTGGCTACGTCGTTGGCAGCCATGTTGTTCATTGCCTATGATGCTTGTGTACCCTTTTAATGTTTTAGATGGTGCATTTAGACTGATTAAGTGGTAAATTTAGCATGTGTATTGTCTTTTTGATTTGAGAGAGGGAGGGCGGAAGGGCTATTTTTGTTGTACTTTTATCTATTTTGTCAAGTTAAATTCTTGCTATCGGCTCTACGCTGATTGTAGCATCAAAATCTCAGAATTTTTAAATCGTAATTGAATATTTGCATGGCTCATCAAGCCAAGGTCGTTGATACCAAAGGTGATATATAGTCTCTCGTCGACTTTCTGATATGCGATGCATTTAAGCCTGGTTATGTTGATTCCATGCACTGGCTGTAAGCCTCCTGAATTTCAGGGTTTATTTTTATTTTTCTTAATGAATTGTTTTCGATAAATATTTTATTATTTAATTGTTTAGATCATTAATGTACCTTTCTGTAACTTTGACTTCTGGAGCGTCAGGGATGTCAATCTCTGTAAACTCTCTTCACGAGTTTTGAAGTAGACAAGATTATCTTCGTTTTGATATATCGTGTCCCACTTGAACTCGTTCTTTTGTGCTCTTTTTGTATCATGCAACTTCGGGTCAACTTAGACCAATTAATCGTTGAATAATTATTCCCACTTTTATCTTTGATCTTCGTTTGTACGATACCATGACTTTTAATTTAGGAGCACCAGACCAATCGTTTTCTCAGAACCAACTTCTCATAAATGATCTACTCGAGACGCTCTTCACCCATGACCTTCGTGTCCCACTCAGACACTCCATTTTGTGCTTCATTTTCTTCGTACAACTTCCGGGTCAATTTAGGCCGATTTATTTTCTACTGTGAAACCTGATTTATTTTCTAATTTAATTTCGGGACCCGACATTGATCCAACCTAGTCGACCCAAAGTATGGACGTGGCCCACATGAAGCCTATTACCCACATGATACTTGTGTCCCATTTATTGGAGTCCCTACATGTTATTTATTCACCCATGATTATAAATACCCATTTTAATTCAAATATTGCACCCTGTTCGATTTTGACCCGACCCGGCTCGACCAAACCCGAACCCAAGCTCCATGTTGCCCTTTTATGACTACCCAAACACCCCACATAATTTTTCTATTTCTTCTATTTTGAAAATATATATATATATATATATATATATATATATATATATATATATATATATATATATATATATATATATATATATATATATATATATATATATATACCTACATATATATATTATATATTAACATATCACTCTATCTCTCTCTCCTATTACAAACATCAACCCCCCCCCCTCATCCTTACTTTACAGCACAACCCCCCCTCCATTTGGGCCGACCTCTCTCTCTCCCCCTCTCTCTAATATATATATCTCTCTCTATCTTCTATATATTATAATACACATACATATATTTCTCTCCCACTCTCTCAACACAACACCACCACCACAGCCCCCACTCCTCCTCAGCCGACCACCACCCTGGCCGAGCATCACCCGTGCCACCACCACCACCATGAGCAACACCACCACCTCCTTCTTCTCCTCCTCCTCCATTCTTCACCATCATCATCTCCATCAATACCACTTCCACCATCACCACTACCACTCTCATCACCATCACCACCATGCAACACCACCTTCACCATCCCCTCCACCACCACTCTGCCACCGTGCCCCGCCAAGCAGCCGCCGCACCAGGCCGGCGAGCCCCCCCCCCCATGCGACCAGCATACAGCGGCAGCTGCAACAGCAAGCGGCAGCAAGTTCGTGCGTGTTTTTCGGGAGATAAAAGAACTCAAATCCCGAAAAACACGCACGAACTTTTCAGCAGCTGCAACCACCACCTCCAGGCCGCCACCTCCTTCCCTGATGAGCCAAATAGGCTATTTGCGCATTTACGTCGAAATCCCGTCGTGACGCGCGCGTTTTGAACTCAAAAAGTGCGCTCCGTCGCAGCAAGTTCGTGCGTGTTTTTCAGGAGATCCGACCGTTGGATCGGCGAACTTTTTGCTCCGTCACAATCTCGGTATATCCATCTTCACTCTTGTCAATTTTCGTCTGTTAATTTCGTCGTTTGATACCTCAAAACTGGCCACCAAGTTGACATTTTAAATTGAACTATTTTTGGACAGTTTCGTGGAGCCGACTTCGTCAGCTCGTAACTCTGTTGTCGCAGCTCCGGTTGGTGCGCTACCAGTTCCTGTACGCAGCTGGTATAACCCTCTTCCTGCCTCCTTTAGGTTTCGTTTCATTATAAGCACGTTCGGTTGGTCGAATTCGACGCCAAAGGTGGTCGTCCGAATTCTTTAATTTGCACTTGTTAAATTCCATTTTTGAACCCGGGACTCCGGATTCAATTTATGACACCACCAATATACTCGTGGCATCGTTCTGGCATGTTTTCATATAAAGTTTGCTTGATTTGGAAAACATGGGCCCTGGCACGCATTTCGGTGCAAAGCGGGTCCCACTTTTCGAGTCAACGGGTCACTTTGAAATCGGCTCATCGAAATCCAGTTCTGGATATACCGTTGAGTTCGTATCGTCATTCTGGACTCGTTGACATATAATTTACTGAGTTTTGAAGTCATTTGCTCCGGCACGCATTTCGGTGCAAATCGGATACCAAGTGTCCGCGTCAACGTATCATTTTGAGATCGGCACATCGGAATCCTATTTCGGATATACCGTTGGGTTTGTATCATCATTTTGGATTCGTGAACATATAATTTGCAAGGTTTTGTAGACTTCTATTCCGACACGTTTTTCGGTACGAAGTGTGTCCAACGGCGGACATCCTTTTGACCCGAAATTATCGTTTAGTCCTGTGTCTAAATTGGACTTATGGGTAGGCTATTCTAGCTAATTTGACCGTTTTGGACACGTTGGTGATATTTATTTTATCATCCGACAACATCTGTAGATTTTGCTTATGAATTATACTTAATTTGTAATTAATTATTTTTTCAGAAATTGTTACTTTCTGTTTTTGAATTTTTATATATATTTTAATTACTGTAAAAATCTGGAAAAAATTATATTTAAATACTATGTTAATTTAGCTAATTTATTATAACTTTTCCAGTATTTAATAAGTACTTTTGGTATTTTATAAAATAAGAAAACAGAACTCATTTTCAGGATACTTATGTTTGCTGATTTTTAATAAATATTTATGAGGGTTTATAAATTCTAGAAAAATTAGTATAAATTTCTATAATTAACAAGGATCATTTTGGTACTTTATTTTATATATATTTAAGCTTTTTGTCTATCTCAAAAATTGTTGGAACGTAGGGTACAGTTTGATTTAATTATTGAGTAGTTACAACTTTCAATGTTTTGTGTTGTTTTGAGTTATTGTAGTATTGGACCACCCCTTACACTAGTGTAAAGACTCTAGAAAAATTAGTTTGGATATAGTGGTACTCCACATTAGACTTTTATGTTAGGTTCCCACTTGGCTAGTATCAAGTTAGGAGTCGTGTCACACCACTAGTGTAATATTGAACATAGCTTAGAACTGAGTTTATATATCATTATTGACAGGACACCAGGCATATATATCTTCGTACTAGTATTCTTCCTTTGCTCGAGGCAAGTACATCTGCAAACTCATTTACTGTCTTTTAATGCTAGAACATGTATTAACCCTGTTAAAATACTGATCATTGAGATAGAAAGTTAAATCTTCACATGTTGTATTACTTTCAGTACCTGCCATGCTTAGGACAGTTCTTATATCTTCACATGCTTTTCACTGGTTCTCAGTACATGTTTCACTATGCTTTATACTGCTATCAGTACCTACCGTATTTTATACCAATCCCAGTATCTCTCACATGTTTTATATCGTTCTTGTATCTCTCACATGTTATATATGGGTTATGGGGAAACTGACAGTCGAGTACGTGATCACGCCCCCTCATAGTAGCGAGCGAGGTCGCATTTTATATGCATACCTTATCTCAGGCCATTATCCGGCATTTTTGTACGGATGTACACCTATGCCTGTAGACTTGTACGGAAGTACATTTTATTATATGTGCCCCCAGCACATTATTATATGTTCCCTATGTTACTATGATACTGTGATTCCAGTCATACCATGATTCCAGTTATGCCATGTTCCCTACATTACTATGATACTGTGATCCCAGTTGTACCATGAGGCCATGTTTCCAGTATTTCCTATTTTATAGATTTATCGTACCATGTTTCTTGTTGTACATCTCTTTCATTATATATTCAGTACTTTAGTTGTAGAGGTTGTACTTGCTCCCGTCCTGACAGGATAACGTTGTAGATATACTTTCTGAGGAGGAAATGCTATGTGTTACATATTATGGCACTGATTTTGAGGACCTGGCCTTAGCTCTAGAAGAGGCCCCAGCGGAGAACCTTGCTTAGTTATTTTTTCATGTGTTTTGAGACTTAGACTTTGGTCTGTACTTATATTTGGATACTGGACTTTGTCTCCAGTTAGATACTTGAAAGTGTATTATTAAGTCTGTGCTTATGTTACCTCCGCTTATAGATGCTGTGTTGTGATAAACATTTAAATGTGATATTAGAACTGTTAGCAGCTTAGATCCTTCATTGTCTATTCTTAGAACAGCTTACTACACTTTAACCAAACGTAGGCTGGACATGGCTCGGTCCGGCCCAATAATTTGGATAACGGGTCGTGACACTGGCAGTCCTTGATAGGCGGAGGAGGCTGGAGATGAAGATGAGAACGACCTCGCCGTCGCGAACCTCGGCCTTCCTCAAAAGCTGATCGAGTCCTTGCAAAAAATAGGACTAGCCAGAGATGTGTCGTTGTGGCCGTTGGCTGACAACATTAGGACTGCCAAACTTCCTGCAGTCCAGTAATAAAAGAGGACTGCAGGAAGTCTGGCAGTCCTCTTTAATATTTGGATTGCCAGAATCCTGGCAGTCCTGAAATTAAGATAAGCAAAAAGGTAAAAGTAAACTAAAGCGTAGAGTCGAAGAGGTCTTTTGTAGAGCTACATTATCCAACACATCTAGGACTGCCAGACTCCTGGCAGTCCAATACTAATGAAGGACTGCTATGGGTCTGGCAGTCCTAGATAAAACTCTCTGTCTATCTAAGACTGCCAGACCCATGACAGTCCTTCATTAGTGTTGGGCTTCCAGGGGTCTGGCAGTCCTGTATTATTTTCTTTGGGTGGAAAATTAGTATTTTATTTTCTTGTTGTTGTGGTGGCAATTTTCTTCTGATTCTTGGAGAGGCGGCAATGGAGGAGATGGGTTTGTTGAGCTCTGTGCTGGGTTTTGTAGGATTCGGAGTTGAAATCTTTGTTGCGATTGTTATTGGCTATTTTTTCTTCATTTACTTCCAGCCTACTGATGTCAAGGTGCTATTCTAGAAAAAATTGGGAAAAAATTTGGGCTAGGGTTTAGAATTTTATGACTTAGAAATGTGGAGGAGGAGAAGAAAAGAGTAGAGGGAGAAAGAGTAGAGGAAGAGAAAGAGAGGAAATAAAATGAAGTTGGTATTTATACCATTCTTTGGGCTAGTCCTAAGTGTTGGTGTTTTTACCTTTGGACTAGAAAAGATAGTCCTACATCGGCTACACCAAAGTGTTGAGGTGTGCACATGAGGTATAGTAGAGCACAAGTTTGTGCCATATGGGAGTATTTTCCTAGAAGAAAAAAGGACTAAATCCAACAAGGATGCAAGTTGATTTTTGTTGTGCGGACTCGGACTCGGACGCGGACTCCAAGATGTCTCGTGCATGCACGGGAGTGTTCGGGGGGTAGGCGTGGACTGGCACACTTCTATGCTGATTGTGGGATGATCTAAAATATCAAACTCTATTTTTGAGTATTGGTATTTTAGTCCCACATCGGATAGAAGAAGAGTTGAAGTCTCAACTCCACTCTATAAATAGAGCCCCTTGGCCTCCTTTGAAAGAGGCACCAAGAAAAGAGTTGAGGGAGTCTGTTAAGTCCAGGAAGCCCGTTCATGTCTCAAATATTGACTTACGAGCGTTCCAGAAGTTCTTCGTGAACTTGCTGGTTCCTGGAAGTTGTTCGTGCTCGTGTGGGGCGAATAAAGCTTTGAGCAACGGTGGTTCATTCACCCCAGCATCTCATTATCGCCTATCATCGCTGCTGTTGCCTTTTACAGTAACTTCTTTTTAGAAGCTCTACTGCCGATATTTGCTTGCACAAAGTCTCTTTAGATTTTTGTGTATTACGTAGAATCTTTTTAGATCCTCGTAATTCAGAATCCTCCAGGATCGTTGTTACACATCTTCTTTAAGGTGCTGCATTTGAAACGTTGTGTGTACAATTATTTCAGTTTCAGAATTTTCCAATGAAAATTGTGCCTCGGTACTAACAATCTCAAAGCTTTATTGAGAAGATGGATAATTCTCGTGCTTCGCTCATCGATACCGGCTTTAACAAGTTGGAAAAATTCGATGGCGAACACTTTCAGATATGGAAACGAAAGGTCACTTTAAATCTTCAACTCGTGAATGTTGATCACGTGTTGTCAGAAGAAGAACCGATCGTTCCAACCACTGGATCTGCTGCGGCTGTGGCCGCTGCTACGACCAAGCAAGCGAAGTGGAAGAGAGAAAACAGTATATGCAAACTACTGATACTCAATTCCATGGAAGACTCTCTGGCAGAGTCCTACTCCAAAAAGACATCTGCCAAAGAGATATGGGACTCCTTGGGAAAGCTCTATGAAGATGACGAGAACCGGTCCAAGATCTTCATGGTAGAAAAATACCACAAGTGGACCTTCGAAGATGAGAAGGCGATGCTGTCCCAAGTGAAGGAGTTTCTGAAGTTGCGTCAGAAACTAGAAGACGAGAACATGCCCCTCGTCGACAAGTTTGTCGTTGGAGGGATCGTCGCGAAACTTCCTACAGAATGGAGCAACTTCTATACAAGGATGCATTGAAAGAAGATGGAAATTAGCTTGGAAGATTTCTTGCAAGAGATCCATGTTGAGGACGAGATGCGCTCTCAACAGAAGATGGATACTCTATCCAAACAACTGGCGAAGACAAATCTGGTCCAAACCAGAGAGTACCAGGGGAAGCAGGCTGCTTCTCATCGCAAAAAGAAGGACTTCACGAATCTGAAAGTGAAGGGTCCTGCTTTCAAGCAGCAGAAGTCCAAGTCCCATGTGACTTGCTTCAATTGTGACAAGAAGGGCCACTACAAATCCGAATGCAAGTCCAAGCCTAAAGAACAAGGTGAGCCTAGTAAGGTTTCTATGATTACTAATCTAGTTGCTATGATAGCACAGGTTGCAACTGTGGGGGCTGACTTGGACTGGTGGATAGACACTGGTGCGACCTGCCATGTCTGTTCAGACAAAGACTGGTTCGTCTCTTATGAGCCAACTTCAGAGAAGGTCATAATAGCAAACCAAGCACAAGCTGAAGTACTGGAGATCGGGACGGTGGAGCTGAAACTTACATCGGGGAACACTCTGACGCTTCAAGGTGTGAAGCATGTTCCAGTAATTGCTAAGAACCTGATCCCTGGAAGTCTGCACTGTAACGTAGGCTTGAGGATGGACATCAATGCTGGCCAGTTGGTGATGTCCAAGAAGGGTACATTCTTCGGGAAAGCTTTCCAAACTGAAGGAATGTACAAGATTCAGCATGTTGTAACCCAGCATGATATAAATATAATCACTTTTTCTGATTATTCTCTTGAGTTGTGGCATAATAGGCTAGGACATGTTCATTGTAAAAGGATTAACAGAATGTCTAGTCTAGGACTTATCTCCAAGTGTGGGGGTAAGGTAGAGAAATGCGAAGTATGTGCTCAGACGAAGATCACAAGGAAACCCTTTCACAGGGTCCATCGAAGCACAGATCTTCTGGAGTTGGTTCACTCAGATATCTGTGACTTCAAACAATTCTCTACAAAGGCTGGGATGAAGTATTTCATTACTTTCATCCATGACTTCTCAAAGTATGCTTTCGTCTACTTGCGCAAGTCTAAAGACGAAGCATTCGAGAAGTTCAAGGAGTTCAGGGCCGAGGCTGAGCGGCAAACTGGACAATAACTCAAGAGGGTAAGGAGTGATCGAGGCGGGGAGTATCGGTCTCATGAATTCCTATCATTCTGCAAAGAACATGGAATCATCAATGAGACAACGGCTCCGTACTCTTCTCAATCCAACAGAGTAGCAGAAATGAAGAACAGAACGTTGACAGAGATGATAAACTCCATGCTGTTGACTGCGGGTCTTCCAAAGTGTTACTGGGGAGAAGCTGTACTAACGGTAACGTTCATTCTGAACAGAGTGCCATATGCAACTTCCGACATAACTCCTCATGAACTCTGGTTCAAAGTCAGACCTAACTTGAATGTCATTCGAGTGTGGGGGTGTCTGGCTTATGTGAAGCTCCCGGATCTGAAGATTCAGAAGCTGGGGACAAGGACTACGAAGGCGATCTTCTTGGGGTATGCCGAGAAGAGTGATGCTCGGAGATTCCTTGATATCGAGTCAAACCATATCATCGAATCTCGCGATGCTGAATACTTTGAAGACAAGTTTGCAAAACACCAGAATATTATTCTCGTGGATCTTCCGGAGAATGATGAGGGTACAAAGCAGACAGAAGTCTTTAATAAACCAGTAGTCCAAGATGAAGCTATCGTCTAGGAGACACCAGCTGAACCAGAACTCGCTGAGCCGTCAACTAAGTGAACGAGAAGGCCAAAAGACTTCGGAGATGACTTCGTCACCTATCATGTGGAAGCAGATCCGCTTACCTATGATGAGGCGATGAAGACCAGAGATGATGTATTCTGGAAGGAGGCGATAGACAACGAGATTGACTCAATCACCTCCAACAACACATGGGTATTGGTTGACCTGCCAGAAGGAGCAAGACCCATCAGATGCAAATGGATCTTCAAGAAGAAGATGAAAGCAGATGGAACCATTGACAAGTTCAAGGCCAGGCTAGTGGCCAGTAGCTCGGATGACAACCATCAGATTGTTAACTGCTCTAGCAGCAATACACAAGCTGGTGATACATCAGATGGATGTGAAAACGGCATTCCTTAATGGCGAGCTGACCGAAGAGATCTACATGCAACAACCAGAAGGTTTTGTCGTCAGAGGTCTGGAAGACAAAGTCTGCAAGTTGATGAAGTCTCTGTATGGTTTGAAACAAGCTCCCAAAATGTGGCATGAGAAGTTTGACAAGGTGATAAGGTCAAATGGCTACAGGGTCAGTGAAACAGACAAGTGTGTTTATTCGAAGTTTGCTGACGGAAGAGGAGTAATCGTATGTCTTTACGTGGACGACATGCTAATCCTAGGTACGGATTTAAGCTGCATCACAGAGTCAAAGAAATTTCTTTCGACCAAGTTCAGTATGAAGGACTTGGGGGATGCCGACGTAATCTTGGGGCTCAAGATCATCCGGATAGACACTGGAATAGCGCTGTCACAATCTCATTATATTGAGAAGATGCTCACTTGCTACAGGTATCAAGATCTTCCTTTTATTGATACACCGTACCGGAGTGATCAGAAGCTGGAGCCAAATTCGAGGGAAAGCGTCAGGCAGTTGGAGTACCCTAGCGTCATCGGAAGCTTGATGTACGCTACTACTGCCACAAGGCCTGACATAGCTTTTGCAGTGGGAATGCTGAGTTGGTTCACTAGCAATCCAGGCGTTGAGCACTGGAAAGCTGTGAAGCGTGTTATGAGATATCTCAAGAAAACTCAGACATATGCACTTTTCTACAGTGGAGATCGGTCAGTAGTGGAAGGCTTCAGTGATGCTAGCTGGTGTTCAGATATGGAGAGCGAGTATTCCACAGGTGGATTCGTATTCGCCATGGGCGGAGCTGCTATATCATGGAAGTCGAAGAAGCAGACTATGTTATCTCGCTTCTCCATGGAATCTGAATTCTTTGCATTGGATGCTGCTGCAGATGAAGCAGAGTGGCTTCGAAAGCTCATGTATGATCTTCCGGTGGTTGGGGCTCAGATACCGACAATACCGATATACTGTGACAACCAGGCGGCAGCAGCAGTGGCATCAAATGAACTCTTCAACGGGAAAAAGATAACGGTACGGTTGAAGCACAGAGCAGTACACGATCTTATCAAGAGAGGTGTTATTGCAGTAATTGATGTTCGGAGTCAGGAGAACCTGGTGGATCCGTTCACCAAGGGCCTCAAGCGCCAGCTGGTCGATGACACAACTTGTAAAATGGGCTTGAAGGCATTCTGATATTGTATTATTGTATTCCTACTATAAAGATTTATGCTATTAGTTCAAAGATTTATCTACTACGCATCTAGCTTTTGGTTCAAGGGAGGACCACTAATCGGAAGAATATCAGGAACGGTGGATACATGTTCTATTGGACATGGAGAGGTTACGGACCTATAACCACTGTTGTCTAGTATTATTTTCTGCGAAAAATGGTTTCCGTGGGAAGGTTGGCTTAAATGCCTTAATGAGTTCTCAGGCAGAGTGAATACCTGGAGTGCTTTACAGGAAGCACGGTAGCGCAGCACTACAAGGAGTGTAACTCCATGCTACAGTGGGGTGACTCCACCATGAGGTTTCCAGGTAGGGGTAATGCCTCGGCTTTGCAAGCCAAGTCACAGCGGAGTAGCACCGCAAATAGGCAGGTAGCCTAATGTTGTATGATAATCGTAATAAAGAGAAGTAGACAGCACTACAAAGAGGACGATGTCCTCATGTTACAGTGGCATGACACCACGAAGAGGTACCAGGTAGGGTAAAGCCTCGGCTTTGCGAGCCATGTCATAGCGGCGTAACACCGCACGGAAGCGTAAGGCTTCATGCTGGGTAGTTTGGCACTAGAAAGAGGCCTGTGACCTCATGCTACAGTAGTATGACACTACGATGAGGTACCCAGGTGGGGTAAAGCCTCGGCTTTAAGCCATGTCATAGCGGTGTAGCACCGCAAAGAAGCGCAATGCTTCATGCCATGACTCTTTATAAAGAACTCACCTATAGTGTATGGACAGAGATATCAGGCCGTCTCTTGAGGGTAAACTTATAGACGCCCAAAAATTATATACTGAAACCAGGCTGGCACAAGGCCTTCAATGTGCAGCCAGAAGCACAGTTGATGTCATTATGTGAGTAGAAAAAAATGTAATTATGGTACAGAATTCAAGGCTTAGTCCATTCTTGTATCATGCTGTTATTTAACCTATGCGGGAAGATTCAAGTCGTAGCGACATCCCTCCAAATGCATGATGGGCAGTAACTGTGGGGAACGCTCAACCCATATATTGAGATATGTGGGGGATTGTTGGTGTTTTTGCCTTTGGACTAGAAAAGATAGTCCCACATCGGCTACACCAAATGGTGAGTATCTCAATATAATGCATTGCTTGTGTTGAGGTGTGCACATGAGGTATAGTAGAGCACAAGTTTGTGCCATGTGGGAGTATTTTTCTAGAAAAAAAAAGGACTAAATCCAACAAGGATGCAAGTTGATTTTTGTTGTGCGGACTCGGACTCGGACGCGGACTCCAAGATGTCTCGTGCATGCACGAGAGTGTTCGGGGGGTAGGCATGGACTGGCACACTTCTATGCTGATTGTGGGATGATCTAAAATATCAAACTCTATTTTTGAGTATTGGTATTTTAGTTCCACATCGGATAGGAGAAGAGGTGAAGTCTCAACTCCACTCTATAAATAGAGCCCTTTGGCCTCCTTTGAAAGAGGCACCAAGAAGAGAGTTGAGGGAGTCTGTTAAGTCCAGGAAGCCCGTTCAAGTCTCAAATATTGACTTACGAGCGTTCCAGAAGTTCTTCGTGAACTTGCTGGTTCCTGGAAGCTGTTCGTGCTCGTGTGGGGCGAATAAAGCTTTGAGCAACGGTGGTTCATTCACCCCAGCATCTCATTCTCGCCTGTCATCGCTGCTGTTGCCTTTTACAGTAACTTCTTTTTAGAAGCTCTACTGCCGATAGTTGCTTGCACAAAGTCTCTTTAGATTTTGTGTATTACGTAGAATCATTTTAGATCCTCGTAATTCAGAATCCTCCAGGATCTCTGTTGCACATCTTCTTTAAGGTGCTGCATTTGAAACGTTGTGTGTACAATTGTTTCAGTTTCAGAATTTTCCATCGAAAATTGTGCCTCGGCACTAACACTAAGTAAAAAAAATTGATGGCAAACTTGTATTGAACATATTTGGTATAACCCCAAGTAAAATATGTGGTGCCCTTTGAAAAATCCATTATTTTCTACGATAGTTGGTATAGACTTCAGATTTTTCACGTTTCTATTCCATTCTTGTGCTCCATTGGCTGATTCGGGGACCCACATGACATTGAAAGTGTGACCTTTGATGTTTGGAAAAAACATGAATGTTGTTTCTTCCTCGATGTGTTTGTAAACAACCTTCTTTCCTTGCTTTCAGTTAAAGTTCCACTTCTTTTCCCACTATTTCAGCTTCTCTCGAGATCTCCCCTCAAAGTCTCCCTATACTTCTTTTTCTTCTTCTTCGTTGAGAGAGGTATTGCTTCAAAAGGCTCATTCTTTTCCTCGTTAACGGTCCATAGCAGCAATCATGATTCCAATGGTCGGTACAAGAATGAGACCCATCTCCGCCCACCGCCGCCGGCGCAGCAAGCTCAGTGTAACCACCACCTCCCACTCTTCTCCGACTTTACTTTGATGAGTTTGTTTGTTTATTTATTTATTTTTGCTTGATATCTTCATCAACGCAAAATAAATCATATTTTGAGTTTTTTTTTTTTTTTTTTTGGTTAATGTTGCGAATAGGCGAACTTGGGTCCTGTCGGGATCTTGACGTGCTTGGTTGGATTCCTACTGATCACCGCATCTTGTTACTCTGCGCTGCAAAGACTCCAGCAAAAGAAACAGCCCAACGCGTTTGAAAGTAATGCCATCGGTGGCAAGCGTGGGGTTGGTATTGGTCTGCCCAATGTCAGCATCTTCGCGGCGGCGCGCCCATTTTCGTCATCGGGCGGGACTGATTTTGTGGGGGCAAGGCAGGAGTTGGCCGTGAGGTCATGGTTGCAGTTGTCTCCCAATGTGGATGTTGTTCTTTTCGGGCGGCATCCTTCGGTCCTCCGGTTAGCAGAGAAACTCGGTTCCCGGGTTTCCGTTGAGCCGGAGATCGACTTCACGTAAGTGAATGCTACCATGCGTATTGGTTTCTTGGATTAGTTTGAATGGGATTGGAATACCATCAAATTGAATTATACTGAAATTGGGCCTATAATGTTGTATTTTTCACAAGTCCGCAAAAAAAGTTTTACATTTGCCAATCAATTTGTCATTTCATTCCATTATAGAAATACATCGTCTTGGATCAGGGTCGGCCCAGGCGTAAGCCTGACAAGACTTCGGACTTGAGCAACCCATAGGCACGGACCAAATCTATATCTTTTCAATAGATGTGGGCAACCAAAATTAGTTTCGACTAGGGCAATCCAACCCTCCGGGCCAACCCTCTCTTGGATAATACAATAGTATCTTACCTTTCAATTTTTATGACCATAATTCATACAACAATAATGCACTTCAATTTTTCATTCCCATTCATCGTTAGAGTGTATATCGTTTTAAAGATAATTAGGATGAGATTATGCCCTTTCCTACTATTACATCTCTAGTAACTTAAAAGACTACCATAAAAAAATAGATACATGCTTCAATGTTCAAACTTCAATATTTGATTTTGAGAGACAAAAAGTGTATGAAATAAATGGTTTATTATACTAGTTGTAGCTCGTAGTTTATCGTTTGCATGGCATTGTTCATATATAGGTTCTTGGGGACACCCTTCTTTCATTCCATGGTTGCAAGAGCACGAGCTTCTGGTTCTGGCATTTCCATGATGGTTGATCCCGAGACTGTTCTCCTACCTGATGTCATCACCACTTTGCAGCATGCTCACAAGCTCGATCGCGACTGGTTCCTTTTCTCCATTTCTCCAAGCATTCCACACTTCACTTTTCAGCTAGGCAAAACTGGGAAGCACTGGCTGCGGAAAGATGGAGAAAAGATTGGATTCAAGAAGGTACGGAAAGATCTCTCGTCTACAAAGCATAATTAACTTGTGTAAAAAGTGGTAGGATTTTGGATAACTGCAATACCTCTTCAAACAGTTTCAGGAAATTCTAATTCAAAAACGAAAGTGGAACAGTTGTGGCGACAGACTTATTATGTCATGGAACAATGGAAATTTCCCCCTACATGCTGGGGTTCTTCCTCCTTTCTTATATGGTGAAGGGCATCACAATGAATGGCTTATAGATCAGGTGCTGTCATCAGACTTGAGGCTTGTAATTGATGCCAGTATGGTGCCGTTCAGTTTCTGTCCAGAGAGTTTGGACCGTAAGTTTGATAAGTTCTCAACAGCCTCTGGCAGTGGAAATCATCATTATCTCGCTTCTTTGTATGGGTCACTTCATTCCCGATCAAATAACACTTATCCTTTAAAGCTTGTGAAGTGTTCGGGACAATATCTTTTCATCAATCAAGAGAAAAACATTATCTATTCTACACAAGGACCGGCTGGACTTACATCTCAAAGACTGAAGCTGATGCCAAGTCAAGAGCAGGAGAAGTCATGGTTGTTGACAAGGTTATTACAATCACAGAGGATGAAGAAAGGGATGAAGTGTATGGAGGATATCAATTTATTGAACAGAAAAATCCATTGTTCTTTCTTAGAGCGACACAAGGATTCTTTAAGAATGTCAAATCCTTTAACCTTTCCTTTCTCTTTAGAATCACTCCTCCAAATTACTGCAGACAAGAATAAATCTATCGTGCTTGCAGTTGCTGGTAACAATTATAGGGACATGCTTATGAGTTGGGTCTGCCGCTTACGCCATTTAGCGGTTACAAATTTTATAGTCTGTGCACTTGATCCCGACATTTATAACTTCTCAATCTTACAGGTATGGTACTCCGTGCTTAACTGTAGTTTAAATTTTTTTGATGCTTAGTATAACTACTCGTTACACGTAAGTTGGTGGCTACGTATCAAAATACCAATTGTTGTTAGTATCTGTAGAAGTTTGTATCATTAATCACATTCACTATACTGATTCATTGTTGCCCATTGATTTAGGGTTTGCCAGTGTTCAAGGATCCACAGGCTCCAGGAAATATTAGCTTTAACGACTGCCACTTTGGCACCACATGTTTTCAGAGAGTTACCAAAGTGAAGTCCCGATTAGTTCTGCAAATAATGAAACTGGGGTACAATGTTCTAATGAGTGATGTTGATGTTTACTGGTTTAAGAACCCATTGCCTGTTCTCCACTCCTATGGTCCTGCTACGCTGGTGGCACAGTCTGATGAATATAATGAGACAGGTAATGTCATATATAGTCCTTGTTAGATTAGTTAGAGTTACCATTCAGATTAGTTAGAGTTACCATTCAGATTAGTTAGAGGTACCATTTTTGTTGCACGCAGACGGATTTGACATGGCACATTTCAGACACAGTGACACAGATTCAATACCTATTTTGGTGTGCCTATTTTATTTCGGAGTGTCCATGGCATGTCCGATACAAGTGTCCGACACAACATGATATGGACACGGGACAAATTTTGGAGTGTCCGTGCTTCTTAGGTTACCATTTTTGTATGTCTATTCTTAGTTTCCTTTGTGTACTCTTACTTTAGTCCATAATTACCCAGAATGCGGTACGTTTTGGATCATGGTACGGATTCGAGACTGGAGTATGCTACTTGTCTTTATGTTCGGTACAAACGGTTTAGGATGGTTTGCTTCCCAAATTCAGTTTGTGGTACGCTTTAAAATACTAATTGGGTTGACACTAGTTACTTGTTCAAATTTGACTTAGTAATTATGCCATTTACGAAAAAGAAAACCTTATATAGGACATGCGAAAATTCAAAACTCTATTTTTACTTGGTTCAGTAAGATGTAAAATTTGACTTTTCATAGTCATACATCAATTTGAACACAAAATTCCAAAATAAAACAATACGATGGTGTCAAATCAAAACCCGTAAACAAACCATAAAATTAAGTTCATAGTGAGATTTCAACGATTGTTTCGGGTCACTAAATTTTGCTATCTCAATCGAATACCATAACGATCCGGATCAAAAATATTACCCGAATCAGAACATGGTTCGATGGGGGTTTAGGTGCACCTGTTAACTATATGCTTTAGTCCGATATTGCCTAGTAACTAAAGTGGGAGGCCAACCTCCCCTATAAATATGTACTCACTCTACTCAATCATATTCCATTGTGTTGATTATCTCAACTCTATCAGTCCTTATACTAACCTAAGGACCCGTGCACTTTATTTAATTGGTAGCTTAGCTTGTGTGTTTCTGAAGAAGTGAACTAAGTATGGTTCATCTTTGGATTACTTGTGAACTCTACCAAACCTGATCCATAAAAGTGGGTGTCAAGTTGACCATATGAGGATCAAGTACAAATCTTGAGACTATAATGAGTTACATGCAAATTGAATGCATCTAGTACGAGTAGGACCTAAGAACTGTTTGGTTCATCTTCGTATTTCATTTATATGTTTTACATTGAGATAGGAAAATGGCATCCTAGTGTCACAAATCTCCTAATAATGCAACGTGTTTGTATCTGGGTTTGGGTTGACAACAAGTCCATTATGGATCCAAGCACAGCAAGAACTAAAGATTCATAACCAAACACCAATCTGGTCCTTGGAACGAGTGAAGGGATTAAAGATCTGGTTACCCATAACTGCATCACGAAAAAAGTGACAATCAACCTCAATATGTTTGGTCCTCTCAAGGAAGACTGGATTGTTGGCAATGATGATAACAACTCGGTTGTCGTAATGCATATGCAAGGGTTCAGTGTACTGAATACCGAGATCAACAATCAAGGTTCGAAGCCACATCATCTCACAAAATGTATGAGTCCTGACTTGGTATTATGCCTCCGCAATAGACTGGACTACAACTGTTTGCTTCTTGCTCCTCCAAGTGACAAGATTGCCTCAACATAAATAGCCGGATGTGGATCTCCAATAGGTATTCAGTCCAACATGTCATGTCATTATAATATTTGATCTGGAGATATCCATTAGCTTGGTACGTGAGACTCTTTCTAGAAGATCCCTTGATATATCTCAAGATCCGGATAACTGCCTCCCATTGACACCTCTTAGGATTTTTTCATAAACTGACTACTAACCAACAACAAATGAGATATTCGGCCCAAAAAAAGTTTAGTGCATCAGTTCTTCAACATTTTGCCTTTCCATAGTGCGACTTGTCCTCAAATTCCTGATTGTCTTCGGGCCACAAATATATAAGAGTTTCACGGGGTTTTAGAACCAAGTATTCTAGTTTGCTGCAGTAAACCCATGGCATATTTTCTTTAGGAGAGGAATAGATAGAAGAGAAGCTGCACGTGAAGCAGCAGCAATATATGGAGTATAATAAAAGAATGTGAGATCCATAGAGACATAACAGATGCGTGATAGAATCATAATGATAACCCTTCTGATCTGGAAAAAAACCAAGAAATATACATTTGACAAGTCAGGGAGATGGCAAGCATTATCATTTCTCTTTTTTTCCTAGGATCGACATGCAGGACACATCTCCATTTTATTTATTTCAGTTTGACATTTGACGACCCAGTCGTTTCTGCCCTGTTTCGTTTGTTTATTTTTGTTGACGACCACACTCGCCTCACTTGAATTTACATGTTAAAGGGTGAATGGTTCAAAAGTAAACCTTCATTTAGGATTTGAGATTATATATACACAACACATAAGGAACCCTAAGCCCAATAAAGAAATCCCATTATATGGGCTATAGGCTATTGGGCTACTATTTAACACTAAATGATCCAAACCCGAAAAGTTGGCTAGATTTTCTCGGTTTTGTTCCATTACTAACCCTAGTATGTGCTTTTGATAAAACTCTTGCTATTCATGGATAGGATAGTGAAAGCACCCTAAGACGTGTGTGCGCTAGGGTGGGAAGTTAAATAGGGTTTAAGAAAAATTAAGCACAATTAAATAATGCTAACATGCCATTTAAAGAGGTGAGAAATAAGGCAAGAACACAAACATCCGATGTATTCTAGTATCCTTCACGAGGCACTCTTGTCCCGAAACTCTCTCCGGCTTTAATATACTATTATGAATATAGTTACACTTGCTAGCTTTGATCTAAAGGACTCACCAATTTCATACACACGATCTTTGATTCAAATGGCTCATTCACTTCTACACAACCTTTGATCCAAAGCCTTGCGGACTTTAACCTCTTTCAAAAGGGATTGTAGATATTCTTACAACAATTGAAGATCTAAATTTACAACTTAACTATACTCTATCTCAATAGGGCAAGTGGAGAGGTTTGGAGTATTTGGTTTTTCAAGTATTGGCCCCAAGAAGTAAATATGAAAAAAGGGGATCAATCCCTTATATAGCACAAGTGGCTGCTCAAATGGGGTTGTTAGTGTAGCAACAGTTTATTACTAGTATACTTCTACAACGGTGACAATTATAAATATAGGCCGTTACAACCATTAATGTAGAGGAAAAGTTAAAACAATATATTGTCAGTACTTCATCAGTATACTGATGAACAAATAATTTGGCCTTTGAAAAGTTGTGAAAGAACGTTATGTGTGAATAGTATACTGTTGAGGATTTTCTAGTCAAGAACAGGATGGCAGTATATTAACAATACACTTGCAATATACTGCCAGTGTACCGTCCAAAAAAAAAAAAATGACACTTATAAGCTTGGTTTTGAATGTGAAAAGA
Source organism: Iris pallida (assembly GCA_029216955.1). Lineage (NCBI taxonomy): Eukaryota > Viridiplantae > Streptophyta > Magnoliopsida > Asparagales > Iridaceae > Iris > Iris pallida. Next base: position 41,347,070 of record JANAVB010028818.1, on the reverse strand, counting down.
ATTGAATGGTTAGGTTATGGCACATGTTCAATTCTAGGGTTTTCCTAAGACTATGTTAGTACTTTCGATTTGCCTTACCTGTTTGAGTTACATCTTTTACCTAGGATAACTCAACTTACACTATAAGAAAGAAAATATACAAGATTGACTTGAGTATCTTGAAGATTTTGATCCTTCAAATAGATTGGCTCCTTCTTTGATAGAGTTTTGGCTTTTGATCATGGTTGTTGTATCTTTATAGTTTTCCATCTCCAAGTTGACTTTGATATCGCTCGAGTCCGTGTATCTTTGTAACTTACCGTCTTCGAGTTAGCTTAGATGTAACTTGAGTTCTTTTATCTTTGGTCCAACATGATTTCTTTATTTGTCGTAAGCCCATGACTAATTTTCTTCAAAAAATCCAAATTATTTTTTATAAAATAAACATTTGGTAAAACAAAACAATATAAATAATAGCAAGTTAGTGTCAGTATCATACCCAACACTAATATAGAATTCGTGAAATACAAGTGTTGATGATAGGAATGTATGTATTATCCGACACAAAATGATATCGTGAGATACAAGTGTGTATGATAATTAGGGAGATACTTGCACTACTGCCTAAGTATTAACATGTAGTAATTGCATAACTAATAGTGATTTTTTGAAAAGAAACTTAATCGATTAACCATAATCAAAATACTCAAAGTAATCATTAGGCTATCAATCTTCCCCGTTTTGATTATGGCAAATCGTTTAAATTTAAGGGGAAAAAAGAAAAACTTTATATCACTCATATGTAAAACAAATTGACCTAATATCATTAATAGTAAACTAACCGATTGCATAGTCAAGTTTCTCATACAAACATATTCAACTAACCGATTTGTGCTATTAGTGTTATGAATCTGATAACCTTGATATCCAACAACTTAAATCTGGTGGAACATCATCATTCAATGCACTTAATGCTTTAGGCTTAAACACGAGTCACCAAAATCCCCAACACATTTGAAAAGAGAGTATCAATATTATTGATATTAGTGGCAGCAATTTTCCTTGTCCTGAAACCAGTAAAATCTTGTGGCGTGTACTAATCTTAATTCATCTCTTTGGGAATGTGGGTTTATCTGCTAGTTTAGTCAAATATCAAGTCCATAGACCTGGCATCAAGCTGGACCTGTGAAACCTCCTACGTTGGATATTATTGATAGCATTGACATAAACTTGATGAAAGCCTAATTGATCAAGGTAGACTTGGTTTAGTTCCTTAGTCCTAACGTTGAGACACCACATGGGGAAATGGCTCAGAACCCAACCCAAGCCGCCTAGATATAGGTTTCATCCTAGTGTTTGAACCTAATAAACGTGGACACTTCAAAAAATTTGGCAGTGTTTTGCCTGACAAGTATGCACTACGTATCAGACACACCACTGACACTCCAAATACACTAGGGCACACCAAAATAGGTGCAATGTCTGTACCAATGTGCCGTGTCGTGTCATATCCGTGTCCATGCAACATCGGAACTTTTGAACTAACTTAATGACTTATCTAATTTACTTTTTCATCCCAGTTGGTATTCTTTCTTCATATAAGAACAAAGATACACATTTCTTTCTAGTTATCTTCTTATAATATTACAAGAAAAAGAGTTCATAAAGTATGGCTGATGCGAAAAAAAAAATATTTCTGGTCAAAAACACCAAATGAGATGAAAATCATTAGTTTCTTACAAGTTCTACATGATAGATACTTAGTGATTGGCTTATTCTTTGGCATCCTGCAATTTAAAGAATCATTTTCTCTCTGTCTCTGTCTTTCATCAAAGCCTATTTGCGTTGACTTGCATTCCTTTACCTAATTCCATGTACCCATCTGCATCAACAGTGCCCATCAACTTGCCGAGGAGGCTGAATTCTGGTTTCTACTTCGTTCGTTCTGATCCAGCCTCCATCGCTGGATTGGAGAGGGTAGTGAAGCATGCATCCACTTCGAACCTATCAGAACAACCGAGCTTTTATGACGTTTTATGTGGGGAAGGAGGTGTCAATCGTGTGGGTAACGACCGATGTCTTGAGCCCGTCACAAACCTGACAGTGGTTTTCCTTGACCGCGACTCTTTTCCTAATGGAGCTTACAAAGGACTGTGGGGGAAGCCTAGTGTCAAGTCTGCTTGCCTGGAGTTAGGATGCCTGGTCCTTCATAACAATTGGATCAGTGGAAGGAAGAGGAAGCTAGAGCGTCAACTCCTTTCTGGGCTCTGGGATTACGATCCCAGTTCCAGGATGTGCATCCAGAGCTGGCACAGGACCAATCACATGAACCACTTCTGAGGACCGAGCCTAAAATATTCCTTTGATTTTCAACAAAAGAAGAGATTGGGTAAGTTACAAGGAAAAGGTTAAGTGGAGAATTTGAGCAGCCTTGTCGCAGTGCTTATCTAGAGGAATGTCTTGGAGGTAAAAATCGAGTGGTGATATCAAAGATACTTATCATTGACGAGGAATTTCCACCATGTCATTTGTGCTTGCTTTGGCATCAACAAAAAATATTTAGCAGCGGCAAACACTGGTTAATGAGAACACATCGGTTTAGATATTTGTTTATGTATTTAAGAATAGAGGAATCTGCTGCCCTTAACTATGGAGAACGAGGTGGGATGGTGTCAGTAGGGATGGGCGGCTCTCTGTCTCTACGCCTTATCATCTAGGCTAGCAAGTAAAAAAGTTTGGTAGTGATGGTTTTCAAAAGGCATGTCCATCATATTTCGTGGGTCACCTCCCATTGCTCTCGAGAGCCAAAGAGGAACAGATGTGGTTCTCTAGCTGCCATAGGTAAGCCAGTCTTATGTCATGGACTAGGGTCCACTTAAAGCAGTGCCAAACAAGGGATCTGTTCTGTGGATTGTTCTTGCCACTGGGATGGTTGAACCGTTGAAGCAGTGTACGATGAGAAGTACCCGGGTTTGTGCCTGAGCTGGCCACAGGTCTTCAAGAAGCCACATGACTCGCTTGAAGATGCTAGTTCCATGCCAGAAGTTCTATCCCGTGCCAGAGACTAGAGTGAAGAAACTGAGGCAAAACTACTCAAAGAAAAATCGATGGCTTCGATGAAGTCAGGATCAGGGAGGCGGTTATGGATAAGATGGAAGAAGAACTGAAATGGGGCGGACAGATGACACCAGAGTATGCATGTTCTTCCAAGGATATCTGTGTATAACATGATGAGTGGACTTCCATCGTTCCAAAGAAGATTTGTGCGAAGGAGACCTTGTAGAGCGCCCATCAAGAAGATGAGAATGAGTCAGGGATTACTTGATGGATGGAAGCTGAGCCCTCCCCATTGTGGGGGAGCAATCTCCGTAACTTTCACGTTTTTGTCCTCAAAGTTTGCTGAGAATAGGTGAAGGATGAATACACAGCATGGTATCTGTCATCAGCCATTTTCGTTCTGAAAAGGTTTAAGTTTTCCCTTTCAAATATTGAATTTTGTTCGAAACACTTACAAATTTGGAATTGTTTCTGCGAGTAAATGAACTGTAGTACCAACTTTTCACTTTCATCATTTTGGCTTTATGTATGGGAAGATCCCATCACTGGCTGCACAGTCCAAGTTAGGTATTTGCCTGAACTATTTCGTTTTTGATGCTTAAAATTCCATGAGAAATAGGAGATATCGATCAGTAATTAAATTTTGTATAGGTAACCATTGTATTAATCATCATTCAGGTGAACAGTTGCTGGATTTTGTTTACTAGAGGAATATTGATATTTGATACAAAGCATACGATACGAAGCTTAAGAAAGAAATACACATTTCTGGTTAGAGGTATGTTTAGTTCTATGAGATTCAAGATCTTATTAATGCGATGTGATATTTAGAATGTGAGCGAGAATTTCTTATGACATGGTGAGAGTTCTTGATATTGCCATGACGCTAGGCCTTCGGAAGCTGCAAAACCTTCATGAATTAAGAAATTCCTCTGGTCCTTGTGCATCTATCGAGTTAGCTCTCAGAGATCCTGTAACAAAAGTTAAAATGTATGCATCAATGCCAGCTCTATGTTTGATTAGTTGAGCATTTAAACAGAAGGGTTTCTGCAAAGATCCATATGACTACGATTTCTAGGCTTTCTTCTTCATCAGATAGTTTGGGATTGTGCTTGCTTTCTTCCATCCCAGAAGGACTTGAATTCTGAATGGTGTTTTTTTGTGATCTAGAAGGGTTTTATAGGTCTCCGAAATCCAAATCACTCAACTCTGGTAGTCCCACTCTTTTGTGGTGATTTTTATTCAAACTCCATAACCTTATCTTCCCTATGTTGGGAACGAAGCGCGGAAACTGTTTCCCCAAACCATAGAGTCCTGCGAGAGAACCGAGCAAAAGCACACAAACCAAAAACTTCAAACACAAATCACAGACACGGAGATTTTTACGTGGAAAATCCATATGGAAAAAACCATGGGACGATCGAAGTCCAACATGAAGAACCTCCACGGAATAAAGATAATACACCATCTACAAGCTCCTCCCAATCCAAACGGATCACCACAACTCACTAGGACAGAAAATAGATTACAACCACGAAGATAGAAGACAACGAGAAATACCCAAAATTTATCGCCTTCTTCGAAACGGCCTCCAATCCTTCTTTCTCTTTTCCAAAGTTGCACAAGCGCTCTTGCCACCTTTTCTTTCTCCTCCCTTTTTTTTGGTGTTTTTTCAACTTGCATGCATCAACCTTTTATAAACCCTTGTGTGATACATGGAAGGTCAATATATATGAAAATTTTCAATATGTATCAACCATATATTTAATGAAAATCTAATCATAATTCGCTTGCGATAATTGGAAGTCCAATTATATGGAAAGTCATTATATGAAAGATCCAATCATAAATATATGATCAAAATAAATATGAAAATCCAATCATATATTTGCTTACCATATATGTTCCAAAATAGGCGATCAATGCAGTCTCCGAGCTTCTCCGACACACGGATGGCGCTCATCGCACTTCGGGATATTCTCCACGTAGGTTGGGAACCCCACCCACTCTAACAAATCTTCCCCTTCACAACTAGGTGGAGGAACTCGTCATCCTGACGATTCGCCTGCAATACTCAAATTTTTCCTTTGGTAGAACCTTCGTGAGCATGTCCGCTCCATTGTCATCAGTATAGACCTTCTCAAGCGTTGTGTCCTTCTCAACCACATCCCGTATCCAATGATACCGAGTCTCAATGTGCTTGGACCGACTATAAAATGTCTGGTTCTTCACAAGGTGAATGACACTCTGGCTATCGCAAAGCAAAGTATACTGCTCTTGTTTTAGCCCCACTTCTTGCAATAACTTCTTCATCCACAGCAACTTCTTGCAAGCCTCCCATTGTCGCAATGTACTTTGCCTCTGTCGTCGACAAGGCAACACACTTCTGCAACCACGACTATTGCAATATCGCTCCACCAGCAAACATCATCACATAGTCCGAAGTCGATCGCCTCGTGTCTACATCTCCAGCCATATCAGCATCGGTATACCCAACCAGCTTCGTTCCTCACCACTAAAAGAAAGTCTCCAATCGACAGTGCCCTGAAGGTATCGTAAGATCTACTTGACCGCACTCCAATGTACCCTTCTAGGATTGGAAAGATACCTGCTAACTGTGCCAACTGTGTTAGCGATGTCTGGCCTTGTACACACCATAGCATACATGAGACTAGCTCCCCACAGATGAAGCATATGGAACCCGCTCCATATCTTCCTTCTAGTCCTCGATAGATGGACACTGCTCCTAAGTGAACTTAAAATGAGCCGCAAGGGGGTTACTCACTTTCTTTGACCCGTCCATCCTGAAACGGTGAAGTACCTGGTGAATGTATTTCTTTTGGGACAAGTGTAGAAACTTGGACTCTTTTTTGTGACTGATTTCCATCCCAAGAATAGTCTTCGCTGCGTCCAAATCCTTCATAGAGAAGGCCGCACCCAGTTAGCACTTCAACTCCGCTATCCTATAGTGGCATTCCGACCCACCAGTAGCATATCATCAACATAAAGCAGTAAAATGATAAAATCATCCTCGGCAAAGTACTTGATGAATACACAGTGATCTGACATCGTCCATGCATAACCATGCTCCCCCATAAACGACTCAAATTTCCTGTACCAGTGCCTCGGAGCCTACTTCAGACCTTACAAGTTCTTCCTCAACAGGCAAACCAAGTGCGACTTTTCCTTCTCATAGAATCCCTCTGGCTGCTTCATGTACAACTCCTCCTCAAGATCACCGTGGAGGAATGTCGTCTTCACGTCCATCTGCTTGACCTTCGAGTCGAAACTGGCTGCCAATGCTAGCATCACCCGAATAGACGACTGGCGATAAGATCTCATAATAATCTATGCCCTTCCGCTGACCGTAGCCTTTATCTACCATCCTCACTTTGTATCGAGGGCGAATAGCATCATCTGTCTGCTTCACTCTGAACACATATCGATTTCTCAAAGCCTTCTTGCCATTTGGCAACCGCACTAGATCATAAGTAGAGTTGGCCTGTAAGGTATGCATATCCTCCTACATAGCCTCTATCTACTCCTGCCTATGTTCATCGTCCATAGCCTCTACAAAACTTTCATGCTCCACCCCCCCTTCCGTCAGTCAACAGCACATACTCACCCGGTGAGTATTTCGTAGGTGGTCGACACTCTCTGTCGCTCCTCCTCAACGGAACTACTGGTGCGGGCTGTATATCACCAGCCTCCTCTCCTTCACGAACTACCTCCCCGGCATTACCTTGACCACCATCAACAGGCTGATGATCAAGGTTGGAGTAACTCCATGTACTAGCTCCCCCATAACTAGATCCTCTGCGATTTCCTCTGGAAATTGCTCGAAGCGAAATAACTCTACTTAGGTAATTCCTCAGCCTCAGAAGGCATCTCAGAATTCTGGGTATTGGTCATTGTCTGATCCTCGACGAATACCACATCCCTGCTTCTATAGAGCTTTCTTCCTACGGGGTCGTAGAGTATATAGCCAAATTCATCCCGACCGTAGCCAACAAAGACGTCTCACCTCGTCTTCGGCTCATGTTTAGATCTCTCGTCCTTCGGTACATGCATGAAGGACTTACAACCTAATTCTCGCATGTGATTGTATGACGATTATTTGTCGTACCATACTTTGTCAGGCACATCACTCTACAAAGGAGCACTAGGAGATAAATTAATAGTATTGTGTAAAGTGTCTCACCCCAATAGTTGCTCGACAAGTTTGCTTCTGATAGCAAACACTGTACCCTCTCCATCAGTGTCCTGTTCATGTGCTCCGCTACCGTTGAGCTACGGTGTCTTTGGTGTAGTATTCTGGGGTCGTATCCATTGCTCTTTACAATAAGCATCAAAGGGACCGATGTATTTGCCGTCATTGTCGGACTGAATACATAATAGCTTCTTTTTTGTCTCCCTTTCAACAGAGGCCTGAAACTCTTTGAAAGTGGGTAGCACCTGATCCTTGGTCTTTAAGGAATAGACCCAAATTTTTCTGGAACAGTCATCAATAAACATCACAAAATAAGAAGCATCACCAATGAACTTTACCTCATAGCACCGCAGACATCCGAATGAATCAACTCGAGCAATGTCGACTTCCTCAAACTTGGGTGACTTTGAAAAGGTATCATATTTTGCTTTCCCGCCAAACAGTGCATGCACATCTCCAATTTTGTAGACTTTAGCCCTGAAATCACCTTCCTGTTCACCAAGTAGCTCATCCCCTTCTCGCTGATATGGCTGAGCCGCCTATGCCACAACTCGGTAGATGCATCCTGACTGTGTTCACCTTCTGTTCCCCATGTGCGCTCCCCTCTATATAGTAGAGTTTGGACTTCTTTCTTCCTCTGGCAATCATCATCGAACCTCCAGAAAGCTTCCACTGACCGTTTTCGAAGAGATTGAAGAAACCCTCGTCATCCAACCTTCCAACCGACACCAGGTTGAAACGGATATCAGGGACATGATGGACATCTTTAAGAACAAGGACTGCACCTATTTTCGTCCTTAAATGCACATCTCCAATGACAACTGCCTTTGACACATCTCCGTTGCCCATCTTCAACACTCCACAGTTGCCTGTCGTGTAAGTGGCAAATAGTGCCCTATTGTGAGATACGTGCGTTGGAGCACCTGAGTCCACCAGCCAAGAATTGTCATCGCAGGCGAGGCTCATGACAACCTCATCACCTACGACGATCACATTGCCTCCATGTGCCGAGACCGTCGCTGTAGTGTTCTCATGTTGCTTCCCCTTGTCGGCTTTCTTCTATCTTTTTCAAGTGAAACAGTTCTACTTAATGTGGCCATTCTTGCCACAATGGTAACACTCAGAGTCCTGATACCGACTCTTAGACTTGCCCGTGCTCTTATCTCTGCTACCGCCTGGACCCCTGCTTTTGCTACTTTTGTGGCTCTCTGAAACTAGCGCATCCGAGTGGGATGTGGATATAGTGTCCTGAGAATGTCTCCGCATCTCTTCATTCAGTACCTCGCTTTTGGCAAACTCCAGACTGACCATGCCTTCTGGAGCAGAAACGATTATAGACACTCGTACGATTTTTCACGAGTTTGGCAATGTACACAACCACCAAAGTCCCTGAACCTCTTCGTCGAACTTGACTCCCATCGAGGATAGCTGGTCAACCATGCCCTGGAACTTACTCAAGTGATTCGTAATGGACGCACCATCTTTGTACCGCAGACCCATCATCATCCGGATCAAGAACAGTTTATTCACCCCGGTCTTTTTCGCATACAAAGATTCCAGCTTATCCCACAGTGTCCTCGCGTGCTTAATGTTGACAACGTGGTTGTACACGTTCTTGTCAACGAACTGCCGCATGTACCCACACACCTGTATATGCTCGAAGTTTCAGTCCTCATCAGATTTGTCACTGGGCTTCTCAGACGCAAATACTAGAGGATGCAACTTCTTGACGAACAAAAAATCCTTCATATTGCCCCGCCAATAATGATAGTCAGTACCGTTCAGGTTTACCATGCGCATCGGCTTCGCGTCTATCTCTACTTTCTAATTTGACTGTCAACTTCTAACACCTCTCTGGAACCTGGCTATGATATCACTATGTTGGGAATGAAGCGCAAAAACCGTTCTTCCAAACCAGAGAGCCCTGCGAGAGAACCGAGCAAAAGCACACAAACAAAAAATGCCAAACACAAATCGCAGACACAGAGATCTTTACGTAAAAAATCCAGATGGAAAAAATCACGGGACGATCGAAGTCAAACCCTGAAGAACCTCCACTAATGGAATAAAGAGAATACACCATCTACAAGCTTCTCTCGATCCAAACGGATCACCACAACTCACTGGGACAAAAAATAGATTACAACCACGAAGATAGAAGACAACGAGAAATACCCAAAATTGATCCCATTATCCAAAACGGCCTACAATCCTTCTTTCTTCTCCCCAAAGTTGCACAAGCACTCTTGCCACCTTTTCTTTGTTCTCTCTTTTTTCTTCTTCTTTAATGTGTGTTTTTTTTAACTTGCATGCATCAACCTTTTATAAACCCTTGCATGAGTAAGAGTTACCATATTGAAAATCTATACACGGAAGACCGATATATATGAAAATTTTCAATATGTATCAATCATATATTTAATGAAAATTCAATCATAATTGGCTTGCCATAATTGGAAGTCCAATTATATGAAAGTCATTATATGAAAGATCCAATCATAAATATATGATCAAAGTAAATATGAAAATTCAACCATATATTTGCTTACCATATATGTTCCAAAATAGACGATCGATGCATTCTCCGAACTTTTCCGACAGACGGATGGCGCTCGTCGCACTCCGGGGTATTCTCCACATAGGTTGAAAATCCCACCCACTCCAACACCCTCCTCTCTCGTCTCTTCCTGGCGAGGGTACCATTTCCTCCCTTTCTAACATTCATCTAACTAGTGTTTTTAATGTTCTCTTTTTTTTTTTAATACATTTGTAAGGGATAGTTTTTTTTTTCTTCCATATTTGAATGGTTAAGGTTTTGGTTTTTCATGATATTGTGGTTGAATGACCTTTTTTTTTTAAAAAAAAATGCATTGAATTGTATAGAATGTTGGGGTTTTATGAAAGTTTAGATGAGAATGATCGAATTTTGGTGCTCCATGAAATTATTATTACAATTATAGGCATATTTAGGTAATGAAACTTAAATTATCTAATTCTTGGCGTTATTTTGGAACACAACACTCCAAAAATAAAACCCAGTCCTCAAATGTCCAAAAGTTGACTCCAAACTCTAATTAACTTTAGCAAGTCTTGAAGCTCCAGTTTCAGGTCTTGAAACTCCAACCAAAACCTAACTCAATTAATAAATGGGATTTTTCGTCTAAAGCATAAGATTTTTCCAAAATTGTTGCCAAAGCACAAAGTTGGCAAAATTTGCAAAGAAAGCACACATGAATGGTGTTCTACTAATTTTTTTTTAAAAAAAATAGATAGCGCCTTTTGGAAAGGTTTTTCACCTATTTCAAAATATTACTTTAACGTCAGTAACTCTTCTAGTGCTGGCAAAAAAAAATTCTTTAAAAAAAGTGACAATGCCCTTGGGAAGGACGTTATCCAAGAAAAAAACGCCCTTCCTTTGGGCCTTTTTTGTATGTTTTTCTACGCAAATTGATAGCTACGTGGGTTAGTGATAGCTACGTTTGCAGAGGGGATAGCTACTTGTGGCAGAGGGGATAGATATGTTATATTGTTTGTATAGACTAGGTTGGAACAGAGGGGAGTAGCTAATATTAAGTTTGTAATGAATAGTTTGTAACGTTCATTTTTTTCATCTATATGTATTCTCTAGCACACTTTGTATTTCCTCCATTATACACTTCTTGTCTTTCCTCCATCATATATTTCTTCTCTTTAGCACATTTACTCATTTTCACTAGACAAAAGGTGAATTCCATCAAACGGAGAAGCAACTCAACCATCAATCAACTACGTCGTTCGTCCACCATCTCTTCCTAAGCTATTTTTCAGAATCTACTTCCAAACTTCATTTTTAGCATCCGTTTCTAAGTATGTTCTGTTCAAAAATTTTGTGACAATGGATCAAAAATTAACAGTAATTTGCTACCGTGAAGTATACTACATATATTATCTTACCAAGGAGGTAGTACTCATCTTATTTCCACTTATCATAATATCACATTAGCTAGTTTACGTAATTAGTGATCGTTTTCTATTAATAATAAATTTACAATAAGGTAGTTTTTTACAGATACTATTTTAATAGTAGATAGTGAAGAAGCATGAAATTTTATTGTTCAAAGTAGTTTAAGTTCATCTTGTATTAAAACTTATATCAAACCCTCAGTATCAAATATGAACGCAACTATAATTTCCAGTACTCAACCTTTTTGTAATAACAAAGATCAATTTGGTGCCGGTCCTAGCGATAGAAACCAAATTGAAGAGAATGTTGACTAAAAATAGTGATATTTATGATAAAAATAGTAATGATTTAGTTGAAAATTTAGATTATTATATGTCTAATGATGATAATTTAGGTGGTTCTAGACCCGAACTATTTGTTGCTAAACCATTTAATTCTCCTTACGAATTTAGAAATTTTATTAGTGATCTTGCAATTAGATATAATTTTAGTTGTTCATCTAAACATAATAATCCCCATAGAATTGCATATACTTGTGCTTCTCCAAATTGTTCTTGAAGAGTATATGGTAGAGATGTTGGTCACAACAATATTTTTGAAATTCATACATTTGGAGCTAGACATTCATGTTTAGGTGGATTTACAAGAGGGCATCATCCACTAGCTACTACTACATCGGTAAGAAATAAATAATTGCAAAAATCAGAGATGACAACTCCTATAGTCCAGCGCACATTGTACGTGAGATACTTGTCACAATCCGCACCCGCTTTTCGAAATACGAGTACGTAGCCAAGTCTAGTCTATACCGCAGTATCGGTAGTAGTACGCTGTCTAGACCTCAATATCATTCTCAAATACAAAAAATTATATCTATTTGCTCATTCACAATAATTATTTAAATTACAAATCCAACAATACATCAAAATGACATTCAGGAACAAACCCGCTAAATATATAAATTCAATCTAAATCTGTTTAGAAACTAAGATTGACCTCAAAAATGCTCTGCCTTCCCAGAAAGGTCCAAAGTGCATAAGACAGCAAGTAACCTGCAACAATCTAGTCATAAAAAGAGAAAATACAACCCTATTACAATAATGTAACTCAGCACAAAATAAAGCTAGCGATACAGTAAAATACAACAATACGAGAAACATGTTTATGAACTAGAAACAGTAAACAAGAACTACTGGCAAGAACATATATAATAAGACAACTGGATAATGAACATGAACATGTAGGACTATTCTTTCAACATGTGAATGGTTGGGCTAATACGACACATCATATAGATGACTATCCACAATAAAAAAGTACGGCTAACCCATACGTGAGGTGTATGACTTAGCTATTCACAATAACAATAATTGAGATTTTTTTCACATTCCTACTGAGCATTTTTTCTCCCGACTAACTAAGCAACAATAAACGAGAAATGATACAACAAACCTATCTTGTCAAAATTGTGTCTCAGCTGGATACTAAATGAAAACATAATGATAAATAACATTACAATATACTAGAAACATAAAGAAATAGTATACTTGTTTCGAGTTAAGTTGCAGTTGACGTACGACTTGATCATGTCGGCACAAAATAGATCCCGGTGCTAAACTACACAAGATGATCTAAGATGATGGAACAGACCATGCCATTGAGTTCAGAACAGTCAATTAGTTAGGGACGAATAAGGAAGCCCAGAATTCGTAAGAGAATAGAAAATATGCGATTAGCGACGGACAAGATGATAATCGAAGGAATTTGTATAAATAATACATATAACTATTTAGAAAATATTTATTATATTTGAAAATTTTATCTTGTTAATCAAAATAATTTTCAGATAAATACTTGAAAAATCTAGAAATGTGCTTTAGGTTAAAACTCCAAGTTAATTAGATAGAAAATATCATATTAATATTTTTAGAAAATTATCTAATATATATTTATTGAAAATGATTATAATTAATAGCTAATGGCAATAATAATACTAATACTACTATAATAGATACATATGTACTTAATATACACTCTCCAATTATTAGGCCCACACCTAATAACACAATAACGAGCCAACCCACCGAATTCTAATTTCTGGCTCTTGGCTGTTGGGTATGGCCCGGCCCATAATCTGCCCCTAACTCTTTCTCACTGAGGAGAGAGAAAGCAACTACTCAAAAAAATTAGAAAGGAAAAGAAGGGAGAAGAAGGAAAATGAAGAAGGAGAAGAAGTCAGGGAGAGAGAGAGAGAGAGAGAGAGAGAGAGAGAGAGAAAGAGAGAGAGAGAGAGAGAGAGAGAGAGAGAGCACTGAGAAGAGGGCTGGGGAGAGCGTGGGAAGGAGAGAGGGAGCGGAGCCCACCAACTCTCGGACGTCGGCCTGGGTCTCTCAACGGCCATGGGCGCTGCTCCGGATCTCTGCGGATCCTCTGGGCGCAAGCTAACACCTACGATGGTTGGGTGGAGCGGGTTTGGAGTGAGGCAGTTGTGTGGGTTCGAGTCCAACGGCAGTAGCGCACGGTCGCGGTAGAGGGAAACTCGACGGCGCCGACAACGGTGGTGGCGCTAAGGTGCGGAGTTGGGCCAGTAGAGGCATTGTTGGAATTATTCAATAATATGGGCCACACATGTAAAATTAATTATGTTGGGCTATCTAAATAATTAAGCCAAATTAAAGTGAACTATTTAGAAAGTTGGCTTAAGGGAATAATTGTCATGGAATTAATGTGTAGATACCGGAGATAAATCTAATTTGATGAGGGGCCAAATTAGAAATATCAAAACATATAAATATATGTATTCATTAGGGTTATGGTCCCCATCTCATACGGCCACCAAAGAGAGGGTTTCTCTATTATCATCTGTATCCCCATCAACAAAGAGAGGAACAAAGATTTCATCTTTGTTATTATGGACCGTAGCGGGTTGGAAGATCGAACCCCACAAAAGGAAGGACGACCGCTTCAAGATCCATCAAGTCTAGCAATGGATTCAGGTACACTTCCGCAATTAATTTATGTTCTTCATCTCATGAATCGACAGGGTATAATAAAAATTTCTAACAAGTGGTATCAGAGCCTTCCTATTTGATTTATGATATCGAAGTTTCAGAATCAATTTTTGTTGATTTTCAGGAACCCTGGATCGTTCCATCTAATTTAAGTTAGGGTTCCTATTGTTCGATCTAAGTTTTTATGATCCACCAATTTGGAATATAATATTTTACTATTTTTTTGACCATTCCGAATTGGTGTTTTGGTTAATGCGGCTAGGGTTTGCCGCAGATGGTAGTCTATATTACGGCTTCTCTCTTGCCGAGCAGATTACCAAAATTGTTCAAGTCCTGATTGAAATCTTTTTATGAGTATTTGGTCTTAGTTGTTTATATAATATATAATGAGAACATTGGTCGACTTAGTTTCTGACTTCTAATTAGTTGTATATTGAGGTTGTATATAAATATTATGTTTGTTCAGATTTCTCAACTTCCGATCTGTAGAAATCGATCAAGCCAATTTCTTTATTATGCAACCAAAATAATCAACCATGGTATACGGAAGAAAAGACATCAGTAATGTTTTCTAGTTCAGTGACTATTTGACTTTGCCATTTGCTATTCCAATTGGAATTTGTCAATTGTGGTCGCTTTACAGTTGTATTGATCTATGGGCTCTTTGTTGTCGACTTTTAATAGATACATTGTTTTTTTTATTGAAATGTGATGAGAACATAAAATATTATATTTTTATCCCTTAATGTTCACCATTTTATGATCATTTTATGACTAAAGGTACTCATTCTATTTATATTTTGCTCTAGGATGCATTTGAAGACACTATGTGCAAAATAGAGCTAAAATGCAATTCTGGACAGTTTTGACACCTTTCACCAAAATGAGCATAACTTCTTCATCCGAATAGCAATTGAGGTCCTTCAAAATGGTTCGGAAAGCTAAGAAAGAGGGCTACAACTTTCATATTTTGTGATTTTCGAGATTCTGGCTGCATCATGGACGAAATCAGGCATGAAGTCAGATCAAAGATGCTGTGAACAGAATTAGGAGCCAAAATAACCATTTTTGTACTTGCTTTATGACTTAGTCTTTTTTGGTTTGAGAAGTTGTAACCTTTAGAGGATATGTGGGAGATATTGTGGGCTTGAAAAAACTAATTTATGGTGTATAAAAGGGGTAGAAATCATGAGAAGAAACGACACAACACAACTCTTCTTCTCTTTCTCAAACTTTTCTTTTCAAGTTTTGAAGAACATGTGCGGCTAGAAGTCTTGTTGGTCGAAGTGTACGAAAGCCTTGGAATCAATAAACTTGTGAGATCTAAATTGCTTTATATATTTGAGTTATACTTTGAATATTGAATGTTTTTCTATGCCAACTTTTATGATTGTTTTGTTTAATTACTAGGAGGCCTACTAGTTTATTATTCATTTCGATCTACCGCTAAATTAGATATCAAATCCGTAACAGTTTGATGTTTCTAATTTGTGAAGCAACCAAGCTTTAATAAACTGCTTTGTTTTATTAGATCTTAGGAGAAAAACGTTTGACAAAATTAAATGCAACCGCTTGTGCTTGTATTGTTTTGCTTTATCGATCTCTTTGTTCTTTAAGAACTTGCTAGATTAAATCTATAGCGCTTGTCTTAGGTTATTTAGTAAGTAAAGTTAATTAGGTCGCTTGTATTTGATTAACTAAGCCTAAGAGAGATAGGAAGATACTTCCAACAGTAAATGTTCAAAGTATGATTTAATTTATGCTTGCATCAGTAATCAATTTTATGATTTCCAATGGTGAATGTTCACTGAGACCAATATTTGTTCCTTAATTGATTTTAATACTTTAATTGCTTTAGCTCTTCTTAAATTTTCTTTTCAAAACTCTCTCCCCCAATCCTTGTTCACATAGCATAAAATTTATACTAATTACTCTCCGTGGGATCGATCCTTACTCTTTCTACTACATATAATTTTAAGAGTAAGGTTTTATTTTTGGGTGCCTGCGACAGCACACCAAATTTTGGCGCCGTTGTCGGGGAGTAATTTTTGTTAATGTTTGTGCTTTTGTGATTTTTATTTTGTTCTTTTATTAAAATAATTTTTTCTATTAGCCAAAAAAAAATAATAACAGGACATGATGACCAATTCTCAACAATTTGGCACTTGGCTGGATCTTCCATCTAGGCACGCTAACGAGGTAAATATTTCTTCTCTTCAACAACAAATTGCTAGTTTAACTTCTCTTGTTCATCAAATGGTTGTAGGTGGTAACATGCAAACAACAATGGCTTGTGAGATTTGTTCAATAGTAGGGCATCCAACTGATATGTGTCCAATACTTGAAGACGAGCCAATGTAACTCAAAATTTTCCAAGTTACCAGCAGTACAAGCAACCATATCTCCATGAACAACAATCGAACCAAACTTCTAATTCTGGTATGTCTCTAGAAGATATTGTTAAGTCTATTGCCACTAATACTTTACAATTTCAACAGGAGACAAGGGCCAGCATCCAAAGTCTGAATAATCAAATGAGTCAAATGGTTACAACAATTAAAAAGTTGGAGGCACAAAGTTCGAAAAAATTATCATCTCAAATAATAAATCCAAAAGACAATACAAGTACAATCATTTTGAGAAATGATAATGAGGTGGACATTCTAGCAGAAGAAGCACCAACGTCGTCAAAACAGGAAGAAGAGAAAAATAGCGTTGTAGACACGAACATTCCTAGTGACGACGTGGTACCAAATGTAGAAGAAATTTTTGAACTTAATGGCAAAGATGGATTAGATATTGCCATTAATCAGTATCTCATGAAAGAGAATGAGGAGTTAATCTTGAGTAATAATATGCACAAAACTGTTGCAGGATTGAATGCTTTTATAAAAAGACAACAGTCAGGTAACTTTCCTTATATGTCATTGTCAATTTTTGACAAGATGTTTTTACCCTCTATTTTACAGGCCTCCATTCAAGATGTAAAATCTTTGTGTAGTTGTCTCTAGTGTGCATAAAGTCGAGCCAACGACGTATTAAACAAAGGCGCTGCTTGGGAGGCAACCCAAGGGGAGTTTTTTATATTCTTGCATTTTTTTTATTTTTTTTATTTTTTTGTCGGTTATTTTCATTTAGACTTGCATTAGTGAAAATGTCAGTTTTAATTGTAGGTAAGGATATTTATGTTTAGTTATTTTTTAGATGCATAGTTTTTTTTAAATAAATAAATTTAAAAATAAAATTTAAAGAAAATATTTTTTTTTTGTTCTCGGTTTATTTTCTTAAAAAAAAAGAGATTTGTTTTTGTGGTTTTCAATAATTCTTGTTGTGTATGCCATAAACAAGATTCAACTATGTTAGAAAATTTTTATAACATGATTGAATAAATAATCTTTTCAACATAGAATTAATTAGTATAGTTATTTTTCTTGAGGATGGTTGTGACTAAATTTGGTAGACAAAAGTCAGTGAGATTTTGAGCCTTTAGACTGACACTTCAGTCTCACTATTTTCTTTGATGAGAGATTTTCTTCCATAGATTTGTTTCTCTAGAACTTGCTTAGATTCTCTTCAAGGTCACATCGACACATGCATACATGAACATGATTAAGGCCATTTTTTATGCTACTTAAGCCAAATAGCCTACCCTGAAATTATTTTTCCTTTGGTTGAACGCCTTTGAGCCTTATTGCTTTTATTTTTGTGAACCCACATTACAAGCTTTAACCTGAAAAAAAAATTCCTACCCAAGCCGGAAAGCTAGTGGAGCATTATGATACGTATGGGTGTACAAAAAAATAAGTGTGGGGGTATCTGAATTTCAAGTTTGGCTACATATTTTCATTCTCAAATTATGGAGTTCCCTTATTGTAAAAATAAAAATGAAAAAAAAGAAAGAAAAGAAAGAAAGAAAAAAAAGACAGAAAAAAAAATAAAAAAAAGAAAAAGAAAAAAAAGTGATGGAGGAAATTACTTTTGATATTCATTTTTATTATTTCTCCTCCAATTCCAATAAAGGGATATATTGAATACTTTGAATTCAAATTGAAGAAGCTGCTCAATGGAGTGATTGGTTTTACATGTTTTATATATTCGAGCTAGAGTTACATCATTTTTGCTCCACTAGTTTTGATGATTTTTTAGCTACACTCCCAAATATATCCTACCTTAATCCTAAGCCCCATTACAACCCATGAAAAGTCCTTATGATTTATGTTATGCATGTGATCTAAGTGGTGGAGAATGAGAAAATATCCAAGCTTATGGTAGATCATTTCTTTTGGAATGAATTTGAGTGAAACACATACCCTTCAAACAGATGAGAGTTGAGTATTTATTCCCGTGAGGGTCTACCAATTTAGTTTGTTCTATCTTCAAGTGAAAACACTTACTAAGGAATTAGAAGTTGTCTAAGAATATAATTTCATGATATGTTATGAGTTTTGAAAAACTATTTTATTCTTGATTTATGGCATTACACAACCTTGCTTTTGTTTTGAAAAATAAATAAATTAGTGTTTTGTCCGAGGACGAACAAAAGTTAAGTGTGGGGGTATTTGATTAGAACATAAAATATTATATTTTTATCCCTTAATGTTCACCATTTTATGATCATTTTATGACTAAAGGTACTCATTCTATTTATATTTTGCTCTAGGATGCATTTGAAGACACTATGTGCAAAATAGAGCTAAAATGCAATTCTGGACAGTTTTGACACCTTTCACCAAAATGAGCATAACTTCTTCATCCGAATAGCAATTGAGGTCTTTCAAAATGGTTCGGAAAGCTAAGAAAGAGGGCTACAACTTTCATATTTTGTGATTTTCGAGATTCTGGCTGCATCATGGACGAAATCAGGCATGAAGTCAGATCAAAGATGCTGTGAACAGAATTAGGAGCCAAAATAACCATTTTTGTACTTGCTTTATGACTTAGCCTTTTTTGGTTTGAGAAGTTGTAACCTTTAGAGGATATGTGGGAGATATTGTGGGCTTGAAAAAACTAATTTATGGTGTATAAAAGGGGTAGAAATCATGAGAAGAAACGACACAACACAACTCTTCTTCTCTTTCTCAAACTTTTCTTTTCAAGTTTTGAAGAACATGTGCGGCTAGAAGTCTTGTTGGTCGAAGTGTACGAAAGCCTTAGAATCAATAAACTTGTGAGATCTAAATTGCTTTATATATTTGAGTTATACTTTGAATATTGAATGTTTTTCTATGCCAACTTTTATGATTGTTTTGTTTAATTACTAGGAGGCCTACTAGTTTATTATTCATTTCGATCTACCGCTAAATTAGATATCAAATCCGTAATAGTTTGATGTTTCTAATTTGTGAAGCAACCAAGCTTTAATAAACTGCTTTGTTTTATTAGATCTTAGGAGAAAACCGTTTGACAAAATTAAATGCAACCGCTTGTATTTGTATTGTTTTGCTTTATCGATCTCTTTGTTCTTTAAGAACTTGCTAGATTAAATCTATAGCGCTTGTCTTAGATTATTTAGTAAGTAAAGTTAATTAGGTCGCTTGTATTTGATTAACTAAGCCTAAGAGAGATAGGAAGATACTTCCAACGGTAAATGTTCAAAGTATGATTTAATTTATGCTTGCATCAGTAATCAATTTTATGATTTCCAATGGTGAATGTTCACTGAGACCAATATTTGTTCCTTAATTGATTTTAATACTTTAATTGCTTTAGCTCTTCTTAAATTTTCTTTTCAAAACTCTCTCCCCCAATCCTTGTTCACATAGCATAAAATTTATACTAATTACTCTCCGTGGGATCGATCCTTACTCTCTCTACTACATATAATTTTAAGAGTAAGGTTTTATTTTTGGGTGCCTGCGACAGCACACCAAAATGATAGCAAGGAGTTATGATTTTATTCAAAAAAATGTCTTTCTTCAAAGTTTCTGGTAGCTTTCTTTGATTTGAAACAACCCTTAGTCAATATGACTGTAAAAGTTTCTGGTAGCTTTCTTCATCTAATGACTGTAAAATTTTTATGTTATTTTAAATATGCATGTACATAAGATTTTGGATATGATTCAGTTTTGTAAAATTTAGTCAACATTTAAATTTTTGGTGCCTTTTGTGAATAGCAATAGTTGTCTAATATTCTAAATAGAACCATTGAAACAAGATGTCGCCAAAGTGACCTCTCTTGCGTAGATAGTCTATGAGGGATGTTTGATGTTTATGTGTGTACATTCATACAGGTATTAGCCGGCCCAAAGGAAGGTTAATACTTGGCCGAATTGCACACATACTTGTGGTGATAAATGTGTGACAATTATACGATTTACATGTGAATAATAACCCGATCCAAGATAGACTTATTATTTGACATGACTTTTTGTCAACGTTTGATCACTATACCAAGAGTACCACTTGTAGTTAATATCACTGTTCAAAGACTTGATATTAATGATGTACTAGGTATCTTGAGATGGGGTTCACCATTATTTGAATTTGTTTGACTATATTTTACTATTTGGTTATTAATTAGAGCTTATTTGTTTATTTATTTTTATTCTCTTTTCAGTTAATGTTGCTATAATATCTGCCAATACGAATTCAATTTCCATGCTTAGTGGGATAAATTCTTAGTGGGATAAATTTTAAGAATACAGAAGCTGCTGAGGGCCTGGCTCAAAAGAAACAACAAAATAAAACTAAGGATTGTTTCTTTTGTGACAAGTCAGGACACATAAGGAAAAGTACATTTCTCAACTTGGTCTGTTCTGAGATTAATTTAGCTTCAGTACTTAGAAACACATGGTGGTTAGATTCTGGTGCTACTACCTACATTAGTATTTCTAGACAAGGTTGTCTGAGCTACCGAAAGCCAATTAATGGTGAAAGATACATCTATGTGGGTGACGGCAAGTCGGTAGAAGTGGAAGTAATAGGACATTTTAGGTTATTATTGGGAATCGGTTATTATTTGGATTTGATAGACACTTTTATTATACCGTCTTTTAGACGGAATTTAGTTTCAGTTTCCTTATTGGACAAATATGGTTATCATTGTTCATTTGGAAATAATAAATTTAGTCTATCTTTAAATTCAAATATTGTTGGTAGTGGTTCCCTTAATGTTTATGATAACTTATATTCACTTGAAACTATTGCATCTTACAATGAAACCTTGTATTTGGAGTCATGTGGTACTAAACGCAAAATTAATAATGAAAATTCAGCCTCATTATGGCACAAGCGATTAGGTCACATCTCTAGAAATAGAGTTGAACGACTTGTGTCTGATGGAATTTTGGATTCCCTTGATTTTACATACTTTAATGTCTGTGTTGAATATGTAAAGGAAAAACAGACCAAAACAAAGAGATTAGGTGCCAATAGGTCTACAGAAGTCTTAGAATTGATTCATACTGATATCTGTGGACCATTCCCTTCGGCTTCGTGGAATGGTCAAGAATATTTTATTTCATTCATAAACGACTATTCTAGATACGGCTACCTATATCTCATTCATGAGAAATCACAGTCTTTGGACGTATTCAAATCATTTAAAGCTGAAGTTGAGAACCAACTCAACAGAAGAATAAAAGTCGTCAGGTCTGACCGTGGTGGAGAATACTATAGTAGTCTGATAGATCAGGTGAACAACGTCCATGACCGTTTGCTAAATTCCTAGAGGAATGTGGAATCGTCCCACAGTACACCATGCCAGGATCACCTAGCATGAATGGTGTAGCTGAAAGACGAAATAGGACTCTTAAGGATATGGTGAGGAGTATAATTTGTCATTCTACCTTACCAGAGTCACTCTGGGGTGAAGCACTTAAAACAACAGCTTACATTCTGAATAGAGTGCCAACTAAAGCGGCTGCAAAAAAACACCTTATGAGCTTTGGATAGGCAGAAAACCTAGTTTAAAGCATTTACATATTTGGGATTGTCCAGCTGAGGCAAGGCCTTTTAGGCCATATGAAAAGAAATTGGACCCCAAAAATATAAGCAGCTACTTTATTGGCTATACGGAGCGATCAAGGGGTTATAAATTTTACGATCCCACAAAAAGGTCAATTTTTGAGACGGGAACTGGTATATTTTTTGAGGATGTTGAGTTTGGGAGAAGAAATAAAGTTAGGGACATTGTATTTGAGAAGGAATCGGTTACGATCCCTACTATTACTTTTAACGATGTACATGTTTCTGTACCTGTCATTGATCAAGAAGTGAATCCGGAACCTCAACAAGACAATATTGAATTACCTCTACAAGTCGATGTTGAGCTATCTCAACAAGACAACATAGAGGCACCCCCCATTCAAGATGAGGCAGTTGTTCCTGAGGAACAAACTCAACAACCTCAAGAATTGGTGCTATTAAGACGGTCCACCAGAGAAAGGAGAAATACAATTTTGGATAATTTTATCGTATTTCTCCTAGAACATGAGGAAGACCATGGAATATTGGAAGATGATCCAATCAACTTCCATCAGGCCATGGAAAGTTCCAATTCTCAAAAGTGGATTGATGCAATGAATGAGGAGTATAAGCCCATGCAAGACAATAAAGTTTGGGAACTTGTCCCATTACCAAAAGATGTGAAGCCCATTGGTTGTAAATGGATATTTAAAACCAAGAAGGATTCGAAGGGTAATGTGGAGAAGTATAAAGCACGTCTTGTAGCTAAAGGCTTTACTCAAAAGGAAGGGATTGATTTTAAAGAGGCTTTCTTTCCAGTTTCTTCGAAAGACTCTTTTAGAACAATCATGGCACTTGTTGCACATTTTGATCATGAGTTACATCAAATGAATGTCAAAACGACGTTTCTCAATGGTAACATTGACAAAACTATTTATATGGTGCAGCCAGAAAACTTTGTGTCGAAAGATCCAAATATTATGGTTTACAAATTGACAAAATCCATTTATGGACTCAAGCAAGCTTCTTGTCAGTGATACTATAAATTTCACCAAGTTGTTACCTCGTTTGGTTTTGAGGTTAACGTTGTTGAAGATTGTGTATATCACAAATTCAGCGGGAGTAAAATTATTTTTCTGGTTTTGTATGTTGATGACATACTGCTTGCCATAGGCATATTGCATGACACTAAGAAATTTCTATCAAATAACTTTGAGATGAAGGATCTTGGGGATGCCTCTTTTGTATTAGGAATTCAAATACACCGAGATCGTTCTCGAGGTATTCTTGGATTATCACAAAAGAGCTATATCGATAAAGTGCTTAAAAGATTTGGCATGCAGGAATGCAAACCAGGAGACATCCCAGTCGCTAAAGAAGACAAGTTTAGTATCAATCAGTGCCCTAAGAATAGCCTTGAAATTAAGAAAATACAATAGATTTTTTCTTCATGATCAATTCTAGAGAGTCTAATGTATGCTCAAGTATGTACGCGTCAGGATATTGAGTACATATTAGGATATTAGGCAGATATTTAAGCAAATATGGATGGATCATTGGGTAGTAGCCAAACTACTTAAGTAATTAATAGAGAACAAGAAATTATATGCTCTTTGTAGGAGATCGGATAATTCTGAAGATCATAAGGTATTCCGACTCCGATTTTGTTAGATGCCAACACATCAGGAGATCCACATCAGGTTATGTTGATTGGTGGAGATATATTTTGGATTAATGTCAACATGTACTCATAATTTCTTCCACCATGGCAGCAATGTTTATAACATATTGTTAGGCATCTATTAAGAAAATATGGTTGTGAAATTTTGTCACAAGGCTGCGCCTACAGTACGGTATTGAAAGACCACATAAATTATGGTGTGACAATGAATCAGTAGTACTTATTCTAATAACAACAGAAACTTGTATAAGTTAAGGATATTGACATAAAGTTTCTAGTTGTGAAGGAAAAAATTCAGAATGGTTAAAGTGTCCATATAGCACATTATGACAAACTCCATTTTTGCGGATCCACTCAGAAAAGTATTATCACCCAGGGTCTTTCATAAGCATACCGCTCATATGGGTGTTATCTTAATTAAGAATATGACAATACAGTGGGAGTTTGTATTTTATGTATTTGGGTGCTATTTGGTTTTGGACACATTTATGTATTAAAGTATTTTGGATATTTATCTGGTCAGATATATGGAAAAATCAGTTCATTCTGTTTTCATTATGTTAAAGTATTTGATCTCACTAAAGTTAAGGAGGACCAGTTGGAAATAGACATGTATTGATCACATTGCATGTAATTTTCATACTACGCATCCATGATTGATCTATGTCGTTTAGCTATATTGGTATATGTGACCATTGATGGTTTAGTTACGCTATATGTGACAAATGCCGTTTTGATCCTATGTTGATATGGTTAATGGACGAAATTGTCCGGATATGCCCTAAGGATTAAGATAGCAATTTATGAGCTCACTAAGGTTAACACAATTATAAGGTTACATATGTGGCCCAGTGGGAGATTGTTGGAATTATTCAAAAATATGGGCCACACATGTAAAATTAATTGTGTTGGGCTATCTAAATAATTAAGCCAAATTAAAGTGATCTATTTAGAAAGTTGGCTTAAGGGTATAATTGTCATGGAATTAATGTGTAGATACCGGAGATAAATCTAATTTGATGAGGGGCCAAATTAGAAATATCAAAACATGTAAATATATATATTCATTAGGGTTATGGTCCCCAACTCATACGGACACCAAAGAGAGGGTTTCTCTATTCTCTTTTGTATTCCCATCAACAAAGAGAGGAACAAAGATTTCATCTTTGTTATTAAGGACCATAGTGGGTTAGAAGATCGAACCCCACAAAAGGAAGGACGACCGCTTCAAGATCCATCAAGTCTAGCAATGGATTCAGGTACGCTTCTGCAATTAATTTATGTTCTTCATCTCATGAATCGACATGGTATAATAAAAATTTCTAACATAGTGGTCGCTAGGTCTGCTAGAAGTTGGTGGGCTCTGCGAGCTATGGTGGAGGAGAGTTCATCGGAACTTAGGAATGAGAAGGTCGTGATCGAAGTGGATGGGGCAGTAGCCAGAGGTGGTGGTCATGTTGTGGTGGTAGTATCCCAACAGGGTCTAGTGGCGGTGAAAGGTTCTGGAAGGAGGCACAGCCAGAGTGGGGATGGACGTATAAGGGTGATGGTCGAGGCGCTGGTAGCAGGGAGCAGGCGGGAGATGGTCAGGGCAGGCAGGCTGGAGGATGCCCACCGTGGCTATCTCCGGAGATGGGTGGTATTGGCCGCGGCTCCGGGTGGCTAGTGTAGACTAGTGTTAGGGTTTGGATGTGTCTGGGTAGGGTATGGATGTGTTTGTATTGGATTGACGGTGTGCCTTGCACGACATAAGGATGGAGGGATTGCGATCGTGTCCGGTTGTTGTCGGAAACGATAGGATATGTAATTGTAATAAGAAAATAGTGGAAAGGAATAGATAGACACGAACACGGTGCACGGACAATCATGATCTTTGGCTATTGTGGCTAGATGATGGTTAGGAATTTTGTGTAGAAAAACAAAGGAAAGGCTCCTTATAATATAGGACTGGGGGTTTCCTAGATAGGAAAGGATTAGAAATCATATGGCTTAAATCTTCCTATAGAATAAAATCATAATATAGATTTGATCAAACCTATATCAGTAATTGATATAGTAATAAATTAAAATGATATCCAATATTATTAAATAATATTTTAAAACTTAATTAATCAAATCTAATGATAATATTTACTTACAATTATAATTCAAATTAATATTTAATATCAAAATAATTTTAAACAATATTTTCATAAATTCTAAATTTTAATTTAAAATAGTCTTTGGTAAATCTTTTTTACTATTCCAAATTACGTATGATTTTCTAAAATCATTTTCAAAAATAATTTGAAAATATATTTGGCAAAACCTTTCTGTCTTTCATAAATACTTTCAAAAAGCATAATATATTTCTAGCACAAAATCTCTAAAATAATTTAAAATGAATAAAAAATTTAAATTTTGGAAAACGGTGGTTACATACATATTCCAAAGCTTGGAGAGCATGGGAACTTGCATTATCTGAAATTAACGGTAATTATGTTGATGCATATGGTAGTCTTGAGAAATATGGTTTTATAATTATGGAAACCAATCCCGGTAACAAATATTTTCTTAAGACGGTAGTAAATAATGTATCTCAAAGAATTTTTATTTGTTTCAAAGTTTGTCCAGATGGTTTTTTAGATATCAAGGTAAGTAATTTGTTGCTTGTGCACACGATCCAAATTACCAATTATATCTCATTGCTTATTGTGTTACTGAAAAAAAATACTGATTTGTGGACATAGTTTTTAAACTGTTTGAAAGTGTCTTTTGAAAGTTTTTTCGAACGATGAGATAGTATTTTATTTCTATCAGACAAGCAGAAAGGATTATTTCGTGGAATGCGAGAAGTTTTTCCAAGCTCTCCTTTTTTACATTCAATATTTTAAACAAAATATGAATAGTAAATTTTTTGGTCGGTTACACAAAAATACCTAAAATGGTTAGATAAACTTGTCCGGTCTTATAATGAGGTTGATGCGAATGATTAGTTAGAAATAATAAAATATGTAGATACAAAAGTTTTCAATTGGCTTGTAGGTTCAAACGATGAAAATCGTGATTTTTTTCCACAGGATAACTGCTTATGCACCGTGTCAACGTTAGATATCAACATATCGAATATTGTTGAAAGTTTTAATGGTTGGATTAAAAGTTTGCGTGACAAACTAATAACAACTTTGCTTGATAGTTTTAGAGCAAAAATTATTACATTGCACGACAAGCACCGAACAAATCTTGAAAATATACATTCAGACTTTTGTCCAAGAATGCTTATGACTATGGCACACATCATGAGAGAGACACACAATTTTCAATTGTTGTGTTTTAATAATTTATTATTTAAAATATTTGATCATGAAACAAGTAGATGCTATGTGGTTCATCCACTACAAGAAAAATGACTTTTCACGATGTTAAAATTACGGCGTGCGTAAGAACGAACGTCGTAAATAATGGTTTTACGGTGCACATTTTAGAGCACGTCGTGAATAAGCTTGACTGATCGAGTTTCTGATATATTTTTACCTTAATCACGACGTGCATATGCGGGCCATAATATTTACGACGTTCAGTTTGCGTGCCATAATATTTACGGCGTGCATTGTAAGTCGTATAAGTCTAACATCAAAGATGACACAACTTATATGTCGTGAATTCTCTAAAGTTATAGAAGAATTTATTTATGTTTGGCGCCCAAATATTCTCCCTAAAATTTAAATCATCTCAAATTTTTGTTTCCCTCTATTTTTTTATTCCATCCCACACTGAGAAATCAGATCTACAAATTTCAGAGAGTAGACTTCTGAAGGAAGGGAAAAAAATTATACATTTTTCTTCTCTGTTTTGGTAACACCCATGTATCAATTCAACACCGCAAAGTTATATATTTTTTCTTTGTAAATAAGTTTTTGTTAATTATTTTTACTTTGGGAGCGGTCAGTGGTTCTCACATCCTACTCGTTCGGTCAGTTTTACTTTGTTTCTAAATTATTTTTAATTTTTGAAATAATGTTAGGCTGTTGATTTCTGCTGATTCTTTCATTCTAATACGGTATTGGTATTTCTTTCATATGAAGAGAGCATATTGTTTATGCATACTCTCAACAATAACCTACTTCTTGAGGATTTTTAAAATTGTTGACACATTTACAACACCTAAAATTAGAGTATGATTTGATGGTGAATGGAGTTTGCTGATTCTTATGCTATATGCTAGAACTTTTGATTGATTTTTCTCAGTCTATCAGTTGCTAGATTTTCGATGGCCCACGTTGTTGTCGATGTCGGACTTCCACTGATGGGCGAACGTGAAGGCATTTAATTACGTCCTAAATATGCTCGTGTGCAACCGGCAATACGATGTCATCCATATGAAGTGCCCCATGGCTGGAGTCAGTATCGACACTTGTTGCTTCAACACACTTTAGGTTGGATGTCGCCTTCTAGCTGCTTGATGAAATTCCTAAGCAGGAATACAGGCCAAACGTGACTACTTAAGCCACATTCATCTATTTTTTCTATACTTGCGGTAGGGTTGACGAGTTGTTTGGGCTGCTCGGGAGTATGGAGAGGGAAGGGCGGTATTCGGATGGATACTGTGACGTTTAATGTACTATATCCGGTCTTTGTAAGAAAGGGAGAGTTAGCAAGGGGATGGGATTGTTGAGGATGATGATGGAGCTGTTTTTGCTCTCCTGGAGACCCTGTTAGCAAGTGGTAAGACCTTTGATTTCATTCTATATTGTCATGCTATTTTTCTCATTTTCCCTCAAGGAGATAAAGGTAATTATCTAATGTTAGACATAATGTAGTTATAGTGAAGTATTGCATTCATCGTTTGAATTGCTACTGGACATGATTTAGTTACTAACCAGCTAGAATGCATAAGAAGACTGCATGAAAAAAGATTATACATTTTGAAGAAGCTGGCTAGTTTATAGGTATGAGCTTTTTTTTGTTAGTGATAGTTAATTATCTAAATTCTTGTTAGTTTTAGATGAACATTGTTCAAATTAATGATTAGCTAGTTTACATAATGATTTAAGGGACATAAAGGCCATCTCTTCTTCAAAAACTTCTACTGTTGAACGATCGGCTAGATAGATCAAAAACCAAAATGGATCAGCGTCTGACACTATTAGAGAAACTGTAGGTGGTAATTGGTCAGTAGATGCATGTAGATTACATAGCAGTTAATCATTGCAGCTACTCTTTTCTATACTAAGTTGGTTCTGAAGAACAGGTGGCAACTCTAGAGGGGGTGAATAGAGTTTATATAGAAAATAACCAATTAAAAATTAACTCTTTCACGAATTATAAATAATCAGAGTAAAATGCAGAAAGTAAATGAAGAGCAAGAAAGCATACGCAAACACAGCAATTCTAACCTGGTTTCCCTCGTGGAGGACTAGTCCAGGCCTGAGAACTCTAGCTCAGGATTAAATCCACTATTTGTGAAATAGTAGTTTACAACCCGTGCCTTTACTTCAGAAGAGAATGTCAACTTCTTACAGAGGATCGCAGTGGCGATTTGCTTGGAATTGTCCAAGCGACTTCTTCAACTCTTGCACAAGAATCCTAACTGAGAGATGCTGAGCACTCGAGACTTAGGAGGCTTGTGGCTAGTAGATGGGAAGGGTATGGCTTATTTGAGCTATAAGAGAGAAGAGAAGAGAAGATTGGATGATATGAAATGAGAAAATTCATGGCCTATTTATAGTGTTTTTGTAGGCAGAATTCGGCCAGAATTCGGGTAGGAAATTTCAAATATTTGGTCGTTGGACAACTAGCAACCAGCTAACCCTAAAATTAGGGATGCTGATTTTTAGGGGACAGAGTTCGGCCCGAACTCTGTGTGGAGGCAGAGTTTGGCCCGAACTCTGTCTCCAGAGCACAGAGCTGGTCTAAGTGGCCAGTGGGTATTTTTCTGGATGGTGGAGTTTGAGGATTATTGGGTAGGCTATAGGTCAAGTCTCAAGAGCTCAGCATGATACAGTTTACATCAGTCTAGACTCAACAAAAGTGTAAAATACAGACTCAAAAATAACTGAGAAGCTGAGACTGAGCTGTCTTCTGACTTGAGCTTAATGTAGACGTCGTGTGTCGTATTGAATTATTACAAATATTATTTAGTCAATGTTATCAATATTTGGTTGACTGTGACTTTGTGTCAACAATCTCCCCCATATTGATAATTGACAAAATAATATATGTATATTCAATATTCATACCTGGACACAGTTGATCACAAAAACATAGCTCCCCCATAATCAATGCCAAGCAGAAATAATAGCTCCCCCGTAAATGGTGAACGGTGCCGAGCTAGAACCAATAGCTCCCCCGTAAATAATGCGTTGAACCTGTTGGCCTAATAAATAATATCTCCCAAAAGCACCAAATAGCACATATATACTAAAAGTAGTATGACAAAAATATACATATTTCTCCCCCTTTTGGCATTAGCAATATAAACTGCATATGAATAATAATGATGCAACCACACCAAATAGAGAAGAAACTATACAAGAATGATCAAAACGAGCAACTAGCATAGAATAATAAGCTACGATAAGCAAAAAAATGTCATCACACATAACCAGAGTTATCAAACTACCAGAGTTTTAGTACAACCCAAGTACATAAAGCCAAATAAAACTAGATAACTGGAAATCAGAAAACATAAACTAGAATCATCAGCAGCAGCAGCAGATAGTAGACGCCATCTCCATCATGGAGCACGAGAAGGCCCAGCGGAGTCTGAATGATCAGTGAATGAACGGCTGGGGTCCACAATAGCAGCATCCGGATCCAGGTAGCGCATGACCCAGGGGTCGTCAATGCGATATCCAGCGCGACCAGGATCCCGCTCCATAGGAATGGGCATAGAAGGGTAACGAGACATAGAATACCGAATATCGTACAGCGAGTTGCTGAGGGCACTCATCTGCAGGATAGTCCGGTAGTCCATCTGAGTCCAGCGATCGTCCTCCAATGCGAAACAATCTCTGAGCATGGTCTGGATGGAGTCAAGAGTAGCAGGAGGAGGTGGCACATCCTGTCCAAGTGAAGGGGCGTCGGGCTCCTCATCATCAGAATGCTCAGAAGTGTCAGGAGAGGCGACGACTGCCTGAAGACGTCGTGCCTTGAAAAGGAATGCAGGAGCAGGCAAGAAAGGACAGTCATCGAGAGGTACATGGAACGCACGAAAGACCAGAGGAAGATATAAGGCATAAACCAAGGCCCGTGGTTTCTTCCTACAGTTAATCATCCAGTCCATCATGGTACGTGGAAGATTGAACGGAATACGATAATGAAGATGATACAGAGCAGAGATATCAAAATAAGTAACTTCATCGGTGGAGCCAGCTTTTGGCAGAATAGTGTTGAAAATAATTCGATAAAGTTCATAGAAATACGGGTTGAGGTGCTTGGCCATAAGCTTGCGAGGACTTATGTTAGGGGCACATAGTTCCTCCTTGAAACTCTCAAGGGAAGTTTCACCAATAAATTAGAATTGGCGAGCTTCCACAAGCTTATCCCAAATATCGAGATCTTGAAGTTCAAGATACTCGCCCAACTCAGAAGCATCAAAAGCAATATCAATACCGGCAACCCGGGAATAGATGTGAGTGGCATCGTGAGTCAAGTTGCAATAGAACATTTGTATGGCGCTGCGATAAATAACAAAGTTTGAAGCAACTAACTCATTTAAGCAAAGATCTTGAAACAGTGATTCAAATTGTGAGAAAATAGTAAAATTAATGGGATGTCCCGCGAAGACCGGACGAGTCCAAAAGTCACTAAACCACTCGTTGGAGGCATCTAGCGATACAAACAATCGGTCGTCATAAGTATTGGGGTCGCGGAAAGGAGGTGGATTGAACAACGGATGAAGGGGTTGTTGTTGTTCAACGGGTTGCTCAATGGGAGGAGGAGGATTCGAAGAGGAAGCACCCTCGGTTCGAATTCTCTTCCCACGATTGGGCAAGCGAGGAGCCATTTGCAAACAAATAGAGAATTTGAAATAGAGAGGGAGAAGGAGTTATACCTCAAATCAACAATGAACAGTGAAAGAGAATGAGAAAATAGCCCTTCTTCTTGATTTTGATGAGAAATGGAGCACTTTGGAGAGAAAACTAGGGTTAGGGTTTGTGAAAATATGTTTGGAGAGGTGAAGGTGATGGTAAGAATGAAGGAGAGAGAGGAAAACCCGAATATAAGGGGAGGATTTTCTTTGGTCGGAGTAAATATGGACCGTAGGATCACATTTGATCAAACGGCTGTAGCTTTCCCCGATTCTGGAATAGGTGAACCGAATTCGGCCCGAACTCTTTTGGGGACAGAGTTCGGCCCGAGTTCTGGGTCCTTGTTCCAGAACTGAAAACAGGCTAGATGATGGAAAAAAATTAAGTATGGGAAATCAAGTTAGAAAAAAGATAGCTTGAAAGATTCAATCAATTAGAATAATAGCAGAATGAAATTGAAAAATAGTGAATCAGCAGTAATAAATCAAAACGAACCATATAATAAATAAGGAAATATATCATAATTCAATAGTTTGAAGTTGCCATGGGTTAGCTGCAGGGGCCGGATCCCAGCTAGCGGTAGTCCTGCGGACTAGTGTACCGTGTCGCTTAGGCTTTTACGCCTTGTTGTCAGAAGGGCCCTTTCGGCTTGTACCCATAGCAAGTTCATCGTAAGAGAATCATAATATAATCGATATTTACGCAGGTGAGTTTTAATTTATGACAGCTTCATCTAAAATTCCAAGTTCACGACAAAGAAAATTGAAGCGCTCTTCGGATAATGGCTTAGTAAAGAAGTCTGCTAGCTGATGATCAGTGTCAATAAACTCTAAGTTAATCGTGCCATTTTGCTGATGATCACGCAAACAGTGGTATCTAATTTCAATGTGTTTTGTGCGTGAGTGACAGATAGGGTTCTTAGTCAAGTTAATAGCACTAGTATTGTCACAGAATATAGGAATGTGCATGAAAGATAGATTGTAGTCTTCAAGGGTTTGCTTCATCCACAGAATTTGTGCACAACAACGCCCAGCTGCGATGTATTCAGCTTCTGTTGTGGATAGTGCGACAGAATTCTGTTTCTTGCTAAACCAAGAGACTAAAGCCTTTCCTAATAAATGACACGTGCCGCTTGTACTTTTACGGTCGACCTTACATCTAGCGAAATCAGCATCAGAGCAACCAATGAGGTCAAATGATGTTGACTTGGGATACCATAGGCCCACTGTAACCGTACCCTTAAGGTATCGAAAGATACGCTTAACAGCGGTCAAGTGTGATTCCTTAGGATTTGCTTGATATCTAGCACATAGGCAAACACTAAACTTGATATCGGGACGACTAGCAGTTAAATAAAGTAAGCTGCCTATCATACCTCGATACTTACGTTGATCAACGGGTTTGCCGCTCTCATCTGGTTCGAGTTTGGTTGAAGTAGCCATTGGAGTGCTGATTGGTTTGACGTTGTCAAGATCGAACTTTTTCAGCATGTCCTTTGTATACTTCGACTGACAGATGAAAGTTCCATTAGCCATTTGTTTCACTTGCAGACCAAGAAAGTAGTTGAGTTCTCCCATCATGCTCATCTCAAATTCTGTCTGCATACACTTGGCAAATTTTTGACAGAGGATTTCATCAGTAGAACCAAAAATGATATCATCAACATAAATTTGAATTAATAGAATAGTGTCTTTAAAAGATTTTATAAAAAGTGTAGTGTCAATTTTTTCTTTTGAAAAACCTTTCTCAAGCAAGAAACTGCTTAGCCTTTCATACCAAGCTCTGGGGGCTTGTTTAAGGCCATATAGCGCTTTTTTTAGCTTGAACACGTGGTCGGGAAATTTGTGATTTTCAAAGCCAGGGGGTTGTTTTACATAAACTTCCTTCTTAATAAAACCATTCAAGAAAGCACTTTTCACATCCATTTGAAATAATTTGAAATTTTGATAATTTGCAAATGCACAAAGCATCCGAATGGATTCTAGTCTAGCAACCGGAGCATACGTCTCATCGTAGTCGATACCTTCCTCTTGGTTGTATCCTTGAGCTACTATACGAGCTTTGTTGCGTGTGACTGAACCATCTTCATTCACTTTGTTTCTAAACACCCATTTAGTACCAATTATCGAGTGATTAGCCGGTCTAGGAACTAGTTCCCACAATTGGCTCCTCTCGAATTGGTTGAGTTCATCTTGCATAGCAGAAATCCAAAATTCATCATTAAAAGCTTCAGAAATGTTTTTCGGCTCAACTTTTGAAATAAAGGCAGTGCTAGCAATAGAGTCTCTTAGTGATGATCTGGTAGTTACTCCACGTGAAACTTCACCTATCACTAAATTTTCTGGATGAGAAGGCTTGAAAGAAAATTTCTTTGGCAAGCCCTCCAGAGAATTTGTTTCGGTAGAAGTATTCATTGGAGTAGAAGTTGATGGCTCAACGTCATCATCAAGAGTACTTGCTGCACTGTTATCTTCATCAAAAGTCACATTTGTTGACTCTTCCACAATCAGTGAGCGTTTATTAAAGACTCTATATCCCTTACTCTTGGCGGCATAACCAAGGAAAATACCATCGTCAGCTTTGGCATCAAATTTGTCTAAGTTGTCTTTGGTGTTAAGGATAAAATATCTACATCCAAAAACTTTAAAATAAGAAACATTGGGGGTTCTCCCAAACCAAAGCTCATAGGGTGTTTTCTTCGTAATGGGACGAATAAGTACCCTATTCAAAATGTGGCATGCTGTACTGACAGCTTCTGCCCAGAAGTATTTCGAAAGTGAAAATTTATTCAACATGACTCTAGCCATATCGCCAAGAGTCCTATTCTTCCGCTTCACAACACCATTTTGTTGAGGAGTTCTTGGACAAGAAAATTCATGATCAAAACTATTAGAATCACAAAATTTTTCAAAATCAGAATTTTTGAATTCGCCTCCATGATCACTTCGGATTCGAGTGATCATGTAGCCTTTTTCGTTTTGAACTTTCTTGACAAAAATCTTAAAAACTGAAATAACATCACTTTTGTTTGTGAGAAAGAAAACCCAAGTAAATCTCGAAAAATCATCAACCATAACAAATGCATAAAGTTTACCACCAAGACTAGCTACTCTACTAGGACCAAATAAATCCATTTGGAGTAGTTGCAGGGGTCTAGTAGTACTTACAGAGTTGATGGAATGAAATGAGGATTTGGTTGCTTTGTTCAATTCACATTCGGCACATACCGTATCCTTTTTGAATGTGATGTCGGGCAATCCTCTCACTAGCTTCTTGGTTGATAGCCTGGATATAGTATCCATATTGGCATGACCAAGACGCTGGTGCCAAAGTAATCGTTCATCTTTGTGGGCATATAGACATCTACCTGCATTGTTAGTATCTATAGATAGATAGAAAATATAAATGTTATCCTCTCTTTTCCCTTCAAAAGCAATGTCTTCCGTTGACCTATCGTAAATGAAGCAATTGTTTTGTCCAAAGTTAATATCATATCCATGATCAGCAAGATGACTAATGCTGAGCAGGTTATGCTTTAACTCGGTCACTAGGCAGACATCCTTTATTACAGGAGAGGGAGGATGACCAATTGTACCATTACCTATTATGTGCCCTTTTAAATTGTTACCGAATGATACGTATCCTTCTCTCTTCATCGATAGTGATACAAAAAGATGTGCGTCTCCTGTCATATGCCACGAGCATCCACTATCGAGAATCCACTTACTCTTAGTTGAGGAGGGAAGGTCCACCTACATCAAGAGTAGATGTGACCTTTGGTACCCAAAATCTTGAGGGTCCTGAAGAGTTAGCTTTTGGAAACCATGCATAAATCTTTTTATCAACTAATCTTCTGATTCTACATTATGGTGATATGTGTCCATGTAGACCACAATAAGTGCATGTAGCATTTATATTCACATTTGGAGCATGCTGATGATGTCTATAAGAGTATTGTTGATATGTAGACTTGCATGGCATAGCATATGATGTTGTCTATATGGCATGGCATGATGTTGTTTATATGGCATGGCATGATGAGGTTGTCTGTATGGCATGTCATGATGAGGTTGTCTATATGGCATGACATGATGAGGTTGTCTATATGGCATGGCATGGTGAGATTGTCTATATGTGGAGTGATGTTGATTGTGTCTTTGTGCAACATGATAATGACTGTATCTATGTGTAGCATGATGTTCATGTGACATATGATGATTATTTCTACGTGCATGAGGTTTGTGAAATTGTGTGTACATGCAAGCATGATTGTGAGCAGCATGAGTATGACTTGGTTTACTAATATGAGTAGTACTATGCTTTGTGTGTGTCTCAGGTGATTGGGTTTGAGGTTGAGCAACCTGTTTTCACAATTTGGTCTCTAATTTCTTAGAGGCAGCTTGCAATTCAGTGATCTTAGCATTTAAACCATGCAACTTAGTGATAGTGATTTTGTGTCTATTCTTTTCATCTGCAAGCTCCGTGTTGAGTGTTGCAATTTCTTTTGTTTGCTGCTCAATACGTGCCTCGGCATCATGTAAGCTTATTTTAAGCTTAGATACCTCATTAGTGACATCCGTGGGTACAGTGTCTCTAATATTATCAAGTAAAAGAGAAAGTCTTTGAATTTCAACTTCATGACTTTTGATTTTGTCCTTGGCTTGTTTGTATTTACCAATGGCCTTTTTATGGTCACTAAGTAAATCAGTGAAAGCATCGCCAAGTTCATCAAAAGTGAAGTCGTCAAGAGTGTCGTTAGATACCTTGTCGGATGTTGCCATTAGGCAAACATTTGTCGTATCTTGAGGAGAGTTCTTTTCTTCCTCGGTGTCACTGGCATTGCTTTCATGCCAGATGCTAGTGTTGGCATATCTCTTTGAAGTGGTCTTCTTGTATGGCTTCTCATAGCGGTTGCTTTTCTTTAAGAATGGACAGCCTTTTCGGACATGTCCCGTCTTCTTGCAACCATAGCAAGTAGGCTCTTCTTCTTCATCTTCTTGTGGTTCCTTCTTTCTTCGGTTGAAGCGAAGGAATCTCTTGAAGTTGCGAACCATGAGGGCTTGATCATCATCTTCTGAGTTGTCGTCATCCGTCTCTTCGGGTTCAGCCCTCCATCGGTGAGCTTTGAATGCGATCTCCTTAGCCTTAGGAGCAGGCTCTTCGAAGTCCTTGAGGTCAAGCTCATGAGTCATTAGCTTTCCCATCAAGGTCTTCATAGACATTGTTGTGAGATCGTTTCCTTCTATGATGGCTGTCACCTTAGGGTTCCAAATTTTTGGTAGCCCCCTAAGCAACTTGCGAATCTTCTCATGATTTGAATATTGCTTTCCAAGTGAAGACAGGGGGTTGATGATGTCGAGGAATCTTGTGAACATCTGCGTGATCGTCTCGTTTGGCTTCATCTTGAAGGCCTCGTATTCTTGAGTGAGACGACTTATTTTTGATTCCTTGACTTGGGTGGTTCCCTCATGCGTCACTTCTAGAAGCTTCCATACTTCGTGAGATGTGGTGCATGTGGATACCCTGTTGAACTCATTCCTGTCTATAGCACAGAATAAAGCATTAATAGCTCTTGCGTCTAGACTTGCCTGTTTTTTCTCCTCGTCAGAATATTTGTCATGTGATTTCTCAATGAGATCACCGTTGACAACTATCCTGGCGGGCTTTTTGTAACCGTCAGTGACGACTGTCCACAGGTCGAAGTCTAGAGACTTGAGATAAAAACTCATCCTTGTTTTCCAATATGTATAGTTAGTTCCATCAAATAGGGGAGGCCTATGAGTGGACTGTCCTTCACCGTGATTGGAAATCAAGGATTGTGTGGTTGCCATGGATCAGCTCTAGGATGTAAATCCTTGTAAAGAGAACAGAGCTCTGATACCAATTGAAGAACAGGTGGCAACTCTAGAGGGGGGTGAATAGAGTTTATATAGAATATAACCAATTAAAAATTAACTCTTTCACGAATTATAAATAATCAGAGTAAAATGCGAAAAGTAAATGAAGAGCAAGAAAGCATACGCAAACACAGCGATTTTAACCTGGTTTCCCTCGTGGAGGACTAGTCCAGGCCTGAGAACTCTAGCTCAGGATTAAATCTACTATTTGTGAAATAGTAGTTTACAACCCGTGCCTTTACTTCAGAAGAGCACGTCAACTTCTTACAGAGGATCGCAGTGGCGATTTGCTTGGAATTGTCCAAGCGACTTCTTCAACTCTTGCACAAGAATCCTAACTGAGAGATGCTGAGCACTCGAGACTTAGGAGGCTTGTGGCTAGTAGATGGGAAGGGTATGGCTTATTTGAGCTATAAGAGAGAAGAGAAGAGAAGATTGGATGATATGAAATGAGAAAATTCATGGCCTATTTATAGTATTTTTGTAGGCAGAATTCGACCAGAATTCGGGTAGGAAATTTCAAATATTTGGCCGTTGGACAACTAGCAACCAGCTAACCCTAAAATTAGGGATGCTGATTTTTAGGGGACAGAGTTCGGCCCGAACTCTGTGTGGAGGCAGAGTTCGGCCCGAACTCTGTCTCCAGAGCACAGAGCTGGTCTAAGTGGCCAGTGGGTATTTTTCTGGATGGTGGAGTTTGAGGATTATTGGGTAGGCTATAGGTCAAGTCTCAAGAGCTCAGCATGACACAGTTTACATCAGTCTAGACTCAACAAAAGTGTAAAATACAGACTCAAAAATAACTGAGAAGCTGAGACTGAGCTGTCTTCTGACTTGAGCTTAATGTAGACGTCGTGTGTTGTATTGAATTATTACAAATATTATTTAGTCAATGTTATTAATATTTGGTTGACTGTGACTTTGTGTCAACAGGTTCTTTCAAATGAAATTATGGTAGGTTGAAAAAGATAATGTTTGGCATGAAAAAGAAGTGTGTGAAACTGATACAGCTGATGTTTCTCGAAGCTAGGTTGCATTTTCAGAATCATAGAAAGCCAAGCTAGAGTAGTAATTGCAGACATTGGTCGAGAAATGAACTATGTTGGAGACTAAACTTGAAGATGCTTCAAAAGATTCAGGTGAAGGGAAAGACTTTCCGGGTAAAAATTAGCTTGTTCTTGACTTGTATATTGCTTAGTATCTAATTAGGAACTTGCCTCGTGCATTTGAGGTAGGAAAGAAATTATTGTAGAGTTTAAAGCACATCTCTCGACCCTCCCCAAGGAGATGGGAGTGATGCAAGCTGAACAATGTAAATATAAGGAGGCAACTTCCAAGTTTCATTACCAAAAGCTGAAGTCTAGTCTCTCTCAAGTTTAGTAGATAGGAAGGTGATTATTCAGGACATACTTAAACATAATTGATTATATTATTGTTTCTATAAGTATGGCTAAAAGGGACAAATCTCTATTATTTTGTATTATGAATGCAGGTGAATGAGTTGGAATCGTTGTCTGGTAGATGTGCACACCAACTTTCTAAAATAAAAAGACTGCAAACAGTGGTATGGTTGTGGTCCCTTTTCCATGTTTTTCTGCATTCCTTTCTAGTATGAGTGTCCTTCCTAGTATACTAGTTAGCTCTGGATATTTTTCATACTCTTCTATTTACTTCACATGATAAATGTGTAGTACCCTCACTAAGTATTGGGGGTATCTGGTGCTCAGTACACATGCTCAAAGGATTATCTTTGTGGCTGCTTTCCTTATCATTGAAGAGAAAATTTGAGTAAAACAAGTTTATTTTATAAACTATTATCGATTTTTTAGAATATGAAGCTTTAAACTGATTTCTTTTGTTCTTCTTGTACATATGTGTGTGTCAACACAGAGATATAATTCACACAACATTTCCCTTGATTATGTTGAAGAAGCCGAAGCTATGAGGTGCTGCTAGAAGTGCTTTCCTTTATAAACTCATCATCTTTCCTTTTGCTCTCCTACTCTCACAACTTAGGATATGAGGTTTTAATCTAGGCTTCAAATATTCTTATGTTTTTTGGAAGATACTCTTCACATAAAATCTAGTTAACTTTGTATTTCTTGACTGTTGGCATTTAGTTAAATGGAAATCTACAACCAATTTCTGTTACGACCCGTACCCTAGAGTAGGGGCATGAGAAGTGGGTACGTCCAGCCTACGCCGTAGTGTCGGTGGTAGAATGCTGTCCTAGGTCACAACATCTAACAAATAAGGTACCTGTGCAGTATATACACTCCGAATGGAGGTGATATAATAGAATACTGTCTCAATCACAACTAAGGCAGAAAACGATAAGATAGATATGAAACGAATCCACAAATACAGATAGATAGAGAGTTCTAAGTGTCTAAGATAACACAGAATCCAGAAACATCCTAAATCTCAAATACAGTAATCCATAGAATAAATACAACTGATAATCACTACTCTAAACTAAGGGTGTGTCATCCACTACTAATGGATCCTGCTGGAGATCCAGGTCACAACAATCCTCTAGGGTAGTCCCATAATATATGGTACAGAGCGTCTCGTCCTCATCCTCTGTAATATTTTCAACAGGTCCAGTCAGGACAGGAGCGAGCACAATACATCTCAACAAATCATAACAGGTTATAAAATATAAACATGCTATAGAGTAAGATACATGAAACTGAAAGAACAACATGATGTAAAAGAGAGATTGTAAGTAAATAGCTACAATATATAAGAGAACTAATCAGTGCTAGTGATTCAGAGTATAAGATGGTTATGTAAACGATACGATGTTGTACACGAGTAATCTACAGAGGTTATACACGAGTAAGCTACAAGATTGAGTACATAACCACTTCTACTCTCCCGCCCCCAATCAATACACAAGGATCCAGTCATGTTATGTTATTGCATACGATGAGGAATATACACGAAGATCATATGAGCACATGAGAGTACACGATTTATACACGAATGTCACAAATACAAGGAGTACACGATGCTCACGATAAAGTACACGAACACGAAATACCCGATGTATCCGCTAAGGGGATAACATCGCATGAAAAGGTCCATATAGTACCAATCCGTGATAACAACGTGTCAGCATCAAGTAAAGTAATCTAAAGCAGGAAATATAATCCTAAATAAGATATGAAATGATCAGAGAATGTACTCGCCTGATATCTGTATGTCTGAAAATAATATACTGTCTGAGGAGTGGTGTCTAGCTCCTATAGAACAGTACAAGTCACTATATGTCCAAAATAGTAAAATAGACCGCTACAATGCATTCTACATGATGTTTGGGTCAATCTTGGCTAAAGTCAACCCTTGGTCAACTCTAGTCAACTACACTAGTCAAACTAGGTCAAGTCCTAGCCCAAACAAGTCTCACTAGGCCTAACCAAGCCTAGGCTAGCACTCACACAATCTCAAGGCAATGTGAACCACAACAATGCATAATATAAAATAGATACTATATATAAATACATACGTTCATACATACATGCATATCCACATTACATATATATATATATATATATATATATATATATATATATATATATATATATATATATATATATATATATATATATGGGCATATGTTACATCATGCATATTTACATAGTTACATAGATATATACATTCATGCACATTTACATACATACTTTTATACATTATATATGTTAACATTCATTACAATGCATTATATTTTACTTGTACCTTTGATTCATTCATTCATTCATTCATATATGGCATTCATTCATGCATTTATACATTCATTCATTCATGTTATCACTATATACATACTTAGATGCATACATATATATTTGAATACATTATATATTTGCATACATTATATTCATATATGCATACTCTACATTATATTACATTCATTCCTGCATACATGCATACATATAATACATGCATGCAAACTCATATATTTAATTCAAAATATATGTGAATACATACATTACATTATCTTAACACCTATATATATCATTTATTCATATCCCATATGCATGCATACTTCAGTTCAGGCATTATATCCATTCACATATCATTAAGTTGCATACATATACTTATTTTTGTACATTTCATGCATATTACATACTTACATACATCTATACATTATATACATTGTATACAACATGTAAAAATAGAAGAGGAAAAAAAGGAAAAAACTGAAATGGAAAGGGAAGGGAAGGAAAAATATAAGAAAAAGGGAAAACAGTGGACATATACATGCTTGCATCATATATTCTACATTACCATACATGCTATCATTATATATTGCATTACATTATGTATACATTATGCATCATATCTATCATTACATGTATACCTTGCATTCATATCTAGCATTCATTATATACTTTCATGCATACATTGTATATCATTCTTTCATTTATGCATTGCTTACATACATTAAATTGATTGCATTCCTACATGCTTGCATTCAACCATATATATACATTAATGTAAAGAGGATACATATCATATATATATCATTTCATTCATCTAACATATTATGCATTACATACTCTACATTTATTTAATATCCATACTACATAGGCTCATAGGTTACACAAAATGCCTATGTCATATAGTCACTCTTCTACTTAAAATTAATATTGTACCAATTGGGCCTTCACTAATTTCTAGGATTAAAGTATGTCGTATTCCTTCGTGTTATCTTTCTGAAACTTCGCATTTTCATGTCCGAAAGCTCCCGGAATTGCGAAAAACACCGAAACGCGTTTGTCTTTCGGACAGCTGACACTCAAATAATTTTACAAAAAGTTCTAGAACGATTTTGGCTTATTAAAATATATATTTGGAAAGCTAACTTCGATACGGTTCTTTTAAAAAAAGTGAGATTAAACGGAGTTCTAAGCTAAAATTTATGACATTTCTAAGTTGTTTTGCTTAATAAAAACGTGGATGAATATTATGACGAATTTGAGTTGTTTTGGATAAAAAAATACATGTAGACCAAGATACTTGGATACCAACATAGGTATCCAAATGAAACTCATTTCTAACCATTCTAAAACTAAATTTAAATATCTATTTAAACTATTATCATACACACACACACATGGGGTGTCCTAATTTGGGATCTATCAAGTAGGACACAAGACACATAACTAAAATCCTCAAGAGAGCTCCAAATGGCCTCAAATTTGAATTTAAAGGGGACACATGCATGAGGATGGATCCTACAGATTCAAAACTAATTTATATGCAAAGGAAATCGATTTAAAGGATGGGTTTTACCTATTGGGAGTGGAATCCCAATAAAATCCTTTAAGACACGGCTCCGATACGAAGATAACTCAAAGTGGACACTCCTCCTTGCACTTCTCTTCCAATCCTTGGTAGCACCCTTCCCTTGGAGAATGGGAATGATTGAGGGAAGATTTGGTGAAGGAATAATTTGATTTGGAGATCAAATCAAAGGGAAGGCTCTCTAAAATTAGGGAAGAACAAAAGAAAAATAAAAGAGACAAGATTGTAATGAATGAAATGAATCATTCACCCCTAAAGGTGGTTACCATAAAGAGTCTATTAGGGCTAATAGAAAATGTCCTAATTGTCCCTCTCTAGTGTCATATGGTTAAGTCTAGACTAGGTTCAAGTTTGGGGTCAAAAAGATCTAGTTTTGAGTCTCTAAC
Organism: Iris pallida; assembly: GCA_029216955.1. Classification (NCBI taxonomy): domain Eukaryota; kingdom Viridiplantae; phylum Streptophyta; class Magnoliopsida; order Asparagales; family Iridaceae; genus Iris; species Iris pallida. The sequence continues at coordinate 41,303,679 of JANAVB010028818.1, read as the reverse complement.
TTAACCATTCTAACATGATAAAAATTAGTCTAACTAACTAACTTAAATGTTGGATTTTGTGGGCCATGCTTAACTTAATTTTGGGTCCCATCTAGAGTTTAAGCTACCCGGGTCACAATACAAGTCGGAACGAGACGAAACTCAAATCCGACTAAACAAATCCAATAAAAATAATATTAAAAATATAAAATTTTTCCAAAATATTAAAATATAAAAAATGACCAAAATCATAATACATCAATTTAAATATTATTAAAATAATCTAAAATTCACCAATTAATCAAAATCCTAAATAATTCAAAGTTACAAAATGACCAAAATATCCTTAGCCTAAAAAGTTGTAAATAGTCATTCTAATCACATGGTTAGGTCCCCATGGTCATGGTTAGTCTCTAGGCTCAACAGTTCTAGGATTCACTAGCTAACACATCAAAATTATAATTCACCAATTTTAAATAGTATTAAATTAATTAAAAATTCTCATAAATTATAAATTCTATTATTAAATAATAAATTTTTACAAAAGTTTAATACCCTTATTTTAGAAAAGTGGGTGTTACAATTTCAGTCTTAACAGATACATCAGTCTTGTTTTAATGCCTCTAGTCAGCCTAATTTCAACTCTAACCGATACATAAGTCTTTATTCGGTGAGGCTGAGTCTTTCAGACTGTTCAATAACATGTTTAGTAGAAAATGATCCGAGACCTTGATTTAGATAGCCAATGATGGATATTTATAGTAGATAGTGAGTGATACTATCTTGTCGTTTCTGATTGATTTCGCCAAAGTTATTCTAAAATGACTAATCCTTAAAGGTGCCCCGTGAGGGAGTTTGTTAGATATAGAATACAAGGAGGCTGCCAATAGCCTCACACACTACTAATTTCATGTCCTAGGGACATAGTTTAGATGGTGTCGCCTTATTGACAGATAGGTGAACTACAAACAATAAAAAACTAGCCGACTAAAATTGTTTGTCAATTTTCACTTAACTCTAGGTTGATCACTAATTTCGGCTGATATTCTTATGTTTCTCGGTACGTTTAAAATTATGCCGTAAGATATCAGTGCAAGTATTTTGTCTGTTGGCATTCAGTATTTCGGGTAAGGGCATCTTGTCTAATTCTACTTCCCGAGGAAGGTCATACTAGTTTCTAGCTTAAAATTTACAAAAGATGAATAATACTTGAGGAGATGTAGGCAGTTGTTGGATCAATGCTGAGTTTATTTTGACTGTTGCGAGAGAAATATTTTTGCATCATAATGTTGGCATTTGATACATTGAAATTATCACATTTCTCTCCTTTAAAATTATTATATACCAAACACTGATATATTTGGTTAAGATATTGGAGTTTGCATCTGGTTCTGGTTTTGTATTGATAAGCCATTGTTTCTCCTTATGAGCTTATATATTTGATAAAATAATATTGGTGTTTGTTGGTTATAATTGATTTGCTCAATGTTCATGCTATCTTAAATGAGGCGATCTTTTTTATTTGTTGTTTGTAAAAATCATGCCTAATTGTTTTGTTGTATGGAAAATAAGAGATGCTGCTATTTTTTATTTAAATAATATTGGTGGTGTTGATGAAATAATATTTGTGTTGTTAAATGGACTAATGTTGATGAAATAATATTAGTGTTGTTAAATGAGCCGTTGTTAGTTGCTTTTTCACGTTTCAACTTGTATTAAATGGTTTGCTAATAGTTTATTATTCCATTCAATTTTAAATTTTATATTGACATGATTTGTTATTCTATTTAATAGCTCATATAAGAGATGCTCATTTTTGCTGCTCATTTAGCGATTTGTCTGGAGGTCTGGATCACTTCTGATGCATTGGCTATTGAAGATGACTCTAATTATGCTTCTTCATACTGTGAATGGAATTAAAGAATCAATATATTATGTAAAGACCTAGGTTAAATATACAATCTCATTTTTGTGACATTTTAGTTGGTGACTTGGGATTCAGATGATTTTTAAGATGTTAGTTGGTGTTTTGGCTTTATTGTTTCAATGAAAGTTATTACTTTTCATAATTATTGCGTATATTATATGTTTTGTGATTGAATCTAAATGTAAAATTAATTACACAAAAATCAGAATTTTTTTTTAAATTTTTTTGAAGAGAATTTAAGGTGTGCCGTATACGTTCTAATTGATGCGAATATGATACTTTTCACGACATACAATAAATGTCATAATTGACTAACAAAGAGGGACAAATAATGCCGTAAAATATTATTAACGACGTGAAGTGGAATGTCATGGTTGTGTATTAATGACCTGTCAAAGAATGTCATGAATAAGCTTTAATGACGTGTCATTGAATGTTGTCTTTGTGCATTAATGGCACACAATGCATGTCATGAATGACTATAGACAACATACAAATTGAGTTTAGATGGCACACAGTATATGCCGTTTCAACTACCAGTTTTTTACGGCATGGGCTAATACGGCGCGAGCATGTGTGCCGTCTAAAGTGATTTACGGCGTGCATTGCACGCCTTAAAAACCCATTTTTCCTGTAGTGATCTAGACCGTAAATGTTGGACATGTGGTCGGTGGCAACATACTCTACTACCATTTGTATATGCTTGCTTTGCATGTCATTCTTCAAACTTTACGGTTGGAAGTTTTTATCATGTTGAATTTTCTATTGCAATACTTAGAATTGTATACATGCCCCATATGGAACCAATTCTATTTCCCTACACTCCTCAAAGTGAATTGGTAAGAGGTCAAATTGGAGTACCACTTGTTGGACGTAGAGCTGGAAGACCGAAAAAGAAATGATGCGAGAAATGTCGACAAGGGATCTATTACACCTTGTGGTACACTAAGGGGTTTCCAGTCAACCTATACAACGTTGAACAAGTAATAATAATATGCACGAAAATAACATCTAAATATACTTACATCAAATGGGCAGAATGTGTCAAATTAATTCCGGTAAATAGAGACCGTTTGTAGACACAATGATGATGATCTATATTTTCAGTATTCCACTTAAGGCCTCCAGGCCAGACTCGTTGCTCACTATATATGCTAAGTGGTCTACCAATAGCGAAGTGCTCGTAACACCATAACTAAAATAATATGCATGTGAGATCCAAATAAATATAATTAATAAATATGTTCTACCAGAACTATAAAAATACTTGTATAAGTGTTAGACATCCACTTATAGTTTTTGATGTTCTACCTTCTGATACCTTACTCACAAAAGACGTCAGCGAGTATAAATGTGCTAATATTGCTACACCCTATGCATGTTGTGTGAATGTACCCAAATCTTCAAAAAATGGTAGTAGTCGCACGTTGATCATATTTTTCGCGACGTCGCAAAATAAAAATGCACCGCATAGACACAACAAGTAAGCTCTTGTATGACAAATCACCTAAAAATGAATACATATTGATATCAAATATATTAAGTAGATATTAAAGATAACTAATATATAAAAAATACCTGTGAATCATCAAAAGATACTGTTGTATCGTCAATGCGATCAAGATGCATGAAAGTAGACCGAAGCCAAATGAGTCTGACAGTGCTGCGACCTCCTATATCAGATGGTGGCTCAACACCGAGGTATTTGCTAATGATATCAGAAGCATCTATCCCTCCGTCGAAATATAGAGGGTAACCCTCGATACTTAATGTCACGCCCCAGTACCGAAATACGGAGACGGACTAGGCCAGCTACTCCATATGAGGTACGTAACGTCATACGGCGATCGTGGCTGTCGAGAGACTAGGGGGTACATGCTACAATCAAGTCTCCTATGGTCCCACAGAGTTCTATGTCTCAATCAATCAAGTCACATCAGTAATTAAATGAACATTAAAGATAAAGCAGTAAGGCATCCCCGACGCTTCATCAAAATGGTCATGACAGACTAGCTTTATAATTTAGCTATCTCAGAGAGTCAGAAGTACAAAACTATACACAGCTGCAGTCTGTTTAATTACAATTATGTACTGACACAAAATATCGAGTAATCCGGCTAACAGGTGCCGGTGGCTAAACGCCGCAAAAAGTATAAGCAGGAGTGGTGGAGAAGAAACCCACTCGAGTTCCCGAACCGCCATGCTCCTAGTATGCACCATGGATGTCAGGAAGGAAGATCGTGTCCTCCGGCTCTGCTATGAGATCTGGCCAAACAAAACCAGCGGGGTCAGCCCCGAATAGCAAGTACCGCCAAAGGGGCACAAGAGTTAAGATTAAAACCCAGCTAATAGAATGATTGATAATAGTAATACTCATGCTAGTATTATAGAGTAGCGCAACATCTTCGAACCCATATGGCACCCTTACAACCAAACAAGGACAAAAGATGCCGCATGGAGTCGGAATGTGTCGTACTCTATAACTTTCACATAAGTTAAACGGTATAAACAATAAAATCTCCTGATCGTGACTTCGGTCGATAGCCTATCGTAGCACAATAACCAACCCAACAATCAAAAAAGAACATGGGTTGGATCATGTACCACGATAGACCATGTTCCTCAGTCATTCACAGAAGTAGCACTTCACAACCATAATAAGTCTTCCGTTCATAACTTCGATCCACAGCCGGTCATAGTACGATAACCAACCCAACAATCAAACAAGAACATGGGTTGGATCACGTACCATGACAGTCCGCTTCCCTCAGTTATTCACGGAAGGTAATAGGATACAAGCAAGTTGTTTTCACGGCCAATCAAGTCTACGAGTTTCTAGTGGGACGAGGTTATCCTCGCGTCATGTTATTAGAAAATCCTCAGATCGTATATTTCCAGCAAGGCTAGCCAACCCAGGGGTTCGCGTAGACAGGTATGATTGAGCACAGGTCCCTTGTAAGGCCACCTTGCTAAAACATATAATATATAGCAGGAATTAATCGGATACAGTCATCCACTCGTTGCAGATGACACAGTATCCGTGGAGCCCAGCCGGCGCGTCAAGACAATATCTCAAGGCGGCTGGTATAACACGATCTCGGGATTCTGCCCTCCCCATGCATCTAGTATATTTAGTTGCCTAGTTTAACCCTAGGTGAAATCTTGGAATCACATGCGGTGGCCTGCATGATCATCCTCCTAAAGTCGTACTCAAGTACGAGTACCCCAAAGAGGATCCATGTTAATCAGTATGTCAACATGTGCTACCCTCCTTAGTGTAATGCATCATTGCAAATACGCCACGTGGATTTACGAGTCATTTGTCGAGCATGAACAAGAACTGGGACATTCAGGTACATGTATCGGGTAGGAACACTTTATTCTCCGGGGTCTCATTAGTGCTCATATCGTGCTCGGGACAAAAGGCGTAAGGATATAAAATGGGCATATAATATCTAATAAAATATCAAAAGCGTACGCACAAAAGCACGCACGCTCAAGGGGGGCTGCGTGCGTGAAAAGTCACGCAGGCTCACTCAAGGCAGCGTACGTGAAAAGTCACACAGGCTCACTCAAGGCAGCGTGCGTGAAAAGTCACGCAGGCTCAAGGGAAGAGCTGCGTGAAAAGTCACGCAGACTCAAGGGAAGAGCTGCGTGAAAAGTCACGCAGACTCAAGGGGAGAGCTGCGTGAAAAGTCACGCAGACTCAAGGGGAGACACGCTTCCAACAGGAAGCGTGCTCAAACAGGAGCACACTGCTCTCTGTCTTCTCCAAACAGCAAGAACATTATGGCTGAACCCAAGCTTCAAAGCATCATAACTTGGCCATCCGAACTCCAAATCCAGATTTCCAAAGTTCCAACTTGGGTGAAACTGAATGCTCTTCCATATGGAAGCATCAAAAATCCATAAAATCCAACTAAAGTAGATCAAACCATGCAAAATTCGAAAATGATTAAAACTTAGATCTACAAAAATCAAAGCTTCAAAATGAAAATTTTCAAGTTCTAAACTAGTATAGATTGAGGAGAAGAACATGTTTTGGCAAATAGTTTTGTAAGAAATCATTGACAAAATTATGGATCCATCTCTTGAGCAAGTTGGTACTTGCATTGGTTGGTGGAGGAAATAAATGAGAGGAAGTAAATGAGAGGAGAGAGAATGAGATGAGTTATATATATAAAGATCTTGGACCCATGGGTTCATGATGAACCAAAGGGTTCATGATGAACCATTGGTGAACCAAGAATAGGTTATCCAAATGAGCCAAAACTTTAGGCCCAAATGCAGAAAATAAATTAGGAAATAATATTTTGTCGAATATTTTTAGGAAATGCATGAAGAAATACTGCATAATAAATATCGTATAAATTCAAGATAAATATAATTTATCGGTTTACGTATTAAAATACGTATCCCAGGATTGGGGAGTGACATCTCTACCCTTCTTAGAAAAATTCCGTCCTCGGAATTCCAGCCAAGACAGGATAGTGAAATCAGGACAAGCAAGGCACAATCATATACAAGTTAACTATCATAGCAGTTATTATCATACATCATAAAGTGCAAACAAGCAGGTACAGATAAGCATGGAATCGTGTCAATAAGGTACAGAAATATACCTTATTAGTCAAACAAATACGGATACCGAGATCTGATCTCGTCCTCGCGCTCCCAGGTTGACTCTCCCGAAGAGTGATGGTTCCAAGAAACACGGACAAGGCTTATCGTCCGATTCTTGAGTACCTTCTCTCGCCGGTCTAAAATAGATACGGGTTATTCCTCGTAAGTTAGGTCGGTACCAACGACTAACTCAGAATGATCGAGGACATGACTCGGATCCGGGACATACCCACGCAATTGGGACACATAAAACACATCATGTATGCCAGTTAACGAAGGCGGAAGGGCAAGTCGATAAGCCACATCGCCTACCCGAGCGAGAATCTTAAAAGGACCAACGTATCTTGGACTAAGCTTTCCTCGGGTTCCAAATCTGATGATACCCCGAGTAGGCGAAATCCGTAAAAATACTTGGTCGTCAACTCTGAACTCTAGAGGCCTACAATGCTGATCTGCCCAATAACGATGTCGGTCCTGTGCTACTCGAAGGCGCTCTCTGACCAACTTAACTATCTCCACAGTCTGCGTGATCATCTCTGGCTCCAACAACTTCCGTTCTCCGACGTCGTCCCATGCCAAAGGGGACCTGCACTTCCTTCCGTACAATGCTTTGAACGGGGCCATCTGAATGCTAGCCTGATAGCTGTTGTTATAGGAGAACTCCACTAGATGAAGGTGATCCTCCCAAGATCCGCCAAAATCCAAGGTACACGCCCGTAGCATATCTTCTAGCGTCTGAATGGTTCTTTCTGATTGCCCATCAGTTTGTGGATGATAAGCAGTACTGAATCTTAACTTGGTTTCCAAACTTTGGTGTAAGCTCCGCCAAAAATGGGAAGTAAATTGCGTATCCCGATCTGATACTATACTAACTGGAACACCGTGCTGCCTTACTATCTGCTTCATGTACATTTCTGCTAACTGCTCAGTAGTCTGTTGCTGTTGGTTAGTGACAAGAAACCCCCGGATGATCTCCAGGAGTGCTACGGTGTCTGGTACTGCCGTCGCTGCTGGTGCTGCAAGAGTTTCAATAACCAGCGGCTGCACTGCCTCTGGTTCCATTTCTGCTCGTGTCTGCCCTGGGGAAGGTTCTCTCCCCTGCTGGCGCCCAGTCGAGCCATGCTCTTGCTGCTCTTCCTCATGGGCCTCACCCGCTACTAAGAATGAAGCACCCCTATAGAGAAAGATAATAGATTATCAAGTCCAAACGAGGAAGATTTCGAGGATGCAAGTCAGGTTAGAGATTAAGACAAGGACAGAGAATTCGAATCAGAATTTCAAGGGGAACAAGTTTTGATTGAGACTCCTAATAATTCGCAATACCCCACAAGTCTGAAAAAGAGACCTGCATGGGCCACCACTAAAACCTTGTCACGCCCCAGTACCGAAATACGGAGACGGACTAGGCCAGCTACTCCATATGAGGTACGTAACGTCATACGGCGATCGTGGCTGTCGAGAGACTAGGGGGTACATGCTACAATCAAGTCTCCTATGGTCCCACAGAGTTCTATGCCTCAATCAATCAAGTCACATCAGCAATTAAATGAACATTAAAGATAAAACAGTAAGGCGTCCCCGACGCTTCATCAAAATGGTCATGAGAGACTAGCTTTATAATTTAGCTATCTCAGAGAGTCAGAAGTACAAAACTATACACAGCTGCAGTCTGTTTAATTACAATTATGTACTGACACAAAATATCGAGTAATCCGGCTAACAGGTGTCGGTGGCTAAACGTCGCAAAAAGTATAAGCAGGAGTGGTGGAGAAGAAACCCACTCGAGTCCCCGAACCGCCATGCTCCTAGTATGCACCATAGATGTCAGGAAGGAAGATCGTGTCCTCCGGCTCTGCTATGAGATCTGGCCAAACAAAACCAGCGGGGTCAGCCCCGAATAGCAAGTACCGCCAAAGAGGCACAAGAGTTAAGATTAAAACCCAGCTAATAGAATGATTGATAATAGTAATACTCATGCTACTATTATAGAGTAGCGCAACATCTTCGAACCCATATGGCACCCTTACAACCAAACAAGGACAAAAGATGCCGCATGGAGTCGGAACGTGTCGTACTCTATAACTTTCACATAAGTTAAACGGTATAAACAATAAAATCTCCTGATCGTGACTTCGGTCGATAGCCTATCGCAGCACAATAACCAACACAACAATCAAACAAGAACATGGGTTGGATTATGTACCACGATAGACCATGTTCCTCAGTCATTCACAGAAGTAGCACTTCACAACCATAATAAGTCTTCCGTTCATAACTTCGGTCCACAGCCGGTCATAGTACGATAACCAACCCAACAATCAAACAAGAACATGGGTTGGATCACATACCATGACAGTTCGCTTCCCTCAGTTATTCACGGAAGGTAATAGGATACAAGCAAGTTGTTTTCACGGCCAATCAAGTCTACGAGTTTCTAGTGGGACGAGGTTATCCTCGCGTCATGTTATTAAAAAATCCTCAGATCGTATCTTTCCAGCAAGGCTAGCCAACCCAGGGGTTCGCGTAGACAGGTATTATTGAGCACGGGTCCCTTGTAAGGCCACCTTGCTAAAACATATAATATATAGCAGGAATTAATCGGATACAGTCATCCACTCGTTGCAGATGACACAGTATCCGTGGAGACCAGCCGGCGCGTCAAGACAATATCTCAAGGCGGCTGGTATAACACGATCTCAGGATTCTGCCCTCCCCATGCATCTAGTATATTTAGTTGCCTAGTTTAACCCTAGGTGAAATCTTGGAATCACATGCGGTGGCCTGCATGATCATCCTCCTAAAGTCGTACTCAAGTACGAGTACCCCAAAGAGGATCCATGTCAATCAGTATGTCAACATGTGCTACCCTCCTTAGTGTAATGCATCATTGTAAATACGCCACGTGGAGTTACGAGTCATTTGTCGAGCATGAACAAGAACTGGAACATTCAGGTACATGTATCGGGTATGAACACTTTGTTCTCCGGGGTCTCATTAGTGCTCATATCATGCTCGGGACAAAAGGCGTAAGGATATAAAATGGGCATATAATATCTGATAAAATATCAAAAGCGTACGCACAAAAGCACGCACGCTCAAGGAGGGCTGCGTGCGTGAAAAGTCACGCAGGCTCACTCAAGGCAGCGTGCGTGAAAAGTCACGCAGGCTCACTCAAGGCAGCGTGCGTGAAAAGTCACGCAGGCTTACTCAAGGCAGCGTACGTGAAAAGTCACGCAGGCTCAAGGGGAGAGCTGCGTGAAAAGTCATACAGACTCAAGGGGAGAGCTGCGTGAAAAGTCACGCAGACTCAAGGGGAGAGCTGCGTGAAAAGTCACGCAGACTCAAGGGGAGAGCTGCGTGAAAAGTCACACAGACTCAAGGGGAGAGCTGCGTGAAAAGTCACGCAGACTCAAGGGGAGACACGCTTCCAACAGGAAGCGTGCTCAAACAGGAGCACACTGCTCTCTGTCTTCTCCAAACAGCAAGAACATCATGGCTGAACCCAAGCTTCAAAGCATCATAACTTGGCCATTCGAACTCCAAATCCAGATTTCCAAAGTTCCAACTTGGGTGAAATTGAATGCTCTTCCACATGGAAGCATCAAAAACCCATAAAATCCAACTAAAGTAGATCAAACCATGCAAAATCCGAAAATGATTAAAACTTAGATCTACAAAAATTAAAGCTTCAAAATGGAAATTTCTAAGTTCTAAACTAGTATAGATTGAGGAGAAGAACATGTTTTGGCAAATAGTTTTGTAAGAAATCATTGACAAAATTATGGATCCATCTCTTGAGCAAGTTGGTACTTGCCTTGGTTGGTGGAGGAAATAAGTGAGAGGAGAGAGAATGAGATGAGTTATATATATAAAGATCTTGGACCCATGGGTTCATGATGAACCAAAGGGTTCATGATGAACCATTGGTGAACCAAGAATAGGTTACCCAAATGAGCCAAAACTGTAGGCCCAAATGCAGAAAATAAATTAGGAAATAATATTTTGTCGAATATTTTTGGAAAATGCATGAAGAAATACTGCATAATAAATATCGTATAAATTCAAGGTAAATATAATTTATCGGTTTACGTATTAAAATACGTATCCCAGGATTGGGGAGTGACACTTAATCCTAGAATTTATGATATGTCAGCTAACGTGATCGTCATCTCTCCGAAAGGTAGCTAAAATGTGTTGTGTGTTGGCCACCATCGCTCAATGATACTCAATATCAGGTTTTTGTCATGACGCTTAATACATATATCGTTAACATGGTCAAATTCGAAAGCAGCTACCAAGGCCTTTTGGCCTGCAGTTAACCCCTATGATGACTGTTACTCACCATACTCTCATAATTGTACTTCAGGATAATCATAGTGTTATATATATATATATATATATATATATATATATATATATATATATATATATATATATATATATATATTACAATCTAATATAATTAACAGCAATAAAATCAATTAACTAAAATTTAGATTACCTCTCCCGAAAATACCAGACTAGAAATGTGAGACTTTCACTCATGTATAATAGCTGGAGTTGTAGGACCAGCTTGTTTTTGTCCATCATTTTGACTAGCCATCTGTAATGACCATTGTCAAAATAACGTGTTAAATTTTGTTAGAATTATGGTTAGAATTATAGTTACGTTAGGATTAACACAAGGATTAAAATAACATAATTTTAACTTGCATATTCTTTTTTTTTCCAATTGAAAGTCTAGCACACCAAATTGGCTTGGAAGAATATGTCTTATGAACATAAATGATTTATACTAGTTTCTATGTAAATTAAGTTTATCTATATTGTCAACATGAATATAAATGATTATACTATTGGTTGAATTTTATATACATAAGAACATGTATTCAAAATTACTATAACACAATCAAGTATTTATCAACATGAACATAAATGATTTATACTAATGTCTCAGTAAATTTTATTTTTAAAAATAAGATCAAATTTATCTATGAGTCTCTTACGCTTGCTTCTTTTATTCTCTTTTCTTTAGCAGCTTCCTCTCCTAAACTCTCTCCTTCTCCTTCTCCTTCTCCTTCTCCTTCTTATGTTCAGCCTTCCCCTTCCCTCCTCCTGATCCACACGTATCGTCCTCTGCACCCAAAGCAGCAGTCGAAGTTTGCACCGTCACACCCTCCAACGCATCTCTCACACCCTCCAACACAGTCAAAGACTACACCCTTGGTGGAAAAGCTGTGCCCCCCTCAAAGACTGCAACCATACTAGAAAAGCTACCCCGTTTCCCCCTCCCAAAAAATGCCAACGTGGCTAATAAATAAGCCATCCATGTCAGCACAGAATGTCCAACGGAAGGCGATCTCTTTTTATATATATATATATATATATATATATATATATATATATATATATATATTCCACTTAAGTCGACAGCTATCCTGTCAGCTAATGGCAATTAACAGAGTAACGACGTTGATAAATATTCGGGTAATACGCCTTTTGAAAAGGCATTTTCTATTATTTTTAATTGTTTAGTAGAACTTTCAAAAGGGTGTTCTTGTGCTTCATTTTGCTATTTTCACAAACTTTGTACTTTGGCTATAATTTAGAGAAATTTTTTTCCTTTAATAAAACTTGTTCCCTAACTAAATGTTGTTAGCAATATGTATCGTTGATTTGCATAATGAAGTGGTAGAGAGTTTTAGAATTTTATGAATTGGATGAGAATAATATAACTTTGGTGCTCCATAAAATTGTGAGTAATAATCATACGACTATTTATATTATTAAGTCTAAATTAAAATAATTTACTTGTAAGCAGAGATGATATGGTTCAATTACTCACAACTTAAGTTCATGGTGTGAGAGGGACCGGGCAGTTCGATTTTCTTCCCGGGTCCAGCCCGGTCAAATTCGGTCTAGGTCGACCTGAGCCCAGTTAACAACCTGGACCGGCTTGACCCGTGCACTTCATGGGTCCGGGTTGGGTTTGGCTTTTCGACCTGGTAGTCTGGCCCATCCCAGTTTGACCGCGGGTCTAGGCCGGTTAAACCCGAAAAACACGTCGGGCCGGCCCGGACCTGCCCGGTCCCAGGCCCGGTCTAGACCAATTTTTTATTTTTGTTTTTTGTTTGTAACCGTTTGTAGGCTAAAAAAAATGCCCTCATTTTGAGGTTTTTTTTATCACTTTAAGGGTATTTTGGTTATTTGCTGAAAAAGACAAAAAAAATCCTTATAATAACTATATTTTGAGGATATTAGGGGTAATTTCACACCAAAAATTTAAAATTAATCACATCAAAATTTCTTTCCTCTTACAATATTTACAAACAACCTAGTATGAAGAGGCTATTTAATATCATGGATAATGTTCAACTGCTACAACAACCACAAGATCAGCAACTGCAACCAGCATTGCAACCTCAACACGCACCGCAACAAGGGCATCAATCAAATTCGAACATTTGGCATCATTTCAGCAGGGTTTACAATGAGCATGAAAGTAGCGATACATAAATAAGATACTCCACTAAAGTTCTTGTTGAATGTTTGTATTGTAGGAAAAAAATTAACTGGGACCACAACTATGGTACAGGGAAGCTACGCAGACATCTGAAAATTTGTATGGATATCTAGTAATCATGTATGAGTCATTAGTTGTAACTTATGTACTAGTAATATTAGTACGAGTCATGAATTAAACCATGAATAGTTAATTGTGTGTTATTAACTTTCAAATTATGCAAATAAACGTGGACTTTAAATTTTACGTGTTATAATTTTGCAAAATTTTAATTTTATAACATTTATATTTTTGTTCTTTTTTTAATTTATTTCAAAAAAAGTCGGGCCGGCTTAGCCCAGGCCGGATTTAGCCTAGCCCGCCTAAGGCCGGGTCATGGGTCCGGGCTGGTTCGAATTTTTAAACTCCAGCTCGGCCCAGCCCAACCCGCTCCTCCATCTGGGCTAAGTCCAGCCCGGCCTAGGTCCGGTCAAATTCGGACAACACTGGGTCCAGGCCGGCCCAGCCCAGCCTAGCCTAGCCTAGCCTAGCCTAGCCTAGCCTAGCCTATGAACTTAAGTTGACGTGTAATTGCTATGAACGATCTCCCCCAAGTATCTTGGATATTCGGAATATTTTTGAACGGATGCTTGGTTTCGATGGTCGAAAAGGTATGTCTGTTATATTTAGTATATTTTCTTTATATAAATTCGGGTTTGAAGGAAAATATTCTTCCAATTAATACAAGAAAAATTCCAGACTCCAAAAAAAATTTCATTCTTCAAATAATGCGGTCGAGAAAACTTTGGCTTGTTGGGAAAGCAGTATTTTGGTGTGATTATTTGGTGAAGCTAAAAAATTCAAGTTTTTTGTGTGTTTGGTATCTACGGTTATTTCGTGAGTACCATAGAAAAATTATTTGAATGATACAATACTGCCTCCAGTCTACAAATTTTATACATACGCATGCTCGATTTTGTGTCTATGGTATTTCGTTGACCCAATATACTAATATGGTGTTCATTCTCCATTCTATTATTCTGATCTTCGACTGCTTTTGGGTTTTATTGCATACGTAGGCTCGATTGTGTATGGGAGAACATGTTGCATGTTATGATATTGTCATACCCCAGTGTTTGCAAAAACAAAAAGTATTTAATACAAACTGAGAAGCGTACAAAAGTACAATTTGATTTCTGGGGAAGTACAACTGTAGGTGTAACGTCCCAGTCCCAAAATACGTAGGACTAGGATACGTATACATGCCAGCTACGCATCCAGAGGATTCCAGCCCAGCTCGAAACGTATAAGCTGTCTGGTTGTTCTAGAATCAACTACATCTCAATCCACTAAATATCGGTAATAATAACGAATCAAATGCAGTAAGGCTGATCAGACCATAATACAATGATTCTTGGATAGATAAATATATTAGAGTGGATCCCCAATAATACATTCATCATAAACAAGCTAGAAGTAAATGAAGCTTTTAAAAGATTAGGCTATAATAACAGCGATAGTCAAATATATGACAAAATCTAAATACGGAAGAGGAAGATAAAACATCAACTAAATATACCTGCAGACTTGGTATAGCACCCATCCTCCATCAACATGACATAACTTCATCTAATAACTGGAGAGATCACCAGGTCCTCAGGGGACTAACAAGACACATAATATACATGCCTACTGTACAGTAAATAACATGCAAGAAAGATAGGAATAACAAGTAGAGTAAAGGATAACACACAAAAAAACTCTACAGATGGTGACATGTCGTGAGAATATAATATTAATCATGGTTATAGGTGCATGTGAGAAAAAGTGCAGCCCGGTGAGGTACTAACAGTCCTATAACAGATTCTCTATCGTAGCCCGGGGAGGCACTAACAATAGAGGTATAGCTACGGCTAATAAAACAATCTCTCCTAAGGTACTAGGAAGTCAAGTCTATATAGTCATATCCAAGTCAAGTACTCAAATAGGTCAGGAAAACATGGCACATGCATATCAATAATATCACTAGACATGAACAAGATAAGAGAGATAGAAAAAGTAATATGGAAAAATTAGTAACAATCTACGTGCACGTGAAACTAGATATAACAATGACATGAAGCAGGAGAAATATGTAACCAAGTAAGACATAAAGGAATAGCAATATAGAAAACATATAAATACTGTCAAGTTTGACAAGGTGTACTCGTCTGGTGTAGCGCGTAGAACCAACAATATCTAATCAATTACTGAGCCACAAAAGTCCAACTCCTGCAAACAACTCTGAATGATGAAATAGACGTTATCAATGTGATCAGTATAGTCAAATTAGCTAGGTTAGTCTATCCATAAGTCCAATTCTGGACACAGAGGCAAAACGGTAATTTTGGGTCAAAATAGTATCCGTTGTTGGATCCGCTTTGCACCGAAAAGCGTGCTAGAGCCTATGGTCTCTAAAGTCAACAAACTATATATCTACGGGTTTGGTTTGACGATATGAACCCAATCGTATGTACAAAGTTGGATTTCAGTGGATCGTGCACAAATTCGCCCGTTCGATCAGATCGTGGGCCTGCCAAAATAGCATTCCGGTCGACTTTCTTAGAATCAGAACAAACTTGGCATATATGACCACAAAAATGATATGATCCTGTTGGCACAAATTTTGTCTCGAGATGACGAACATGTACAAAGTAATTGACTAGTTTGCAAAGAAGCCGATATAGAGATTTTTGACGGATACGGGTTAATTTCGACGTGCACACACGTCCAAATCAACTTCCGCAAAAGCCCACACATCCAGGTATACCATAACCGTCTTTCGATGCAATTGGTACATGACAAAGTAATCCAGTTTGACAGGATGCACTCCGTATCGCAAAATTTATGTTTCTCAAAACGTAATTTTTTTTGTTAACTTGGAATAGTTTTTATTCGATGCATATATTGTGTTATTTAAAACTAAAAGAAGAGTTTTTTTGTTCTATATGTTGTTAATAAGTGCCTTAAAGTGGATTTATGAAATCATCCATGGTTTGGAAGAAAATTGGGTGCAAAGTAGTGTCGTTGAACTGATTTTCAGTGTCCTGTTGTGGATTATTTTTCCTCAACTTTGAGTCGATGTATTGGTCAACATGGTATGTATAAGTACGAAGTGGTTGAGGTAAATTAAAGATATATAGGTTATCTTTGTACCTACAAAATTGGTTCGATAAACGACGAACCGAGGTGTCAAAAAACTGGCCGCGAACAAGGCTCCGCAGGCTACTACTTCTGTTGTTGTTTGCTGCCACGCTCGCGCGGCTGCTATGTGCTGTAGCACTTGCTGTGCGCATATGCATGTGCCATGCCTGCTGGCCAGGGACTGTGAAACCCTGTTTCAAAAGTTTTCTAATAATTAATGTTTAGAAATTTTTGATTAATAAAAATGTTTTCATGAAATTAGTTAATTTTTAGAAATTTTGTTTAAAATTGATTTTTGTCTAAAAAGAGAATAATTTATTGGTTAAAAAAAAATGTTTTTTTTAAAAAAAATTAAATAAAGGATTTTTTTATAACAATGGGTTAATACTAATATTTGGGCTAAAAGTTTTAGTTGGGTTTTTTTTAGTTGGGCTTAAAAACCCATAATTGGAGATTAATATAGAAATGGACATTATTTTGGTATCATCAGTAAGTGTAGGTGCACCATTTATTTGGTATTTAATGTATTCTTCTCTTTCTTGTCCTAACCATGAGTTGGTTTCATTTAACCAACGATGGAGTCTCTTCTTCTCTCCAACGTATGCGACCGAGCATTCCGTAACCGTCGACATGGCCCTTCGAGTTCTCACTCCGGTAACCCCCATTTCTCCTTTCCTATATAAACTACCCTCATCCATCCTTCTCCATCACAAATTACTCCAAGTCTGTGCCCTAATTCCCAAATCCCGGCGAACCCGAGCCGAGCACCCCTACCGGAGCCCGCCGCTGTACAGGGCCGATCGACCCCAGGTCGGCGCCCCCTTTTCCGCCGCCGCTCCCTGGCCGGCGCCCGACCCTCCGGCGACCCGCTGACCGCCGGTGTTTGCCCCGGTGGCCGCCCCTGTCCGACTCGAGCGCTTCGGTCCGCTGCTGGACGCGTGCACAGCGTTTCCCGGGTTCCGTTTTCGCGTTTCCGCTTTTCCGAGTCCGAGGCATCACTTCGGATTCCGTCGGTTTGGGTAATCTCTGGATCCCGTATTTTATTTGTCTGTGATGAGATGGTCCAACCGATTCCTTCGGAATTCGGGTCTACGGTTACGGATTCGTTCCGTTTTTATTTTTGGATTTTCTGACAGTTTTCGGAAAATGTTCTGTGGATTCGTTTCCTTGGAAAATGGTTCTGTGACGGTTTTCTGATATTTTTCGGAAACATTTTTTGGAGATTAAAATTAAATTCCTGATTTGGTTTTGTTGGTTCATATTGGGCTCTTTGAGTTCTTTCGGAATTTTTGGTTATATGACAATGCTGGAGATGTTTCTCTTGGAAAATTTTGATTCAGAATGGTTTCGAGTTTTAGGGAATTCCGTTATTATATCAGAAATGTTGTGTTGGCTTTGGAAAAAATATATTCTATGGATATATATATATATTTCGGGTTTTGGGAGTTATTTTACAGGAAAATCGGAGCGTTTCCCAGTTCTTGGGTTGACCGAAAACAGAGAGAATGCTGCCGAAATTTTCGGGAAAATTAATAAAATGGTTTTAAAATGATTTTGGTATTTTTGGGCGACAACCATAAATGGTTACTGGGCCCCAACGAAATGCAAACGCACCGGTTCGACCGGACGTTGAGGCAGAATAGTTGAAAATGAAGTTTGGACCAGAGTCTGAGACTTATAATTTTCTTAAAATAATATTTTAGAAATTTATTAGTTTTTGTTAAATTGTAGATAATTTTCGGACTAACCAGTTTCTTTTCTTATTTCAATTTATTGTAATTGTAAGGGCATAAGCCCAGGCCTGTAATAAGTAGGAAGTAATTTTCATTTTATGTTCTGGGTTTGTGGAAAGCGTAGGAAAAAATCAAAGATATTATAAACTCATGATTTTCTCATTTTTTAAGGAAAAGAAAATTTATTCTTTATATTTTTAAGTCAAAGTTTTTAAATGAATATATACCAAGTTTTTTACGTAATTTGATAAAAGCAAGTTTTACCCAAAAACCAAAGTAAATTGAATTTCTTAACTTCAACAAACTAGTAAACGCTGTGATGTTGTGTTTGTTAACTAACAACTAAAATTGACTAGGAAAGACAAATAGAGATTGTAACTAGATATTTTTAGAGTTTGTTTCTGAGACAAATTCCCGAAATGTAGGATTTCGAGGAAGCTCTTGATCGTCAACTTGAAGTACAAATCTCGTCCAATTAGAATTTAAGGCAAGTACAGTTATGTCTATTTGGTAATTTATCTAGTAATTGTTTTATTGCAATTTTAAACCACATTGCTACACGGAACTCTCTCCTAGAGTTCGAATATTGACTCATTGATTGAATCTGATTGACTCGAGATATTGGGGGAGTAGTGTAGCGTCTATGACCAATACCCCTATATTGCATCATTGATTGTGCGAGCTGATTCCTCCTATACACGAGGATAGGCCGGACCGTATCATTAGGATATAATTGAATCATCCCAAGCCGGTCATAGTTCGTTACCTACTCAAATCACATTGTTTTCAATTGTAGAATTGTGAAAAATATTGTTAAAGTATTTCAAATTGTTTAACATTGCAAATTTCAAATTATTATTTGAATTATTGGATATTCGTAGTTGTACTTTGCTCCCTCCTGACTGGAGACAACATTTTAGGTATCACTGAGGATGAAGAGCTATACTATAATAGCTATTATGACCCGGTCCTCTACTCTGCGAAGGTACCAGAGCCGTCTCTGGAGGATGCTGATCCTGGGACTACAGAACCAGATGATTAGATAGTTTTTCTTTTCTGCATTTTCTCCTTTATTTGGAGTTTGTAGTTTATTTCAGCATTTCATTTCCAGTTGTACTTCTGAATATTTTATTAAACAAAGTTTCATTTCCGAATAGAACAGTTGTGACAAATGTAATTGTGTTGTTGTGAATACCTGCAATGGAACAGCTTACTGCCGCCGTCTCAACAACGGTGCAGGCTGGGCATGATCCGGTTCGACCCAAGAAATTGGGATCGGGTCGTGACATGTTTTTAGTGGTGGCCCATGCAGGTCCGAAATCAACAACTTAGGAAAACTTACCTAGAGACAAATAAGACACTAGAACATCAAATTGTCACAATATAGGACCGGAATCATCTATTTATATATGTACCTATTTTTGCTTGCTTATAGTTGGTAGGTTATCTTGCTTATGTTTGATCCTAAAACTTTCTAGAGGATGGTTGATACTAGTTGATGTCATGTGATTGATTTAATTTTTTTTTTCCATTACATATTTAATTTTGTTTCCTAGATTAGTTAATTTAATTTCTCATTTATTCCTTCGATTGTTAGTTAGCCTTATTCAATCTTAGTTCCTAATGCTTTAGTTCCTATTAGTTTTAATCTTCTTATTAATTGTAGTTTCCCATTAGTGCTAGTTTATTAAATTGTAGTTCCTATTGATTTTGCTCTTACGACCTTTATTTGAGTTAATACTTATTAATTTTGTTTCCTATCGATCTTGTTTTCTTTGATTCTTATTGATTTTACTCCTAGTGAATTTATATTCCTTTGGTAGTAATTTCCTGTTGACTTTTATTTTCCTTGATTTTTGCCTTTTTTCTTTCGCTTTTAGTTCCTTGATGCTTGAATCTCGAGTACCATAATATTTCAACATGATTCCTTGATGGTAAATTTTAAATTTATGTAATTTATAGAAAGAGTTCTAGTAGCAAGACTGAATCTTTGATACTATACAATGAGAATTTTCTTGATGCATTGAAATTTAAAATTTTATATATAAAAAAAAAATTGATTTCTCAGTTTGGTAATTTTGACTCGAGAGATAATAGAAATAGAGAACAAGAGATTTACTTTGAAGGGATTAAAGTATCTGGAATTTGAATTATGGTTGTAAAGATTTTAAATTTTCTCGAGGATTGTGAAACTATGGTCATCACGTAAACATTAAAGATTTTATTGGAAGATTTAACTTTAAAGATTACGAGGAGATTAAGGGGTATTAAAAATTGAAACATTTTGAAAAACTTAAAATTTGAGGATTGAGATACTAGGCTTGCACATAAAATTTTGAAAGTTTTGTTTGGAAAAGTTTGAACCTTGATATTCTGTTAAGGAAAATGTTTAAAATTTTATATGAAGTTAAACATTTGAACTTGATGGAATAGAGAAATTGAGTATCTAGAGGATTATTTCTCATAATGATAAAAATAAAGAGTAAAGATTATGATTTTCGAGAGTGATGTAGTAAAATAAAGTTGAAGATTATTACCTATAAGATTTCTATAAGGGATATGAATCTAAAAGTTGAGTGATTAATTTTATGATGTAAAATTTTTTTTTGAGGATATTAAAAAAAAAATTAAGAAGATTGCACCCGATAATATGAACTTGAGTTTAGTGAAAATTAATAAAGGAAAAGATCTTATTTGAGTAATAATATCATATGCATCTTAGAATTAAATTTTATATTGACTTTGAAGAGTTGACACTTTTGATTTTAAGGAGAACAATTTTTGTAATGATAGGCCACAAGAAGTTTTGATTAAATATTTTCGAAGATGTAATTGATTGAATATAAAATCTACCAATTGAGGAAAGAATATCATTAGAGGATTTAAATTTGGTAGATTAACACAAATAAATTTTGGTGATGTGGCTTGGAGTTTTAAATTAGTTGTCTCTAGATATGAGATATATGAAACGTTATGATTTCAGTTTTGAAAGTAAAATTTTGATTTAAGAATCCCATTTAAAGGTTATCAAAGTTTTGAAGTATAATTTTTTTATTTTACAATTTTTCTCATTTATTTTATGTAGGAATTTGATTTGTGAAATGACAGTAAGTTTTTTTTTGTGATATATTTGTTTGTCGAATTATTTAAAACTTATGGTATGTTATTTTTAAAAAACTATTTTATAGATCCTCACGGCAGGATAATTATATTGAGATGATCATCTTGCGCTTTATTAAAGGAGAGAGAGTAGCCATGATTAAATTTAAATCTTTGAGAAGGTTGTGTTTGAATCTTTTGATGTTTGAATTTGAATTTTGAAATTGAGATGGATGAACTTTAGGTTAAAGAGGAAATCAAATCTGTGGAAGTTCTATAAATTCTTGGAGACAAGCATTACGTGACCAAGATTGAATTTTGACTTTTGAGAAAATTATTTTATTTGAATGAGGAGAAAAACTTATTTATCGAATTAACATTAGTAAAAAAAAAAAAAGATTAGCAATAAAGATTTTGATCTTATGATTTGATTTCTTACTGGAATTGGAATTGATGGGTAAAATTTTAAATCTGATATTTTCTAAGGTGGAAAGTGGAAGCTTTGTAGAATTAAAATTTAAGGATAGAATTTATTTAAATAAAAGAGTTGAAGAATTGATATGGCACATTGACGATTTTGTAAAATCACAAGTTTTGAGGGATGTAGTATGATTGAATTTGAGTTTTAAGAAGATTATCATTATATTACAAGATATAAATTTAAAGGTTGTATTTGAAGATTGAAAATTAAAGTTTGTTTGGAGCATTGAATTTAAATTTAACGTTTAAGGATTGGATTTGATTCAAAATTTTAAAATTTTGCGGAAAACCAAATTTCGAGGAGATGAGGATATTGGAGATTTTGAGATTTGGCATAAATAGTTATTATTTATTACTTGAGTTGAAAAAAAATGATGAAGAATAGGATCGGTGGATTATTGTTCAAATTCAAATTTCGAGGATGAGCTTTGAAACGTTAATCAAGAAATATAAATTGGTTGGGTTTGATACGATATGTGATTGAACTAAAATTTTATTGATGTGACACATTAAATTTTAGAATTTACTAGCAGAGGTTAAAAGCTTAAATTTCGAGGACGAAATTTTCTAAGGAGGGAAGGTTGTGAAACCCTGTTTCAAAAGTTTTCTAATAATTAATGTTTAGAAATTTTTGATTAATAAAAATGTTTTCATGAAATTAGTTAATTTTAGAAATTTTGTTTAAAATTGATTTTTGTCTAAAAAGAGAATAATTTATTGGTTAAAAAAAATGTTTTTTTTAAAAAAAATTAAATAAAGGATTTTTTTTATAACAATGGGTTAATACTAATATTTGGGCTAAAAGTTTTAGTTGGGTTTTTTTTAGTTGGGCTTAAAAACCCATAATTGGAGATTAATATAGAAATGGACATTATTTTGGTATCATCAGTAAGTGTAGGTGCACCATTTATTTGGTATTTAATGTATTCTTCTCTTTCTTGTCATAACCATGAGTTGGTTTCATTTAACCAACGATGGAGTCTCTTCTTCTCTCCAACGTATGCGACCGAGCATTCCGTAACCGTCGACATGGCCCTTCGAGTTCTCACTCCGGTAACCCCCATTTCTCCTTTCCTATATAAACTACCCTCATCCATCCTTCTCCATCACAAATTACTCCAAGTCTGTGCCCTAATTCCCAAATCCCGGCGAACCCGAGCCGAGCACCGCTACCGGAGCCCGCCGCTGTACAGGGCCGATCGACCCCAGGCCGGCGCCCCCTTTTCCGCCGCCGCTCCCTGGCCGGCGCCCGACCCTCCGGCGACCCGCTGACCGCCGGTGTTTGCCCCGGTGGCCGCCCCTGTCCGACTCGAGCGCTTCGGTCCGCTGCTGGACGCGTGCACAGCGTTTCCCGGGTTCCGTTTCCGCGTTTCCGCTATTCCGAGTCCGAGGCATCACTTCGGATTCCGTCGGTTTGGGTAATCTCTGGATCCCGTATTTTATTTGTCTGTGATGAGATGGTCCAACTGATTCCTTCGGAATTCGGGTCTACGGTTACGGATTCGTTCCGTTTTTATTTTTAGATTTTCCGACAGTTTTCGGAAAATGTTCTGTGGATTCGTTTCCTTGGAAAATGGTTCTGTGACGGTTTTCTGATATTTTTTGGAAACATTTTTTGGAGATTAAAATTAAATTCCTGATTTGGTTTTGTTGGTTCATATTGGGCTCTTTGAGTTCTGTTGGAATTTTTGGTTATATGACAATGCTGGAGATGTTTCTCTTGGGAAATTTTGATTCGGAATGGTTTCGAGTTTTAGGGAATTCCGTTATTATATCAGAAATGTTGTGTTGGCTTTGGAAAAAATATATTCTATGGATATATATATATATTTCGGGTTTTGGGAGTTATTTTACAGGAAAATCGGAGCGTTTCCCAGTTCTTGGGTTGACCGAAAACAGAGGGAATGCTGCCGAAATTTTCGGGAAAATTAATAAAATGGTTTTAAAATAATTTTGCTATTTTTGGGCGACAACCATAAATGGTTACTGGGCCCCAACGAAATGCAAACGCACCGGTTCGACCGGACGTTGAGGCAGAATAGTTGAAAATGAAGTTTGGACCAGAGTCTGAGACTTATAATTTTCTTAAAATAATATTTTAGAAATTTATTAGTTTTTGTTAAATTGTAGATAATTTTCGGACTAACCAGTTTCTTTTCTTATTTCAATTTATTGTAATTGTAAGGGCATAAGCCCAGTCCTGTAATAAGTAGGAAGTAATTTTTATTTTATGTTCTGGGTTTGTGGAAAGCGTAGGAAAAATCAAAGATATTATAAACTCATGATTTTCTCATTTTTTAAGGAAAAGAAAATTTATTTTTTATATTTTTAAGTCAAAGTTTTCAAATGAATATATACCAAGTTTTTTACGTAATTTGATAAAAGCAAGTTTTACCCAAAAACCAAAGTAAATTGAATTTCTTAACTTCAACAAACTAGTAAACGCTGTGATGTTGTGTTTGTTAACTAACAACTAAAATTGACTAGGAAAGACAAATAGAGATTGTAACTAGATATTTTTAGAGTTTGTTTCTGAGACAAATTCCCGAAATGTAGGATTTCGAGGAAGCTCTTGATCGTCAACTTGAAGTACAAATCTCGTCCAATTGGAATTTAAGGCAAGTACAGTTATGTCTATTTGGTAATTTATCTAGTAATTGTTTTATTGCAATTTTAAACCACATTGCTACACGGAACTCTCTCCTAGAGTTCGAATATTGACTCATTGATTGAATCTGATTGACTCGGGATATTGGGGGAGTAGTGTAGCGTCTATGACCAATACCCCTATATTGCATCATTGATTGTGCGAGCTGATTCCTCCTATACACGAGGATAGGCCGGACCGTATCATTAGGATATAATTGAATCATCCCAAGCCGGTCATAGTTCGTTACCTACTCAAATCACATTGTTTTCAATTGTAGAATTGTGAAAAATATTGTTAAAGTATTTCAAATTGTTTAACATTGCAAATTTCAAATTATTATTTGAATTATTGGATATTCGTAGTTGTACTTTGCTCCCTCCTGACTGGAGACAATATTTTAGGTATCACTGAGGATGAAGAGCTATACTATAATAGCTATTATGACCCGGTCCTCTACTCTGCGAAGGTACCAGAGCCGTCTCTGGAGGACGCTGATCCTGGGACTACAGAACCAGATGATTAGATAGTTTTTCTTTTCTGCATTTTCTCCTTTATTTGGAGTTTGTAGTTTATTTCAGCATTTCATTTCCAGTTGTACTTCTGAATATTTTATTAAACAAAGTTTCATTTCCGAATAGAACAGTTGTGACAAATGTAATTGTGTTGTTGTGAATACCTGCAATGGAACAGCTTACTGCCGCCGTCTCAACAACGGTGCAGGCTGGGCATGATCCGGTTCGACCCAAGAAATTGGGATCGGGTCGTGACAGGGACGCAGCAGTATGGGGCGTGCGGTGGTGGTGCGCCGGGGTCGCGTGTAGTATCGAGAGGAAGTTTACGAGAGTGATTTTGAGAGTTCTTTAAAACAAAACTTATATAGAAATTAGATTTGATTTCTAATAATCGAAAATTTGGATTAGGACTAAATGTTTGAAAAATTTAATTAAAGATTTGATTAAATCATTGTTGTTGTTGTTTTTTTTCCCTCTATTCCCTTCCATTTTGCTCGGGCCACAGCCGAGTACTGTTCCCGCGGGAACAGTACCGTTGTTGGATTTTTTTTTCTTTTTTTCTCTTTTTTTTTTCTCTTTCTCTTTTTCTCTATACTCTTTTCCTTTATCAGTTATACACACATATATTTGTTTACACATACATATATGTACTTCATCACATATATTTTTATGTACCCTTGCATGATAAATACAAGAAATATTTACAACATATTATAAATAGAAATAACCAACTATAACATATATTATTAAATTTATATTAATAAAACTGAACTTATATGCATATATGTATATATCTCAACCTCATAAATAAAATTCAATAATAAAAATACATATTCATGTATTTATATCCTACGCATACATTTATATGCACACATTATATGCATAGCCTATAAATCCTCTAAAATCTAAACATAATATTTAAAAAAAAATGTTTATAAAAAAATCAATTTAAATAATAGAACTTATACTTTATATATAACAATTATTTAGGAAAATATTTTTAGCTCATTAAAATAGAATACGACAATATATACATATACAATAGATATACACCTACGTAGACGTCTCTGGACGCACTACCCATCCACATGGGTTTGGGTTTGGTTTGGGTCAAATTTGGGTTAATTGGTACAACCGGACTTCCTATAAAATCAAGATTCTCAATAAGTAACTAATTAATTCATTTATGAGGTGAAGTCACAACTTGACCTGGTTTTTCTAGTTGGGACACACATATGACTCGGTTCTCCCTATTATGACTAATACACTAGTCAAAATACACAACTAAACTAGTCGTGCCGAAATTTCTAGTCAACACACAACTACACTAGTCGCACTGAAATTCCTAGTCAACCCACACCTCAAAACTTAACCATGACTAAGGCCATATATATCTATAGTATTAGGCTATTATAAATACAATCATATATATATACAAATTTGCTTTTAAATCTATTTGGCCTAAAATAAATTTAAAATAATTCTAGAAGTCACGACAAGCTAACATGGCTCTACCAAGTAGGGTTGGCTAGATTATGGTCCAAATATATTTTCTGGTTAAATCGAACTCGAAAAGTCAACTAATGAGTCTCTTGTGCCATTCACAAATAAATAGCACATGGGGACTCGATCGAGTGGCACACCCTTGGCATGTGTATCGTAGGCTCAAAATGGGCCAAAATCATATATTGCTTCAAATAGTTTTGACCAATGTCGAGTTCCGAACTCACGGTAGAAGTTAGGTCTCTACGGTAAATAGTAAAATGGTCTAAATTGACTCAAAGTTGTGTGAAGTCAAAAGTATATTAGGGGACAAGTTTGGGTGGGACATAATATATCATATTGAAGGTGGACTTGTCTACTTCAAAGTTTATGAAGGATGTTTTAAAAGGTTGACACATCTTGCGCTCCAAAAATCGAAGCTACGAAGAAGTACATCTACATTCATAATTAAAAATAAAATATAATCTAATAAATAAAAATCATATAAAATAAAGAAAAATAATTACCAAAAATCACGGTCCTCACAGTAGAAATCTGATCAGGAGACGATCATTTTATCCCTTGGACGATGCGATGTCGAAGAAAGCCTTTTGAGGGTGCTACAACAAGTGCTCAGGAGATTATGATCATTAGTGATGATTTGAAAGTGATTTGGAACACTATTTATAGAGTTTAGAGATAACTATTAAGTAGTTATCCTGATTGGTGCGCCATTCACCCAATTGTGCGAACGATTGGTTTAACTGCTTGGACACGTGGTATTCTGTGAGAGAGATGCGCTTGGTCGTAGGCAATGTCACGTACACGTTCTTCGAGATTAGTGGCATGCGTGCTACATCATCTAACTACTTCTGGATGATTTGATCGAATAGCGCCAATTGTTAAATGGCGTCGAGCGCTACTTGCTGTTTAGTGCTCTCTGCTTAATTTAATGATATTTGATTATCTCGCGCCAACTGCAAATGGCACGAGGCAGCTGTCAGTCATTATGACAAATCTGACGTAATCTTCTCGTGCGTCGTGCGTTCGGGATTCGAACGAATTTTTTTTTCGACTGACGTGCTGTCAGTAATGATGACAACTGTTTCAGCTTTTCGAGAAAGTTTGCCATGTGTCGGCCAGCGCCACCTATGTCCAGCGCCAACTAATGTCATGCGCCATCTGATAGCCAGTGCTATTTGATAATTTGTGCCTTGGCACCATTTATGAGTAGTGTATGATGATGATTATACTTTTTAGGCTTCTACATGACCCCCTTCAAAGTTTTCAAATTTAAAAAGCTTCAAAATTTAGAAGACTTTGAATAAGAAGCGTTTCTGTGTGATTGGCATATAACAGCATAATAGCTGACCCCGAGTTTTGGGCGAAGATCGTGCGACTGTTACGGGTAGCTTTAGGCTATAAATAGCTGATAGGAGAGAGAAAACACTTTTACTTGAATTCTCTTCTTCTCGAGCTCTTCATTTTCTTCAACTTTCGAAGCTTCCTATCATTCGAAATAGCCCCAAAGAGAACCGTAGCTGAGAAAGAAAAGAAAGTGGCCGGAGCCACTTCGTTTGAGAGCCGAGGAAGTAAACCCCGCTCTTAAAGGTGAGAAAATCAATTGGAGAAGATTACAATAGAACGCCCTTACCATTCGCGTGTAGCACGATCAAGGGCCAACATCGATCGCCTCTTTCGGAGTGTTGGTCGGTACTTTGTGCCATCTTTAAACTGTACCACCTCTTTCAGAGTGTTGGCTAAATATTAATCATAAAAAATAATGCCCTGTGCCATTTGTCATGTCTTAAGCATGATGTGCCACCCATTGTTATGCGTAAATCATGTGTTGACTGACTGATGCGCCATTTAATTTGAGAACTGTCACTCTGTATGCGCTAACTGGTGACTGTTCTTCATATCCTGTGCCATCCATGATTGAAGCAGGGTATTTCTTTTAAGAAAAGAATCTTTTCAAGATTTTAACTCTAATTTTTCTTTTGCGGTTGATCTAAGAGAAGACCATTTTGCTGAGGAATTGGCTTCTGCCTTCCGGGTGTCTGAGTATCAAGAAAACCTATATCATGTCAATTTTCTATAATATGATGAGCCAACCCTCAGACGGACTGTGTTGGAGAATCAGGACTATAAGACTCTGTTGTGTCTGATAAATGGCACTCCCTTTCTGTCTGAGGATGCAAATCCTTATAAGAAACCAACATTCCTCTTTGGAGAAGCTATAGCCATAGATTCTCAGCCCAAGTCGAAGAAAGACCGTCGAGCCTTCGTAAAGGGAAACATATTGGTATATCTGCCTGAAATGATAAGGAACCTGTCTCTATCTTAATATGCCCATGCTAGTTATCCAAGAAAGATGTCATAGGATCTAATACCTGCCTAAGAAGCTAGAGTTGGAAGAATGTGTCATAGGCGTGGCGACCACAACAAAGACATCTTCTTCTGGAATTCTGATCAGTATAGCACCCGCTTAAGGGGTCTGAAATCAAGTTGCATACCGTCTGATGACGTGGTCGTGATGCTACCCGTCATAATACCCATTTTTGCTAATATGTATGCTGCATCTGAAGGAGAATATCCTTGTAACGCCACCATGAGACTAACTGGCCTAATGCTTCTGGAGATTTTTTGTTGGAACCACCTTTCTGTGGGCTTTAAACAACTTTCGTGAGAGGTTACAGGAACTGGGACTCTACGAAGCCATTCTGACTACCTCTTGCGGGATCGAAAATAACTCCAACATATTTCTAGCTTTAGCAGAAAGGTACAACAGTAGGACTGGTACCTTTGCCACTCCTCACAAAGAATTAGGTTTTGCTCTCCATAAAATATAATTTCTTTCGCGTCTGCCAATCGAAGATAACCCCTATGAAGAGTACATACCAACGGAGGACGAGCTAGAGGCCTTGGCCAAAGTGAACCCTCAGATGGTGGCAGTTCTCGATGAATTACTGTGTCACTTTATAACCTGCATGCATCTGTATAAGAGCGGCGCTACATACTATATATCTAAATGGTTGGGATACCTCTTCTTTGGTCATGACACATACCATAAAGTGCAAGATCATTCTGAATTTATGCCTTGCTTCTTTGAGCTACTTGATGCTTAAACCATTACCCGACTATAGAAGAATCCGACCGTGTTGACACAGAACTAGTTAAACCCTGGAATGGTTATGCTGTCAATACTCCTCTGGAAAGCTATATAAAACAAAGTGACATCGATTTATCTCCAGAAGCCACCTTAGCAGGCTTTCTTTCTCTATGGTTACGATGGTTTATCGTCCCAGGTGCCAGTGCCGTTGATCGAATTCATCGTAGCGTGCTGTTTGCAGCAGTGCATTTGGTATTTGGCTACAAGATTTACATATTGTTTGTAATGACCAGTCGGCTGAATGCAGGACTCCGGAGTTTTACCGATGGTTTGATGGAAAACTTCAATAATCGGAAGGAATTTTCTTGTACCAAGATGCCATACACATATCTGTTTGGCTGGTTGTTACTGCATCACCCCTCATTGATCATTGATGATCTTAACCTTGGAGTCGGAGGAGCGTTGGCAGTCAACTTTATCGAAAAATTTGCTAAGGCCAAATGGAAGGTTATGAATTTATCTGACTGTAGAAAAGTATTAAATAGGGATGTAGAATGGAAATTTTTTGCACCCCTCCTCCATCTGGATACGAAAACTTTTCGATCTCTATCCAAGAGTTAGAGCCTGTTAGTTCTTGCCCCTCTCCTGTCACCCCTAGTTTTTAGGAACAGGGGTATTTTTATCATTTTTTATTTTAAAATATTTTTTTTAAAATTTATTTTATTATTTATGATATTATTTTGGGGTTATTTGAGTCGGGTTCGAATTTCAGCTCAATCCGACTTGTAACGGGGACCCGGGGTAGTGTTGACTCTAGTGGGACCCACACATTAGTTAGCCATAGCCCACATGATACTAATTTTAGTTAGTGGTTAGACTAGTTATTTATGGATAGGGTTTGGTTAGATTAGAGATTTAGAATGACTAAAATAGCCTCGACTTAAATCCTTTCCTAATATTTAATCAATAGATTAGTGGGAGGGCATTTTAGACGTTGCAAATAGGGACTCATAGCTCCTATAGTGGCCGGCCCTAATAGAGAGGGAGAGATAGTGCCCCTTTGTTATTTTCCATTCCACTTTCTCTCTCTTGTTCTTCCCCAAATTTTAGAGAGGTTCCTATAGATTTTTCTCCACCAAATTAATCCAATCCTCCACCCAACCTTCTTATTTTCTTCTCTAATCAAGCCAAGGAGGAAGCTAGCCAAGTTTGGGAGGATTTGGAGCTCGTTCGTGTCCATTTGGGATTCCTACGTGTCGGGGTCATATCGGAAGGGTTTTTCGTAGATTCGATCTACCGGGAGGTATAAATCCCTTCTCCTTTTCATTTTCTCATGCATGTAGGATGATTTTAGATCCATAGGAATGACTCCCATGGTTGTATCTCCATTTGTGTCCATTTCGTATCCATTTGGAGACTTCTAGGTGTGTCCTATGTATGGGATTGTGTCCTAGTGGGAAAATCTCTATTTGGACACATGTATTTTTAGTTATATTGTTTTAAATGAGCATTTGGATTTAAATCTCAGATTTCTATTTGTTTAGAGATGTGTTTTTCTAATGTATCATATTGTATCATATTTTATATATAATATATATATATATATATATATATATATATATATATATATATATATATATATATATATATGTGTGTGTGTGTGTATATATATATATATATATATATATATATATATATATATATATATATATATATATACACACACCACACACACATATATATATATATATATATATATATATATATATATATATATATATATATATATTTATATATATATATATATATATATATATATATATATATATATATATATATATATATATATATATATACAATGGTGTGTATGTGTGTATTTAATTGTATTTTGAGGTGTGGGAGATTTCGGCCAAGGGAAGGATTTAGAATGGTGGAGTTGATATGTGTTTGTATTAGAAATTAGAGTGTTTGTATTGAGAGTGTTTGAGAGAATGGTTGAGAGAGTGATAGAGGGATAGAGAGGAGTGGAATAGAGAGTGTGAAGGGGACGGGGGACCTGCTGTTTAGGCAGCAATATGGGGGGGGGGGCCTTCAGCCCCCATAGGCTGTGTAAACAGTCCCTATATCAGTCCTAATACAGCCCTTAGCAACCCCAAAACCTGTCCCCAAAACAGCCCCAAGCAGTCCTCCCAAACCAGCATATATGCTGTCCAAACCAGCCCCTAGACAACTCTCATTTCAGCCATATAAGCACTCCATACCAGCCTTAGATACCTGTCCTTATCAGCCCTTAATCAGCTCACAAACCAGCCCTTAGTACTTCCTAAATGACAGCCTTGTACTGCCCTAATCCAGGCCACAAAACAGTCCCAATGGCAGCAGCAGTAGCTGTCCCAAACCACCCTTAAATAGCTCCTAAAACCAGTCCCTAACCATGCCCATTGCTGCCCCAAATTAGCCTTAACCTGTCCACATTGGCAGCCCCATGGTTCACCCATTTAGCAGCCATATACCCCTAAACCTGTCCCTCAAATCAGCCACCTTTAGCAGCCCCCTAAACTAAGCCTACAAGCAGCCATGTAGCTGTCCTTAAACCAGCCTTATATGGCAACCATTAGAAGTCCATACCAGCCCCAAAAACCTATCCTAAACCAGCTACAAACAACCCAATTTCAGCCTTGTTTCAGTCCCTACAAAACCAGCCTAAACCCCCATGTATTAGCCCTCTTTTAGTACATATTTCAGGCCATGTATCAGCCCTCTAAGTAGTCATAAACCAGTCCTTAATTATCACCCTATAGCTGTCCCATTTTCCAGTCCTAGAACAGTCCACTATTTGGCTATATATGTATATGTGTGAGTGAGTTTAGTGTGAGTGTGTGTGAGTATATACATATAGCTAATAGCCTATAGGTGTTAGCCTATATGTGAACCTATAGGTAAGAGCCTATATGTGACCATATGTGAGTGAGTGAGTTTGTGTGTGTGAATGTTTAGGTAGATGTGAGAATGGTATAAGGGTAAGATAATGGTTAGATGATCAATATGTAACCTAAGATGGACAAGATATCTAGGAAACCTATAGTTCTTGGTAGGTAAACCCTAGATAGGATAGTATCTAGCTACCCTAAGGAGCCTAGGCTAGTATCTTGAGTATTAGCGGGGTTTCCTTTGTAATGGACAAGGTATCGGGATTACCTTGGTAAGGGTAATGTAGGTAATACCTAGAAACTAAGGTATTAGAGTTAGAGTTTAAGATATGATTAGAACTTGGTTCCCTTGGTTGGTAATGGTCAGAAATAGCGCTCCTAGACTAGTTTTGACTTCGATTGACCATTTTGACCAAAAGTCAACCGAGAGTCAAACTTAGCCTATAAGTGACTAGAATTGACCGAAACCAAACCAGAGTTGACCAGTTGACTAAAAGTCAATAGTTAGTCAATATTTGACTAGTTTGACCTAGGGTTGACCCAGGGTTGACTCAAAGTTGACCAGGGTTGACCAGTTGACCAAAAGTCAACTGTAAGTCAACCTTTGACCCCGTTTGTCCTAGTTTGACTTGGATTGACTCCCAATGACCTGGTATGACCTAGTATGACTCAGTTTGACCTAGATTGACCTAGTTTGACTTAGACTTGCATTCATGACTTAAATTAGTTTCCTTTTCATTATAAAACCCTGTTTAACTTATAGTATCTCATTTTAGGTTTGTGATTACTCTGAACGTCTGTTCACCTTATCAGCTCAGGACCACAGGCGAGTACATTTACTGATAGTTTTTATTGTCTTGATATCTGCTATATCCGATTCAGTTGTAGTGTCTTACTAGATTCCCGACACGATAGTTCACGGACTAGTATATGTTGGATCATGACATGAGATGTTATTCCTATATTTCTTTGGTATATTGGTACGCGATATTTCTTATTTCATGTACTGTATAGACATCGATTTGGGAGTGGGCTGGCCCCCTGCTTTTGAATCCCGTGTCATGACGTGCCATGTCCGGATCCATGATACTATTCGAGGATGGAGGAATTATCAGGGGTTATGTGATCAAAGCCCCATGTCACTATTTTGCTTGCGCCACTCTCACCTCACGTAGGGTGTAGCAGATACCTCCATGTCCTTGTTATCCAGGTTGGCTAGCATGACTTTTCGTGAGATCATCGTGGATTGTCGGACCAAGTGGATAACCCTACCATGATTCCCTAGCCGATCACATAGCGCTCTAATAATTCAAGTCACATTTTTATATTTATTTATCATAGGAGGCTAAAATCTGTTTGGGAGAAGAGTTATAACCCCGGTCCTTGTTTGGTTTAAGGGTTGTAACTCGACTTTCGAATAGTTCCTAAGTCATCCTATATGTATACTGTCGTCCTATTCAGTACTCACTTCTGTTATACATTTCTGCTGATTTTACTCTGTATTTCACATATTCTACATGCTTTTATGCTATATTTTGATTGGAGGCTAGGTTCTGTTCGGGAGAAGGATTACAACCCCAGTCCTTGTTTGGTTTAAGGGTTGTAACTCGGCTTTCGAATGGCTCCCAAGTTTTTCTATTATCTTTGTCTTGTATTTTACTATACTGTCTCTTATAGAATTTGTCAATTCATATGGAACTGCTGTTAGTGTTTGTACTTGCTCATTTTCCTGACAGGATACCGTTGATATTTTACAGATAATTCTGAGGCAGATTGCCCGACCTATTATAGAGACGGGTTAGATGGAGTAGACTTGGACCGTGGCTTGATAGTAGAGCCTTTAGACTTTGCACTTCCAGAGTAGTTAGGTTAGTTAGGCTTGCCTGGACTGCGATCCAGCTTTTGTTCTAGACTGTAGTAGCTTACATTTATTTTCTGTGTCTCTGTGATATTGTGTATAGTTTTGGGTTTGTGTGGATCTGGAACTTATTTCCTGTTTTCATCTATCATATTTTCTTTCCATGATATCTACCTTAGTTTTACTTTGTGATTGAGACTGTATTAATATGTCACCTCCATTTGGAGTGTATATACTGTACAGGTACCTTTATCTATTTTAGTCGTAGTATTTACTGACCCTATATACAGCGTTCGACTGCCGATTTTGTGACGTAGGCTGGACGTAACTACGTACTCGTGCCCCTCTTCAGGGTACGGGCCGTGACACGTTTTTTGTGGTGGCCCATGTGTAGTGCCCCGCTCCCGTTGGAGCGAAGCACTATGTAATAGGCTCGTGCCAAGTCAGACATGGTCGGGAACATAGATGGCAAGTCTGACTCGACGACGAGTTTGGTATACAAAAACCATGACATCAATAAAATCGATTTGGACGAATAATATGAGTACCGTTCCAACTAATGGATCGACTACTGTTGGAATAAGTCCTAGATGCGGTAGGTGACGTCTTGGCGAAGGAACTCTAAAGAGAGCGACGCGACCCGTCTGCCGTTGGTTTTATTGGTTTTCTGAACGAATTGTTGCGTGGATTTGATAGTGTGCTTTCGCGTCGATTTCTGAATGCGTCTTTAGGAATTTCGAGGGAAGGATTGAAGGAAGGGTTCTAATTCGATGCTCGTGCCATTGCAGGAGTTCGTGTAACTGATGCTTGACCGCCGCGAAGCTTTCTCCTACTCTCGGTACAATCTCCTTAGGTGGGTGGTTCTTCGGCCCCTTCTTTTCTACTCCTTCCCGCCAACTAAAATTCTTTAAGTTCAACGTTCAAATCGATGATGCTAACGGGATGTATGCTTGCCACTAAGATCAAGAGCTCGGGATAATATATCAACCTAGAGAAGTTAACTCCGAATTTATAAGTTCACACTAAGTAGAGAAAAGATAAAGTTCTAAGAAAGAGAGAGAATATATTTCATGCCATGCAAAACACAACGATGAAAACCTTGGTTGCGGTACATCATGCCTCGGAGAATTTGGTGCCTACGAGATGCTAAATCAGAACGTACGGTTTCGGGGAAAATGACCCTTGCACGAGTAGGAATGATTATGTGATTTGATAATGGTTATACTATACAATTTACTTCATACATATTAAACTGTTCATACATTCGCATGGTCAAGGACGACTTGTGCACAAGGTGAGCTTTCCTCGAGACGGTACCCGGGGCCCTGGGACCGAATCGGCCTAGGAGGAAATTATGGAAATCGTACTTCGGCGCGAGGCATTACGAGACCTCCAGTTAGGCTCGCTACCTGGACTGGAGGGCACGTCGCAAGGATATGTAATCGTCCTTCATGGTGTCGATATCACCAATGACCGCATATAGGATAGATTGCATACTCACCTATTGTCTTGTGCAGGGGGTAAGTATCATGTATATTTTGTGCAGGAAAGGAGCACGGCCATGGTAAGAATGCCTTTAAATTGGTTATGTGTTATCGTTTAAAATGTGCCTTCGATATGAACTACAATTCATATAGTTCTAAATAGAAAGCTCACTTCGTATGCTAGAATCCTTAATAAGCAGTGTCGGTTTAGACGAGTGGGTTCGTCCCATCCACTAGCAAGTGTGCTAACCCCCAACTCTCCAGGTAAAGAGCACGCTGCGGGAGCTCGAGACTAGACCTGAAGCTGAAGAACGAGAGACGGCACGAAGCTCTCCTATTTTGAAGTATTTTGAAACCCAACTCAGATCGAAGGCTTTGTTCAAATGTATAAAGGGGCGTGAATGTATGGAACGACAAGGATTATTTCAGGGCAAGCTTGTCTAGAGTTTTTCTTTTGTGTTTCAAGATGTAGCCGCAACGGCATATGTAATGTAAAAAATGACCTTGCACATACTTTGCAAGCTTATGAATGAAAAGCTAAATTTCTTCCTATGCTATGTCTTCAACTCTCTGCACTGTTTAATTTCAACGCATCGAATCAAAAGGAATTTCCAATTGCACATCCTTGCCTTGTGCAAGTCCATTAAAGACTTGCACGGCATCACGTCCCGACCCGTGGGGATCGATTTATATCGAGTCAAGGCAATGGCGACCGATTCGGTAAGTCGGGGCATGACAAGTTGGTATCAGAGCACGGTTCACACCTCGGACATTTCAAATTACTTTCTTTTAGATGATGCCGTTACGATTTTTCAAAACCTATGCTTTTCGACATATGCAGCCTGAAATAATCGTTCCATACATATAAGCTCGTAGATATTTTGAGAATACTAACGAGTTTGCACAATTTTGTAGGAATGTCGGAAAGACTGGGTGTCCCTGCTGTCAACGCCATATTGATTAGCACGGATATCACCGAAGGTGCGACGCCTAGCGAATCTGCCTTGGAGCGACTACTACGCCTCATAGAACTCCAATAACGCCAGTCAGAGATGCAGCAACGATAGCTGCAAGAACAGATCCAGGCCTAAATCAACGCCCAACAAAAGCAAATGGAGGCCCTGACCCGGATCGTGAGCACCATAGCGACTCAACAGAACTCGACGACCGTCATGTCCGAAGAAGAAGTGCAATCCGTAAAGACAAAACATATGTCTTCCTCCTCCCTGCTCAAGATGACCAAGATCAAGAAGATAAACCCGCCTGAATTTAATGGTCGAGCAGAGCCTGACGAAGTCATGGGGTGGCTAGTGAAGATTGAGGGTCTGTTCAATCTCCTCAGCATCAAGGGGTCCAAGAGAGTCGGGTGCGCAGCGTTGCAGCTCAACTTGAGGGCCTACGACTGGTGGAAGGCGAAGAAACATGAACTCCAAGAGGCCAACCCCAATGCCAAGATCTCGTGGGAGACGTTCAAACTGGCCTTCCTCGAGCAATACATCCCTCGTGCCCTTCGTTGACAAAAGAAAGAGGAATTCATATCCTTGAAGCAAGGAAACTTGTTCGTTGAAGACTACCATGCGAAGTTCGCGAAGCTTGCGAAGTTTGCCGGGGCCTTTCTGTCGAACACGGAGGCATGGTGCGAGCGCTTCCAGCAAGGCCTGAATGATGATTTACGTCGGGACATCATGAACCAGAGATGCCAGACGTACAGGGAATCATATAACGTCGCCCTTGATAGTAAGCGAATCTTCGGTCGAGCATCGCAGAAGGACGGATCAAGCATCCGCAACAACTTCAACAAGCGTCCTCACGACGCGGGAGGATCTGGTGTGCCAAAGCACCAGAACACGTCCGAGTATCGGGGGCCTCACCCAGGCGTACGGTGCCATCGCTGCGACAAGATGGGACATCTGGCGGTCGATTGCCGAGGGGGATGCTTCAAGTGTGGCCAGCTAGGTCACAAGGTAGTAGATTGTCGCATGGGAAGGGCGAACCAACATCCACTAAGGGACGTCCAGAACCAGAACAGGGCGCCTCCCGTCCATGGCGCAAATACGTTGCCCGTGAACCCACAAAATCGCCAAGGGGCACAAGGCCGAGTCTACGTACTGACTCGGGACGAAGCTTTTGCGTCCGATACTGTCGTAACATGTATACTACTCTATAAAAATATGTCTGCTAGAGTATTGTTCGATTCGGGTGCTACGCATAGTTTCATATCTGCCGACTTTGTAAAAGAGAATGAACTACCTATGCAACTTTTAGATATGAATCTTAGCGTTAGCACTCCATTGGGAGTAGATATGCCTACCACTCAAATTTGTAGGGATAGTTACATCTGCATCGGAGGGAGGAATCTATCCTTCGAAGTTATCGTCCTCGACGTCAAGGAGTACGATATAATCTTCGGCATGGATTGGTTGGGTGCATGCCACGCAACGATCGAGTGCGCGGAGAAGAGAGTTGTGTTCCGCCTTCCGGGCGAAACCGAGTTCTCCTATTCGTACGGAGCAGCATCAAAGGCAGCAATGATGATATCGGCGATGTCGGCAAGACGTATGTTGCACTCTGGGTGCAGCGGGTACCTAGCATTAGTTCGAGACACGAGAACGGAGATTGCAAGCACGGCCCAGACTGAAGTCGTGGCAGAAATTTCTGATGTGTTCCCAGACGAGTTGCCAGGGATACCGTCGGACCGAGAGATAGAATTCAGCATCGACACCTTCCCGGACACCCGACCGATATACAAAGCACCTTATCGAATGGTGTAGCTCCCCTTCCCGAATTTTTTTTGAAATATTTATTTATTTATTTATTTGATTTAAATAGGGATTTTAGAATTTTATAAATATTTATTTAGTTAATTATTACGGCAGATGATTTTAGCCATGGTTGAGTTTTGAAGTACTAGACGACTAGGATTTGTGGCACGAGAGAAGTAGCAGTGAGCCTTGACTAGTGTACTAGCCATGCCCGGGGAAACCAAGCCATAGGAATGTCCTAACTAGGAAAACCAGGCCAAGTTGTGACATGACCATTATAAATATTTAATTATTCACTATTAATATTATCTGACGTCTAGGTGACCTGGTCGCACCAAACTAGTCAAACTGAACCCGAACTGAGCCCAAGCCTATGAAGTCAATGCGGGACGTCCTGTGACATTCGTGTTGATGTATCTTGGTATGAGGGTATAGAATTCCGTTTTAATTATCTGATGAATATTTTCTAAGTATTCTTAATTAAATATTATAAATACCATTATTGGTTTATTAAATTTTGATATTATTATTATTATTATTATTATTATTATTTTTATTGGGAGTGTTATTTAATATTATTATTTTTATATTAGTTTATTGACTAATAAATATTATTTATGTAAGTATTTGTATGTATATATGAATATATATAATAGTAGATGTGTGTGTGTGTATATATATATATATATATATATATATATATATATATATATATATATATATATATATATATATATATATATATATATATATATATAAATGTATACGTGTACATATATGTGTATATGTAAATATATGGATATATAAAATATATTCAATAGCATATAAGGTATTATATAAGGTATTATATATATATATATATATATATATTTTATATATATATATATATATATATTTTTTTATATATATATATAAAATATATATTTATATATATATATATATATATATATATATATATATTTTTTATATATATATATATATTTTTTATATATAGATATATATATATATATATATATATATATATATATATATATATATATATATATATCTTATATATATATATAAGATATATATTTATATATATATATATATATATATATATATATATATATATATATATATATATATATATATATATATATATATATATATATATATATATATATTTTTTTTTTTATATATATATATATATATATATATATATAATATAAGATATATATATATATATATATATATATATATATATATATATATATAAAAGATATATAAAAAATATATATATATATATATATATATATATATATATATATATATATATATATATATATATATATAAAAGATATATATATAAATGAGGCTAAATGCATATATAATTTACTGTGGACCAAGCCACATAGCAGCCCGGCCTGCTAGGCCGAGCCCCACCCCAAGCTCTACTCAGCGGGCCCACCAAGCAGCAAGCCTTTCAGGCTCAACCGAGCTACTTACGCAGCAGCAATAAAAGCAAAGCTCGGCTGAACAGGTTACCAACCTAATCTAAGCCATTTCAGGCCCAGCCAGGACCGACCTCAATTATCCCAACCCAGCCCATAGAGGCCAGGAGTAGCAAGCCCATTCCCATGCTAACCGAGCCCCCACAGGCCCTGAGTTCATGCGAACTCAAGTACATCCCGAGCGGAACACCCCCATAGCGCCGCTTATATTGGAACGAACGAGGGAATCCCTCGAGAAAAACCTAAACCCTAGTAAATCACCCGACCACCGCCGCCTACGCGCGCACGCGTGGCGCACGGCCACCGACGGCCGGCCAACGCCGCCCGGCCAACGCCGCCGGCCAGGCGCAAGAAATCAGCGCGCTCGCGCGGGGAAGCCAATCGCGAAGCAGCAGCGGTTGCACGGAGGTGCAACTTCGTCGCGAGATATCTCCGCGCACAGTCGACTATTTCCCGAGCCGCTTCTTCAGCTTTCGGAGACAGTTGTGATGACTTGGACTTTCTGACTTGTTGATTGGCGATACATTGTTGGTTCTCCGTGCAACCTCCAGGCAAGTATACCTTGCCGAACATATACAGTATTTACATGGTTTCTCTTTCCTTATTGTAGTCCTTTTCATATTGTCACATGATTCCGTATTGTGATTGATTCGTCCTGGATTGCTTTATTTGTTCTAGATTACGTGCACGTATAAGATGTTTGGCATTGCTGGAATATTGGTCTCTTTGTGTTACTCTTTTTTCGTGATTGAGTTGTCAGTTTTATATCTGTCCTTGACCATTCTCGACTGGGAGTATCTTGCATTGTACTACAGTTGAGACATACTATAGCTTGGGAGTATCTTACATTGTACTACGACCTATAGCCGATTCTTCTACCTTGATATCACTTGATTGACTTGACTTGAGACATGCCATAGATTGGGAGTATCTTACATTGTACTACGACCTATAGCATATATTGATTGATTGATTGACTTGTTGTGGCACTATAAATTGGGAGTATCTTGCATTGTACTACGATTTATAGGAGTCTACTTGACTTTGTATCCTTTATGAGAGGAGATCGATATTAGAATTGGCTAATCTTGATTGGGATTTTCTTGCATTGTATTACAGTCAAAATCTATTATAGATTGGGAGTATCTTGCATTGTACTACAAGCTATAGAGGTTAATCGATTGATTGGTAGCCAACTCTAGGATTACATTTCCTCACGACTCGTCATCCTTAGATGTTCTTCTTGCAGTATTCTTATCCTCCACACCTGTTATTTACTGTCATATTAGTAGGCATGTTTTATGTATCTTGCTAGTCCGCTGAGGACCTGATGATCTCTTCAGGTAGCTGATTGCACGGAGTTAGTTAGCTGAGCATGTGGTAGTTGACTTCATCTGCATGAT
This sequence comes from Iris pallida, assembly GCA_029216955.1. NCBI lineage: Eukaryota > Viridiplantae > Streptophyta > Magnoliopsida > Asparagales > Iridaceae > Iris > Iris pallida. The sequence goes on along the minus strand of JANAVB010028818.1, from coordinate 41,262,467 downwards.
TCAGGTATTTTGTTAGTGATATTGATTTAATATCTTTCTCGTACTTTTATGATATATCCTGCTCATCAGCTTAGCTTTATGGACTCACAGTATTCTTGGAGTCTAATCGGACATATATGCTAGTGGGCTGCAGACCACGACCCATACTTGTTCATTCTTGTTTTATATGATTCCTGTGGATTGAGATATAGTTTAGATTAGACATGATACCCATGACCTTGATAGCTTATACGTACTCGAGTCGGGCTGGAGTCCGCTCGATACGTAGCTGGCTTGCTCACGTACTCGCGTCCGAAAAGCGGGTGCGGGTCGTGACAAGTTTTTGTGGTGGCCCATGCAGGTCAGAGCATATCGTACCGGTTACATAACTGTACTGGTACGAGCCTGCGACTATGACTAAACCTTAGATATCTCAATCCACTCTGCCTTGAAAATTTTCCTAGAAATTCTCTACGTCCTTGAAAACTCCACATTTGCTCTCGATTATACTTCTTTGCTTTCCGTACCATTGATTCTCGTCCCTTTTATTTCGAAGGACGAACGATAGTGCTATCTAGGATTCATCAAAATTTCTTAAATTATAGTACATATTACTTGACTATTGAATGTTTGGTTGTTTATAGATATGAGGGATTATATATGCCATATGCCTAGATATCTGTCCAGTAGAATTGTTAGCAACTAGTTAGATGACCATAAGACTTTAGTGACTGTGTTCTGAGGAGTAATGTGATCAAAGGTGGGTAGAAGTCCTCGAGACTTTGTAGCTACAAAATGATTAGGAGGAGGATATAAACTATTTTGAGGAATTAAAATTGAGGAGATTAAGATAATAGTAGACTTTGAAGTTTAAGGAATGGTTATGGATTAGAATTTCGAGGACGAAATTATTTTTTAGGTAGGTAGATTTGTAGCTCCCCTTCCCGAAATTTTTTTTGAAATATTTATTTATTTATTTATTTGATTTAAATGGGGATTTTAGAATTTTATAAATATTTATTTAGTTAATTATTACGGTAGATGATTTTAGCCATGGTTGAGTTTTGAAGTACTAGACGACTAGGATTTGTGGCACGGGAGAAGTAGCAGTGTGCCTTGACTAGTGTACTAGCCATGCCCGAGAAAACCTACCCATAGGAATGTCCTAACTAGGAAAACCAGGACAAGTTGTGACATGACCATTATAAATAGTTAATTATTCACTATTAATATTATCTGACGTCTAGGTGACCTGGTCGCACCAAACTAGTCAAACTGAACCCGAACTGAGCCCAAGCCTATGAAGTCAATACGGGGCGTCCTGTGACATTCGTGTTGATGTATCTTGGTATGAGGGTGTAGAATTCCGTTTTAATCATCTGATGAATATTTTCTAAGTATTTTTAATAAATATTATAAATACCATTATTGGTTTATTAAATTTCGATATTATTATTATTATTATTTTTATTGTGAGTGTTATTTAATATTATTATTTTTATATTAGTTTATTGACTAATAAATATTATTTATGTATGTATTTGTATGTATATATGAATATATATAATAGTGGATGTGTGTATATATATATAAATATACGTGTACATAAATGAATATATATATATATATATATATATATATATATATATATATATATATATATATATATATATATATATATATAATACCTTATATGCTATTGAATATATTTTATATATCCATATATTTACATATACACATATATGTACACGTATACATTTATATATATATATATATATATATATATATATATATATATATATATATATATATGAGGCTAAATGCATATATAATTTACTGTGGACCAAGCCACAAAGCAGCCCGGCTTGCCAGGCCGAGCCCCACCCCAAGCTCTACTCAGCGGGCCCACCAAGCAGCAAGCCTCTCAGGCTTAACCGAGCTACTTACGCAACAGCAATAAAAGCAAATCTCAGCTGAGCAGGTTCCCAACCCAATCTAAGCCATTTCAGGCCCAGCCAGGCCCGACCTCAATTATCCCAACCCAGCCCATCGAGGCCAGGAGCAGCAAGCCCATTCCCATGCTAACCGAGCCCCCACAGGCCCTGAGTTCATGCGAACTCAAGTACATCCCGAGTGAAACACCCCCACAGCGCTGCTTATATTGGAACGAACGAGGGAACCCCTCGAAAAAAAACCCAAACCCTAATAAATCACCCCGACCATAGCCGCCTACGAGCGCACGCGTCGCGCACGGCCATCGGCGGCCGGCCAACGCCGCCGGCCAGGCGCAAGAAATCATCGCGCTTGCGTGGGGAAGCGAATCGCGAAGCAGCAGCGGTTGCACGGAGGTACAACTTCGTCGCGAGATATCTCCGCGCACAATCGACTATTTCCCGAGCCGCTTCTTCAGCTTTCGGAGACAGTTGTGATGACTTGGACTTTCTGACTTGTTGATTGGCGATACATTGTTGGTTCTCCGTGCAACCTCCAGGCAAGTATACCTTGCCGAACATATATACTATTTACATGGTTTCTCTTTTCTTATTGTAGTCCTTTTGATATTGTCACATGATTCCATATTATGATTGATTCGTCCTGGATTGCTTTATTTGTTCTAGATTACATGCACGTATAGGATGTTTGACATTGCTGGAATATTGGTCTCTTTGTGTTACTCTTTTCTCGTAATTGAGTTGTCAGTTTTATATCTGTCCTTGACCATTCTCGATTGGGAGTATCTTATATTGTACTACAGTTGAGACATACTATAGCTTGGGAGTATCTTACATTGTACTACGACCTATAGCCGATTCTTCTACCTTGATATCACTTGATTGACTTAACTTGAGACATGCCATAGATTGGGAGTATCTTACATTGTACTACGACCTATAGCATATATTGATTAATTGATTGACTTGACTTACGGTACTATAAATTGGGAGTATCTTGCGTTGTACTATGATTTATAGGAGTCTACTTGACTTTGTATCCTTTAGGAGAGGAGATCGATATTAGAATTGGCTAATCTTGACTGAGATTTTCTTGCATTGTATTACAGTCAAAATCTACTATAGATTGGGAGTATCTTGCATTGTACTACAAGCTATAAAGGTTAATCGATTGATTGGTAGCCAAGTCTAGTATTACATTTCCTCACGACTCATCGTCCTTAGATGTTCTTCTTGCAGTGTTCTTATTCTCCACACCTGTTATTTACTGTCATATTAGTAGGCATGTTTTATGTATCTTGCTAGTCCTCTGAGGACCTGATGATCTTTTCAGGTAGCTGATTGCACGGAGTTAGTTAGCTGAGCATGTGGTAGTTGACTTCATCTGCATGATTCAGGTATTTTGTTAGTGATATTGATTTACTATCTTTCTCGTGCTTTTATGATATATTCTGCTCATCAGCTTAGCTTTATGGACTCACATTATTCTTGGAGTCTAATCGGACATATATGCTAGTGGGCTGCAGACCACGACCCATACTTGTTCATTCTTGTTTTATATGATTCCTGTGGATTGAGATATAGTTTAGATTAGACATAATACCCATGACCTTGACAGCTTATACGTACTCGAGTCGGGCTGGAGTCCGCTCGATACGTAGCTGGCTTGCTCACGTGCTCGCGTCCGAAAGGCGGGTGCGGGTCGTGACAAATGGCGCCGACAGAGATGAAGGAACTGAAAGCACAACTACAAGAGTTACTAGATCACGGATATATTCGTCCTAGTGTCTTCCCGTGGGGTACCCCAGTATTATTTGTGAGGAAAAAGAATGGATCGATGCGGCTGTGCATCGATTATCGGGAACTAAACAAAGCTACGGTACGAAATAAGTACCCGTTACCGAGGATAGACGATTTGTTTGAACAGCTGCAAGGGCGACGATGTTTTCCGAGATTGATCTTCGCTCTGGCTACCATCAATTGAAGATCAAGTCCGAGGACGTGCCAAAGTCCGCCTTCCGTACTCGATATGGTCACTATGAATTTCTAGTCATGCCCTTCGACTTGACCAACGCTCCTGCCGTGTTCATGGATCTAATGAACCGGGTATTCCGACCGTTCATAGACAAATTTTTCGTCGTATTTATCGATGACATTCTTATATATTCGAAGAGCAAGGACGAGCACGTGGAACACTTGAAGACGGTGCTACAGACTCTGTGTGAACACCAACTTTATGCCAAGCTAAGCAAGTACGAGTTCTGGATGAGCAGCGTGACGTTCCTTGGGCACATTGTCTCAGCTGAAGGCGTCACGGTGGACCCAAAATAGATTGAAGCAATAGTCGAATGGAAGCGGCCTACCTCAGCAGGCGACATCCGAAGTTTCCTCGGCTTGGCAGGCTACTACCGTAGATTCGTGAAAGATTGTGCCGAAATTACGTCGCCTCTGACTCGCCTCACCCAGAAGGGAGTCGCATTCGAGTGGAACAACGCCTGCGAATCGAGCTTCCAAGAGTTGAAGAAACGGCTCATCTCAGCGCCGATCCTTGCACTTCCGGACGGGCCAGAAGGGCTTCAAATATTTAGCGATGCATCATAGACGGGTTTGGGATGCGTGCTTATGCAAAGGGATAAGGTGATGTCGTTTGCTTCGAGGCAATTGAAGCAACACGAGAAAAATTATCCTACGCATGACCTTGAGTTAGCGGCTATTGTGTTCGCGTTGAAGCTATGGCGGCACTATCTTTATGGTGTAGCTTGCAGCATCTATACGGACCATAAGAGCCTCAAATACATCTTCACTCAACGGGACCTGAACTTATGGCAGCGGCGTTGGCTCGAACTTATTAAAGACTACGATCTGACTATCGAGTACATGCCAGGTAAGGGAAACGTCGTAGCGGACGCTCTGAGTAGAATGTTCGCTGGGTGCTTGTCTATCAACCATAACATACAGTGCGACTGGGCAGAGATGGGTATCGAACTCCGAATCCGTTACCGTGGAGCACGATTGGCCCAATTGCACCTTAAGTCGAGCTTGCACAATAAGATAAGGACCGCACAGGAGGACGACCCATTCCCGAAGAAGATACGCGAGCTGATTTCGACGGGAAAGGCGACCGACTTTGTGGTGGACGAGGGCGGAATGATGTGGATGAAGGGAAGGATATGCGTGCCGGACCATGCCGAACTTAGAAAGGAGATTCTGACGGAGGCCCATTATGTAAAGTACTCGTTGCACCCCGGGAGTACCAAAATGTATAAGGACCTGCGCATGACCTTTTGGTGGCACGGCATGAAGAAAGACGTGGCAACGTTTGTATCACAGTGCATGGCCTATCAACGGGTGAAGGCCGAGCATCAATGACCAGACGGGGAGCTACAGAACCTCGACATTCCAGTATGGAAGTGGAATAACATCTCTATGGATTTCATCATGGGCCTTCCGAAGACGTCACGGGGGAATGATGCAATTTAGATCATTGTTGATCGTTTGACCAAATCCGCTCATTTCATCACTATTAAAGCATCATGGAGCATCGATCGGTTAGCTCAGATTTATCTCGACGAGATCGTCAGACTGCACGGGGTACCTGCCACAATCATTTCGGACAGAGACGGGCGATTCTTATCACGTTTCTGGACGAGTCTACAGGCGGCGCTGGGCAATAAGTTGAACCTTAGCTCCGCGTACCACCCGCAAATCGATGGCCAGACAGAAAGAGTGAATCAGATCCTGGAGGATATGCTACGTCTGTGCGCGATAGATTTGAAGACTAGTTGGGACACGCACTTGCCGCTCGTAGAGTTCGCATACAACAATAGTTATCAATCGAGCATCCAAATGGCTCCCTACGAGGCACTTTACGGGAGGAAGTGCTGATCTCCGATTTGCTGGGACGAAATCGGGGAGCGACAGGTGCTCGGGCCAGAACTAGTCGAACAAGCCGTCGAGAAAGTCCGCATGATTCGAGATAGGCTCCGTATTGCTCAGAGTCGACAAAAGAGTTATGCAGATACTCGTCGACGACCGTTAGAGTTCTTGGTTGGGGACCATGTGTTTCTGAAGGTGACGCCGATGCGGGGCGTCATGCGATTCGGGGTAAAAGGCAAGCTGAGTCCGAGATTCGTAGGGCCCTTCGAGATCCTCGAAAGAGTGGCAACCATTGCTTACCGGATCGCGCTACCTCCTGCCCTGGCCGAAGTGCACGACGTCTTCCATGTCTCCCAACTTCGGAAGTACGTGCATGACCCAAGTCATGTGGTTAGTTTCGACCAGTTGGAGCTACGCGCCGATCTATCATACTCGGAAGAGCCCGTGCAAATTTTGGACCATAAAGAAAAGATCCTACGGAGCCGATCGATGTCCTTGGTTCGCGTACTCTGGCGCAACCATTCCGTTGAGGAGTCGATGTGGGAACTAGAGGCGGAGATAAAGGAGAAGTACCCTTCACTTTTCGCCGACGATGGTCAGACCCTTGTTCTTATGTTTCGGGACGAAATTTTTTCTTAGTGGTATATTATGTAGTGCCCCGCTCCAGTTGGGGCAAAGCACTATGTAATAGGCTCGTGCCAAGTCAGACATGGTCGGGAACATAGATGGGTAGTCTGATTCGGCGACGAGTTTGGTATACAAAAACCATGGCATCAATAAAATCGATTTGGACGAGTGATATGAGTACCGTTCCAACTAATGGATTGACTACTGTTGGAATAAGTCCTAGATGCGGTAGGCGGCGTCTTGGCGAAGGAACTCTAAAGAGAGCGATGCAACCCGTCTGCCGTTGGTTTTATTGGTTTTTTTGGCTTTCTGAACGAATTATTGCGTGGATTTGATAGTGTGCTTTCGCATCGATTTCTGAATACGTCTTTGGGAATTTCGAAGGAAGGATTGAAGGAGGGGTTCTAATTTGATGCTCGTGCCATTGCAGGAGTTCGTGTAACTGACGCTTGACCGTCGCGAAGCGTTCTCCTACTCTCGGTGCAATCTTCTTAGGTGGGTGGTTCTTCGGCCCCTTCTTTTCTGCTCCTTCCCGCCAACTAAATCCTTAAAGTTCAACGTTCAAATCGATGATGCTAACGGGATGTATGCTTGCCACTAAGATCAAGAGCTCGGGATAATATATCAACCTAGAGAAGTTAACTCCGAATTTATAAGTTCACACTAAGTAGAGAAAAGATAAAGTTCTAAGAAAGAGATAGAATATATTTTATGCCATGCAAAACAGAACGATGAAAACCTTGGTTGCGGTACATCATGCCTCGGAGAATTTGGTGCCTACGGGATGCTAAATCAGAACGTACGATTTCGGAGAAAATGACCCTTGCACGAGTAGGAATGATTATGTGATTTGATAATGGTTACGCTATGCAATTTACTTCATACATATTAAACTGTTCATACATTTGCATAGTCAAGGACGACTTGTGCACAAGGTGAGCTTTCTTCGAGATGGTACCCGGGGCCCTGGGACCGAATCGGCCTAGGAGGAAATTATGGAAATCATGCTTCGGCGCGAGGCATTGCGAGACCTCCAGTTAGGCTCGCTACCTGGACTGGAGGGCGCGTCGCAAGGCTACGTAATCGTCCTTCATGGTGTCGATATCACCAATGACCGCATATAGGATAGATTGTATGCTCACCTATTGTCTTGTGCAGGGGATAAGTATCATGTATATTTTGTACAGGAAAGGAGCACGGCCGTGGTAAGAATGCCTTTAAATTGGTTATGTGTTATCGTTTAAAATGTGCCTTCGATATGAACTGCAATTCATATAGTTCTAAATAGAAAGATCACTTCGTATGCTAGAATCCTTAATAAGCAGTATCGGTTTAGACGAGTGGGTTTGTCCCATCCACTAGCAAGTGTGCTAACCCCCAACTCCCCAGGTAACGAGCGCGCTGCGGGAGCTCGAGACTAGACCTGAAGCTGAAGAACGGGAAGCCCAACTCAGATCGAAGGCTTTGTTCAAATGTATAAAGGGGCGTGAATGTATGGAACGACAAGGATTATTTCAGGGCAACCTTGTCGAGAGTTTTTCTTTTGTGTTTCAAGATATAGCCGCAACGACATATGTAATGTAAAAAAATGACCTTGCACATACTTTGCAAGCTTATGAATGAAAAGCTAAATTCCTTCCTATGCTATGTCTTCAGCTCTCTGCACTGTTTAATTTCAACGCGTCGAATCAAAAGGAATTTCCAATGCACATCCTTGCCTTGTACAAGTCCATTAAAGACTTGCATGGCATCACGTCCCGACCCGTGGGGATCGATTTATATCGAGTCAAGGCAATGGCGACCGATTCGACGAGTCGGGGCATGACACCATGTAGGTCAGAGTCACAATTAGTACAATCTCGTAATGGTGCTCGACTTAAAGTGCTAATTACGAGCCTGCGATTAGGACGTAGGATCTAGAGTATGATAGGAGTTACTCAATCACATTTTAGGAAATTCTGATCTTTTGATTACCATGACAACTCTTTTGTATTGAATTCAATTGTCCTCCTTTGAAAATATCTTATCTTGTGCCATATTGATCTCTTGGGTTCAATTCGTCTTCAGGATGACAGTGACTCGTTCTCAGGCAGCAGGGCCTAGTGCAGTTCCTGAAAGGTCCGATCCAGTAGGACTTCTACCTTCGGCTACGGAAGTAGCAGTCGAGAGAGCAGCAGCCCTAGTTCCTGCCCTTCAGGAAGGAGTACCAGTGGCAGTTCCAGAAGGTCTTCCACCTCCGACTGCGGGAGCTACAGTAGAGGGAGCTGCCACCTCAGTTCCTGCCCTTCAGGCGGGAGCAGCAGCGACGGTTCCAGGAGGTCTTCCACCTCCAAGAGCGGGACCGTCCATATTCATTCCTGATATTCTTCCACCGTCGCCTCCGCTACCGACTGATACTCAGGGGATGATGGCCCTTCTGCAGCAGATGTTGCAGACCCAGAGCGCACAAGCAGAGTTGTTACGACGGAGCATAGAGAACTCCCATCAGCTGGCGATGGTAGCAGTAAAGAGGGGTACACCGGGTACAGTTCAGGGAGCCTCAGTTCAGCAGGGTCAGGGGAGGCCTGGCACACACCTAGACTTCAGGAAGATGAACCCGAGGGAGTTAAAGGGTACCGAGGGTATCCTATACGTAGATGACTGGTTGGAGGATGTCCAGCGGAGCCTGGAGTTAGCAGAGGTCCCGAAAGGGCTTTGGGTGACGTCTGCAGCGAGTCAATTTTTCGATATAGCTCTGACTTGGTTTCGCACGGATCCGCATGCGTCGGTGAGGGGTTTGACTTGGGAGAGCTTCATGACGCTCTTTAAGGAGAAGTTCTACCCAAATATGGCCTTGACAGCTTTGGAGGGACAGTTTGCCAGTTTGGTACAGGGGAACTTGTCGGTAGACGAGTATGCAGCAGAGTTCTTCCGTCTGAGTAGGTTTGCACCCAGTCTGATCCAAGATGAGGGGTACAAGGCTCGGAAGTTTCGGAGGGGTCTTATCCATGCAGTACCCACTCGTACCTCTAGACGACGTGATGCGACCTTCGAGCAGATCCTGATGGAGGCACAGATTGCAGAGGAGGACTTCGGTCTCAAGCCGAAGAGGGGCAGTGACGTTCTCGGAGAGAGCTCGAGTGCGGGGCCGGCAAAGCGCCCTCATCTCCAGCAGAGGCAGTTTTAGCAGCAGCCTCAGTTACAGTTTCAGCAGACACCAGCGCGTGTCTAGCAGCACCAAGGACAGGGCCAGAGGCAGGCTACTCAGTGCACTTTCTGCGGGAAGCAGGGATACACTCGAGATGCATGTAGGAAGAGGTTGGGTGTATACCTATACAGTGGGGCGTCTGACCACCAGCTGAGGGATTGCCACGCTAGTGGAATCCGAAGAGGCCAGGACAGAGTACAGCAGGCTAGAGGAGGCCAGCAGGGGCATGCTTTCGCCATGACAGTTGAGCCCACTCAGGCAGTAGCAGAGCAGATAGCAGGTTCCAATATTTCAATCTCCTTTTCGCAATTGCCTTCTTATAAACTGTCTTGAAATTCGATTCTATCTGTTCTTTGATCGTTGGATGAAAATTTGTTCTTGTGATGTGATTTCCTTCTGAGATAAGTCGTATGGGCTAGGTCGCCCCGATTATGAGATTTTAGAATACTCTAGGGTCATGCTAGCAGGCATAGTGAGGACATATAGTTGGATTATGGTCGTATTTCTCGGTGTAGGAATTTAAGGTTTTTGCTGCCAAGCATGCGGCAATGCGAAAATTTTAAATACCATGATTCTAGAGGTATGTACCTTAGTCGAGAACTCTGTGATTATCGTAGCCTTGCTTACTAGCATGACGGAGATTCTGAGTATCATGATTTGGTCAGACGCATACGATTATCGAACTGCATGATTTTTCTATGTTTACTTTATTTTAATTTTTTGAGGATGATTCTTTTAAGGTGGCTAGACTTATAGCACCCAGTTTCTATTTGAGAGTAATTTTAAATTTTAGTCATTTAATTATTGTCATTTAATTCATGCGTTGATTTTGGAGATTTTAATCATTTAAAATTTTTAAGCTATGACTTGAGATTTTGATATTTTGCTAGTGAACCCTGGAGACTGTTTGACCCAGAGCCTAACCATGTGATTAGGATGCTTTTAGTGTCATTTTGGGCCCAAGGGTATTTTGGTCATTCGATCTCTTTGATTTATTTTGATATTTTGCATTGGTGATTGCTTGGTTTTAATTTCGAGGACAAAAGTTTTTTTAGGTGGATAGATTTGTCACCCCCAGTTTTTAGGATCAGGGGTATTTTTGTATTTTTCATTTTAAAATATTTCTTTTGAAATTTATTTTATTATTTATGATATTATTTTGGGGATATTTGAGTCGGGTTCGAATTTCAGCTCAATCCGACTTGTAACGGGGACCCGGGGTAGTGTTGACTCTAGTGGGACCCACACATTAGTTAGCCATGGCCCACATGAAACTAATTTTAGTTAGTGGTTAGACTAATTATTTATGGATAGGGTTTGGTTAGATTAGAGATTTAGAATGACTAAAATAGCCTCGACTTAAACCCTTTCCTAATATTTAATCAATAGATTAGTGGGAGGGCATTTTAGACATTGCAAATAGGGACTCATAGCTCCTATAGTGGCCGGCCCTAATAGAGAGGGAGAGAGGGTGCCCCTTTGTTATTTTCCATTCCACTTTCTCTCTCTTGTTCTTCCCCAAATTTTAGAGAGGTTCCTATAGATTTTTCTCCACCAAATCAACCCATTCCTCCACCCAACCTTCTTCTTTTCTTCTTTAATCAAGCCAAGGAGGAAGCTAGCCAAGTTTGGGAGGATTCAGAGCTCGTTCGTGTCCATTTGGGATTCCTACGTATCGGGGTCGCATAGGAAGGGTTTTTCCTAGATTCGATCTACCGGGAGGTATAAATCCCTTCTCCTTTTCATTTCCTCATGCATGTAGGATGATTTTAGATCCATAGGAATGACCCTCATGGTTGTGTCTCCATTTGTGTTCATTTCGTGTCCATTTGGAGACTTCTAGGTGTGTCCTATGTGTGGGATTGTGTCCTAGTGGAAAAATCTCTATTTGGACACATGTATTTTTAGTTATATTGTTTTAAATGAGTATTTGGATTTAAATCTCAGATTTCTATTTGTTTAGAGATATGTTTTTCTAATGTATCATATTGTATCATATTATATATATATATATATATATATATATATATATATATATATATATATATATATATATATATATATATATCAAAAAAAAAAAAAAATATATATATATATCAAAAAAAATATATATATATATATTATATATATATATATATATATATTTTTTTTATATATATATATATATATATATATATATATATATATATATATATAATATATATATATATATTTTTTTTTTGATATATATATATATTTTTATATATATATATATATATATATATATATATATATATATATATATATATATATATATATATATATATATATATATATCAATGTTTATATATATATATATTATTGTCTCTCTCTCTCTCTCTCTCTCTATATATATATATATATATATATATATATATATATATATATATATATATATATATAGTCTCTAAATTATATGTATATATACAATGGTGTGTATGTGTGTATTTAATTGTGTTTGAGGTGTGGCAGATTTCGGCCAAGGGAAGGATTTAGAATGGTGGAGTTGATATGTGTGTATGTGTGTTTGTATTGGAAATTAGAGAGTTTGTATTGAGAGTGTTTGAGATAATGGTTGAGAGAGTGATAGAGGGATAGAAAGGAGTGGAATAGAGAGTGTGAAGGGGAGGGGGACCTGCTGTTTAGACAGCAATATGGGGGGCCCTTCAGCCCCCATCGGCTGTGTAAACAGTCCCCATATCAGTCCTAATACAGCCCTTAGCAACCCCAAAACCTGTCCCCAAAACAGCCCCAAGCAGCCCTCCCAAACCAGCATATAGGCTGTCCAGACCAGCCCCTAGACCACTCTCATTTCAGCCATATAAGCACTCCATACCAGCCTTAGATACCTGTCCTTATCAGCCCTTAATCAGCTCACAAACCAGCCCTTAGTACTTCCTAAATGACAGCCTTGTACTGCCCCAATCCAGGCCACAAAACAATCCCAATGGCAGCAGTAGTAGCTGTCCCAAACCACCCTTAAATAGCTCCTAAAACCAATCCCTAACCATGCCCACTGCTGCCCCAAATCAGCCTTAACCTGTCCACATTGGCAGCCCCATGGTTCACCCATTTAGCAGCCATATACCCCTAAACATGTCCCTCAAATCAGCCACCTTTAGCAGCCCCCTAAACCAAGCCTACAAGCAGCCATATAGCTGTCCTTAAACCAGCCTTATATGGCAACCATTAGCAGTCCATACCAGCCCCAAAAACCTGTCCTAAACCAGCTACAAACAGCCCTATTTCAGCCTTGTTTCAGTTCCTACAAAATAAGCCTAAACCCCCATGTATTAGCCCTCTTTTAGTACATATTTCAGGCTATGTATCAGCCCTCTAAGTAGTCCTAAACCAGCCCTTAATTATCACCCTATAGCTGTCCCATTTTCCAGTCCTAGAACAGTCCACTATTTGCCTATATATGTATATGTATGAGTAAGCTTAGTGTGTGTGTGTGTGAGTATATATATATATAGCTAATAGCCTATAGGTGTTAGCCTATATATGAACCTATAGGTAAGAGCCTATATGTGACCATATGTGAGTGAGTGAGCGAGTGAGTGAGTTTGTGTGTGTGAGTGTTTAGGTAGATGTGAGAATGGTATAAGGGTAAGGTAATGGTTAGATGATCAATATGTAACCTAAGATGGACTAGATATCTAGAAAACCTATAGTTCTTGGTAGGTAAACCCTAGATAGGATAGTATCTAGCTACCCTAAGGAGCCTAGGCTAGTATCTTGAGTATTAGCGGGATTTCCTTTGTAATGGGCAAGGTATCGGGATTACCTTGGTAAGGGTAATGTAGGTAATACCTAGAAACTAATGGATTAGAGTTAGAGTTTAAGATATGATTAGAACTTTGTTCCCTTGGTTGGTAATGGTCAGAAATAGCGCTCCTAGACTAGTTTTGACTTCGGTTGACAATTTTGACCAAAAGTCAACAAAAGTCAACCGAGAGTCAAACTTAGCCTATAAGTGACTAGAATTGACCGAAACAAAACCAGAGTTGACCAATTGACTAAAAGTCAACAGTTAGTCAACATTTGACTAGTTTGACCTCGGGTTGACCCAGGGTTGACTCAGTGTTGACCAGAGTTGACCAGGGTTGACCAGTTGACCAAAAGTCAACTGTAAGTCAACCTTTGACCTCGTTTGACCTACTTTGACTTGGATTGACTCCCATGGACCTGGTATGACCTAGTATGACTCAATTTGACCTAGATTGACCTAGTTTGACCTAGACTTGCATTCATGACTTAAATTAGTTTCATTTTTATTATAAAACCCTATTTAACTTATAGTATCTCATTTTAGGTCTGTGATTACTCTGAGCGTCTGTTCACCTTATCAGTTCAGGACCACAGGCGAGTACATTTACTGATAGTTTTCATTGTCTTGATATCTGCTATATCCGATTCAGTTGTAGTATTTTACTTGATTCCCGACACGATAGTTCATGGACTAGTATATATTGGATCATGATATGAGATGTTATTCCTATATTTCCTTGGTATATTGGTACGTGTTCTTATTTCATGTGCTGTATAGACATCGATTTGGGAGTGGGTTGGCCCCCTACTTTTGAATCCCGTGTCATGACGTGCCATGTCCGGATCCATGATACTATTCGAGGATAGGGGAATTATTAGGGGTTATGTGATCAAAGCCCCATGTCACTATTTTGCTTGCGCCACTCTCACCTCACGTAGGGTGTAGCAAATACCTCCATGTCCTTGTTACCCAGGTTGGCTGGCATGACTTTTTGTGAGATCATCATGGATTGTCGGGCCAAGTGGATAACCCTACCATGATTCCCTAGCCGATCACATAGCGCTCTAATAATTCAAGTCATATTTTTGTATTTATTTATCATAGGAGGCTATGTTCTGTTCGGGAGAAGAGTTACAACCCCGGTCCCTGTTTGGTTTAAGGGTTATAACTCGGCTTTCGAATAGTTCCTAAGTCATCCTATATGTATACTATCGTCCTATTCAGTACTCACATCTGATATACATTCCTGCTAATTTTATCCTGTATTTCACATATTCTACATGCTCTTATGCTATATTTTGATTGGAGGCTAGGTTCTGTTCGGAAGAAGGGTTACAACCCCGGTCCTTGTTTAGTTTAAGGGTTGTAACTCGGCTTTCGAATGACTCCCAAAATTTTCCATTATCTTTGTCTTGTATTTCACTATACTGTCTCTTATAGAATTTGTCAATTCATATGGAACTGCTGTTAGTGTTTGTACTTGCTCATTTTCCTGACAGGATACCGTTGATATTTTATAGATGATTCTGATGCAGATTGCCCGACCTATTATGGGGACGAGTTAGATAGAGTAGACTTGGACCGTGGCTTGATAGTATAGCCTTTAGACTTTGTACTTCCAGAGTAGTTAGTTTAGTTAGGCTTGCCTGATCTGCGGTCCAACTTTTGTTCTAGACTGTAGTAGCTTACATTTATTTTCTGTATCTCTGTGATATTGTGTATAGTTTTGGGTTTGTGTGGATCTGGAACTTATTTCCTGTTTTCATCTATCATATTTCTTTTCCGTGCTATCTACCTTAGTTTTACTTTGTGATTGAGACTGTATTGCTATGTCACCTTCATTCGGAGTATATATACTGTACAGGTACCTTTATCTATTTTAGTCGTAGTATTTACAGACCTTATATACAGCGTTCTACCACCGATTCTGCGGCATAGGCTGGACGTAACCACGTACTCGTGTCCCTCTTCAGGGTGCGGGTCGTGATACCTCCTGAGGCCTTTAATTGGTTGAAGTCAATCGAGCATTCACACCTGGTATGTAGGTTTAAAAATAATTGCTATCTGGAGCCTTATTTGCTAAGTCGCTTTGCTCGTCAATTTGGTTATGACCAACTGCACGTCGGGAATACGACGACTTGTCTTAAAGCCTCTGGGCATTTGATTGATGGTGCTCGTGGATGGAGATACTATAATATGAGAGGTGCACGGGCTCTATTCACCATGCCTTCTACTACTGTTGAAAATGGTATGCGTATATTGAGTTCATACGCACGTTTTAATACTTCAGCCAATACATTCTCTGAAGGTTATTGGATAAATGATAGTTTCATCGGAACGCAAAAAATGTTTAACGGGGATGCAGCTACCACAAACTTAACTAAAGCTGAGGAGAATGTCCCTTTCGAGGATCCTCTAGAAATTGTGAATATGGGTCCCGTTGATGAAGTTCAGGATCCATTGAGTAGCCTTCTCAGGAAGCGTAAAGAGAAATCTCCTGTCAAGAAGGCTGCAAAGAGGCAAAAAGTTGGAACCTCCACCTAGTTAGCCTGAGATACTCCTCCTTCTCCTACTACAGGAAAGAGGAAGACAAAAGAGACAACTGCGTTAAGAAGCCCGGAGTCAGGACTAGACTCTAGTCACGACAAATAGATTCTAGGTCTTCATCGGGCATAACTACTTCACTCAGGGGATCAACTCCATCCCCGTTCAGAAGAAAGAGTATAGGGGTTGAGGGGGAGACAAGCAAAGAACAACATGCTCCTAAAGGAATGCAGCCTCAACCGTCTATTCTCACTGAGACGGTTGTAGCGTCTCCTCAGCCGTTATTCAAGCATTCGGCCAAGATAAAGCTATTGGCCAAGAAAGCCCGGGGTAGGAAGACTGCAGTTTCTCCCGCATCTTCTTTTCCAGAACAATCTTCTGGCTAAGGGACATTGCCGATGTTGCCCAGAGGCGCTTTTTCTTTACAAGGTGATGTCTTTACTCTTTGTGTTCAGTAAGAGTAACTTGATGTTGATCCTGTGGCAATTTGTATTGATATATCTTCATCTCCAGAACCTCCTACTACCAGTGCTCGGGCTCCAGCTGATGTAACAGATACTCCTGGTATTACGGTTTCAAAACCATCAATCGTGGGATTCACCGTTCCTTTATCTACAGCGATATTGGCGGCGTTTGCTGCAGCTGGTTTAATATCACCATCAACTAGTGAGCTAACTCTAGATATTTAGGTGGATGTTCCCTTAGTGACTGATACAAAGCCAGTAATTCACCCAGCTCTGAGAATCACCCCCTAAGGAATAATACTTCCATTTGGAATAACCTCGGTTCGTGGTGAGAAGGAGGTAGTGCCTCCTGAAATTAAGGTGCCTCTGTACCTCAAACGCTTGTAGCTCCTGTCCCGAGTGAAGCACCTTCTTAAGATAAGAAGATGACAGAAGCGCTGCTAGATTGCGATCTTAGTGTTGATCAAATCGAAGAGGATCCTATTAACGCCGCTTCTAATCCTGGTCAGAATGAAACTCTCACTTAAGTATTGGCCCAGGATTTGATGGCCACCGAAGATCAAGTTATTGTTGAGAGTGGTGGTCACAAAGATGATAGTGACTAAATCCCTAGTGATGCTAATCAGAGCTTGGAAGAACTGCCAAGCGGTGAAGGCTCTGATGTTGAAGTTGAAGGCGACGAAGGCCCAGGTGATAATGAAGGCGAGGATGAAGATGTTGACATCGAAGGAGATATTAACATCGAGGGCGATGAGATCCCTAATGATGACAAGGAGAATGATGTTGATATCGAGGGTGATGAGAACCTTAAAAAAGTTAATGCTAAGAAGATCCAGACCCCAGCTGAACATATTTTTGAAATGGGAGGGGCAGAAATAGAAGCCCCAGGTGGCCAGGCTGAATCAGGGGATGACAGTAGCCGTTTCATATCAAGTGGTCCAGAGGCTGGGAGCAGCCAAGCGGCTATCTCTGAGAACACTATGACGAGGATCATTATCGAACGAGACACCATGCCTCGCGAGACTCCATATCTGTAGCCAAACTCAGGTAAATTTTTGACTTTATTTACCATTGCTTCTTTAATATTATATGATATGATGATTTTACTTTATTTTTATTACAGAAGGTCACATCGGGACCATTGCTGTAGCCCCGTTGACGTCTACAGCCTTTAGCTTCAGTTCCACCATGGCTCCCCTGAACATAGGGACTCACATTACAGAAGGAAGCTCTTCAAGGATGCCTGTGCCAAAATCTTCTACTGTACAAGCTGTGATTCTTCCATCTTCTGTAGAAGGAGGAGTTCTTGGCGAGGTGGCAACACCTGGCGTATTAGTGATGACAAATAGCCTCATCAAGACTTATACAAGTGCCTTCTTTCTCTCTCTGAATACTCTTATTCAGATGGCCTTGGAGAAAAACCACCCTTATGAATCAGTAAGAAGAACTGCCTCTTTTGCGATTGAAGCAATACGCAATGTCGACGATACTAAAAGAGTCAGCTTTTTGGAGCATAACGTGGATGCACTTGAAGAGCCTATCAAATCTTATCAGGATTTAACAAGAGGCAACATTCAGAGACTCTTAGATGTAGAATGTGAAGCAATGTCTCATGAATATGAGGCATGATATGCATCCCTAAAGATTCTGTAGTTGCTTCATAGTACGATCTGGAGAAATAGAAATGAGCATTGTCGAAACTACCTCTACCGTTGAGCGTTACAATACTGAAGCTGCAGAGACAGAGAAAGAAGCAGCCAAATGCCAAATTCGTCTTCAAGAGCTAGAAGCTGAGATAGCCAAGCTTCGCGAGGCGGTCACAACAGCCAAAAAGTGTGAAGAAGAAGTGCTTAAACTGCATCAAGTTATCGCAAGTCATCTGGATGATCTGATGAGGCAACGAGATGAATTCGTCCAAGTTCAGGGTACAGAAATTGAACGCCAAGTTAACTCACTGCAACCTTTTGACCCAGAGTCTGGGAGAGACTTGGCTAGGAAATGGGTGATTGACTATAGAGTGGAGCGAGCCGAATCTTTGAAGAGGCTGATCATCGATCCTAGCATCCAGCCTTCCAAATAAAGTTATCTGATTGTAATAACTTTTTTTGTCTTGATGAATGTAATGATTTTCACGTCATTGAATGAAAACTAATGATCTTTTTTGTGGCTCTATTACTTATTACGTATCTGTTTGAGACACAAGCAATATATAGGAATAAGAAATATGTTCAGAGGTACTGGACATGACATATCTCTTGAAAATAATAATACTTATTATATCTGTTCAGAGTTAATATGGACATGACATAATATAACTTAAAATATTATCATTTCTGAAATGACATCATCAGAGGTAAAGTGGACGTGACGATTCGTTAATGTAGATAGCAGAATTCAAAGGTAATGTGGACATGAATTTGTTGATGTAGATAATAAAATTCAGAGGTAATGTGGACGTGAATTCGTATATCTATTGTTTATCCTTGGGCCAACTGGAACTCAAGAACAAGATATCTTTTAAAACAACTTGGTTTAAAAAGATGATGTTTGCAATTATATAGTAGACGTTGTGGGTCGATGAAGATGTATCATAAGATCTGCATAGACTCCGTTGGAGATTTTGGAGACGAGTAAATAATTCAAAGATTTGAAATATGTATAATATTTGTTAGAAAATACAGTACACACTTTCAAACATGGTACTTCTTCAAGAATTTGCCGTTGATAGGCATCATAGCGATTCGGCCATCCATCCCTGACAGTTGATAAGCTCTATTTGAGAAAACTTTGCTTATAACGTAGGGACCTTCCCACTTTGGCTCGAGCTTGCCCTTACTTATGTGTGTCATAGTCATAGGACGTCTGACGGTAAGGACTAGCTCACCTTTTTGAAATACACGTACTTTGACTTTACGGTTAAAGGCTTTTGAGATACGTGCTTGATATAACTCGATGTGTTGTTGAGCTAGTAGCCGCTTCTCATCAAGTGCTTCAAGCTCCTGATGTCGAAGACGATCATTATTTTCTATTATGAGCTCACTGGCAATGGCCATTCTTAGTGATGGATTTGAATTTCCAATGGCAGGATAGCTTCGCATCCATACATCAAAGAGAATGGTGTACAACCAGTCGGAGTACATATGGTAGTACAGAAGGCCCATAGACATTCTCCAAGCTTTTTGCTCCAGTTATATTTATTGGTGGAAACAAACTTCTTGAGAAGCTTGATGATCGTTTTGTTGAACGCTTCCGCCAAATCATTAGCGGCGAGATTGTAGGATATAGAAGCAACATTATTGATCTGATTGTCATCACAAAATCAAATAAACTTCTGACTGATGAATTGAAGTCCATTGTCATGGATAATTCGTCGAGGAACGCTGAATCTATAGATCATATGATGTTTAATAAAGTTGATGATACTGCTTGTCTTGACTTCAGCCAAAGATATAGCTTCTGCCCACTTTGAGAAGTAATCGGTTATAGCTAGGACAAAATCGATGTCCTTGGGATGAAGGTGGATAAATAGGACCAATGACATCCATGCCCCAAGCTTCGAAGGGCCATGATGCTTCTATCGAATGTAGGAATTCTGATGGTTGATGAATAAAATCTGTATGGATTTGGCATGCTCGGCATTTTATTGAATATTCAATAGCATCTGACATCATGGTTGGCCAATAATATCCCATGTATTGGATCTGATCCTGTAGCTTTGGATCATGCTGATGTGTACTATAAACACCATCGTGGGCTTCACGTAGTATCTGTTTTGCTTCATCTCTCGCAAGACAGTGTAAGAGTATACCGTCAAATGATCGCCTGTATAGTATTTTGGAGGTATGATTGTTGTAGAATCGGAGTGATCGTCGACGGATTGTTGTGGCTTCTTTGGGATCTTCAGGTAAGATGTCATGTACCACGAAGTCAATGAAAGAAGCCCTCCAGTCTTCACTAGTAGTGCAAATCTTTACCGAATTGCTGTATTCAAGGTGTAAATTAGTCTCGATGCAGAATAATTCCCTGTTAGTGATGACGATCATCTGTTGTCTTTTCATAGGAATTGCCAATACTGTTGCTAGATTAGCAAGTGCATCAGCTTCGGTATTGCAAGCTCGACGTACATGTTCAATAAAGAAGCCTTGGAATGATATAGCCAGTTTGACTGCTGCTTTATGGTATGGAATGAGATCTTGATACCAAACTTCATACATGCCACTAACCTGATTGACAATCAGTTTAGAGTCTCTGTATACTTTAAGGTATTCGATGTCCAACTGTTTAGCTAATTGGAGACCGATGAGTACAACATTGTATTCAACGATATTGTTAGAGCATGGCTCATCCAAAAAAAAGCTCTTTGAATGGCCAGTCCTCCTGGTGATACCAGAACGATTCCAACTCTAGTGACGATAGTACCTTTGGGTCCAATTCTTGTTGTACCATCGAAGAATAATCGCTAAGCAAAGATTCCTTCTGAAGTCATGTTAGATTCCAGAGTTTCATCAGGAATTTCATCATAGAGTTTAGAAGTCTCGGGAATTGGATGAGCAGCCAGGAAGTCAGCTATGGCTTGACCCTAAACAGACTTTTCTGGGACATAAACCATATCATATTACACTAGCAGTATGGCCTATGTAGCGAGTCTAAAATTGAGTGTACTGGGCTTATTCATCAAGACTCGGAGAGGGTTGATTCTGGAGATGACATGAATGGTCTGGCCCGTGATATAGTGTCGAGTTTTTTGGATAGCGAACATCAGGCTAAACATTCTTTTTCCACTGGACTGTATCGATGTTCAACAACGATCATCGTACGATTGAAATAATAGATGGTTTGCTCATGACCTTTGTTGTTCTTCTGGACTAATAGGGCACCCAAAGAATGATCCATTACTCGAACATACATCAAGAAGGGTATTCCTGTGACTGGAGGCACTAGGACTGGAGGGTTCATCAAGTACCGCTTTATGTATTCAAATGCTTGTTGGCATTCTTCGGTCCAAACAAACGGCACACCTTTCTTCATTATTTGAGTAATCGGTCTGCAGCGTCCAGAGAGATTTGAGATGAATATCCTGATGTACGCAAGCCATCCCTGGAATCCTTATAGCTCTTTTAGGTTGCGTGGAGGATACATTTTTTGAATGACTTTGACTTTCTCGGGGTCAACGTGTATACCCTTAGAGGTAATAACGAATCCGAGGAATTTGCCACTAGAGACTCCCAGGAATGACTTGGTGGGATTCACCATGAGTTTATGCTGGCATATTAGATCGAAGATAGTTCTTAAGTCATGGATGTGATATTCTTTTAGACGACTTTTGGCAACAATATCATCAACATAGCATTCGACTATCTTCCACAAATGTTTGCAGAAAATGGTGCTTATGGCCTGCTGATAGGTTACACCAGTGTTCTTGAGACCAAACGGCATGACTGTGTAACAGTAGACCCCTAGAGGAGTGCAAAAAGATGTATGTTTTCATCTTCAGGATTCATCCTGATTTGATTATATTCGGAGAATCCATCCATGAAAGACATTCGCTCGAACCCACAAGTATTGTCGATCATGACATTAGTGATCGAGAGAGGAAACTCATCCTTGGGACAAGCTTCATTAGGTCTCTAAAGTCGTTACAGACTCGAACCTTCCTTATTTTCTTCTTAACTGGGACAACATTAGCCATCCAGTCCGAATGTTGTTCTTCTCTGACAAATCCACAAGCGATGAGCTTCTTGACTTCAGCTTCTATAACGTCCATCATATCAGGTCGAAATTGACGCTGTTGTTGTTTGACTGGCCTAATATTTGGCAAAATATTGAGCTTGTGGGTAGCGATATGAGGATCTAATCCTGGCATATCCTCATAGCTCTATGTAAATACGTCAATGTATTTCCGAATGAGCTAAATCAGTTCTTATTTATCTTTTTTAGGAAGACTTTTATTGATGAAGATTGGCCTTGGAGAAGTTTCGTCTCCAACGTCGATCTGGACTAATTGATCTTCAGTAGGTGGCTCACGTTGCTCGAAGCAAAGTTCCTATTGGATATCTATCCTTTGTACCCAAGGATCAGATTCAGGGGCTTCACCAAAGTCGTCATCATCTTCTGAGAACTCAACGGTCACCATATTGTAAGATAGGGTCACTTGATGGACATGCCCTATGTTGGTATCTGAATCCTATGAGGCAGAGACAGAAGAGTTAGATCGCTCCTCTTTATCAGACTCAGAGGCATCTGGGGTTACGATCGACATAGTGTAGCCTAATCCATGCTTTGTTTTGTTATAATATTGTAATGACTTTCCTTTTAGAGCAGGTATACGAATAGGAGTTCGCCTTTCCCTACCACCGTTGAGGCCAGATTTAAAGTTGTAGCCCATCTTTTGGATGATGTTCTTCGATTGTTGACTGTAACAATATAGTTGAAGTCGTCCATTATCGTCATTTCCAGCATCGCTATCGGATGTAGCCTTTTGATTCAATCCTTTACTGAAGAGAATAGGATGTTCGTCCTTCTTGCGGGATGGAACCAGAAAGAATGAATCTTGTACTGGTTCAAGTGATACTTCATCTTGTAGAGTTTGAACAGCTCCTAATATAAGGGGTTCAAAGTTATCTAGGATTGTTAGATAACATTGAGTGTAATAATTGACATCAATATACTGCAAGGGAGATGCTGTTTTATTGATAATTACATCATCATTTACAATAGTGCTTTTGGCCTTAGCTGATGGCTTACTAAGATTGATAATAAGAGGAGGAGAAAGAGAATGAGAAGGCTTGTTATGACGAAGGTTAATAACAAGAGGCTCAGAAATGGTAAGATCCCTATGCTCTATCTTTTCAGTAGAAGGATGCTTGATAGAAGGAGAGAGATTGATGGTCAATGTATGAGAAGACGAAAGACAAAAAGTGCGTCCTTCGACAGGAGTTACCAGGACGTCATCCGGACTTTCTTTTCGGTCTTCTTTGGTGTTCATGGCCAGCACGACTTTCATGAACTCCTCTTTATACATTCTGGAGTCAGTAAAATATACCTCGATGCCTCGAAAGGGATTAAGATCAGCCACTTCTTTTCGAACTTCTCCATTGTGATCGACATACTTGAATCATTGATGGAGAGTGGATGGCACGATGTTATGTTCATGCAACCACGGTCTTCCAAACAAGATGTTGTAGGAGACATGATTGTCAATCACATATAAGGTGACCTTCGTGCGAAGATTGCCAATTTGGACTTTTAGGCAAATTATTTCCAATGGTTCACTTCTTCCAGAACTGAACCCCTAAATAGTCATGATTGTTGTTGAGAGGTTATGAACTGGGATCTTCAACGCATCCAATAGAGTTTTTGGCATAATATTGAGTGCAGATCCTGGGTCGACTAGAATGCGATCGACCTTCATGGTATCAATATATCCCGTATAGTAGAGAGGTCGGTCATGTCGATTGTCCTCTAGAAGCATATCATCTTGAGTGGAGGTGATATTGGGGATCAGCTCCATCATGCTATGACAGTGAGAACATGCCACTAGTTCTTCGTTCGATCTATTAAGATGGGCAAGACAAGCGTCAGCTTGCATCAAAGCTTCACTTAATGTCTCTCGTGTTTTCCTTGAGAGACACAAGAGTTGAAAAAATCGATAACCTTGCCGGAGTATTAGCTAGTTGAGCCAATATGTCAAAGTTATACGTCTTTTCAAGTCCAAGAGGTGGAGTTTTCTTCAATATTTTATCAAAGCGAACTGGCTGTTTGCCTTTGTCAGCCGCTGTCGGTTTGGGAGGAATTGGCGATGACGCAGAAGGAACATTGACGGTAGGTGAAGAAGATGCTAGAGGGACATCAGAGACTGGAGGAGGAGTGACTGCATTCTCTTGTCCTCTGGATAGTCTCTGAGATAGAGCCTCCCAGATTGGGTACCAGTCATGGCTTCTTCTTTAGGAACTGGTACGAAGGAAACCATGTTGCAGTTCTTCATCCGAGTCTTTCTTTTGGAAGACTTTTTTTTGGAGAGATAAAGTATCTGTCCAGAATTCTAGGCCAACACGAGACTGATTGTGTTGAAGACGTAGGGAAAGAGGTATAGGAGACCCTTTTCCGTCATTCAAGCTAGGGGCTTTCTGTAGATCATATCCCATCTTTGTCATCAATTCACGGGACTGTTGACTGTATAGATAGAATACTGGCCGGTAATTAACTTCTGGCTTCAGTACTACCGTTTCGACAGAAGGAAGTAAAGCTACCACTGGGATGTAGGTAGCATCCAAAGGTGGGAGATGACCACCCAGTGATGTCATATGATATAACTTGTACTTGGTCACCTTTCTTGACTTTGTTGAGGAAACATGTGTCTTTAATTCAAATTCAGCAACTAAATCGGGATGAATCCACATGATCTCTCCTTTTTTGGTTGATAGGGGTACAAGACCGTCACTTCGTACTGGCAGAAGGTTGAAGATCTTCACAGTAGCTTTTGGAATGGGGACGACTCCATTCTGCATAAGTTGAGTAGAAAAGTCGCCAAATTATAGAGAGACGACATTAGAAATGACCGTCTTTTTATCTTGCTGTAGAGTGATTGCCTTAACGTTGATCAGTTCTTGGATCTTCCCTTTGAGTACGTAACATGCCCTGGTTGGATGTCCCAAGAACGTGTAATACACGCAGTATTTAGGATTGTCAGTCTTACCTACTTCATCTGGCCATTTTGCTTCAGGAAGTTGAAGTTTGTTTCTTTTGATCAGACAATCAAATATGCTCATGATGTCGTCTTCGTCAAAGGAATATTCCTCTTTAGGATATTGTGCTTTGTATGGGGGTATCGTCGTTGCAGGTGTTGACTGACCCATATTGATGGCTAAAGTTTTTTTTGCCTTTCATATTGATGGCTAAAGCTTCTTTGCCTTTGCAGTTGTTCTGACGACCACCGCTGTTAGTTGCAGAATGTTCATCTTTGTTAAGATTAGGCATCTGGATGCCTAACTATTTGAATTTATCAGTACTGTCCTCGGCTGCCCTGACACTTACAATGAAGGAAGCCAGTCTTGGCATTGCATAGGTCCGGTCTACATGCTGGCTATAAATAACAAGTTTGATTTGTATGTATCTATAGTCAATAAATCTGGAGTACCCAGAGGCATTTTGAGTGCCTCACGATAGAAGCATAGTTTTATTAGGTCGTTGTTTAATTTTAATGAGGCCCGACATAGTCATGTTGTTTGTTCCCTCATAGAATTGTTCCAGAAATATTTGCTAGAATGCTACAAAAGATGTTTTGCAACCATCTGGCAAGCTACGATACCAGTCATAGGCTGCACTGTTAAGCACCCGACGAATACTCTAGTGAGTAGAGCATTGTTCGGTTGGAGCTGATCAGTTATTACCTCGAAATGGTTGGGATACTGACTCGAAGATGAGCTGCCGTCAAATAGCATGATGGTTGGTGTCTTGTACTTAGGTGGAAACGGGACTTCTTTCCACTCTACAGGGTAAGGTTATTTGATTTCCAACTTCTGCAGACCATCCTTCTGCTTGAAGGCTTTGAACTGGTTATGAAGAAGCTTCACCGCTTCAAGGGGATCTCCTGAGGCTTGGGGAGCAGTAGACTAATTCGATATATTAGGAGGCGGAACCGTATGATATGTACCACTCCTAGACTGACTTACAGTAGCCTGTGCTGGTATGGTAGCATTGTAAGAAGATTGCACTCCCAGACCAGTATTGACAAGGGCAGATGTTGTTATGTGTTCCTGGGTTAGAATTGGATTTACAACCGGTGGAACAGTGTGTTGTGCTACGATCACATCATGCATAATTGCAATCATTTTAGCCATAGTTTTCAAGTTAGCCTCTAACGTAGCAATCCTATGCTCCTGACTGCCAGAGATGGATGCGTCTTGTTCTTTATTAGTGACATAGGCAGTCACTTCTCTGGCTACTGAGGATGAACTGGTGGAGAAGATAGTCCGCTCAGAGCTTTTACTATCGGCATCAAAGTTATGCAGGGAACTACCCCCAGAATGAAGAGTGGGAAGATTCCTTTGACCGAGTAAATCTCGGTCAGAGTCAGGAAGATTCCTTTGACCAATTGTTTCTTGGTTGGAAATAAGATTCCTTTAACCGATTGTTTCTTGGTCGGAAGGAAGATTCCTTTGACCGATTGTTTCTTGGTCAGAATCAAGAGGATTTCTTTGACTGAGGACAACTCCAAGACTAGGAGAGGGAAGATTCCTTTGACCGAGTAGGTCTCGGCCTCTTGATCTTATATTTTAGTAGAACCTTTCATCGGAGTCAAGAATACGATCAAGGTATTATTGACTGGGATTGCGGGATGCATTACGTCTTAGACATTTTCTACCCCCAGTACTTCGGGACATCATGTTGACCGAAGCATATAACAATTCGTCTTCGTCCACCATAATGAGTTCATGAGTCTGAGTATAGTTCAAACGGTCGAAGATAGACCATTTAGCTGATTGATAGCAATATTTAATTACTACTTTATGGTGATGATTACAGTGGCATTTCTGATGTGGAGTTACAGGTGGACGAGATGGTCCTGCGATCTTCCATTTTTGTACAAGAAGTTAACGGAGATCAGTTACAATGACAGGATAAGGAGAAGTCGGAGGCACATATTCCTTGATAATGTTAGGAACATGGTTCCGGTTCTTGAGATGCCTTGTTACCTGTGTGTATAGAGAAGTACTGAGTTCATTGGCATAGGTGACATGATTCTTGATTTAAGAAACTTTTTCTGTGCACAATTTACTAAGTGGCACAAATTATGTTTGATGTGGACTTGATGTCGCTCTGTGCTGATTAAGGTAAGTGCGTCTGTCAGAGTCATGTGCCACCTGGCTGTTTGACTGAGATACCATCAGCTTGCCCTGCCTTATCCTTGACATGCACAGGGTAAAAAGATCCTGGCTCTGGCTTGGTTGGTGCTGGCCTTGTGGAGTGGGCATAAGGCCATGTTGTTCTGCACAACTTATTCCAGCACGTTTGGTATGGCACAGATGAGCAGCAGGAAACAGACTTCGAGTAGAGTCTAATTTCTTGACGTCGATTTGATTGTCTCTGCTAAGAAAGGTAGATTTTTTATTCAAAAGCATTCTCGTATTGATTGGCACATAGGCACAATCAGATACGTTTTCCATCGAGTCTAGGACTGGAGAAGGATAAGGAGAGGTCATAGGGTGCTTTCCTTTATTCTACGCAGGGGCAGTCATATGTAACTTCTCCACCAAGTTTAGAATTGGGAAGGAGTAAGGATTAACCATAGAGGGTTTTCCTTTATTCTGTACAGAGGTAGTAGTTGGCACACTCTCCACAGAGTTTAGAACCGGGAAGGAAGAAGGAGTAACAAAGTGGCGCTGTCCCTTGATTGGCGCCAGGGCAGTGATTGGCGCACCCTCTACCAATTTCAGAATTGGTGAGGAAAAAAGAGTGAATACAGAGCTTTTCTCTATGCTTTGCGCAGAAGTCATGATTGGTGCACTAGAGGACTTTGGAGTCTAGACGGCACGTGTCTTGTTCTTGGCAGCAACATTGGTGGAGCAGCTATCACCCCCAGCGCCAATCATGGCTTCGTAGGCAGTTTGGTCAACTTTCACAATCAAAGTCTTCTGTGTCGTGCCGACCGACGCAACATCACATTGAGTTATCACTTTCTCATCGGAGAAGAAAGTCATCCCTAGCAGAGTCACCATTTTGTTTGCAAAGACAAAAAGTGTTTAATTACAAACTAAGAAGAGTACAAGAGTATAATTTAATTTTTGGGAAGTACAACTATAGGAATCTGATCAGGAGACGATCACTTTATCCCATGGATGATGCGATATTGAAGAAAAAAGCCTTTGGAGAGTGCTGCAGCAAGTGCTCAGGAGATTATGATTATTAGTGATGCTTTGAAAGTGATTTTAAACTCTATTTATAGAGTTTAGAGATAACTGTTAAGTAGTTATCCTAATTGGCGCACAATGCAATTGGCGTGCCATTCACCTAGTCGTTAGTCGTACGAACGATTAGTTTAACTACTTGGACCCATGGCATTTTATGAGAGAGATGCGATTGGTCATGGGCAATGTCACGTATACATTTTTTAAGATTAGTGGCATGCACGCCACGTCATCTAACTACTTCTGGATGATTTTATCGAATAGCGCCAACTGTTAAATAGCGTCGAGCGCTACTTGATGTTTAGCGCCCTCTGCTTAATGTAATGAAATTTGATTATCTCGTACCAACTGCAAATGATGCGAGGCAGTTGTCAGTCATTATGACAAATTTGACACAATCTTCTTGCGGCCGCGCGTTCAGGATTTGAACGGATTTTTCTCGACTGACGTGCTGTCAGTAATGATGACAATTATTTCAGCTTCTCGAGGAAGCTTGCCACGTGTCGGCCAATGCCACCTATGTCCAGCGCCAACTGATGTCGTGCATCTGATGACCAGTGCTATTTGATGATTTGTGCCTTTGTGCCATTTATGAGTAGCACATGATGATGAATATACTTTTTAGGCTTCTACACCTAGAACCTGAGTACTGGCAAGTAGGGACAGACCAGTCCAGCTATGTTTGCCAAGTATTACAGTACTTTGAGGTAACGTATAAGCTGTAGAGATGGGGGTCACTGCTACAAGCCAACAGTCAATCCAAGGTCAAGCAAAGGCTTGATATCTCAATCACATGTAAGATAGTAATGTACAAGAGTATGATCATCAGGCATATAGAAATTGAAGCGTCCTAAACTATAATATATAGATGATCATGAAGCTAGTAATACAAAATGAAGAACTAGCAAGAGTGTAAGTCATACATGATCAGCACTAGCTGCAGTCTAGAATATACAATCATGCCTATGCCCGTAGGCCAAAATATTAAGGCCAAAACATGAGCTAACCACGTGCTCGGTGGCTAAATGCCGTAAAAGACTATACAAAAAAAGAGCGGGTACGAGAAGGAACACCCACTCAGGTACCCTGGTGCTCCGGTGGTCATCATCGAATGGAAGGTCCGGTAGATCCTCCGACTCCTCAACCAAATCTGGTAAAACAAAACCAGTGGGGTCAGACCCCCAATAGTAAGTACCACAAAGAAAGCCAAACAATAAACTCAAACAAGTATACAAATCATAACAACACTAAAGTAAAGCAGTGAACGAGATGCGAATAATAAACTGGTACCACAGTGTATATGAAAGAAAATTTGAAACATGTAAGGAATATATCATATGAACATGTAAGATAAACTGGACATGTGAGCATATAATAAAGCCGGGACATGTTTAAGCATGTGGATTATGTATAGCATGTAAGTATCGAAAAGAACAACAAATGACAAGATGACTTAGAAATTATTCTGGAACCAAATTACAACCCGTAAACCCAAATAAGGACCGAGGTTGCAAACCTTCTTCTGAATAGAACATAGCCTCTAATCATTGCCAAAATAAGTAAGCATGACAAGAGCTAGACAAGTAAGACAAGATTGTACATGACTGGACTCCATCTATCAATCACGGCCAAGCAATGAGTACGACTTGATAATTAGCTAACTAGGGTTATCACAAACTTAATTACTAACATATTCATTTTGAGAATCCGATCCGTTTTGTAGACTACCCAACTTATCTAGGCCAAAGTCAATAAGAATAAATAGTGGATACACTATCTGGAAGACAAATGTATCCTATAGACATGTAAAAGGTCAACACTTGATGGTGCACTGAAAGTGTGCTCATCATGACAGATAGCCCCAAATTCTATATACAAAATGTGGCCGATACAAAGCGCATGCAGGCATCCAAAAAATTCTTCCCTCCAATATAGCCAGATAATTAAGCTAGTTGTTTAGTCCATAAAATTTCTATTTAGGATTTCGGATATGACATTTCGCAGAATCCATCCTAGACATGAGACATGTAAGACTGGACTTGACAAGTCAATAAAGAGAGTGCACTATAACAAGCCATAACAAAATAAGACTAGACATGTATTAAGACATAAGTGCGCTAAGATGAGATGTCATACCCCGCTCCCGGAGGAGCGATCGTCCTTGCTAAGGCATGATGCCGCGTGAGCCTAGATTGCGGTTACACAAGACGGGTTCCATAACAGCCGATTACAAGCTAAGCGACGGGGTTATCGTACAGAAGTCCCGAAGCAGAAATATGGAATAAACAATATGTCTCCAGTGAAAAGTTGAAACAACATAAGTCATATAAATAGCTCTTTATCGATTCTAAAGCAAAGGTTATAAATGTGGCACGAGGCCAAGATTATAAGTTGCTCAAGCTCACTTTTCTCTCTATTTACAAGTCACTTTGCTCTCCGTCCTCTCTTAATACAACATAACAAACCAGCGGATGCTTCAGAAGGCGATGTCCATACATTATGTCTTATATAGGTGAGGTCTTCAATGTGGCCGCATGCCTCAAAATGCCAAGGAACTACATACCTCAGCACGTCCAAGCGAGCTTCGCCTCGACGAGCAAGTACCTGTAACCTGTACATGAAAATTGTTAGGTGGTCAGTACCATCAGTACTGGTGGTGTGAGCTCCTTGTCTACCCATGTAAAACTAATACGTTCATTTAATTTGTGCAACATATTTCTTTTTGATTGTCTTTCTAATCATGCCTTAGGATCAGTTTTAGAAAATAGATGCCTGGCCTGTTTGGTGCATCAAAGACATAGTTATGCCATGAAACCCTTCTCATAACATAATCGAGGTAGTGCCTCATCACTTAGTAACTTGCCTAAACTTTGTGTCACAATAACGTGGACGTGCCAACAATACCAACATACCGACTCGTGCTTGCCTTTCGGTCCATACTTGAGATGCAACAACATGGCTGTGCCATAAACTCTATTCGTGCTTCAATAACGAGGACGTGCCTCACAACTCAATATGAATTAATCCAACTTTGCTTTACGGCCCTTCCTGACTTAACTCGATACGACTCAATCCCAACTTATGCAACTTTGTGTCGACGGCTTAATACTCGACACCATATCTCATGCCGAAGCACGTGTCCATACTATAGCCAAATCTTAGGCTTCATAATGTGGTTGCAACCGTACATACTTTCTTGACTCAATTCGTGTCATGCTTGCACCTCCTTTGATTCAACCGACATAGGGCATGCGGATTGCCGCTCAGCACATCAACTCATCTATATGAATGTCACTGGTAATTCAAGCTATCTTAGACATTTATAGCCTGGTGTAAAGAATATCGTCCGGTACGGGTAGCGATCCTCGTCGAAATCCTTGAATCACCTGAGCGGTACAATCCAGCTCAGCTATCTTGCTACCCTCCTAGGCCGAAACGATCCTGTGGCCCTAGGCTGCCGAATCGAGGGTGCAAAACCTTGTGCACAAGTTGTCCATGACCATGTACCTACGAGAACTTTTAGACTCAACGTAAATGCATGGCCTAATTGACAGAACAACTAAATTTCTTTGTTTCACTTATTTTCCCTTCATACTTCTTTTACAAAAGCCAAACCAGGGACTGCCTCAGAGACTGACCTATAGTCCCGATATATTTTTTAGTGTTTACCATATCATTTCGACTTTCAGTATTACCATACTCTTTTTCTAACTTAACTCAGGAACGACTATTTTGATAGCCCTCATACCCAATTTGAATAAGTCATGTTCCTTTGAAGTGCCTATGAACTGCGTCATACTCTATACGACGGACCTTGATACCGTGGGGTCATGCACGTGTTCAACTTGAATAACCACTTAAATCGTGTCATACAACTTAATTCGTGGGACGAGTAAAGGCTATGCCAAGCTTTGTACCGTAGAAGCGTGCAATGAGACTTGAGCGACAATTATGCTATATCAAGCATTCGACAGTGGGACATGCATGTTTTACTGAGCATTTATATAATGCGATGCCTATGACTATGTTAAGTTCATAGCCTTGTGGCAATATAGACCAACTTTTCCTTCTCCTAAGCCCTAGGACGAAGGGCCAAGTGTCGATTTGAAAGCACGTCATACAATATTTCTAAGCTGACCGTGGGACCTTTCCATATTCTAACTCAATCCGACTAAAGTTGGGATTATTCCTTAGCTTCGTCTCTTTTATTATCATGCCTACTTGTGCAGTTGAAAACTTTTGTTTACTAGTGTGAAGGCCAAGCTGAGGCAAGTTCACCAAAGCCACCCACCTGAGCGAGGAGTTGCCTCGGCCGAGTGGGACTTCGAGCAAGCCGTTGCATGGCTAAGTCCAAACGTCCTTGTCATTTTGATTTCTTTGATTGAACTGGACGGGACATGGCATTACATTATACACCACTCAGACAAAGTTTCTTCTTCGAAATTTACTGAGTACACACTCATTGACTTGGCTCAAACAGGGGTAAGTTATGCTCGTCGTGTACATGGACAACTTAGTTGTAGGGCTAACCATTCGAGCGGTATCCTTAGTACATTTTGAATCCAACATAAGCCAACCGATAATTCTCTATCTTCTAGTCGAAACTCAATGTTACCCATCCTTAACCAATTTCTGAAACCTGACTTGCATCAATGCCTCGATCAATATTTCGAGTTCATTCTGAATCCAAGGATTACACTACCATCAATATTTTCTTTTGAAACTCATGATCTTAAAATCTTTGACACCGTTCTGTTTGTTTAGTTTCACTTGAATTCAACATATCACTTAGTTGGATCGTGCAAATGCTTAAGGCAACCCCAAAATATATGCATTTCAGTCAAGCCTCGTGATAGTGAATCTAATTCCATATATTTGATTCATTCTATCAATCCTGAAATCAATTATATTGATGCTACCTCTCGAAACAGGAACGTCTTGCCTAACCGCTAGGCCATCTCTCCAGGCTAGAGTCAACATCATTATTGGAATCACTGTTCTCAAACAATAATATCGTTACTTACCCCAATCCTAAGGTCAAGCCAAAGTTGATATTACGAGAATTTTTTGCTCAAGCTCGTATCACTCCTATTTCTAAACTTCGAGCATAGATTTCTCCTATTCATATTCATAATGTTCAATCTTGGGGCCCGAGTCATTCATCAAAGCCATCCTACTGTATGTTCTGCTCAACCAAATCCTCTGCATATTACTATTGCACGTCCAAACTAGTAATTTGTGTAGTCTATCTCTTCTAACATGTTCAATATAATCCACTTATCCTTCATATCCAAGTCAAGTACACTACGACATGATTTGTCACTAAACATTAATTCTCATATCATATTCTCTAAGTTGTTTAGCATAATTTACGTATACATCACAAGGTCGTCTAGCATAACAGTATGTCATGCCCTAATCTCAACCAACTTCGATTATCCACATTGGATATGAAATCACCATACGAACATTCCTGTAGGATAATCGTCCTTATTGGGCATGACTCTTACTTTGAGTCTAGACTAATTCATTCTCGATACGGATAATGGATCTACTCAATCCTCACACTTACTTTATCACCAATCATAAATCAAAACAATCCTCGAATTCACCTTCGCATCAAACCACAAGTCAAAACAATCCAATTGTCACGTCCTAATCTCCTGCAAGTTCGATCATCCCTTCTGGAAATGAATTACCATGTCAGCATTCCTACAGAATGATCACTCTAATCTGGCATAACGTATGTACGAGGCTGGAGACGCGCTCGTACAAGACAAGAACGTCAACATTTTGGTTATCATCGAAACCATCAAGACACTTTCGTTTTCCTCCAAGTAATATATCCATCCTTATTTCATTTATCATCAAACCCGTCAACATTTTCGTTTCGCATAGTCTAAGCACTATTCATTCACGCAAACTCCAAGTTCATCTTATTAAGTTGTCTAATCATTCATCGTTAAATCCTAAGTATAGCATCCATCTGAACAAAAATATTTTACACGATCGTCCTTTCCCGAATTAAAGTACCTTCGAATTATCGCACATTAATCTTTGATACGCCTCAATACCAACGATAATAAACATAACCTAGCGATCTTCCTTTTGCAATGAACTTCGAGTTGTGCAACTGATGCTATCATTCGAAATGGATATACCATAATCTCCTCGACATTCAAGATCAAATTCGATCATTATCCCTCGAACTAGTTACATGATCAATTCATTTGAACCCAAAATCAAATATGTTTATCTGTCTATCTTAAGTCCTCAAGCAACATATTTTCTAATTCCTTAGAGTCATTCTCATATATTTGAATCATTTTCATGCACGCTAACTTCGAATCGTGCTAACTTTTCGTATACAATTCATATTGAATCCTCGAATGAGTCATCCGTTCGTTACACTTTAACTTTTCTTTGATTCAATCGATCTACTCAATCATTTTGCATTTCATACTTAGCATAATCCTGCTAATGCGCATCGTCTTTTCGTTTGTTCGAATAGCTCGTACTAACTATCTAAAGTCATGATTACTTTGAATACTCTTTCTAAGGCTTTGTATAGTCGTATCGCGTGCTGATAGACTCATTGGTACATCGTATCCTCAATCGATCAACATCCCCAAGGCTATACCATACACCACTCTGGGATGAAGTCATCCGATAAATCCTTGAAACAATTTTGAATCGCACCCGATTACTTCGAATCTCCGTTCGAACCATTCCTCAAATTTTAAGCACGTTCATCTGTATCGCATCGATGATAACATGGCATCTCTAGGGATAGTCATTCCATATTCTATGAATCAAGTCAAAGTCATTTCCAACCAAAAATAATTTTGATCCCGCACACATCTTGCTATTATCGACACCTATCATGGTGTATATTTCCCAGCCCGACTTAGCCAACCGCGTCTTACGTGAAACCATCTTGTTCAATCAAAATTTTTCTTCATGAAATTTTTAAAAAGATATAGACTTATTGTATGGAACATCTCGCAGAATATTGTGAAAGAGCGCACCAAACGATATCAATTTGCGGAATGATATTTATAACAAAGCCATCAAAGTTAAATAATTTAATCGAAAGTCCAATGACATAAAGCTGTGCTCTGATACCATTTAATCGAAAGTCCAATAATGTAAAGTTGTGCTCTGATACCATTATGTCACTTCCCGCTCTCGGAGGAGCGATCATCCTTCCTAAGGCGTGATGCCACGTGAGCCTAGATTGCGCTCACACAAGGCGGGTTCCATAACGGTCGATTACAAGCTTAACAATGAGATCATCGCACAAAAGTTCCAAAGCAGAAATATTGAATAAATAGTACATTGCCAGCGAAAAGTTAAAACAACATAAGTCATACAAATAGCTCTTTATTGATTCTAAAACAAAGGTCACAAATATGGCATGAGGCCTAGATTACAAGTCGCTCAAGCTCACGTTTCTCTCTATTTACAAGTCACTCTACTCTCTTTCAGCTCTTAATACAACATAACGAACTGGCAGATGCTTCAGAAAGCGATGCCCATACATTATGTCCCGTATAGGTAAAGTCTTCAATAAGGCCGCACGCCTCGAAATGCCAAGGAACTCCATGTCTCAGCGCGTCCAAGCGAGCTCCGCCTCAATAAGCAAGTACTTGTAACCTGTGCATGAAAACTGTTAGGTGGTCAGTACCAACCCTACTGGTGGTGTGAGCTCCTCGCCTACCCATACAAAACTAACACGTTCATTTAATTTGTGCAACATATTTCTTTTTGATTGACTTTCTAATCTTGTCTTAGGATCAGTTTTAAGACATAAACATCTGGTCTACTTGGTGCATCAATGACATAGTCATGCCATAAACTACTTTGTGTAACATAATCGTAGCAGTGCCTTATCACTTAGTAAATTGTCCAAAGTTCGTGTCACAATAACGTGGTCGTACCAACAATACCAACCTACCGACTCGTGCTTGCCTTTCGGCCCATTTGAGATGCAATAAAATGGCTATGCCATAAACTTTATTTGTGCTTCAATATCGAGGTCGTGTCTCACAACTCAATATGATTGAACCCAACTTTGCCTTACAGCTCTTTTTGAATTAACTCGATATGACTCAATCTTAACTTATGCAACTTTGTGTCGACGACTTAATACTTGACGCTATATCTCGTGTCGAAGAACGTGTCCTTACTATAGCCAAATCTTAGGCTCCATAATGGTGTTGCAACCGTGCACACTTTTTTTGACTCAATTCGTGATGTACTCGCAGCTCCTTTGATTCAATCGATACTGTGCATGTGGATTGCGGTTCAGCAAATCAACTCATCTATATAAAGGTTACTGGCTTCAAGCCATCTTGGACGTTTATAGCCTGGTGCAGACAATGTCGTCCGGTACGGGTAGCGAGATCCGTCGAAAGCCTTAAATCACCTGAGCAGTACAATCTAGTTCAGCTATCTTGCTACCCTCCTAGGCTGAAACGATCATGTGGCCCAAGGCTGCCAAATCGAGGATACGAAACCTTGTGCACAAGTTGTCCATGACAACGCACCTACGGGAATTTTTAGACTCAACGTAAATGCATGGCCTAACCGACAAATCGACTTACTTTTTTTGCTTCACTTCATTACTCTTCAAACTTCTTTTGTAGAGCCCAAACCAAGGATTGCCTCGAAGACCAACCTACAGTCCCGATATATTTTTCAGTGTTACCTTATCATTTTAACTTTCAGTGTTACCATACTCTTTTTTTGACTTAACTCAGAAATGACTATTTTGATAGCCCTTCTACCCAATTTGAATAAGTCGTGTCCCTTTGAAGTGCCCATGAACTGTGTCATGCTCTATACGACGGGCCTTGATACCATGGGGTCATGCACGTGTTCAACTTGAACAACTTAACTCGTGGGATGAGCAAAGGCTATGCCAAGCCTTGCACCGTGGAAGCGTGCAATAAGACTTGGTCGACAATTATGCTACATCAAGCATTCGACAGTGGGATAGTGCATGCTTTATCGAGCTTTTATATCGTGTGATGCCTATGACTATGTTAAGTTCATATCCTTGTGGCAACATAGACTAACTTTTCTTCTCCCAAGCCATAGGATGAAGGGCCGAGTGTCAATTTGAAAGCATGTCGTGCAACATTTCTAAGCCGACCGTGGGATATTTCCATATTCTAACTAAATCTGACCGAAGTTAGGATTATTCCCTTAGCTATGTGGATTCGTCTCCTTTATTATCAAGCCTACTT
Source organism: Iris pallida (assembly GCA_029216955.1). Taxonomy (NCBI): domain Eukaryota; kingdom Viridiplantae; phylum Streptophyta; class Magnoliopsida; order Asparagales; family Iridaceae; genus Iris; species Iris pallida. The sequence goes on along the minus strand of JANAVB010028818.1, from coordinate 41,224,891 downwards.
GTGTAGTTAAAAACTTTTATTTTATTAGTGTGAAGGCCAAGCTGAGGCAAGTTCACCTAAGCCACCCACCTGAGCAAGGAGTTGCCTCGGCCGAGCGGGACTTCGAGCAAGCCGTTGCATGGCTAAGTCCAAACGCCGTTGGCATTTTGATTCCTCTGATTGAACTGAGCGGGATGGGGCATTACACAAGCCACTATATCAAGCTAATCATGTACAAAAATCGAGAGTGTACCACGATGGGCCACTATCAAGATAAGTACAAGAATTTCAGGTAAATATGGCAGTATAAAGTAGGAAACATGGCATGACATATAAAGAATTACACTATTAAAAAAAATCCAGAAACTAAACAATAGATCATGAAAGAAATAAATTTGGGAGTCCATTCGGAAGATCCGACAGATTGTTGCATATTTTTGAAGGATGGCCCATTCGGTCACAGCAAGTATTTTTACATAAAATGGGCCGTTTGGAAGATTAGTCGAATTTTCACAGATTTTTTTTAAGTTTATCAGGAAACATGAAAATTTTTAGTAAATGTAAGAACAATTCTCCAGGGCCAAAATTTTGTCCAAAATCTTGTCCTAGTCTAGTTCAGCTATACTTAATATTGTAGGTAAGTCTCATATACCAATATGGACTAAGTCTAGTGGTAGAAGTTCTCGTATCATCACCGATATCGAGTTTTCCAACCAAAAAAAGATCAGGACATCACTGGAAAACAAAACATAGCTCAAACCAAAATCTGAGACGATAAAAATGACAATCTTGAGGGAAACAATTTTAATAAAATAAGTTTTATGAAATAATAAACTATTAAGGATACATAAATCAAAACAACTGTAAAATAATAAATGTCCAGCAGTTCGGTAAGATATACTTGCCTAAGATAGATCCCAGCCTAACTCTTCTACTCCACATTAAGAGGGGTTCAAAAACCACACTATGAGATCTTGAGACTAAGCTCCTAGATCTCGAGGAACACGGGGTAAAAACAAGAAGAGAAGAAGAGGAGAGAGAAAGTGAAAAGAAATTTTGAAAGAAATCGAACTCGTATATATAGAAAAGAAGAATTAATCATGACCGTCCGATTACGATTCGTGACTCGATCAAGATTACTCTGGACTATTCATCAAAGAAAACCAAGAAACCAATGGATAATAAGACGTATTAAAACTAAGAAACCACTGGACGAAAGAATGTATCAATATTATTCATCAAAATATCATGACACTATTTATCAAAATTTCCAGTCCTACCGACGGTCGGATGATCCGACAAATTTTTTTGAATTTTGGAAGGATGATCCGGACCGCCACATCAAATTTTTACAACTAGAATTGGGACATCCAGATGATCTATCGGACTTCTATGGATTACTGACGGATGATCCGAAAAATCTAGAATCTTTTTACTTAGAGAAATTTCCGGGTTCACCGTTCTATATGCCGATCCTAACAGAGTTCTATGACAATGTCAATGGGTATTCTAACAATCTCAAATAATGTAAAAATAATCATAGTTAATAAACTCAATAAATCAGTAATTACTCGTATATTCGTCTACAAATATCGATACTGTAAGACGAGTCTCACAGATATACTGTTGATTCTCCATTCTCTACTAAATATGGAGTTTCATTATATATTGTCACACCCGCTCCCATAATATGGTAAGCCAAGTACATAACCAACATCCCAAGCTACGCATCATACAAATACACTCGCTCCCATAATATGTAAAGTTTTAGGATAAACTATGGGCAATGATAAGTTATTAATATATTGAGAAATATTCACATCTATTAATATGAAACTATCCAGATATACAAACCATAATCTAGTTTCCCAACAAGATTAACATACATAGAAGTATATACAACTAAACAAAAGAAACTGTTGCTCCTTCATCAGAATACATTCACTCCTCGGATTCATCTACGTTATACAAAGGTAACGTCTTGTCTGGTGCAATGCCTTCATCGAGTGAATAAATACTAGGTCATCAAAGACATGCAAGTCCTGGATTCAAGAACGATGAGGTAAGTGAAATATAACAGTATAAGATTAAAAAATTCATGATCCGATCCTTAGATAGGAAGTTAAAATGAACAAACCCTAAGGAAGTATTATATTGATAACTTGAAATATGACTCTACATACTTAATTCTAAATCTAGTGATTCCTTGGTGTCCATAATATTCTTATGGTCTAACAGTTACTACCACAATCACAATACAATATGTATAAGTGAAAACAATTTGAAGCACAATATTTGGATCTCACACTTCTAGTTTCTCGGTAATAACCCTATTTATTAGGAATCATGTTATTTATGAATGCACGGTGCTTAGTAGTCGGGCCACTCCCAAATAGGGAGTAAATATGAGATATATCATTAAACACATAATCGATGTTCTTTTGTTGAAATAGGAATATCTAGGTGTTGTGCACATGTAAGTAAGCTAAGCACTTATACCCACCCTTCGCAAGGTCTTACCGAAGGAGGTAAGAGGTACTAATCAGCTTTCACCTTATTTATATTGGAAATATTTCATACATTGTGATCCATTTTGTTCTCCCCTACCCAATGATGCAGTCTACAACCACATCAATTATATCTCTATTATCTTATAAATTTTTTTTGGATCAGGTATGTATCTTGATCCATATACCCCATATATCACATAAATGCAAGGATACTGTTTAGCAGAAAATTTCCATTTAGTGGGATAAGACAAGGTATGTATCTCGATGAGGGTACTAAGTATCACATAGTACGAGGATATAGTTCAACAATGATATTCCATTTATTGGAACAAAAAAATACAACTGGAATTAGATATTTATTTCACTTGCGTGTCTACATGTATGTGTCCTTTGACTCTAAGACTTATATTGTTCGATCCCTTAGTATATTCAAGGTTGTCAAGATTCTATCTCTAAATGACATATGACTATATAGATTAGGGTTTAATACGATCAAAATTATTGGTTTCAAAAATCAGTTATCTTCCAAAAATTTTAGAATTTTTGACAGTCTTCTTTGTATTTCAGGCTCCAAAATTTTACAGGTTATATAACGACTTGGAACAATTCTCCGTATAATTCTCCTTGTGTTAAAACCCGTTCAATGGAACAACTCAACACCGAACACGTGTAGTTGTAACAAGTAGATAATATAAAGATAATAAGAAGAAGGGATTCTTCTTACCTTGACTACTTTGGCAATTGCTATTAGCCGTGATATACTTGTTCTTCTGAACCTATAAAAACATATAGGTTAAAAACATAAAGTTCAAAATGAAACCTAACTACTAGATAATAAAATGAACTAATAATACTTTCACATGTTAAAGAATAATTACAAACAAATATATTTATAAGGTATTGAGCATTCAATTAACACAGTATTAGTACGTTCCAATACTTATCAAGTAAAAATAGAAAACCATATAAAATTGATAATAAATCGATTCCAAGTTTTAAAATAGATTCTGATTGATATGTAATAGATAATCCAACTCGAATGATCTATTAATTCTAATTCGATTAATACCAAGTTAAAATATAGGTTTGGTTTAATTCAATATCCTTGGTTTCAGGGTATTGATCATTATCTATTAGGTTCAATATCCAATATCTGGCTCTAGGTTCCTTCGAGTTATATAATACTTGACTGACTCTCTAAATCTTAGATATAGAAAACTTAAACTTTTATGTTAGTCTGTTAGTAATATCAAAAAATGTTTCTCAGTACTAGGTTAAGTTATATAAGTCGGTATTGATATGTAAATCAGATACGACTTAGTCTATAAGGTACTTTCTAAAACACGTTCTTCTAGGTCTATGCTTGTATATGTACACATAGCTAAGTGTACATGTATTTAAATATAGCAATACTTTTCATGAATAACATGTACACATATATATACATACACATACACATACAAATATATACATATATATTTTTTAACATATATATATATATATATATATATATATATATATATATATGTATGAGGGTGGCCTCACAATCGAGCCGCATGAGGGTGGCCTCACAACCGAGCCGCATGAGGGTGGCCTCACAACCGAGCCGCATGAGGGTGGCCTCATGTCTGAGCCGCATGAGAGTGATCCCATGGCTGAGCCGCATGAGAGTGGTCTCATGACAGAGCCGCATGAAGGCCACACAGGCGATCCGCATAAAGAACTTTCTTTGGAATTTGTGAACTGTACGAGATGTCATGAAGATTTTCTCGTCTTTTTAGGAGCAAGTCACGTCTCGTCTTTATGTCAGAGCCATCATCTCTATCAGAGTTGTCGCCTTCATGTCAGAGCAATTATGGCCAGCTGTATAGGTAGATTTTGAACCGCATAAGGCCGCATGAAGCTTTCAGGGATTTTGAGCCGCATAAAACTCCCCAGTTTTTTTAGCCGCATGAAACTCCCCAGTTTTTTGATCCGCATGAAACTCCCCAGTTTTTGAGCTGCATGAAATTTCATGTTGATTTTGGGCCGCATAAGGCCCCCTGCTGCTTTTCGGCCACATGAAGCTTTCTGATCCGCATGAAGCTTTCTGGGTTTTGAGCCGCATGAAGCTCCATGTTGATTTCGAACGGCATAGAGATTCCCCTTCTTTCCTTGCGCTTGTGAAGGATCACATCTCGCAAGTCAAGGACATCTCGGTCAACCTTTGTACTCATTTTGTGGGCCCGAGTATCCTGAGCACACGGGTTCGTAGGTATCATGTTTGCTTCCTGATGTAGGGCTAGCAAAAGCACTTGCCCTCGATCTTTGTTGGGAGACTCTTGAGACCCACCCTGTCCGTTAGCCCTGGGGGACTGGACGTAGGTGGTTCTGTATAACTTTCCATCAGGAGCCCGTATAACAGTTAACGGTACCCGCTGACGGTCAGCAGCTTGGACAGTTGACTGGGCTTGTTGGTCCCGCACTGCCTTAGACTTCTTCGACTTAGCACCAGAAGGTGCGTAGTAGGAAGAGTCCAAGTTGGAAGCAGGGAAGAAAAGTTGGTGCCCTTTTCAAAGGAGGCAATGGGGCTCTATTTATAGAATGGAGTTAGCCCTTTCTTTTTCTTCTTTCCGATGTGGGACTAAAAGCAATATTTTCCATGCTTCTACAGTGATCCAATCATAATTCGTGCTCAGCACATGCTTGACAAAATAGAAGCAGTTTCTTTTTTGAGAACTATTGAAAGCATAGAAGAAACTATAAAAGAATTGCAAAATATAATAAAACAAAATAATTATACCAAAAACTATATTCAGGTTATTGGGCAGCAATTAACAAGATTCGGAATTGTGCTTGATCTGGTGATTGATAGATTAAAGGCAATCAATATTGAAATACCTTAAGTTCTAAAGTCTGAAATAAGCCAGATTGAGAATGTTTCGATTCAACCTCCGGTTGAAATTTAGGATTATAAATTGAATCCTGAAATTTCTATCAAAAATTTTATAGAAAAGGTTAAAGATATGTCTTTAAATACGCTTGATGCTGAAGATTCAGTAGATGGTAATATAACAGAAGCATCAGATGACCTAGAATATAAATCAAAAAAATTAGAAATAAGTCCAATCAGTATTGAGGCGATACAAAAATCAATTGAATCCTTTGATATTCCGGCTTTTTCATCAGGAATGATAAATAAAATGAACAATGTTAAGCCAAGATTGCCAAAATATTATTACAAACGACCCACACCGATGGATATGCTATTCGAGGAGAATGATGATATCATTCGAAATAATTATCAAGGTGGTACCATCTATGAATGGAACATAGATGGTCAATCTGATAAACAGATTCATGATACTTTGCATAGGATGATTATGTATGCTACAATTGCAAGAACTGGTGGTAATACTGATTCTATCATTGCTAAATTCATAACCTGTGGCTTTACGGGCATCCTTAAAGGTTGGTGGGATCATTGTGTTGGCACATTTTATTTTGATAATATTAACAACATCTTCGTAGTTTAGTTTTCTGTGTTTTTTAGATTCCTATCTTTTCAGAAGCTCTACTACATAAAGTCTGTCCTTTCAAGTTCTACCATCCATTGCCTTGAAGACTGAAGCAAAGAACGGTGCTCCTTACATAGACGGCTTCCTACACTGCATAAGTTCGAGCCTGTACAAGGTCTAGGTATATCTGTAAACACTTAAGGTTGGATGACAAACTAAAATCTTTAAGTCAAAAATAAATATCTTATAGAACGGCACACCGGTGGTATGCTCCGGCATACCGGCGGCATACCGTTTTATCGTCCACAAAATTTTCTGTGAGAAATGTCGGCATACCGACGGTATGCTCCGGCATACCGGCGGTATACCGTTTTGTGGACCACAAAACGTTCTGTGACAAACATCGGCATACCGACGGTATGCTCCGGCATACCGACGGTATGCTCCGGCATACCGGCGATATACCGTTTTGTTTGCCTCAAAAACATTCTGTGATAAACGTCGGAATACCGACGGTATACTCCGGTATACTGGCGGTATAACGTTTTGTGAGCCATAGAACTTTCTGTGACAAACTTCGACATACCGACGGTATGCTCCGGCATACCGACGGTATACCATTTTGTTTATTACAAAAAGGTTTTGTGACACACAACGGTATACCGCGGCATACCGACGGTATACCGGCTTACGAAATTTAATTTTTGAATGTCATAGACTGCATTAATCACAGCATTAAATGCTCCCAACGGATAATAATATGACCGTTACTGTTCGACCGGTATACCGACGGTATGTCGGTACATACCGACGGTATGCCGGTCTAGCTGTATTTAGGAGCATTAAATGCCACCTACTCTTGGTTTCTCTATAAATGAAAGCCTTCTCTCTCTTGAAGCTTTCACCAACTCTTGCCATAAATTTTCCAAACTACCAAGAGCTCTACCATTAATACTCTACCAAGCTTTTAATTGTCATCCTCTTCCAAAGTGCTAGAGTTATTAAAAGTTGTAATTTTTGATCTTCAAGTGTTAGAAGATCAACAAGTTCTCTTCTCATTTCTTTGAAGTTGGCGAGCCTTCGTAAGAAAACTCGTGTGTTGAAGTTGGCGAGTTCTTCGGATCCAAACTCGTGTTGAAGTTGGCGAGTTCTTCGGATCCAAACTCGTGTGTACTATTTTATTAATAGTAGATTTAAGCCGGAGAGAGTTCCGGGACTGGATTGCCTCAAGCGAGGATACCATGATACATCTTGTGTTTGATCTTCCTACTCTCTCTTTTTATTTGTCATATATTGCTGCTTGTGATCTAGTTATTTTTTATTTTCCTATTCACCCCCCTCTAGGGTTCTACAATTGGTATCAGAGCTTTGTTCTCTTGATTTGGATTTACACCCTTTGAGTGATCCATGGCCACTAACCCTAGTATCAACACCTTCCACAATGAGGGACACTCCACAAATAGGCCTCCCCTATTTGATGGAACCAACTATAACTACTGGAAGATTAGGATAAGCATTTATCTGAAGTCCATAGATTTTGATTTATGGGATTGTGTGATAAATAGTCTCCCTACTCCTTCCAGAGTTATTGAGGATGTTGCTTCTGACACCCTTAGGGACATACTTACTGAAAATACCAAGAAGCTTGCTAGTCAAGATGCCAAGGCTATGAACGCACTTTATTGTGCTCTCGATAGTAGTGAATTCAATAGAATATCTACTTGCAAGACTTCTAATTTGATTTGGAAGTTACTTGAAGTCACACACGAGGGTACATCACAAATAAAGGAATCCAAGATTAGTAGGCTCACGCAAGAATATGAGTCCTTTAAGATAAAACATGACGAGTCTATTACTTGTATGTTTACTCGTTTTGGTGATATTATTAATCCTTATTTTTTTCTTAGTAAGGAATATCCTGCTCATAAAAAGATCAGAAAAAATCCTTAGAGGATTGACAAAAGGATGGAGTCCTAAAGCTACCACAATCATTGAGGGGAACGACCTGACAGTCATGAACCTTGAGACCCTCATGGGGAAGCTAATGACTCATGAACTCGATATGAAAGATCAAGAGGAATTTTCCATACAAGAGAAGGAGAAGGAGAAGGCCAAAGAGAAGGAGAAGTCTCTTGCTCTCAAAGTTACAAAGTCCTACTCCAAGGATAGCTCCGACGAAATGAGTCAGACGATGATGAAGAAATAGCTCTCACAGCTAAGCACTTCCGAAAGTTCCTCAAATTCAACAAAGCCAACCGCTTCAGACGGGACAATAAGGAAGATCTGGCGTGCTATCAATGCAGAAGAACCGGACACATCAAGAGGGACTGTCCTATGATAAGAAAAGACTCAAGCAAGTACGAGAAGCCTAGCAAAGGAAGCTCGTCCTCCAGGAAATTTGCCAACACAAGCATTTGGTGTGAGAGTGACGCAAGCGACTCCGACAATGACAAAGAATGTAAACACAATGCCAACGTTTGTCTCATGGCAACCGATGAGGTACTTGATGATCTCTCCTTAAATACTCTTACCTATGATGACTTAGAGAAAGCCATCCTTGAACTACGTGAAGAGCACAAAGGTGTTAGGAATAAATACAAGAAATCTTTTAAAGAGGTTGATGCTCTTCAACTTAAAATAGAGAGACTCTCAAGCATCATTTTTGATGTAAAGGAAAAATCTCCTGCTTCTGACATGGATGAAATAGAGTCTTTGTGACTCAAGTTTTAAGAATCTCTTGTCACCATCAAGAAAAAGGATGATGAGATTCAATCTATGAGAAGGGCTTATGAATTTACTATGCATAAGGTTCAAGATGCTAATATGAGAGAATATGATACTTCTATTAAGTATAATGATCTTCTTGTACAGAGTAAGAAACTAGGTAATAAGAATACTACTCACATGCATACTCCAAGACACCTCCACACTCATCACAATGCTAGGCATACTTCTTACATGAACATTACACACAAGTCCTTTTCTAACACAAGGAAAGGACCATTTGTTAAGAAAAACACTTCGCATCATGCTTTTTATTATCATCATCATAATACTAATGATAGAACTCCTCACACTAGAGATTTACATATGCATGAAACTCACACATCTTCTTCTAAATCCTCTATGATTTGCAACTACTGTGGCTTGCTTGGACATACGACCAATTATTGTCATACAAGGAAACTAGTTGATAAGAAAGTTTTTAAGTGGATTCCTAAGACTAACACTCAAGGACCCACACGATTATGGGTACCAAAATGTTCATCTTCAACTTATGTTGTAGGTGAAGAGTCCTTCTCATGCTAGAAGCAAGTAGATTCTCGATAGCGGTTGTTCACGGCACATGACCGGGGATGCTTCATTATTTACAACGCCATCGATGAAGAAGGAAGGACACGTCTCCTTTGGTAACAATCTTAAAGGTCACATTATAGGAAATGGTAATATCGGTTCCCCTCCTTATCCTTGTATTAAGAATGTCTGTCTTGTTACTAATCTTAAACACAATCTTCTTAGTATTAGTCATCTTACCGATAATGGTTATGATATCAAGTTTGTTAAGCTCAAATGTTTCATTACCGATAGTTCAAGTGAATCTATTGTTTATGAAGGCATTAGAGAAAACAATATCTATGTTTTATATCTTGTCGAAGACACTAACAATGACAGGTGCTTAGTTGCTAAGAACGATAAAAGTTGGCTTTGGCACATAAGGCTCGGACACACCAACATGGATACCATTTCTCGTCTTGCTACCAAGAAGCTCGTAAGAGGACTCCCAAGTATCCCGTTCAAGAAGGATATGGTGTGTGAAGAATGCGAAAAGAGTAAGTTGACCAAGTCATCCTTCAAATCCATCAACTCTGTGAGTACCTCTAGACCTCTTCAACTTATTCATATGCATCTTTTTGGTCCTAGTAGAGTTGCTAGTCTTGGAGGCAAGCTTTATGCTTTTGTTTTGGTTGATGATTTTTCGAGATTTACTTGGGTTATTTTTCTTGCTTGCAAAAATGATACTTTTCGTGAATTTGTTGCTTTTTGTAAACGTGTTCAAAATGAGAAAGGTTTTTCTATTTAACAAGATTAGAAGTGACACTGGAGGAGAATTTGACAATGCCGATTTCAAAAGATTTTATGAAAAGAATGATTTTGGACATGATTTTGCTTGTCCACGAACTCCTCAACAAAATGGTGTTATGGAGAAAAAGAATAGAACCCTTGGCGATATGGCACGGGTTATGTTAAACCAATATAAGCTCCCCCAATATTTTTGGGTGGAAGCCGTTAACACGGTATGTCATGTTATAAATAGGGTCTTGATTAGACCTATTTCTAAGAAAACTCCTTATGAGCTTTGGTTTGACAAAATTCCCTCTATTGAATATTTTAATGTTTTTGGTTGTAATTGTTTTATTTTGAATACCAAGGATAACCTAGGCAAGTTTGAAGAACAAGCCTATGAAGGAATATTCCTTGGATACTCTACGCATAGCAAAGGTTTTCGTGTTTTTAATAAAAGAAGTCTTGTTGTCGAAGAGTCAATCAATGTCTCTTTTAATGAACTTAACTCTTCTACATTCTCTTCTTCCGATGATATTGATGACATCTCGTTTGGGTTGGAGAACTCCTCTATTGGAGATCGTCCTTCTTCATCTAACAATGAAGTTGTGACTCCTCCAACAAAAGAGTCTCCACCTCTCGAGCCTCCTCAAAAGGAACTCCCAAAAGAATGGAGATTTATCACCAATCATCCTAAGGAACTTATCATTGGGGATCCTTCCTCCAGTATTAGCACTAGATCCTCCACTCGTGATCTTTGTGCAAACGTGACTTTTATCTCTCAAATAGAGCCTAAAAATGTTAATGATGCTTTTCTTGATAAATTTTGGATGATAGCGATGCAAGAAGAGCTGAATCAATTTGAGCGAAACAAGGTTTGGGAACTTGTCCCAAAACCTAACAATCACCCCATTATTGGAACTAAATGGGTGTTTCGAAATAAACTTAATGAAGATGGGTTAGTGACTCGTAACAAAGACCGATTGGTTGCTCAAGGCTATAACCAAGAGGAAGGTATTGACTACGACGAAACCTATGCTCCGGCTGCTCATCTTGAATCCATTCGCATGCTATGTGCTTTTGCTTGCTTTAATGATTTTAAACTCTTTCAAATGGATGTTAAGAGTGCTTTTCTAAATGGTATTATTAAAGAGGAAGTTTATGTAAAACAACCTCCTGGCTTTGAAGATTTTCAATTTCCTAATCACGTGTTCAAACTCCACAAAGCCCTTTATGGCCTCAAACAAGCTCCACATGCTTGGTATGAGTGTCTTAGCTCCTTTCTTGTTTCACACAATTTTTCTAAGGGTAAAGTCGACACAACACTTTTTATCAAATCCCATAGTGGCACTCTTTTATTGGTTCAAATTTATGTCGATGATATTATTTTTGGTTCTTCTAACAATACACTTTGTGTAGAATTTGCTAAAGTTATGCAGAAAGAATTTTAAATGAGCATGATGGGTGAACTATCATTCTTTTTGGGCTTACAAATCAAACAAGGACCCAAAGGGACCTTTATCAATCAAGCAAAATATACAAAGGATCTCCTCAAGCGTTTCGAACTTGACTCATCTAAATCAATGAGGACTCCTATGGCAACAACGACAAAGCTTGACAATGATGAAGATGGCACATCGGTTGACATTCGTAAGTATCGAGGTATGATTGGTAGGTTACTTTATCTAACTGCTTGTCGTCCTGATATCATGTTTAGTGTTTGTCTTTGTGCACGATATCAAGCAAATCCAAAGGAATCGCACTTATGTGCCGTAAAGCGTATTTTTCGGTATCTCAAAGGCACTGTGAACATGGGCCTTTGGTATCCGAAATTTTTATCATTTGAGCTTCACGGCATCTCGGATGCAAATTTTGCCGGATGCAAGATTGACCGAAAAAGCACTAGCGACACATGTCAATTCCTTGGAAAATCCTTGGTATCGTGGTTTAGTAAGAAACAAAATTCTGTTGCTCTTTCAACCACTAAGGCCGAGTATATTGCAGCCGATTGCTGTTGTGCACAAATTCTTTGGATGTCACAAACACTCGTAGATTATGGCATTTCTCATACTTGTACCCCGATTAAATGTGATAACACTAGCTCAATCAATCTCACAAAAAACCCGATTTGTCACTCACACACGAAGCACATTGAAATTAGACACCATTTTCTTCGTGACTATCAACAAAAAAGGGATATTCGTCTTGAATTTATTGAGACTACTTATCAGTTAGCCGATATTTTCACCAAACCGCTCCCGGAGGATCGTTTCATTTTTCTTTTCCAAGAATTGGGCAGTTTAAATTTCGACTCATTGTTCTTCTCGGTCGGCACACCGACGGTATACCGACGGCATGCCGATTTTGGTTCAAAATTATGTTCTGTGCCAAAAATCGGTATACCGTCGGCATATCGACGGTATACCCGCTCGCGGCGGACTGCTTTATCAAATCCAGCACGGGCCCACCTTTCTTCCAATCTCTCATTATTCCTTTCTTCTTCTCATTAATTCCTTTCACATCAATCACTTCCCTCTTTATTACCCACCTCCTCATCTCCTCTTCCCCAAATCTTAACTTCCCATCAACATTAACTATCCATCTCCTCCTATTCCCTATTTTTTCTCTTTTCTCTCTATTATCATCATTTCCAACCCACCACCCTCTCCACTTCCCCTCTATAACCGTTCCCCATTAAACCACCCTTTCCCCTTCCCAACATCTCCTTAAAAACCCTATTTTCTTCTTCATTCTCCTCCACTTCTCATATACTCTCCAAACCCTACTTCCTTATACAACTATCTTCTTCTCCCAATGGCTGCCCCCAAGCGTGCTCGTTCCTCCTCCATCGCTTCGAACCCCTTCACCCCGGTGGCTCTCCCACATGGCTACGATCAGCGGGTCTTCACCTCTCCATTGGCTGTCGAATCTTGGTTTCAACACTTCGTGCCCCATAACGTTTACAAAGACCGCGCCATTAACTGGAATCTCTTCCCCGGCCATGTTTCTCTCTTCGAGGCGGCAGGACTATCTTCCCTTCTTTGGCGTCAGGTGCCTGTCTACCCCGTCGCCGTTCGTCTCTTCTACTGCAACATGGTCCCGGACATGGAGAACGGAGCCATTGAGACGATGGTCAACGACCGGCATTCCCGCCTAACGGCTCGTGACCTCTCTAGCATTATTGGCGTCCCGGACAGAGGAGAGGCTCTATCGGGCTTGGCTGTTCTTTATTCTTCGGCATCGGTCTCCTTTGACGAATTTTGCGCCATTATTTGCAAGGGACCCAACCCTCCTAATATTCCGGCTCTTTTCGCCCAACTGGAGCCATTTTATTACGAGCTTCATAGGATCGTGTGCCACTCTCTATCCCAAGGGCGGCAACTATGACACCATCACTGGTGATGCCCTGGTATGCATGTACTACTTGTATTCGAGGAAGCCTTTCTCCTTCCCCAAGACTCTTCTCCATGCCTTCTTTGGTGTCCTACCCGCGGGGAAGCAGAATCTCTATTATGGCTCCTTCATCACTCTCATCTTGGAAGCCAAGCAAGTCGACCTCTCCCAATACTACTCGGACGGCGTCCCATCCTTCCTCACTGTTTCTGGCTCTGTCGGTGGTGCCTCCACATCCCGTGCCTCATCCTCCCAAGAGCCGCTAGCCTTTGCTCCTACTGCACCTGCCTCTACTCCTCCTGTATCAGGCCGTTATATGCTGCTGACTCAGCAACATTTCGATATGCGTATGGCCCAGGCAGAGGAGCAGATGCGAGCCAACACTCGTGGCCTTGAGACTCTGATTCAGTCCCACTTCCATGACCAGGCCTATTTCATTCAGCGCACTCTTCAGGACCGGGACATATTTCTGGATCTGAATCTTCAGGATCCAATGTACCAGGCCTCCCGTTTTTCCGATTCCAATGCCTACGGTTTCATGTACTCGGACGACATTGATCCTTTTGGCGCTTTCCACCAGGCTCAGGATGGTGGGGATGATCCGGCTGACGAGTAGGGGTGGCTTCCTTTTGATGGTGGGGTCGAATAAGTGGATGTCTTAGTTTGTTGTGTTTGCTTTTATGTCTTTTGCGGTCCTTCGGGAACCAGTGTTTGGTTGTCCTAGCTGTTTGCTGTCCTACGGGGACTTGATATTTTACTTTTTATTGTCTTGCTAACTCTTGTAGAGGAGAGTTTTTAATTTGTCTTTATGTAGTGTGTTCTGGTGTCTTGCATGTATCAAAATTTCTATGTTTTATCTATCAAATACATGCTTTTATCCATGATATTGTGTTCCATATTCATGCTTTTTTTTAATTTTTTCCCATCTTTGACTAAGTGACAAAGGGGGAGAAAACGTATTTAGGGGGAGCTATCTACCTACGGGGGAGTTACTCCCTGAAGATGCTATCTCTCTATTTTGTCAATTATCAAAATGGGGGAGATTGTTGGCACATTTTATTTTGATAATATTAACAGCATCTTCGTAGTTTAGTTTTCTGTGTTTTTCAGATTCATATCTTCTCAGAAGCTTTACTACATAAAGTCTGTCCTTTCAAGTTCTACCATCCATTGCCTTGAAGACTGAAGCAAAGAACGACGCTCCTTGCATAGACGGCTTCCTACACTGCAAAAGTTCGAGTCTGTACAAGGTCTAGGTATATCTGTAAACACTTAAGGTGGGATGACAAACTAAAAGCTTTAAGTCAAAAATCAATATCTTATAGAACGGCACACCGACAGTATGCTCCGGCATACCGGCGGTATACCGTTTTATCGTCCATAAAACTTTCTGTGAGAAATGTCGACATACCGACGGTATACCATTTTGTGGACCACAAAACGTTCTGTGACAAACATCGGCATACCGACGGTATGCTCCGATATACCGGCGGTATACCGTTTTGTTTGCCTAAAAAACGTTCTGTGATAAACGTCAGAATACCGACGGTATACTCCGGTATATCGGCGTATACCGTTTTGTGAGCCATAGAACTTTATGTGACAAACTTCGACATACCGACGGTATGCTTCGGCATACCGACGGTATGCTCCGGCATACCGATGGTATACCGTTTTATTTATTACGAAAAGGTTCTGTGACACACAACGTTATACCGACGGTATACCGCGGCATACCGACGGTATACCGGCTTACGAAATTTGATTTTTGAATGTCTTAGGCTGCATTAATGGCAGCATTAAATGCTCACAACGGATATTAATATGACCGTTACTGTTCGACCGGTATACCGACGGTATACCGGTACATATCGACGGTATGTCGGTCTGGCTGTATTTAGGAGCATTAAATGCCACATACTCTTGGTTTCTCTATAAATGAAAGCCTTCTCTCTCTTGAAGCTTTCACCAACTCTTGTCATAAATTTTCCAAACTACCAAGAGCTCCACCATTAATACTCTACCAAGCTTTTAATTGTCATCCTCTTCCAAAGTGCTAGAGTTATTAAGAGTTGTAATTTTTGATCTTCAAGTGTTAGAAGATCAACAAGTTCTCTTCTCATTTCTTTGAAGTTGGCGAGCCTTCGTAAGAAAACTCGTGTGTTGAAGTTGGCGAGTTCTTCGGATCCAAACTCGTGTGTACTATTTTATTAATAGTGGATTTAAGCCGGAGAGAGTTCCGGGACTGGATTGCCTCAAGCGAGGATACCAGGATACATCTTGTGTTTGATCTTCCTACTCTCTCTTTTTATTTGTCATATATTGCTTCTTGTGATCTAGTTATTTTTTATTTCCCTATTCACCCCCCTCTAGGGTTCTACATATTGTATTTCAGCAACTCAAAAGGAAACAATATATACTGCTATTAAAACTGAGAATATGGTTGGCTCAGCAGATGCTGTTTATACTCTAATTTACTATACTAGAACATTTTACTGGTGGCATTTCTAATGAGGGAGAGAAGATAAGAACTCTCCTACAAAACCTCAGATGCCCGACTTTAACCCACTTTAGATGGTATAAAGATACTTTCTTGAGTAGGGTTATGCAATTCGTCGATGCCAATAGTGCTCATTGGAAATCCAAATTTATTGATGCACTACCCAACTTGTTTTCTGAAAGAGTCAAACAAGGGATGCGTAATAAGCACGTTGGAATTGTCCCTTATGATAAATTTACTTATGGATATTTGGTAAGTATTTGCATACAAGAAGGATTAGCTTTATGCAACGATCTGAAATTAAGGAATCCGTTAAAATCTCAGAGATTAACTAAGAGAAATCAATTAGGAGAATTCTGTAGTCAATTTGCTATTGATACTCACAAGTCTCCTACTGATAAGAAAATTTCTAAAGGTAGAAATCTGGCTAGGAGTTATAAAAGAAAAAATAATAATAAAATAAATTTTCCTTATAAAGATAAAAAAGATCATCCTTCTTCTCATAGAAGGAAAAAATACTCTAAAAGGATCTAATAAAACGGTCAAGTGTTTTAGATGTGGTAAATTAGGCCACTATGCTAGCAAATGCTATGTAAAAAAGAAAATAGAAGAGATTCAAGATGAAGGATTAAGAAAGACTCTTCTAAAAATTATGATTAATTCTGATTCTGAAAAAGAGTCTAAATCATTAGACGATGAATCATCTTCAGATGAAGAAATTTTTGATAGCAATTGCCAATGCAATAATTGTTTAATACAAGAAGATGCTGACTACTATAAATCTATAGTAGAGATGAATGATCTTTCCATTCACACCTTGACTAAAGGTGATGAGAGAGATATTAGAGTCTCTTTTGAATAATAATATTACTAGTTCTGTTCGTACTAAAATTCTTGATCTTCTCACGGATGAAAAGAATGAAGAAGATATTTGTCAGCAACATGAGGAAAATAGTTATAGCATGTCTGAAGTAATTAATTGGTATAAAAATAAAGAGTAGTCACCTGTTACGATTAGCGATCTCAATCAGGAGATTAAGACTCTAAAAAAGGAAATATAGTAATTACAAGTCCAGGGGGTGATCACTCAAGAGAGGCTTAAAAAACTTGAAATTAGCTGTTTTCTCATTAAAGAATCGGGAACCCAAATAAATGAATTAGAAGAGTTAACTTCTATTAAACACGAATCACCAAAGGGTAAAGAATTAGCTTTATCCAATGACCATAAACCTAATAACTCTGAGGATGATTCAGATTCATTTTTAAATAAAATGGATTTGTTTATTACTCATAAATGGTTTATAAAGATAAACTTAATGATTAATAATGAGCATTATATCACATATCTTATTGCACTTGTAGATAGTGGTGCTGATTTGAATTGTGTCAAAGAGGGAATTATTCTAATAAAATAGTGTGAACGAACCACTCAGACTCTTAGTACTACTAATAATAAAGCAATGACTACCCCTTACAAAATTACGGATGTAAATATTTGTAAGGATAATATGTGTATTCATTTACATTTTATTGTTGTAAAAGAAATAACACAACATGTTATTCTAGGATCTCCTTTCTTAGAAAAGCTTATGCCAATAAGGGAGATAAGCAAGAAAGGAATCATTTCTGAATAAAAAAACAAACAAATTAGGTTTGATTTTATTACTGACCCGATGGTCAAGACTTTAAAAAAAATTATGGAAGTCTATTTAAAAGAAAATAAAATAAATTTTTTTAAAGAAGAAATACAAATATTAGGTATTTCTTAGCAATTAGAAAAGTCGGAGATCCGACAAAAGATAATACAAGTTGAAGAAGATTTCAAACTTTAAACTTGTAGGAGTATGCCTAATGCCTTTTAGGATAGAAAGAAGCATATTGTGTCTCTTCCATATGAAGAAACTTTTAGAGAGACTAATATTCCTACTAAGGCAAGGCCTTACCAGATAAACTCTGAATATCTAGAGTTATGCAAAAAAGAAATACAAGATCTATTAGATAAAAGACTTATAAGAAAGCCTTACTCTCCATGGAGTTGCACTGCATTCTATGTGAACAATACTGCAGAGAAGGAAAGAGGAGTCCCTCGCCTTGTTATCAATTATAAACCCTTAAATCATCGCCCGCTTCCTCTGCTCTACTTCTTTCGCCATAATTGGTACCAGAGCCATGATGGCTCAGGAGTAGGTACGTCCTACTTCACTACATGTTTGATATGTAACTAATTTTATTATTCAGCTTAGTTGTTGTAAGGTCTTTATGACAGAAGTATGTGTTTATGGGTAGTTGGAGTGTCTTTATTCTAGTTGATCGGCATACAGAAGAAATTCCAAAGTCGCGTAGGTCTTTGGCAGGGATTGCCTTTCTTTACCGTAAATCATTGACAGCCGTGCTAGTCTTCTTCAGCTTGCTATCTATATTTATTCACAGTAAGATCTTCGGAATTGTTATAAAGAAATATAACAACTAGATTGTAATAATTAAGTGGTTCTTACTTAAACAGTTAGTGAAGTATATTTTACTCAGATGAGTGAAGGTTCGGTTCAGCCAATTGGCATTATAAGGAAGACCCTTAATAAGGGAAAAAATGTGAAGAACGTACAGATGTACGAGTATCCAACAAATGTTGAAGAGTTGAACAAATGGACGATTCCTAAGTTTCAACCAAAAGAGATCTATCAGATAGGGACTTTTGATTTTCGTTCCTCCATTGCAATAAAGACAATGGAAAAGACTGTTCCTGTTAATGACAACGAACAGATCTTTAAGTTATTATCGGATGAGGATATAGATCCGTATAGGAAGAAATATAATTTCCTCTATATTGGTTTAATTCAGATAGCATTAAAACCTTTAACTCTGTAGTGGTTGAACGCTTCATTAATGACATCATTGAGAGATGCTCGATGTTTAGATTATCACAAATCACTTATGGGTGTGATGCAGACTAGCCTATGTCAAGGACCAGTCTATTTTAATGTCTATCCCAATTTAAGTCTGTCGATCATAGACCCCAATATATTAGAATCTGTAACCTTAAACATGAAGACTTTTGGTTACAATTTTCTGCCCGGATCAAAAACTATAGCGATTATCTATAGGATTCATTATAAAGTGTTAAATACGTTAGCTCCTAAAGCAAAGCATTTAACAAAGCCTGGTAAGACTACTTTGATAGAAACCAATTTGATGACATCAAAGATAGCCTTAAATAAAATAATTAAATGGAAAGAAATCGTCTTCCCAAATGAATGGACTTTGAACTTGGCTATACCTCCTAAAGCCATTTTAGATACAGAAATCGATCAGATAGTTCAAAGTGATGATGGTGGTATTGAGGTTAGATTTACACCTCAATATAAAACCAAGATAATTAGTCCTAATTTTAGACTTGAAAATCCTCGCAATTCTACCAGCATTAATAGGCCTTCAATCTCTAGCAGACCTTCGACCACCTATTATGAGAATAGAGAAGGGTCTGAAGTTACTGGGATAACCCTAAATGAGAACATACCCCATGCTATGTATGAGCCAGCAAAGTCAAAATTAGACTCTCCGACTGAGTCGAAAATGAGATATTAGTTTATTTTATGGATTACACGAACTATCCAGAAATCCAAAAAATCCTAAATACTGAATATAAAGAAAATATAGTTTTCAGACAATGGTTTGAAAAGAAGTATACTAAAGAAGAAAGGTATCAATATCGTGACAAATATTATGCTCAAATGAGTTCTATAGGAAAAATTGTATGGTTTGCTGAATGGTTTATAGAACACTATATCAAAGATGAGTTGATACAAATTAATGTGCTAGAAGATAATTATGTTAATTGGACCACAAATAAGGGAATAAAGCATCGTTCATTATATCCTCCAAGTGATCCAATCATAATTCGTGCTCAGCACATGCTTGACAAAATAGAAGCAGTTTCTTTTTTGAGAACTATTGAAAGCAAAGAAGAAACTATAAAAGAATTGCAAAATATAATAAAACAAAATAATTATACCAATAACAATATTCAGGTTATTGGGCAGCAATTAACAAGAGTCAAAATTGCGCTTGATCTGGTGATTGATAGATTAATGGCAATCAATATTGAAATACCTCAAGTTCCAAAGTCGAAAATAAGACAGACTGAGAATGTTCTGATTTAACCTCCGGTTGAAATTCAGGATTATAAATTGAATCCTGAAATTTCTATCAAAAATTTGATAGAAAAGGTTAAAGATATGTCTTTACATACGCTTGATGCTGAAGATTCAGTAGATGGTAATATAACAGAAGCATCAGATGACCTAGAATATAAATCAGAAGAATTGGAAATAAGTCAAATCAGTATTGAGGCGATAAAAAATCGTTTCAATCCTCTGATATTCTGGCTTCTTCATCAGGAATGATAAATAAAATGAACTATGTTAAGCCAAGATTGTCAAAATATTATTACAAACGACCCACACCGATGGATGTGCCTTGAGGAGAATGATGATATCATTCAAAATAATTATCAAGGGTGTACTATTTATGAATGGAACATTGATGGTCAATCTGATAAACAGATTCATGATACTTTGCATAGGATGATTATGTATGCCACAATTGCAAGAACTAGTGGTAATACTGATTCTAGCATTCCTAAATTCATAACCTGTGGTTTTACAGGCATCCTTAAAGGTTGGTGGGATCATTGTATTTCAGCAACTCAAAAGGAAATAATATATACTACTGTTAAAACTGAGAATATGGTTGGCTCAGCAGATGTTGTTTATACTTTAATTTCTACTATACTAGAACATTTTACTGGCGGCATTTCTGACGAGGGAGAGAAGATAAGAACTCTCTTACAAAACCTCAGCTGCCCGACTTTAATCCACATTAGATGGTATAAAGATACTTTCTTGAGTAGGGTTATGCAATTAGGTGATGCCAATAGTACTCATTGGAAATCCAAATTTATTGATGGATTATCCAACTTGTTTGCTGAAAGAGTCAAACAAGGGATGCGTAATAAGCACACTGGAATTGTCCCTTATGATAAATTTACTTACAGATATTTGGTAAGTATTTGCATACAAGAAGGATTAGCTTTATGCAATGATCAGAAATTAAGGAATCAGTTAAAATCTCAGAGATTAACTGAGAGAAATTAGTTAGGAGAATTCTGTAGTCAAATTGCTATTGATACTCACAAGTCTCCTACTGATAAGAAAATTTTTAAAGGTAGAAATCTGGATAGGAGTTATAAAAGAAAAAATAATAATAAAATAAATTTTCCTTATAAAGATAAAAAAGATCATCCTTCTTCTCATAGAAAAAAATACTATAAAAGGATCTAATAAAACGGTCAAGTGTTTTAGATGTGGTAAATTAGGCCACTATGCTAGCAAATGCTATGTAAAAAGGAAAATAGAAGAGATTCAAGATGAAGGATTAAGAAAGACTCTTCTAAAAATTATGTTTAATTCTGATTCTGAAAAAGAGTCTAGATTATCAGACGATGAATCATCTTCAGATGAAGAAATTTGTGATGGCAATTGCCAATGCAATAATTGTTTAATACAAGAAGATGCTGACTACAATAAATCTATAGTAGAGATGAATGGTCTTTCCATTCACACCTTGACTGAAGGTGATAAGTGAGAGATATTAGAGTCTCTTTTGAATAATAATATTACTAGTGTTGTTTGTACTGAAATTCTTGATCTTCTCACGGATGAGAAGAATGAAGAAGATATTTGTCAGCAACATGGAAAATACTTATAGAATGTCTGAAGTAATTAATAGGTATAAAAACAAAGATCAGTCACCTGTTATGATTAGCGATCTCAATCAGGAGATTAAGACTCTAAAAAAGAAAATAAAGTCCTTACAAGTCCAGGGTACAATCACTCAAAAGAGGCTTAAAAAACTTGAAATTAGCGGTTTTCTCATTAAAGAACCAGGAACCCCAATAATTGAATTAGAAGGATTAACTTCTATTAAACACGAATCCCTAAAGGGTAAACAATTAGCTTTATCCAATGACCATAAACCTAATAATTCTGAGGATGATTCAGATTCATTTTTAAATAAAATGGATTTGTTTATTACTCATAAATGGTTTATAAAGATAAACTTAATGATTAATAATAAGCTTTATATCATAGATCTTATTATAATTATAGATAGTGGTGCTGATTTGAATTGTGTCAAAAAGGGAATTGTTCCAATAAAATATTGTGAACGAACCACTCAGACTCTTAGTGCCGCTAATAATAAAGCATTGACTACCCCTTACAAAATTATGGATGTAAATATTTGTAAGGATAATATGTGTATTCCTTACATTTTATTGTTGTAGAAGAAATAACACAACATGTTATTCTTGGAACTCCTTTCTTAAAAAAGCTTATGCCAATAAGGGAGATAAGCAAGAAAGGAATACGTACGTAATAACATGTTGATCTTGAATACATACGAGGAAATAAGAATTGATGGCAAGCTGAATTACCTATATTTGATTTTATGGCAAGCTGAATTAGCTATATTTGATTTTGATTTTATGGCAAAAGCTAATACAGCTAATTTCATTTTCGGAGTTCCTAGAATACGTACGAGGAAATGAGAAATGATTCCTTTTATGGAAAGCTGAATTAGCTACATTTGATTTTGATATTGAATACATACGAGGAAATGAGAATTCTCTTCCTGACTTTTTAACTCGTGAATTTTTGCAGGATGTCAAGTCGGAAGGGTAAGCAACCATGGGTTCCTAGACCCGTTGCTAGGAAGCATTTCCAGGGGTCCAGACCCAATTCTGGTTCTACCAAAGGGAAAGAAAATCAGTCTTCTCCCTCCTTTAAAGACGTGGTCGATAAGGAACCAGTTTTTCTTCAGAAAATGAGGTCTGAGGAAATTATTCAAATTAGTCGAGAAGAGGTGCCTCTTCTGACTGAGCCATGGAAATTGATGGCTCGCTACATGGATATTAGCATGTTTCCAAGATTTTATAAAACTCGTAATATGTACGAGGGGATCCTATTAGCTTCCAAATCAGTGGAAATTCAACACTATTATCAGAAAGTTAATCATCACACTTCTGATATAATCTATAGCAAAGCTATTATCAAGAGGGTGATAACTCCACAATCTTGGGGCTTAAACCCTAATTCATTTCTGACCAGTACAGTCTGTGATAAGCCGGCTTTAGTTTATACTTACTGGGAATATGTTGATGCTTTTTATAGAGTTTGTTATTATCAAAACACTAATAGAAAACATACTTGGTTTCTCAAGATTTGTCCAGAGATACTCAGTCTGGATATCCCTACATGGTTCTATGAATGGTGGCTGTTACTTAGGGCAACCATTGATATTTTGCCTGTTTCTATCAGGGAACACTTTCCTAAATGGGTAAATTCTTCGGTTCCCTGTCAAAAAGAACATCCTTTTAAGGGGGAGAGTACCCTTCATTTCTTTGTTCATAATGACATTCCATTTATTATAAATTGAACTCTCCAGGAAGAGATTAATACCCTGAATATTTCGTTATTAGTCAGAAAGTTCCATATAAAATGGTGGGAACGAATTGATGAGAATGAGAAATTAGCCGAAATTTAGGCTAATATCAAAGTGAATGAGGTGCTTATTGAGAAGCAGTTAAAACAAGATATAATGGAAAATAGTCCAATTAAGAAATTAAAGGCTTCTTTGATTAGAAAGAACCCATATATCACAGAAGAAGAATTAAAGAAAAGATGCTTTTAATACTTCCAAGCCCAATTTATTGCTAATTTTAATATGGAAGATACAGTTCCAGTTCAGCCTGATATTCCAATGGAGGATTCTCAAAATCCGGATGAGAAGGAAGATTTTGATACTATGTACCAAAAGGCTTTGACTCTATTATGTGCCGAGTCATCATCTTCAAATGCAGAAGAACAGAAGAAGAAGTTAAAAGATGGAGGAGAATAGTTCCAATACAATGTGGACCGTTCGTGGCCCTTTTCTTTCATGACCGACAAAGGTTTTGGGGAAGATTCCTTTACTTTACATAAAGTAAAGTCGACAAAAAGTTTAGAAGAGACTTAAAGTAAAGACGATTCCTTTACTTTTCTTAAAGTAAAGTCGACCGATGCTCCACTACCAACAGATCAGCTTTGGCACCGACAGATGGCTAGGTAACCGACAGATGGCGAACTCATTAGATGAATGAGTTATGTATAAACAAGAGGCTGCATCCTCTCTCTAGGGTTTGGGTTTTTGTTGTATAAGTCCAGTTTTTCCATTTTCCTTCCTTTCTGTAAGTTTGTAATTGTGTGTCTTCCTTGTACTGCTATTGTGTGCTTAATAAAATCAAAGGTTTTCATCGTCTGCTTCCTCTGCTCTTCTGCTTCCGCCATATTATATATATATATATATATATATATATATATATATATATATATATGTATATATATTGGAATAAGGGTGAATTTATTTCTCGCATATAGCGGAAAAGGTATTACGGTACATAAATATCACAACTTCCCATGCCCCAAATTATAATATTATATATATATATATATATATATATATATATATATATATATATATATATATATATATATATATATATTCTCTCTCTCTCTCTCTCTCTCTCTCTCTCTCTCTCTCTATATATATATATATATATATATATATATAGAGAGAGAGAGAGAGAGAGAGAGAGAGAGAAAATATATATATATATATATATATATATATATATATATATATATATATATATATATATATATATATATATAAACATGAGAAAAAAATGTATGTGTTAAAATTTGAAATCTAGAACAACATATATAAGCATAGTTGATAAAAAATGAATTGACAACATAGTTTACAAGTTAAAAAAAATTTAGAAAAGGAGGACTTGCCTGATTACAAGAGAATGAGAAGAAGAAGTTGGGTAGAGATTCTGGGAAGCTCTCGAATTTGGCTAGGACAAGGGCGTGCGTTCTCGGTTTTGGTAAGGAGAGGATGTGTCCTTGGTTTGGTAAGGAGAAGGAGCGAAAGAAAGTAAAGGAAGAAGAAGAAAAGAATGAGCAAAAGATGTAAGTAGAAGTAAGTAGAACGGCTAAGAAGAAAAAAGAAAAAAAGGGAATGGAATGGAAAGACGGGGAAGGGTGTGGCCGACCCTATGTTAGGAGGACAAGATGAGAGGTGAAGTAGGTACGTGACAAGTACGTTATAAGTTAATAGGTTACAAGCTAGTAATAGCTAATAGGTTACATGCTAGTAATAGCTAACAGGTGACAAGTTCCTCTCTTATTAATAGTTTATATTCTCTTCTTTAATTTTAAAAGATAATAACAATATTTTATAAAAAAATTGGAAAACAATTATGACGTATGCATGCTTGATTAGGTGTATGTAGTTATGTAGCTTCATAATAAGTGCATGCCTTTATCTTTCTTCTATGTTGCTTTCTTGTTGTTACTATGGTTTCTATTCTCTTTTCTACTATTTACATAGTAGTTATCATTCTTCTAATACCTGGTCAACCTCGTACTGCTATGTATCAGGGTGTCTTTGGAACCCAGTCAATAAAAAAACCAATCCCAAGCATGTCAATTTCATCTCTTTCTTGTCAAACTTTTAGCAAAAATACTTGATAGTACATAATGAGTACATCAAAAAGGCGTACAGTAGTTGAGATTAATTCCAATTTCCAACTAACATGAGTACTTTGACCAAATACTGTTGGTTGTAACCTGGAGAAGGCTGACAAGGTGCAAACACTCTATTGAGAAGGCAATGATAATGGAATAAGAAGAGGAAGCTTGTGTTGTTATTGATTCAACATAGGTTTGTGCCTTTATATAGGCTATACAAAGATTAAAAGATGTGGACAACAATAAAGCAAAGGAGAAAAATCCTCCTGGCCACACAAATGTCCCAAGGACTAGGAACCTTCCTAAAGAATAGGTAAACTAGGAGCTAGTCTAGATTATTTACTAACAATCTCCTCCTTAATCTAGATTTGATCCAGGTTGATAACTCCAAGCATCTGCTGCATCCCGGCAAATTTCACTCTAGCGAGAGCCTTCGTGAGAATGTCGGCACGTTGCTTTCCAGTGCACACAAACTCCACCTTTATCTGCCCTTTTTCAACACACTCGCGAATGAAATGAAAGCGAGTGTCAATGTGCTTGTTGCGCCCATGAAACACAGAGTTCTTCATCAACGCAATTGCAGACTTGTTGTCGACATAGAGTGTAACTGGCTTAGGTTCGCGACCAGTCACCTCACTAAGCAGATTCCTCAGCCACACAGCTTGACACACTGCACCCGTTGCCGCCATGAACTCAGCTTCACAGGAGGACAATGCGACAGTTTTTTGCTTCTGAGACGCCCAAATGATCAGGTTCTTGTTGAGGTAGAACGCCATTCCACTGGTGCTCCTCCTGTCGTCGACATCTCCGGCTAAGTTGCTGTCAGTGAATCCATGCAGTTCATCTTCATCATGTCCTCTTTTATACATGAGTCCATACTCAAGTGTTCCCTTCACGTATCTGAGGATCTGTTTCACCGTCTGGTAATGTGTAGTTGTTGGCTTCTCCATGTACCTACTCACCATTCCAACAGCATAAGAAATATCCGGACGAGTGTGAGTTAAGTACCTGAGACAACCAATGATGCGCCTATATTGTGTCGGATCGACTCGGGTTCCTTCAAGGTCCGTGCTAAGTTGCAGTTTAGCTTCCATGGGATACTTGGTTGGATTGCAATCTCCCATTCCAAACTGCTGCAATACTCTCTTCGCATATGCCGATTGCTTCAGAGTAATGCGATCACCCTGTTGGTCTACCTCTATAC
This sequence comes from Iris pallida, assembly GCA_029216955.1. Taxonomy (NCBI): domain Eukaryota; kingdom Viridiplantae; phylum Streptophyta; class Magnoliopsida; order Asparagales; family Iridaceae; genus Iris; species Iris pallida. Next base: position 41,198,117 of record JANAVB010028818.1, on the reverse strand, counting down.
CAAGGTAGTAGGAGAGTAACCCAAGGTCACTCATCTCAAATTTCTGCATCATCTGCTTCTTGTAAGCCTTTACTGCAGTTGCTTTTGCGCCTGTGACAATTAAGTCATCAACGTACACTCCAACAATCAGTGCACCCTCTCCATTGTTCCTCGTGTACACGCATGCTCTTGAGTGCATCTGACGAATCCCAGCTCCTTTAAGCAGCTGTCCAGGCGTATGTTCCAGGCCCTCGGTGCTGGTCGCAAACCATAGAGAGCCTTGAACAGTCTATACACCTTGTGCCCCTGGTTCTTGACGATGAAGCCTTCGGGTTGAGCTATATATACCTCCTCTTTGAGGTCACCATTCAGGAATGCAGATTTGACGTCCAAGTGGTGAACCTCCCATCCATGTTGGGCTACGAGAGCGATAATCAAGCGAACTGTGTCGAGTCTGGCCACTGGAGCAAACACCTCATCAAAATCGACTCCATGCTACTGGACGTACCCCTTTTCCACAAGTCTAGCTTTGTGCTTGAGGATCTTGCCTTCACTGTCTCTCTTTACCTTGTATACCTATTTTAAACCGATGGGTTTGTGCCCAGATGGTAACTCAGTAAGCTCCCAAGTCCCATTCTTCTCGATGGTTTCCAACTCCTTCTTCATAGCTTCCCGCCACTCATGGTCAAGTGCAGCATCTTGAAAGTTTGCCGGTTCTTCAGCCGACAAAAACAGTATCTCTGGATCAAGAAGTGTCTCCTCAGTTTTAGCATATATGTCAGCAATTGGGCGATATCTCCTTGGCTCGCTTGAGTCTGTCGTCGGTGTGGGTGAATCGCTTGAAGTTGAGGCTGCAGCTTGTGGTGTAGTAGGCTCCCTTGACGCCATTGCCGCTCCGTGCGTCATAGGTGTTGCCGCATCTCCCGTGCCCTCCGGCATGTGTACAGCCTCGTCCACCACTCTCTGTGGAGTGATTATTGTCTCGACAACAGGATCTTCGACTGAGATATCTACCCAGCCTTGTGGTTCGGTACCGTCACCATCGTTCTAGTCCCATCTTCTTTCTTCCTCGAACACAACATCCCTGCTCACCTGGATCTTGCTGCGTTGAGGATTATAGAGGCGGTACGCTTTGCAGCCCTCTTCCACGCCAAGGTACACCAATGACGTGCTTCGGTCATCAAGTTTTTTGTGATGAGGACCTGCAGTCTTCATGTGTGCGACGCATCCAAAAATCCTTAAGTGTTCTAGGTTCGGTTTCTTACCAGTCCAAGCTTCATACGGCGTGAGCGTACCGAGAGCTTTAGTTGGCAACCGGTTGAGCAGATACACAGCATGTCTGACCGTCTCGCCCCAGATGCTTCTAGGAACATGCATGCTCTTGAGTAGGCTCATTGTCGTTGCCATCACGGTGCGATTCCGGCGCTCCACTACGTCGTTCTGTTGTGGCGTATATGGTGTGATAAGGTGCCGTTGTATGCCTTCGCCTTCACAGAAGCTTGTGAATTCCTTAGACAGAAACTCACCTCCTCGATCAGTTCTGAGTGTCTTCATCTTGCTGTCACACTCATTCTCTACAAGATACTTGAATTTCTTGAAAGCATCAAAGGCATCGCTTTTTTCTTTGAGCATATACACCCACATCATGCGACTGAAGTCATCAACAAGTAGAAGAAAATACTTGTTACCTGCAAGTGTAGCGGGTGTAATCGGGCCACAAATGTCGGCGTGCACAAGTTGCAGTGTCTTCTCAGCTCTGAAGCTTGCCTGCAGTGGGAAAGGTAGCCGTGCCTGTTTGGCGATGAGGCACCCATCACAGAGTTAGTTTGGATGAGAAATCTTCGACAGTCCGGTGGCCATTCCCTTCTCTGCCATCATCTTGAGCGCAAAGAAATTCACGTGCCCGAGCCTTGCATGCCATAACCAAGCTGGGTCTTGTACTTTGGCCATTAGACATATCAGCATACAAGATTCAAGAGCTATCTTGTACAGACGGTTAGGCGATCTCCTCACCTTCATCAGCATGATGTCGTTCCTGTCAAACACCCTCAAGTAGGAGCCGACAATCTCCACCTTGCTTCCATCTTCCATTAATTGACCAAGGCTCAATATATTACTTCTTAAGCTTGGAATGAAGTATAACTCCGACAGAAGTCGTTGTTCCCCATTCTTGCATTGGAGCAGGATTGATCCCTTGCCCTCAATCTGCACGGTTGAGCCATCGCCAAACTTGACATGGTCGGTGATATTCAGATCAAGGTCCTTGAACTTTCCTCGGTGCCCCGTCATGTGGTTGCTAGCGCCGTTGTCAAGGTACCAAACGTCGGTGTCGGCCTGTGTTTCTCCAGTTCCGTGCAAGTCTTGTTCTATCTTCTCTTCATTGAGCATGACGAGGTCAGGCGTCTCCTCCTGACTCTCTTCTAGCAGCAATACGGCCTCCTCGTCTTGCGCTCGTGCAAGGTTTGCCTCCTCAACACGATGCTTGTTGCGATACTCCGACGCATAGTGCCCAAAGTTTTCACAATTGAAGCACTTGATTTTTGATTTGTCGCGGTTGGAGCCTGAGCCGCGAGTTCCCTTACCCTCCTGGTGTAGCGCTATTTGGCCGCCACGGCCACCCCTGTCGCGCCTGCGACCACGACCACGGGGCTTACCACGGCCTCGATCGTCGCTAATGTGCCCCTTTCCTCTCGACGAAGAATCGACGTCGCCTTTCTTCGACCGCGACTGCCACTCAGCGTGAGTAAGCAAGAGTTGTCCGTTGTTGCTCTCGTCTCGACCGCGTATGCGTTCTTCGTACGCTTTGAGGCGGCTGATCGCTTTCTCGACCGGCATGGTCTCCACATCCGCAAACTGTTCGATCATAGCAACGACCTACAGGTACTTGTCTGGGACGGAGACGAGCAGCTTCTTGACGATGACGACGTCCTCCATCTCGTCTCCCAATCCACGAATCTTGTTTGCGAGGGTCGTCAATTTTCTCGCAAACTCATCGATGGAGTCTGTCTCCTTCATACAAAGAGCCTCGAACTCACTCTTCAAGGTTTGAATCCTTGCCTTCTTCACCCGATCAGCACCTAGGTACCTTGTCTTCAAGCTTTCCCGAGCTTTCTTAGCTATTTTGTGCTTGGCCAGCTGGAGTAGGATTTCCTCGGGGACAGCTTGGAAAATGTACGCCAACGCCATCTTGTCCTTCTTCTTTTCTACGACCACCCCGGCCGCGGGTTCAATGGCGTCCCAAACGCCTTGAGCCTCCATGAAGACCTCCATCTTGATCGCCCAAGTGGAATAATTGCAAGACATCAACATCGGGTAGTGCAGGGTTATGCTCCCCTCCTTTGTTGTTGGCGCCGACGAGTGCTCGATGATTGACATCTTGTCGAGTCGAAGATACTTTGGCATACAACCTGGAGCTCTGATACCAAATATTGGTTGTAACCTGGAGAAGGCTGACAAGGTGCAAACACTCTATTGAGAAGGCAATGATAATGGAATAAGAAGAGGAAGCTTGTGTTGTTATTGATTCAACATAGGTTTGTGCCTTTATATAGGCTATACAAAGATTAAAAGATGTGGACAACAATAAAGCAAAGGAGAAAAATCCTCCTGGCCACACAAATGTCCCAAGGACTAGGAACCTTCCTAAAGAATAGGTAAACTAGGAGCTAGTCTAGATTATTTACTAACAAATACAACATTAAAAATCCTAAAAAATTCCTTTTGCATTAGGAGAAAGCTTAGATCCTATGTTGCACAGATGAATATTACACAAAACTTACAACTACTGATTCCAATCAGAGAACCAAGAAGTACAGAATTAGATTTACAAAACTTAAGTAAATAGTAAAACAATGGAAATTTTCTATAAGATAATATGTAAAGTAAGCTATGGATACAAGGTGATAAAATTAATGAAAAGAAACATAAAAAATCAAGAACAAGAAGATTAGCACTACCAAAATAAGCATACTAGCAAGGATATCAATGACTTCTAATGCTGACATAACTAGCGACGCATTTAAAAGAAATTGTTAATACTAAGATTGGCGATGTTTCTGCTAGGACATCGATAATATAGTCACTACAACAAATAGGACCTACAATAGCAGTTTTTCTATAGCGTTCAAGTGTCCCCGCTATAGAATATTATCAACAATAACGTTCTTTCTGCAGTACTATAAATATATCTATCTATAGCATTTTCTGATTGCTGTAGAATATATAACATTCATCTATTAAAAAAAAGATTAGTAGTGAATTTTTTTCAATAGGCAGTATATTCCAAAATTTTCCTCCAAATTTCTAAATCCCTCCTCCCAAATCAAAAAGTCCATCCGAAATTTCTAAATCCCTTCTTCCTGATCAACCCGCTCATTTTATTTGGGTTCACGAAAATCCCCCCTTCTTATTTCCTTCTCTCTTTCTCATGATTCAGCTCCTCTCTCTCTCTCTCCCTCTCTTTCTCTCACACACAGAGGACCCTCCTCTCTCTCTCACACACAATGTTACCTTCACCTTGTCAAAATTTCTTTTCCTCCAAATCTCTCTCCTCCGATCCGTAAGAAACCCTACTTCGACCGCTCGACCTCATGACATCGATACTCACCGGCAAGCTCGGCACCGAAGGGATCCCACCGGAGGCCGTCGCGATCATGGAGAATCGACAACTCCTCGTCCTCATCAACACCTCCGTCATCGTCGTGCTCGAACTCGCCTCATTCTTTCTTTGGTACCGCTCCTCGTCCGGGAAGACAACCCGGTTGATTGAGTCGCTGAAGCCGCTGGTCGCGCCGAAGGAGAAAGATCCGAAGGTCGAAGACGGAAGGAAGAAGGTCACGGTGTTCTTCGACACACAGATCGGCACCGCCAAGGGGTTCGCCAAGGTGAGGATCAGGGTTAGGGCTCCTTTTGTTATTTAGATTGGGAACTCATTCTTGACATCGACTTTAGGTTCCTTTTCTGCTTAGGCGCTCGCGGAGGAGGCGAAGGCACGGTAGGGGCAAGGCCGTCTTCAAAGTCGTCGATCAGGTAGAAAATACTTAAAATTTGGACTAAATTTCGTTGCTTTTAGAGTTTTTGAGCTATTGGATTGATCACTTGGGTTGATTTTTCATAATTAGGATGGCTATGCAGCATATGATGTTCACTACAAGGAGAAGTTGAAGAAGGAAAACCTAGCTTTGTTCTTCTTAGCAACGTGAGCTTTTGATCTAGTGATAAGTTTATCGATTTTTTGGTGATTTAACTTTGAATTTAGCTTTACTTATGTCTGATTTGAATGATTTTAGATACGGTGACGACGAAACGTGACTAGATTTGATTGAAATTCAATAGTAATAAGGTGTATTTATGATATTGGTAAGTAATTTGTTGCTGATGTTTGCTTTTATGCGTTGTGTTTGGTCAAAAGGTTGGGAAGAAGATGGACGAGATTCTTCTTAATCAGGGTATTCAACGCTACTTTATTCTCATTATTCTATATGATTATTACTTTCTGATATATATTATGGGTGATGACAAGTTACAAATTTACTTATACTATTAGCTTCCAAATCCATCTACTATATTCATAGCTACAAGTTTTGGGGAGGTAATATTTGTCCCGCTGGAAATTAGGTACTTGTACACCTGTAGACAAATCCCTAAAAAATTTCAAGCAACATTCAATGGTCTATATATATTTTCAAGTATTCTCAAATTCTTTTGTACAACTCTATAATTGGTGCTTCCTAGCCTAGAAAACTATCACTCTTCTTATAAATTGTGAAGCTCTTTTATCTAAGAGATACTCTCATAGAATTCTAAGTTATAGGTAAATTTCCCAAAAAATTTGTGGGGACTCCAATTTTACCTCTCTATGCTATATAATGTTTATGAGTATATAAATACTATTTTGCTAATCAAGTTATGAGGTATAGATGGATGGTGTGGTAATGATGATATTCCTACTTACCTACTGGACTTGCAAGAAATAAAATCCTGAGACGTCTTGTTCACCATGATTAGATCTTCCATCCTTGATTATGTCTTCCATTATCTTAACTGTCTAAGTGTTAGGTTTGTGGGAATGCACATATATTATGAAGAATGTTATATTCCTAGAAACATGATGCTTATTTCCCCTTCTATATAGTTTCTCTATAAGACAAGCATTTCTAAGTGTTCCTCTTTACATTTATGTTTTAGAGGTATCCGTTATAAACTCAGTTGCTAATATATATACTTACTGTACCATAGGTGATCAAGCGGCACTGACTAGAAGAACACATATATCATAGTAGGATGGACTGAGGCCGGGACTAAAATAAGCTTTAATTTTATATCTAGCTTTAGAAATGTCATAGCTTCAAATTGTTACTGCTTCAATAGATTTTGTAAATTTTATGTACTCTCATTTTAACATATATGTTTCCCTTCTGTATATCTGGACTAATTGAGTTGACGATTCATGACACTAAAAAGAAAATTCCATTTGGAGTGAGGATGCTTTTTACAATTTGAATGTGTTTTATATTCGCAATGATATGTTGGTCATGTGTTGGATCCTTCTTTGTGGTGTAAGCCCAGGACATTGATGGTTAAGTGGATTTTAATTTCATTACTTAAATCATAATCATGGTGTTATCTGTGTATCTGATATTTTTCTATTTTTCCTAATTATTCTTCTGTTCTTTGGATAATAGTACCATGCTTAATTTATGATTCGATGACATGGGACTACTTTATTCTAGGAAACTATTCCGTTACTTCTTTGTGTTTTCCAGCCACGGACATGGGAAGAGGACAAGGAGGTAGAGAATATTAGGAAACATTTTAGGAGACTATTTTTGGATTTGTTTGTAGGAGTTTGTTTACATTGAGTTTTATTATGATTTGTTTTGCTTATATTTTAGGGTTTGATTTATGATTGGACTTCTTACTTGCATTATTTATGGCCTTTTCTGCTTTAACTCATTCATACGCCCCAGGTATGGTAAGCGGTCATATAAAAGCAGAATATGTAGGAAAGTCTGTCTGACATGTATCATAGAAGTATCAAAGTGTCTACGTATCTAATACAAAACATAGATAGATCACCTTTATTGACGTATCCATGCAATATAGTGTTAATTGAATGTATAGGTACTTGAATAACAAGTTCAACCATCTAAGTATGTATTAATTTGTAAGTGGTGCTCTTTGGAACTGATGGCATGTATCAGTCTGGGACAAGTTGGGCATAGATTCTTTTATTCTTTTTAACTGTTGACAATCTCCCTCAATCATCAACTAACAATGCAATTTTTATTTTTGCTCTGCAGGCTTGTTGTGGATCATGTATCAGAGTTGGTGGATTATTGGGTAACATTTAATGAACCTCATGTCTTCTGCATGCTAACCTACTGTGTCAGTACTTGGCCCGAGGGTAATCCTGATATGCTTGAGGTACAATATCTGCCTTACCTACAGGTGTTTATACACAAGCCTTGCACTGGATGGCGATTGCTCATTCAAAGGCCGATGACTATATCCATGGGAAAGGGTTTGCTCAAAATTCAATCTTTGTTTCAGCCTAGGAAGCATGGGCACTCCAAAATTGTAGGCCGTGTCGTGTATCTGTTGCCGTGTCCTTACCGTGTCATGTCGTATTGATGTCCGTGCAACATAAGTTTCAGCACATATTTCACAATTGCAATTTAATTTTTTTGTCCAAGTGAAAACACAGCTAGAATAGTCTTTCATCCTTTACAGTTACTGAGTTAAGATTATTGTTGCTGTCCATGAAGTGATATTTGGCCTGGATTGATGCTTGTAGAAAATGATGAGTATAGTGAATCTGTACATGGTGTTTATCCAGATCGGTTATTCCGCATGCGGCATCAATTTTATGACAGATACAAACACCTAAAGGTGCCTCTCATTATCATCGAAAATGGAGTTTCTGATGAAACTGACTTGATTCGGCGGCCATACATTCTGGAACATTTATTGGCTGTCTATGCAGCCATTATTACGGTATTTATCTTGACTTGATATTTTCTTTTATACTATACCTCTGAGATGACTATGATTCACTAGTGCATAATTTATCATTTTCCTTAGGTGGATCCCCCCGGGCCTAAGGTGGACCCCACTGGTTGTGTCACTCTTTATTCTTTTTATTATTAATTTTATTATAGTACTTTTTGCTATAAAAATGATCATTTTTGCTGCAATATGTTATATTTGTTTTTACAGAATCATTCGCAGAAATACGTACAACCATTGGATTTGATGAGATAATGTTACTCCATTATGAGGTAATACCATTTAATGCAGTTTTGCCATTGCCTTTTTTTTAGTTATTGCTAGTTGGCAAGGATAATATTAGCTGAGATTTGAGTGCTTTCTGGTTAAATTATGTTTGTTGGGAACCAGTTGAGAGGTATATTTGCCAAGAACTAAAGAACACCTTTGTTGTACGATATAATTGAACTGTGGGCGATATGAAACGAATAGGCTCGACAATACGTTGAGTTTCATAATGCTCTTTAACTATGAAGAGGCAGTTGTTCCAAGAAGAGAATTACACTCTTGCTAGCCGATATGTATGTATATAACCTGATGACTACTTGAAATGTGGAAAATAATCCCTCATTTTTGTTTTTATTTACACAAGATTACACAACAAGTTGCAATATATTTATATCAGTAAAAATAGTTATGAATATAATATGCTCCCCTTGGTAAGTATTTGCTATTCTGCTTCCATAAACTTCATTCAACTAGCAAACTCATGTCAGATTTCCTTGATAACTAGAGAAGAATGGCAATCACTGTGATGAAGGCTGCAATAGTACAGATCAATGCCTGCAAATAATAGACGGATCAAAATAAATGGTTTTGAACAAGATAGCCTTCAAGAATTCTAGATATATAGAACATAAGCTATATCACTGGGAACAAAATAAATAGTTTTTTCTCTCAGGTGAGTAGAGCTCAATTATCGACTTCTTTCTTTTTGTTTTTGTTCATCAATATATGATCTTGTGTGAACTTATTTTTATATATAATAATGTGTTTTTTTTTCAATTTTGTGTAGGTTGACGTATAATTTTTTGGTGGTTGTGGATAGCTAGAAGGAAAGAGGAGATCGAACTGTTTTTTAGCCTACAGATATTTTGTAAATGGAATGGTTTATTTTGGACTACTAGGCGTACAACTACTTTTTGTACATCTTGAATGTTTTAATGATAACTATTTTTTGTACATCTTGAATGTTTTAATGAAACAAGTTCATATTGTGGCAAACCTTTTCTATATCTTGATTGATCGAAATTGAAGTTGCGATTGAAATTGTTGAAATCAAAATTACGATTTAGCATGAATTTCTATGGTTATTTGTATGTGATACAAAACAGGTTATTCAGATATAAAATTCTGTAGCAGATTTATAGCACTCAAAACTTCTAAATATAATAGCATTTTCCAAAACTGTTGGCCGCTATCACGATAGCATATGATGAACGCTATAATAAATCAAACCATCTACAACATTTATGAACGCTATAATCCATCTACAGCATTCGCAGACGCTATAAAGCATCTACAGCATTCACAAATGCTATAAACAATCCACAACAGTCACGAACGCTATAAACCATCTATAGCATACACGAACGCTATAATCTATCTACAGCATTCAAGAATGCTATAATGTTATAGCGTTCACATGCCTTGACATACTATAGCGTGGGCAATTATAGCGGACAGAATACGCTATAGAAGGCTTTCTATTGCGTTCAGCGCATGCTATTGTAGGCCATATTTGTTGTAGTGAGTGATGCACTACTACATGTTAGTTCCTACAAGTTGCTAATGTCAGCAAGTTAGTGACTCTATTATCCTTGGAGTCGCTAGATGTCGATAATTTAGGTTAAACTATCATGTCTCTATACGTCGATAATGTTTATTATATATCAAACAAATAGGCCGAGAAGCCATGATTCTCTCTAATCTCCTTTTCTTGTGGCACTCATCTTCCACACATACCTCACCACCCCCCACCACCCTGCGTCAAGTTCTCTGCCCCTACCACTACACTCTGGTCCCAAATCCGACCCCGTAGACGCCTAGTCGGTCGTCCCCGACCCTGTAGACGTCTGGTCGGTCATCATAGACGTCTGGTTGAGGTTGAAAAAGGAGAAGGAGAGGGGAGCAAGGGCTTGGGTATGCTATAGAAGGAGAAGAGGCGATTGTCGGGGACCAGTATGGGGAATGAGATCTTAGATGCATTGGTGCGACAGAAGAGAGAGAGCCAGCGATCGGTGGCTTGGGTGTTGTAGAGGAAGAAGAGGTGGATGGGGGCAGAGTGGAGGAGAAGGACATGGTTGATGGCAGCATAAGGGAGAGGGATGTGGCGAATGCCTACCACCCCCATTTTTCGAGTGCTTGGTTGGTATTACATTTACTTTCATTTAGGTATTTCTTTTCTTTTACTGCCAATGTCAATAACTGCAACTAGGGCCTGATTTTCCCATCTCTATTGTTTGATGTTAAATTATAAGATTATATTTGCAATGTAAATATGGCCCATACCCATGAGCCCATATGTAGACACTATATATATTGTAACAAACCCTAGTAATGAAAGAGGAGGAATTATTATTTTCCTATATGGTATCAGAGCCTCCACAAAAACCCTAGCCGTCATATTCAACATCCTCGATCCGGCCGACCTCCTACACGCCCTAACCGAACCCGGCGTTCTTCGGCAGTACCGGCCCGAACTTGACGAAGTCCGGTGTCGACGTGCTCACCTCCCGCAGCGGTGTGACCGGAGGTGCCGCGATCGGCGCCAGGGAGGACTTCTTCCTCGGCGAGTCCGCGATCGGCGCCTGGGAGGACTTCCCACAATTCTTCCTCGGCAAGAGTTGCGCCAGGGAGGACTTCCCATAATTTTTCTTTTTCCAACCAGATCTTGAAGTCCCTTATTGAAGTCCGAGCAAAAGATTATTATTTCCTCTATAGGGAGGACTTCTCCTTTACAGGGAGGACTTCCTCGGCATTATTATTTCCAACCAGATCTTGAAGTCCCTTATTGAAGTGCCTTTAAGTGCCTTTAAGCACAAGCCTTCTGTAACCAAAAAAAAACTTTTATCTCTTTCGCAGATTCGTCGGAGTTGTACAAATTTTTGTACACCCGACATCCACTCGCCCCTACGTGCCAGATCCGGCACACCTGATCGCGGCTGATTCGCCGTCGACCCCGTCCATCAGCGGCCGATTCGTCGGCGTCGTACAAAATTTTTGTACATCCGACATCCGCGATGGCAGATGATGCTGCGTCCAGCTACTCCGTCGCGACTGGCGGTGGCAGTGCACATAATCCAAATTATCCTAATCCGAAGGATCTATATTTTCTGAGTTCTGCTGATCAACCAGGAAATATCATTACTCCTATTATTTTCCGTGGACCAAACTATGCTGAGTGGTCTCGGTCGATACGTCTCTCCCTGATCTCTAGGCGAAAGATCACTTTTCTGGAGGATACTGAAATCAAACCTGTTAATGATGCTAGCAAATTGCTTGATTGGCGATGCGTGCAAGTACTATTGGTTCAATGGGTTCTTAATACCATTGATCCGTCTCTGAAGAAATCTTTGCCGTACTTTGAGAAGGTTTTTCCATTGTGGAACTTGTTGGCGAAAAGATTTGTTGTTAGCAACGGCACTCGGAAGCAACAAATTAAGGTGGCTTTGGCCGAGTGCAAACAAACGGCGTCGATGTTTGTGGAAACCTATTTTGGAAATTTGTAGTCTTTGTGGGATGAACAAGCTGCTTAATTCCCATTGCCAACTTGTACCTGTGGTGAACTTGCTGCCAAGCTCCAGGCTATGAGGAATGAAGACCACTTTCAGGACTTTATGTATGGGTTGAATGCTGAGTTGTATGGTCATACCCGATCTAATCTTCTGGCTCAGGATCCTCAGCCAAGTTTAGATCGGGCATACCAGGCAGTCCGTGAGGAGGAGGATATGCAAAAATCTCAGATCCAATCCGCTACTGAGAAGGTGATGGCACTAGCTATCAAGTCTTCACCTCATATTTCTACTACTTCTAATAGTAGAACCTCAGATTCCAGGGACAAACCAGGTATGGTCTGTACTCATTGCAAGAAAATAGGTCATGATGTTGCAACTTGCTTTACCAAGATTGGCTATCCAGAGTGGTGGGAGACTCGTCCTCGGCGTGAGGACGGACGTGGTGGTGGTGGTGGCAGAGGCCTAGCACCACCACAGAGACGTGATGGGGGACGTGGTGCTGGTGGCACAGGGGTTGTTCATCATGTCGCTGCTGCTGGTCATGGTGTCCCTGCTGGTCTTGCTGGGAGTTCGGCGGATATGATGCATGGAAGGTATCCTTCACCACTCTCAGGTGAACAATGGCAGAAACTGATGAGCTTGCTGGGTAACGAAGATTCTTCCAACCCTGGTTCTTCAAACTCTGATCGTCTGATGGGTAAGAATTCTTCTATCCCTTGGATATTCGATACTGGGGCTACTCTTCATGCGACAGGCTCTCGTGACTGTTTAGTTGATTGTTTTGAGGGTCCTGTCTATCCTGTGATTTTGTCTGATGGGAGTACTATTGAGGCTGTTCTGAGAGGCAAAGTATTTTTGACTGCTTCGTTGGTGTTGACGGATGTTCTTTATGTTCCGACATTGACTTGCAATTTGATCTCTGTCTCCCAGTTGATTGGTGCCAGAAATTGTGATATGTTATTTACTCCTGATTTGTGTTTTGTTCAGGACCGAAGTACGAGGATGGTGATTGGAGCAGGTGAACAAAGGGGTGGACTTTACTTCTTGGGGGAGGTTCCAGCTTCTTTGGCTTCGGTGATCCTGGCATGCAAAGAGAATGATTTCGAGGTTTGGCATAGTAGACTGGGGCATCCCTCAGATAAAGTAATGCAGACTTTACCTTCTCTCTCTGGTAGTAGTGTGTTTTCTCATAAGGCTTGTGATATTTGTCATCAAGCTAAACAGACTCGTGATGCCTTTTCCGATAGTAGTAGTCGTGCTTTAAGATGCTTTGAACTTATACACTGTGATCTGTGGGGACCATATTGTATTCCGTCATCTAATGGGGCACGATATTTTTTGACTTTGGTAGATGATTTCTCTAGAGCTGTTTGGATTATTTTGTTGACGGATAAGTCTGCTGTTTATTCTATGTTTCTTAAATTTATTGCTATGGTGAAGTGTCAGTTTGGGGCTGATATACGTCGTGTGCGGAGTGACAATGGCACTGAATTTCATTGTTTACGAGATTATTTTTCATCTCAAGGTATATTGTTCCAAACATCCTGTGTTGGGACACCTCAACAGAATGGAAGGGTGGAAAGAAAACATCGGCATATTTTAAATGTAGCCAGGGCATTGCGATTTCAGAGTTCTCTTTCCGTAGATTTTTGGAGGGGAATGTGTTCTGGCTGCATGTTATTTGATAAATAGAATCCCTTCTAGTATCTTGCATTTTAAGTCTCCTTATGAAGTTTTATATGGCTCGGCTCCTTCGTATGATCATCTACGTATTTTTGGTTGTCTGTGCTATGCATATGATTTGAAATCCCGACATGATAAATTTGCTAGCAGGAGCAGAAAATGTATCTTTGTTGGGTGTCCCTTTGATAAAAAGGGATGGAAACTGTATGATTTGGAGACTGGTGAATTTTTGTGTCCTGTGATGTTACTTTTTATGAAAAATAATTTCCTGGGTGTGACTCTGCAAGCGAGATGTCTTCTGCGACACGCCATACATCTGTCGAAGTGCCAGGAGACGATTTAGAGGCTTTTGGGATGGTGCCGGCTACGGTTGCTGAGGCCGGAGTGGTTGCTGGTGGCTCGGCACCGAGTAACCAGGATGCACACGTAGATGCAGAAGTATTGACAGGAGAGTCCGCTGGGGGTGAAGCGGACACTACTAATAATACAGGGGATACAGTGTTGCCAGAGGTGCCCGACGAGGTAGTATTGGGAAGAGGAATGCGAAAGAAATCACAGTCAGTGCGATTACAAGATTTTGTAACAAATGTTGTTCGAAGTAAAAGTCCCCCCTTCACCACAGTTCATCTGTTCCCGTCACTTCCTCAGGTACTTCGTATCCTCTAACACAATTTCTAAGTTATGACATATTTACTGCTGGCCACAGAGATTTTCTTGCACCTATCACTGCAGGTGTTGAGCCTACTTCATATCGCCAGGCCTCGTGAGATTCTGGCTGGCGCGCTGCTATGCACACTGAAATACAGGCTCTAGAAAATAATGGGACATTGTCACCCTCATTTCCCGTATTTCCAGTATTTCGTATTTATACTTGTATATGGATTTTTGACATGTATTTTTATTTTTTCTTAACTTGTGGAATTTCGGTATTTCTCGTATTTTAGATTTTGGCTTGGCTCGGTTTTAATTGGGTTGGTTTGGTTTGGGTTGGTTTGGTTTGATTTAATATGTATTGGAACATCTTAACCTAAGCTCCACCCTCAACACACCACATCCCACCCTCTTTAAAACTCCACCAACCTTTTCTCTCTCCTCATAAACCTCTATTAATTTCTTCTTCTCCTTCCTCTACACAACTCTCTTCTCCTTCCTCTCCACAACACCCACCCATAGGCAAGTGCACCTTGCCACCACGTGAGAACCCTCTTTTATTTGTCCATTTGCTAGTTTAGGACATGGTGATCAACTTTAGAACTTAGCATTTTGTGATTTGGAGTCTCCATTGCTCTAGATCTAGGTTTTTCCTATTTTCAGTTTTGCATGGTTTTGATCTATTTAAGTTGGACTTCTATGGGTTTTGAGGTTTCCTTGTGGAAGAGGGTTCAATTCCAACCTGGTTAGAACTTTGGAAATCTGGATTTGGAGTTCGGATGGCCAAGTTGTGATGCCTTGAAGTTTTGGAGCCATTGGAGCTTCTTCTCAGCCATGGAGAAGAAGAACCAGACCCTGCGTGCGTGTTTTTACGCGTACGCAGCTCTCCTGCGTGCGTGACTTTTCACGTACGCAGCTCTTCTGCGTGCGTGACTTTTCACGTACGCTGCTCTCTGGCGTGCGTGACTTTTTGCGTACGCTGCTCTCTGGCGTGCGTGACTTTTCACGTACGCTGCTCTCTGGCGTGCGTGACTTTTTGCGTACGCTGCTCTCTGACGTGCGTGACTTTTCACGTACGCAGCTCTCTTGCGTGCGTGACTTTTTCTCTCCTGCGTGCGTGACTTTTCACGTATGCAGCTCCCTTGCGTGCGTGACTTTTCCTCTCCTGCGTGCGTGACTTTTCACGTACGCAGCTCTCCTGCGTGCGTGACTTTTCACGTATGCAGCTCTCCTGCGTGCGTGACTTTTTCCGTATGCAGCTCTCCTGCGTGCGTGTCTTGTGCGTACGCTGCACCCTGAACCCCTTGCTTAACCCATTGGCTCTTGGAGTTTTGGTCTTATTTATTTAAGCTTGGTTCTTCTATAGCCCTGTATATTGATATTTTATTTGATATTTTACGCCTATTTTATATCCTTACGCCTTTTATCATGAACTTGATTTTACTTAATATGTTTGGAATGACTATTGTACATGGCATGGTATGACAAGGAACTAGCATAACACGACAGTGACCCGTAGTGGTGCACTCCTGACATGACCAACCTGACATGATAGTGGCCCGTCGTGGTGCACTCCTGACAAGTACCCTGACATGATTTATCTTAATGTTGTTGCGAACGGCTAACTTAACTTGACTTGCCTTGACACCGTGGGTAGTTCTTTCTTGCTTGCTTTTTAAATCCACTTGTCCTGTCTTGCATCATGTCTAGGATGGAACTTCTGGGTACCACGGTCAGGAGTACCTACTAAAATGGATTAAGGTTAATAACTAGAATAACTCAGTAGTCATGAAAAGATGACACAGCTACAGGCAATCCCGTTACCTGGGCGCTCTTGGGATCTGTAGCCTGCCGTCGTGTAGGGCACATTTCTAGCACACCGTCGCGTGTTGCACCCTCTAAGTCACCTAAGGGTACATTTGTCTCCCGAACAATGTACCCACCTGAATTCAACCCCTAAATTTTGACCTGGGTAACCTGCATGGTCTGCAGGGCTTGTGGCTGTGGAACAATCTCACTGCATCTTGTTAGTAATTAGGCCTGTGATAACCCTAGTTAGTTAAAGTAGTAAGCCGTAGTATCTGCTTGGCCGTGATTGATTGAATGAGGTATAACCAGTCTAGCCATGTCTTGATCCAGTACCAGATTGCTCCTTGTCTTGATTTCTTGCATTATTATCTTGCCGATAAATAGTGGGAAACCAAGTTCTGTTCAGATGAAGGGTTACAACCCCGGTCCTTGTTTGGTTTACGGGTTGTAACCTGGCTATCGGAATAGTTCCATGGTTATCTCGTCGTATATCATCCTGCCATGTTTTCGTAATTTCTAGTTTTAATATTAGATTTTCTTGTGCTAATTGCTGGCTTTTGTTCTTATTTCGTGGCCCCCTTGTGGCACTTGCTCTTTCTGGGGTTGACCCAGCTGGTTTTGTGTGGCCAGATTTCGGAGTAGCTCCCGAGGATCTTCCGAACCTCCAGCCCGATGGTGGCGACTAGAAGGAACCCGGGCTACGAGTGGGTTTTCTATTTTGTTTCGCTCACTCTATTGTAAAGTTATTCTTTTGAGGCGTTTAGCCGACGAGCACCTGTTAGCTCGATGCACTTTACTTACTGTCTGCCTACGGGCTGTAAACATGATTAACAAATCCTAGGGTTGATCATGTACGACTAAACTCTTGCTAGTCCTAACATTTTGTAATGACTAGCTTCATGATCAGCTGAATATGTAATATTTGGGACGCCTTATTATTGTATATTTAATGATCATACATCTTGCGACATTAATTAATTGCTTGTGATTGAGACATTAGGCTTGTTCATGACCCTAAGAGACTGTTGGCTTGTAGTGAACCCTCATATTTCTAGACAGCCATGACCGTATATCGAGGTGGTTTCCATTTCAATATACGTAGCTGGCTATGTCTGCCCCCGCTCTCCAGTATTCTGGTTCTGGGGCGTGACACGGTTTAAGTGGTGGCCCATGTAGGTCTTGTCAATCAAGAAATGTGAGGGTTTACCGAATAGATGTCTCAATCAGTATTCGCCCTTGATCTTCGCCCGTATTTTCAAATCCCTAAAATTCTTGCCCTGATTACATGCTTGTATCGTTGATCTGTCCTGGACCTTCCTTATTGTTTCCCTGTGTCGTCTTCCTCAGCGGCACTGTGCCTGACCCTGCCGATCAGCAAGGAGAAGCACCTCCCGTGGACCAGCAGCAACCTGGAGATCAAGCCCAGCATTCCGGAGTCGCCTCCAGAGTGATACCTACTGGAGGAGAGTCACCAGTTCAGCCCGTCCAGCCCGCAGAGCCAGATGATGGTACCTTAGTAGGCCTCATTAGAATCTTGATAGCTTCCCAGGATCGTCGAAGCGACGCCCTGCACCAGACAGTTCAAGATGCTTTGACCCGAGGCGGACATCCAGGGAACCAGGCAGCTAACAGCTTCAAGCGCTTGAACCCTCCTTTCTTCGACGGAAGCGAGGATGCGATTGCTGCGGATGCATGGCTTCAGGATACCGAGGTGATTCTGGAAGCAGCTAGGACACCTGAGAATAAGAAGGTGGCGGTGGTACGCCTACAGTTGCTGGATTTGGCTCACAGTTGGTGGGCAGCGCAAGCCATGGGATTAGTGGAACCCATTGCTTGGACAGTGTTTAGAGAGAGATTCCAGACGAAGTATTTCGATGCTGTGGCTCGGTACGACCTGCAGACCAGATTTATCAACTTGAAGCAAGGAGACAGAACGGTCGACAGTTATGCATCGGAGTTTTCTAGACTCAGTAGGTTTGCCCCCACCTTGGTGGCGACCGAGTTTGATAGGGCCCAGCAGTTCCAGCAGGGACTGCATTTGGAGATCTTGTTGGCGGTTGAGCAGTTCGAGCACCAGACGTTCGATGCAGTCTTGAGAGCAGCTAGGAGGCATGAGTACACCTTCCAGAGGATCGTGGATAGGACCGGAGGTAGGAAGCGGTCCCACAGTCAGATACACCAATCATCAGCTCCAGTCCCGGCAGTTAGGGGGTTGACCATTGGAACTCCGAGGCGGGCGGCCTCAGTAACGTCAGTTCAGCATTCGACCCCGACGTACCCGCAGCAGCAGAAGCAGAAGCAGACTTCCGCGATGGGATGTTCTCATTGCGGGAAGCCAGGGCATGTGGTAGCAGACTGTCGCAGGGCGCAGGAATTATGCCTGGCTTGTGGAGCAGCAGATCATAGGATAGGGGCTTGCCCGAATAGGGGTGGTTCATCAGCATCCAACCCTTCTCGCTCTTCGGTTAGGGGACCAGCACCTGTTCAGCAGCAGCAGTATCAGTCTTCGAGGCCCTTGCCGCCTCAGTCTCAGGCATTCCAGCAACAACACCCCCACCAGTATGCACGAGCCCAAGCTCAGACCCAGAATAGGCAGAGAGGTTTCCAGCAGAGGGGACCAGCAGCCAGAGGACAAGGTCAGGCCATGATGATGGCTATGGAAGAAGAAGTTGCACCAGGTGAGGTTGTGGCAGGTACTATTCTCGTTAACTCCTCTCCAGCGTCTGTATTATTTGATTCTGGTGTATCGCATTCATTTATGTCTGCACGATTTACGACACAGATAGGATTGGAGCCCGAGCCGTTATCAGTAAGGCTCAATATACTTACTGGTAATGGTCTTGTGGGAGTAGATCGTGTGTTTTCCTCGTGTCGGATCGTAGTTAGCAGTAGGGAGTTCCCCGCTAGATTCATAGAGTTTCCTATGGCAGACTATGATGTAGTCCTAGGCATGGATTGGTTGAGGAACCAGTATGCTAGGATAGACTGCCATATTGGCAGAGTTGTCTTTAGTATCCCCGGCGAGACAGAGTTTTCGTTTTCCAGAGGCGCAGTGGAGCCATTTTCCCCAGCATTGTGGATAGCAGTAGCAACAGTGAAGTTACCCCGGATAGTTGAAGAGTTTCCAGATGTCTTTCCAGAGGAGCTTCCAGGGATGCCGCCGAAGCGGGAGATTGAGTTCACTATAGACTTGATTCCCGGGACAGCGCCAGTATCAGAGCGAGTCTACAGGATGGCGCCTTCAGAGTTGGAAATTTTATACAAAATGATTGAAGAACTGAGGACCAAGGGATTCATCCGTGCGAGTGGATCGCCTTGGGGAGCCCCGATGCTTCTTGTGAAAAAGAAGGATGGTACGTCCAGGCTATGTGTTGATTATCATACCTTGAATTCGGTGACAATCAAGAACAGATACCCTCTTCCGAGGATGGATGACTTGTTTGATCAGCTCAGAGGGGCTTCAGTGTTCTCGAAGATCGACTTGCGGTCGGGATACCACCAGATCAGAGTCAGAGAGCAGGACATCCCGAAGATAGCATTCAGATCGAGGTATGGACATTGGGAGTTCCTTGTTATGCCCTTTAGAGCGACCAATGCACCGGCCGTATTCATGGACCTCATGAATCGCATTTTCATGCCTTACTTGGATCAATTTGTGATCGTATTTCTAGATGACATCCTGGTCTACAGCAAGAGTGAAGCAGAGCATGAGCAGCATCTCAGAGTCGTCCTCCAGACGCTTAGGGAGCATCAGTTATATGCCAAGTTCAGTAAATGCGAGTTCTGGCTCGATCACATTTCATACTTGGGTCACATCATTACCCGAGGAGGAGTGGAAGTGGATCTCCAGAAGATTGTGGCTATCGAGTCATGGCCGGTACCCAGCTCAGTGGCAGAGGTTCGCAGCTTCCTTGGATTGGCCGACTACTACCGGCGGTTCGTTTCAGATTTTGCTAGGATTTCAGCACCGATGACCCAGTTGACCCGCAAGGATGTGCCGTTTGTTTGGACAGCAGAGTATCAGGAATCATTTGAGAAGTTGAAGCAAGGTTTGATAACGACTCCCATTCTCACCCTTCCAGATGGGACCGGAGGATTCATAGTTTATTGCGACGCTTCAGGCAGAGGATTGGGGTGTGTCTTGATGCAGCATGGGAAGGTAATATCGTATGCGTCACGTCAACTACGTGATCATGAGAAGAATTACCCGACCCACGACTTGGAATTGGCGGCGGTAGTGTTTGCTTTGAAGTTGTGGAGACACTACTTGTACGGAGATAGAGTGGAGATCTTTACTGATCATAAGAGCCTGAAGTATGTTTTCACCCAGAAGGACCTTAATATGCGGCAGAGAAGATGGCTCGAGCTACTGGTGGACTATGATATGGATCTGCAGTATCATTCAGGGAAGGCCAACGTTGTAGCAGATGCATTGAGCAGGAGAGCCGGAGTTTATCTCCTGACGGCGCAACCAGAATTATTGGCAGATCTTCAGAAGATGGGAATTGAAATGGTTCTTCCAACTGTAGAAGCAGGGAATTTCACAACCAGAAAGCCCATGCGCCAGATACTGCATGCGCCAGAACTCGGACAGAATACTTCACAGCAAAGTCAATAAGTATAGACATTTGAAGGACTTTTTATTTTTATACAAAAGTCTATTACATGTCTAGAAAAGGTTGTACAAAGGAGAATTTCTACAAAGGAAAGATCCTAAGTCTACAGCCAGCGACCACCATGCGCCTCCAGATAGGCGCAGCAGTCACCATGCTCCGCCAGTTAGGCGCAGCAGATACCATGCGCCTCCAACCAGGCGCATCCCACCATCCCTTCAGCAGCTCAATTATGTGCATCCAGCTCAGTTATGTGCATCCCTTCAGCAGCCCAGTTATGTGCCGCTCTTCCAGCCAGGCTCACCTGATAAGTGCTTCGACTAAACAAAGCATTTAACCCTCTGGCTGGAACCAAGAAAGAGAAGAGCACCACAAATCTGTGGCCAGGGGAGGCTCCGAAAGAGCCTCCAAAGACCAAGGAAGACCGTAATCGAAATATG
This sequence comes from Iris pallida, assembly GCA_029216955.1. Classification (NCBI taxonomy): domain Eukaryota; kingdom Viridiplantae; phylum Streptophyta; class Magnoliopsida; order Asparagales; family Iridaceae; genus Iris; species Iris pallida. The sequence continues at coordinate 41,177,159 of JANAVB010028818.1, read as the reverse complement.
GCTAAAGGAGCAGCTTTCAACACAACCAGAGTGGGCGACACCCACTTTGAAGGAAGAAAGAGCCTAGCACCGCCATTCCGATCTACGGCCCTTCCAGAACAACGGAGACGAGGCCCGAACATCCCTATCTTTGGAAGCAACAGGCACCTTCCGCCTGCCTCAGAAGCCCTCGACTCCGTCTTTTGGATGTAACAGTCACCTTCAAATGCATCAACGACGATATGGCGTCTCATCTTCACCCTCGGGAACACTTCGTCAACAGAATGCACCCGAATACCCAAGTTCATATTGGAGGTACGTGAGAGAGCGAGAAGCAAACCTTCTCTCCATGCCACTATTTATAGGCCGGGCAGATCAAACCCACGTGCCAAGTGGATGGCACTCCGAATTTCGTGCAATAAACTCACATTAAATGGATGAACCAGACGCCTCGAATTCAGCCAAACGGCTATTTAAAGGCACTCGAGAAGCGAAACAGCCGCATCATTAAAGACGTGTCAGATGCGCCGGCTGGACAGCGCATCACACCCCTTCAAACACCAAGCGCCTCTCACAGATGCGCCCTGTACCGAGCACATCACAGAGGATGCGCCCCCATACGTCCCCATACGCCTAGTGGAACATCAACCAACGCGCCCACTCAGCTGTCCATCGAATGTCACCAACATTAAATGCTGAACTGATAGAGTTGGCAGCACGCTTCCCCAAGTCTGAACGGTTAACAGTTTTTACAGAAAATGAAGCGTCCACAACGTCAGCATCATCATGACTTTACCCCGACGGCTACTGCCACGTGGCCACCTAACCATCCGTATGTGCCTCAAAATCCATGCGCCTCAGACCCTTCACTGATCCTTAAAGACAGAAGAAGAGTCTCCAGTTGAAGCTTTGCATGCGCCTCAAAAGCCATGCGCCCCAGACTGATCTCTGATCCCGAAAGACAGAAGGAAAGTCGTTCGCATGCACCTCAAAAGCCATGCGCCCAGAACGGTTCGTGACTCCTAAAGGTCACGAGCCAAAATCTCATCATGCGCCCAATCCAAGGCGCATCCCACCAAATCATCCCCCCATCAGATCCGAGATCTCCGAGCCATGAGTCGACGACACGTGTCCTTTGACTCAACTCATCCAAGATTTCAGCAACGGAAAGATCTTCTCCTCTGCTACGTGCCGGCTCATAACAGCAGTATGAAGAATTCAACCCCTCGAGTAGGGCGCATCATCCATGCGCCTCCATCAGCAATCTCCACGTGGCGTCCCCACGTACCGGCACATCCTACATATGCGCGCATGAGCAGCCAACCTGTCCAGTTATAAATAGAAGGATCATTTTCTTCTCACCGACATACGGACAAGGCACATAATCTACAGAAAACATACAGAGAATCACCAGAGAGAGAGAGACAGACACTCAACGTCTTCCTCCTCTCGGCATGCTCCAACACCCAGAGCAATCTACACCTTCAGAGAACCGATAACCGTCGTCAGCCCGTCAACGGAGTCAACGCATTACCACTCGCTCCATTGGCACTAAGGATCCAGATTAAACAAAAGTGTACTCCTAGGACTACATCTAAGTCCTATATTGTAACACTGTTCTGTTTGTATTAAGATTTGCAATCAAACAATTTTAATGGCAAAGGAGTGCTTGGCTTTGGTGTTTGCCATCCAAAAGACTCGTCATTATGTCTCGGGCCAGACAATTCATGTCATTTCCCGAGTCAATCCACTCAGAGTCCTCATGACGAAGCCTGGATCATTGAACTCCCGGCTAGCCACATGGGCGATCTTGCTAACACCGTATAATATGGTGTTTGTCCCGCAAAAAGCTGTTAAAGGTCAAGCTCTGGCTGACTTTTTAGCTGCACACCCCATCCCAAAATCCTCAAAACTCTATGAAGACATCCCGAATGAGGTCCAAGAATCCAACGTCACCGAAGGAAGCTCCGTTTGGCGGATGTTTTTCGATGGCACTTCAAGAACAGGCCCCAAAGGCCAAATCATCGCAGAAGTGGGGGTAGTCTTAGTCTCCCCCGATCAGTTGGTCATCCAGCGTGCTTACTCCCTTTCGAAGCCGTGCTCCAACAATGTTGCCGAGTACAACGCACTCATCATGGGACTCCAACTCGTACAACAGCTGGGGGTGGACCATCTGGAAGCCTACGGTGACTCAAAACTCGTCGTAAACCAGATTCGGGGGCAATACGAGGTTCGCCACGAAGATCTGATCCCTTACCATGAAGTTGTATTGAATATTATTTCAACCTTCACCCGGTTCTTCATCGAACATGTACCCCGTCTACAAAACTTGGAGACTGACGCTCTGGCTGGCCTCGCAGCCTCATTGGCAGCGCCCCTTGGGACTCAACACTATGTCACGGTAACTGGCCGAGACTTGGTTTGTCCTAGAAACAACCTATGCTTGCGAGTAGCTCACGCCATGCTGACGAACACTGGTGTTAATGTCCGAGACTGGAGGTTCCCGTTCATCGACTTCGCTGTCTACGGAATCCTTCTAGAGGACCCGAAGGAAGCCGTCTCAGTCAGGAGACGCTCTCTTCGATTCTACTACGATACAGTTACCAAAATGCTGTACCGACGCTCCTTCGATGGGCTCCTCCTTCGATGCCTGTCCAACAAAGAAGCAGCCGAAGCTCTTCGAGAAGCTCATGACGGAACTTACGGAGCTCATCAACCCGGTCCTAAGTTGCAGGACCGACTACGACGTATGGGCTACTACTGGCCAACCATGGCCGCCGACGCTGTTGAATATGCTAAGAAGTGTCACTCATGCCAACTTCATGCAGACTTCATACATACACCGTCTGAACCATTACATCCTACAGTCACCTCCTGGCCCTTTGAAGCCTGGGGCATGGACATTGTGGGACCAATCACCCCTCCTTCATCAAGAGGACACTGCTTCATCCTGGCCATCACCGATTACTTCTCCAAATGGGCAGAAGCAGTCCCACTGGCGGAAGTAAAAAGCTCCAGGGTGGTCAGCTTTATCAAACACCATGTCATTTACCGTTTCGGAGTACCCCGGCGGATCATTCATGACAATGGTCCTCAGTTTATCAGCCACATTTTTAGCAGGTTCTGTGACAAGAATCGCATTCAAAATGTGGCATCCACCGCCTACAATCCGGCTGCAAACGGGTTAGCAGAAGCATTCAACAAAACTATCGTTAGGCTGCTCAAAAAGGTCGTGTCATCCAACAAACGCGACTGGGACGAAAAGCTTGGCGAATGACTTTGGGCCTACCGCACAACGGTACGGACCCCAACAGGCAACACACCATTCTCCCTGGTCTACGGGAGCGAAGCGGTACTGCCTCTCGAGATCCAGATACCCTCACTCCGCGTAGCAATAATAAACAAACTCACAGAAGAGGACAATCAACGTCGTCGTCTGCGGGAACTGGAGGCACTCGATGAGAAGCGTCTCCTGGCTCAACAACGCATCGAACTCTACCAAGCCCGTATATCACAGGCTTTCAACAAGAAGGTCAAACAGAGGACTTTCCAAGTTGGCGACCTGGTTTTAGCAGTCAGAAGGCTAATGGTGTTAACTCAAAAGACACCAGGAAAGTTCGAGCCCAAGTGGGAAGGACCTTTCATCATAAAGACAGTATACTCAAACGGTGCTTACCGCCTCGCCAAACCCAATGGGGACTTGTTCATGATGCCCATCAACGGCAAGTTCCTAAAGAAGTACTATTCTTGACATCCTTCAGACATGTACTTCCCCAAAGGGGATCTGTGAGCCCAATCATCGGGGCTCACACACAATTTCCTTCCACAAAACTCATACGCTTCTAGAACCCAGCTGTTCCGTTGCATCCTTCAATAGAAAGACAACCACGTCCATATCACCTCTGAGTTGTTCCTCTACATCCTACAAAGCAGAATCTTACGCTACGTAAGCCGATGCTACCCTTCATGTTTACCACGTCCACATTACCTCTGAGTAAACATCTCGTACAAACAACCTCTGCGTTGTCGTACATTGATCGCCGAACTTCTACGTCCACATCACCTCTGAGTTGTTCAGCGTATCCCCCAGGATCGTTCCAACCACGTCCATAATACCTCTGAGTAGGAAGATTCTATTATTTTGAACCCAATGATTGCCATGTCCACATCACCTCTGAGCAAACATGTTGGTTCCTTCAAACTTATTATCTGTACCTAAAAAACCAAGGTGCGCAAAAGATAATAGGTCCACACAAATCATCAAGTTCATAATAACAAAAATGAACACATCACAAAAAAGGTTGTTTACCTCTTTATTTTCTAAAAAAAGAGAGAATACAGAACTATATTATCTCCCAGCAAGGGTTACAAAAGAACATAAAAAAGGGAGAAGCTACAGTCCCTGAACATCTCCAGGGTGGGCTGAGAGCTCTCTGACTCGACGTCTTAAGTCGGCTGTACGGGTCTCCACAGTCGCCAGGACTCGACGCTCAGCTTCTTGACGCATCAATTCAACAGCCTCAGCGGAAGTTTCGCTCTCATGCTTCTCATCAAGCTGTTGTCACTGCTGAGCAAAGGCAAGAGTCCGCTGAGTAAAAGTCGCTTCCTCCTTCTTGAATGCTACGTGTTCAGCCCGGACACGTTCGGCAACTAACTGGAGTCGGGCCCGTTGGTCCTCAAGGCGGCACATCTGGGTGTTGATCTCTGCGATGTTAGCATCCAACGCAGCTCGCATTTCCATCGTCTTCTTCATGGACTGAGACAACTGCTCTACCGCAGCCTCAGTCTCAGCCACCTCGCGCTCCCAAATGCCCACAGTGGCCTGGTAGGAAGACTCGATCTCGGCAATCAACTTTCCCTTCTCCGCATCTATCAGGACGGAGAGGTTATTTCGCTGGATACGCTGAAGTTCCGCAAGCCGCTCGTCTAGCTCGATCACCGAAGCCTTCAGAATTTCGGCCATATGGTCGTGGCCTTGGTGAACGCGGATCTGCTCGATACAGGGCATTGCCAGAGTTTTTGCCGTCGCAAAGCTTCCGTTGGCATCCATCACCGCAGAGACACCCCTCTGCAGCATTTTGTACACCCCCTCGACGAGGAACTTCACATATTCGTCTGCGTCCGCCATGACCTACAGCGTCATAGCAGGAGTTGGAGGAGCTACTACAGTTAGCGGACCGGAAGAAGATCCGCCAACCTCAACCTGCGAGGCTTGAACCTCGGCATCAATAGGCTCTTCATCAACAGGGGCTGGACTGCTAGCCCGAGGAGCCGAAGGAACAGAGGAAGCCCGCACAGGCGTCGAGATAGTACCCCAAGTAGGAGGGGCAACAGAGGGTTCCACACCCTTGTCCTTCTCAAGCCCGGAGGAACCACCGACGTCAACGCCCACCTCTTCTACCCCCAACGTCCTATCAGCGACCAGTACCTCCCCCGGCAGAACGGGGAGATCAACACTCATCCCCTGGCCCGCCCCGGGAGATAGGACCGACAGAATGGTCTCATCCTTCTCAAGTCCCTCTACAGGGACAGAATCTGTCGCTACCTCCTGATCGGTAGCCACCTCAACTTCCACGGTTGAAGCTGAGGTAGGACTCGGCAATGTTATAGCTGACCTCCTCTCATCATGACAAGGAGGGAAATCAACCCTCTCCTTTGTCCCAACCATATCTGTTGCCCCCGTAACAGACTCTTGCAGCTCTGGAGCAACGTCATCCGAAGGCGACGAACTCCAATCCACCTCATCATCAGGATGCCTCGAGTCCGTAGGACCCTCAACGTCCAAGGCCTCCATGGTAGACTGTACCTTTCCGAAATTTATTGCAACCTCAAAGACAGGAGATACTAAAACCTCCGCAGGAACATCTTCGGGACCCTCCTCCACGGGAGACATTATCATCGGTGGAATGCGTTCATCAGAAGAGCCTGCCACCTCCTTCGGTTTACTAGCACCCGGTTTTATAAAACCCATACGCGTCAGCAATTAAACCTCGGTGCACAATAAAGGCCTAAACCTATGCACGTCGGCGGGATAAAACCTCGGCGTATCATCAGGACAGAAGTCCATACGCGTTAGCAGCTTTGAGTTAGGGCACAGTATGGCCCAAAACTTGTGTGAAAGAGACGATACCCACCCGATACCTCGGGACGAACGTCGGCTGGAGTTGCAAGGGTGATAGGTGCATCCTCGTCGACGAACTCCTTCGCTTTCTCCTTCCCCTTGCCAGCACCGCCGCGAGGAGTCATGGGAGCCATTCTCTCAAAGAGGAAGAAGTTAGGGTTTTGAAGAAGAACTCTAAAAAAGGCAAAGGCATAGAGCAGAAGAACTCTCTCTCTCTCCATCTCTCACCTATTTATAGGGCTTGGTCGCACGCGTGAATCGATGACGGGTGATCTCAGCCGTCGCCTCGGGTCCTGTGAAGATAACAGCAGATAAAACCAAAAGATCATCATTAATCTTTTCGGTTACCGAGGCATTATCATATGCATTAACTGAGAAGAGCATGCGCCCGAATAGGCATGCGCCCCAACAGTCATGCACCCTGATCGCCATGCTTCTTATTCAAAGTATTCCAAAACTTATTCAAAAGTTTTGAAAACTTTGAAGGGGGTCTTGTAGAAGCATGGAATTTCACAACCAGAAAGCCCATGCGCCAGACACTGCATGCGCCAGAACTCGGACAGAACACTTCACAGCAAAGTCAATAAGTATAGACATTTGAAGAAGGACTTTTTATTTATATACAAAAGTCTATTACATGTCTAGAAAAGGTTGTACAAAGGAGAATTTCTACAAAGGAAAGATCCTAAGTCTACAGCCAACGACCACCATGCGCCTCCAGATAGACGCAGCAGTCACCATGCTCCGCCAGTTAGGCGCAGCAGATACCATACGCCTCCAACCAGGCACATCCTACCATCTCTTCAGCAGCTCAGTTATGTGCTTCCAGCTCAGTTATGTGCATCCCTTCAGCAGCCCAGTTATGTGCCGCTCTTCCAGCCAGGCTCACCTGATAAGTGCTTCGACTAAACAAAGCATTTAACCCTCTGGCTGGAACCAAGGAAGAGAAGAGCACCGCAAATCTGTGGCCAGGGGAGGCTTCGAAAGAGCCTCTAAAGACCAAGGAAGACCATAATCGAAATACGGCTAAAGGAGCAGCTTTCAACACAACCAGAGTGGGCGACACCCACTTTGAAGGAAGAAAGAGCCTAGCACCGCCATTCCGATCTACGGCCCTTCCAGAACAACGGAGATGAGGCCCGAACATCCCTATCTTTGGATGCAACAGGCACCTTCCGCCTACCTCAGAAGCCCTCGACTCCGTCTTTTGGATGTAACAGTCACCTTCAAGTGCATCAACGACGATATGGCGTCTCATCTTCATCCTCGGGAACACTTCGTCAACAGAATGCACCCGAATACCCAAGTTCATATTGGAGGTACGTGAGAGAGCGAGAAGCAAACCTTCTCTCCATGCCACTATTTATAGGCCGGGCTGATCAAACCCACGTGTCAAGTGGATGGCTCTCCGAATTCTGTACAATAAACTCACATTAAATGGATGAACCAGATGCCTCGACTTCAGCCAAACGACTATTTAAAGGCACTCGAGAAGTAAAACAACCGCATCATTAAAGACGTGTCAGATGCGCCGGCTGGACAGCGCATCACACCCCTTCAAACACCAAGCGCCTCTCACAGATGCGCCCTGTACCGAGCGCATCACAGAGGATGCGCCCCCATACGTCCCCATACGCCTAGTGGAACGTCAACCAACGCGCCCACTCAGCTGTCCATCGAATGTCACCAACATTAAATGTTGAACTAACAGAGTTGGCAGCACGCTTTCCCAAGTCTGAACGGTTGACAGCTTTTGCAGAAAATGAAGCGTCCATAACTTAGCATCATCATGACTTTATCCCGACGGCTACTGCCACGTGGCCACCCAACCATCCGCATGCGCCTCAAAAGCCATGTGCCTCAGACCCTTCACTGATCCCTAAAGACAGAAGAAGAGTCTCCAGTTGAAGCTTTGCATGCACCTTAAAAGCCATGCGCCCCAGACTGATCTCTGATCCCGAAAGACAGATGGAAAGTCGCTCGCATGCGCCTCAAAAGCCATACGCCCAGAATGGTTCGTGACTCCTAAAGGTCACGAGCCAAAATCTCATCATGCGTCCAATCCAAGGCGCATCCCACCAAATTATCCCCCCATCAGATCCGAGATCTCCGAGCCATGAGTCGACGACACGTGTCCTTTGACTCAACTCATCCAAGATTTTAGCAACGGAAAGATCTTCTCCTCTGCTACGTGCCGGCTCACAACAGCAGTATGAAGAATTCAACCCCTCGAGTAGGGTGCATCATCCATGCGCCTCCATCAGCAATCTCCACGTGGCGTCCCCACGTACCGACGCATCCTACATATGTGCGCATGAGCAGTCAACCTGCCCAGTTATAAATAGAGGGATCATTTCCTTCTCACCGACATACGGATAAGGCACAGAATCCACAGAAAACATACAGAGAATCACCAGAGAGAGAGAGACAGACACTCAACGTCTTCCTCCTCTCGACAAGCTCCAGCACCCAGAGCAATCTACACCTTCAGAGAACCGATAACCGTCGTCAGCCCGTCAACAGAGTCAACGTATTATCACTCGCTCCATTGGCACTAAGGACCCAGATTAAACAAAAGTGTACTCCTAGGACTACATCTAAGTCCTATATTGTAACACTGTTCTGTTTGTATTAAGATTTGCAATCAAACAATTTTAATGGCAAACACCAACCAGCGTGGCATTGATGGCCAGCCTACAGGTTCAGTCCAGCATAGTTGAGAGAATCCGGGTGGCGCAGTCAACAGATTCCAAGATCCAGCGACTCAGAGCAGAGTGTGAAGCAGGAAGAAGGCCAGAGTTATGTATCCATGAAGACGATACACTTCGGCACGGCACTCCTCTTTGTGTACCTAGTGGAGATATCAGACAGAAAGTCATGGCAGAAGCCCACAGTTCACAATATTCTATTCATCCGGGTGGTACGAAGATGTACCGTAATATTCGTCAGCATTTCTGGTGGAATGATATGAAGAGGGAGATAGCCCGGTTTGTCTCTCGGTGTTTGGTTTGCCAACAGATTAAGGCTGAACATCAGAGGCCCGCTGGACTTCTTCAACCCTTACCGATCCCGGAATGGAAATGTGAACATATAACCATGGATTTCGTGACCGGATTGCCCAGATCTCCGGTCGGCAGAGATGCTATTTAGGTAATTGTGGACAGGCTTACCAAGGTGGCACACTTTCTCCCATTCAGAGTTGGACAGTCGACGGCACAGTTAGCAGAGACGTATCTTAGGCAGATTATCAGGCTTTATGGTGTGCCAGTCAGCATCACCTCGGACAAGAATTTAAGATTCACATCACACTTTTGGTGCAGCTTGCAGAAGAGTTTGGGGACTCACCTTCAATTCAGCTCAGCTTATCACCCGCAGACGGATGGTCAATCAGAGCGCACAATCCAGACCCTTGAAGTTATGTTGAGATCCTGTACCCTTGGCTTTGGTGGTTCATGGGAGAATCATCTGCAACTGGTGGAATTCTCGTACAACAATAGTTTCTAGGCCAGTATCCAGATGACACCCTTCGAGGCTCTTTATGGCAGAAAGTGTAGATTCCCGCTAGCATGGGACGATGTCGGAGAGAGGCAGATGCTCGGACCCGAATTGATTTCCTAGACGGTTGAGGTGGTCAGAAAGGTCAGAGATCACCTCCGAGTTGCCCAGGACCGCCAGCACCACTAGGCCGATGCTCATCGACGTCCCTTAGCATTTGTTGTCGGCGACCATGTATTCCTTAGGATCTCGCCTAACCGCGGCATCATTCGCTTCGGCGTACGGGGAAAGCTTAGTCCTAGGTATATAGGGCCGTTCGATATTCTAGAGCGAGTAGGAGATGTATCCTATCGTCTCGCTCTTCCGCCGTCACTAAGTGAGGTGCATGATGTATTCCATGTGTCCCAATTACGACGGTATATTCCGGACCCGAGCCACATCCTAGACCATTCGGAATTGGTTGTTTGTACCAACCTTTCGTATGAGGAGAGGCCCGTGTCTATATTGGACCGGAGGGAGAAGATACTCAAGAACAAGACTATTAAATTAGTCCGTGTTGCTTGGGGTCATCACTCTCTAGGTGAGTCAACGTGGGAGCGTGATGACGACATCCGATCGCGATATCCCTACCTGTTTGACTCGTGAGGTATAATGTCTTTTTTATGCCTTACGCTTTCCCTTCCTTGCTTGCATTGTATGATTGTATGATTGAACTGCTTAGTGTAACTTACCTGTGCTTAATGTAACTTATCGTGACAATCTCTAGCTCCTTGATTAAATTCCGAGGACGGAATTCTTTTAATGTGAGTAGAGTTGTCACCCTCATTTCCCGTATTTCTGGTATTTCGTATTTATACTTGTATCTAGATTTTTGACATGTATTTTTATTTTTTCTTAACTTGTGAAATTTTGGTATTTCTCGTATTTCGAATTTTGGCACGGCTCGGTTTTAATTGGGTTGGTTTGGTTTGGGTTGGTTTGGTTTGATTTAATATGTATTGGAACACCTTAGCCTAAGCTCCCCCCTCAACACACCACATTCCACCCTCTTTAATACTCCACCAACCTTTTCTCTCTCCTCATAAACCTCTATTAATTTCTTCTTCTCCTTCCTCTCCACAACTCTCTTCTCCTTCCTCTCCACAACACCCACCCATAGACAAGTGTACCTTGCTACCACATGAGAACCCTCTTTTATTTGTCCATTTGCTAGTTTAGGACATGGTGATCAACTTTAGAACTTAGTATTTTATGATTTGGAGTCTCTATTGCTCAAGATCTAGGTTTTTCCTATTTTTGGTTTTGCATGGTTTTGATCTATTTAAGTTGGACTTCTATGGGTTTTGAGGTTTCCTTGTGGAAGAGGGTTCAATTCCACCCTGGTTAGAACTTTAGAAATCTGGATTTGGAGTTCGGATGGCCAAGTTGTGATGTCTTGAAGTTTTGGAGCCATTGGAACTTCTTCTCAACCATGGAGAAGAAGACCCAGACCCTACGTGCGTGTTTTTACGCGTACGCAGCTCTCCTGCATGCGTGACTTTTCACGTATGCAGCTCTCCTGCATGCGTGACTTTTCACTTACGCGGCTCTCTGGCGTGCGTGACTTTTCGCGTACGCTGCTCTCTGGCGTGCGTGACTTTTCACGTACGCCGCTCTCTTGCGTGCGTGACTTTTCGCGTACGCTGCTCTCTGGCGTGCGTGACTTTTCACGTACGCTGCTCTCTGGCGTGCATGACTTTTCGCGTACGTTGCTCTCTTGCGTGCGTGACTTTTCGCGTGCGCTGCTCTCTGACGTGCGTGACTTTTTACGTACGTAGCTCTCTTGTGTGCGTGACTTTTCCTCTCTTGCGTGCGTGACTTTTTATATATGCAGCTCCCTTGCGTGCGTGACTTTTCATCTCCTGCGTGCGTGACTTTTCACGTACGCAGCTCTCCTGTGTGTGTGACTTTTTACATATGCAGCTCTCCTGCGTGCGTGACTTTTACCGTATGCAGCTCTCCTGCGTGCGTGTCTTGTGCGTACGCTGCACCCTGAACCCCTTGCTTAACCCATTGGCTCTTGGAGTTTTGGTCTTATTTCTTTAAGCTTGGCTCTTCTATAGCCCTGTATATTGATATTTTATTAGATATTTTATTTCTTTAAGCTTGGCTCTCCCTGTATTTTGTCATGAACTTGATTTTACTTAATATGTTTGGAATGACTATTATACATGGCATGATATGACAAGGAACTAGCATAACACGACAGTGATCCGTAGTGGTGCACTCCTGACATGACCAACCTGACATGATAGTGGCCCGTCGTGGCGTACTCCTGACAAGTACCCTGACATGATTTATCTTAATGCTGTTGCGACGGCTAACTTGACTTGCCTTGACACCGTGGGTAGTTCTTTCTTGCTTGCTTATTAAATCCACTTGTCCTGTCTTGCATCATGTCTAGGATGGAACTCATAGGTACCACGGTCAGGAGTACCTACTAAAATGGATTAAGGTTAATAACTAGAATAACTCAGTAGTCATGAAGAGATGACACAGCTACAGGCAATCCCGTTACCTGGGCACTCTTGGGATCTGTAGCCTACCGTCTAGTAGGGCACATTTCCAGCACACCGTCGCGTGTTGTACCCTCTAAGTCACCTAAGGGTACATTTGTCTTCCGGGCAATGTACCCACCTGAATTTAACCCATAATTTTCGACCTGGGTAACCTGGATGGTCTGCAGGGCTTGTGGCTGTAGAACAATCTCACTGCATCTTGTTAGTAATTAGGCCTGTGATAACCCTAGTTAGTTAAAGTAGTAAGCCGTAGTATCTGCTTGGCCGTGATTGATTGAATGAGGTATAACCAGTCTAGCCATGTCTTGATCCAGTACCAGATTGCTCCCTATCTTGATTTCTTGCATTATTATCTTGCCGATAAATGGTAGGAAACCAAGTTCTGTTCAGATGAAGGGTTACAACCCCGGTCCTTGTTTGGTTTATGGGTTGTAACCTGGCTATCGGAATAGTTCCATGGTTATCTCGTCGTATATCATCCTGCCATGTTTTCGTAATTTTTAGTTTTAATATTAGATTTTCTTGTGCTAATTGCTGACTTTTGTTCTTATTTCGTGGCCCCCTTGTGGCACTTGCTCTTTCTGGGGTTGACCCAGCTGGTTTTGTGTGGCCAGATTTCGGAGCAGCTTCCGAGGATCTTTCGAACCTCCAGCCCGATGGTGGCGACTAGAAGGAACCTGGGCTACGAGTGGGTTTTCTATTTTGTTTCGCTCACTCTATTGTAAAGTTATTCTTTTGAGGCATTTAGCCAACGAGCACCTGTTAGCTCGATGCACTTTACTTACTGTCTGCCTACGGGCTGTAAACATGATTAACAAATCCTAGGGTTGATCATGTACGACTAAACTCTTGCTAGTCCTAACATTTTGTAACGACTAGCTTCATGATCAGCTGAATATGTAATATTTGGGACGCCTTATTATTGTATATTTAATGATCATACATCTTGCGACCTTACTTAATTGCTTGTGATTGAGATATTAGGCTTGTTCATGACCATAAGAGACTGTTGGCTTGTAGTGAACCCTCATATTTCTAGATTGCCGTGATCGTATATCGAGGTGGTTTCTATTTCAATATACGTAGCTGGCTATGTCTACCCCCGCTCTCCAGTATTCTGGTTCTAGGGCGTGACAGACATGGAGTCTTGTCGATTTGCCTCCTGGAAAGAAAGCATTGGAAAGTGGATGGGTGTACAAAATAAAGTATAAATCTGACGGAAGTATTGAGTGCTTAAAGGCACGGCTGGTTGTGTTCGGTAATCATCAGGTTGAGGGGATCGATTATTCAGAGACATTTGCCCCAGTAGCTAAGATGCCTACAGTTCGGACGTTCTTGGCTGTTGCAACTGTGAGAGGCTGGACTTTGCACCAGATGGATGTGCACAATACTTTTCTTCATGGAGATCTGACAGAAGAAGTGTATATGAAGTTACCGCCAGGTTTTTTGCATAGTGAACCCAACAAAATGTGTCGCCTGCGTAAGTCACTATAGGGATTAAAACAGGCACCACGTTGTTGGTTTGCTAAGCTTGCTGCTTCTCTGATATCCTATGGATTTATTCAATCTCATTCCGATTATTCCTTTTTCTCTCTGTTTAAAGGGAAGGTAGAGTTGTATGTTTTGATCTATGTGGATGACATGATTGTGTCTGGTAATGACACAGGTGCTTTAGATGCTTTCAAACAGTACCTTAGTTCGTGTTTTCATAAGAAGGACCTTGGTGTGTTGAAGTACTTTCTTGGCATAGAGGTGGCTCGGAGTGCAGAAGAAATTTTCTTGTGTCAAAGAAAGTATGCTTTGGACATCATTTCAGAATGCGGCTTGATGGGGTCTCGACCTGCAGATTTTCCCATGGAGCCTAATCACAAGCTGGCAGAATCGACTAGTCCAAAGCTGGCGGATGCAGAGACTTATCGGAGGCTGGTTGGGAGGTTGATTTATCTATCGTTTACTCGCCCTGACTTAGCCTATGCTGTGCATATCTTGTCTCAATTCTTACAGGAGCCTCGACAAGATCATTGGCATGCTGCTCTGCGAGTGGTCAGATATCTCAAACATGCACCGGGACAGGGTATTCTTTTGAAAGCTGATTGTGATCTCCGTCTTTCTGGTTGGTGTGATTTCGACTGGGCCAGTTGTCCTTTGACTCGTCGCTCTGTTACAGGCTGGTTGGTGTTTCTGGGGGGGTCTCCTATTTCTTGGAAGACCAAGAAGCAATCAACTGTTTCCCGATCTTCCGCTGAAGCTGAATACTGATCTCTTGCGGCGCTCGTTTGTGAGTTGAAATAGTTGAAGGAGTTATTGGTGTGTTTGGGCGTTCGTCAGGAGTCTGCTATGTCGGTGTATTATGACAGTCAGTCAGCCCTGCACCTGGCTCAGAACCCGGTATTTCATGAGCGCAGTAAGCATATTGAGGTAGATTTGCATTTTGTTCGCGATGCTATTAGAGATGGTACCGTAATAGCCTCACATGTTCCTACTTCTTCTCAACTGGCTGACATCTTCACCAAGCCTCTTGGAAAGTAAGTATTTGGTTCTTTCCTTCCCAAGTTGGGCATTTGTGACTTGCATGCTCCAACTTGAGGGGGGGTGTTAGATTATAAGATTATATTTGCAATGTAAATATGGCCCATACCCATGAGCCCACATGTAGACACTATATATATTGTAACAAACCCTAGCAATAAAAGAGGAGGCATTATTATTTTCCTACATGTTAGATTATAAGATTATATTTGCAATGTAAATATGGCCCATACCCATGAGCCCACATGTAGACACTATATATATTGTAACAAACCCTAGCAATGAAAGAGGAGGCATTATTAATTTCCTACATTTGACATAAGCAACATCTGCAATTGGTCTGGTGATGCTGCTTTTAGTGCTTGAATTACAACTTTGATTTCGTCCTATTCTAAGGATGTGGCATAGACCCTCCTGGATCAATGCACCATTATCATCATCATTAACATAATCTAAGCCTTCTCCTATCGTAATGGTGCTGGCTATTTACATTTGTCTTTCAAGCTTGATTTTGATATCTTCTAAACTTCTTCCCTCTTCTTTTCCTTTGTCTTATGAAAGTCAAAATTGTGACATGATACAAAAAAACAAAGGATTAGTGAGAAGATGGAGAAGGCATGTGATCTTAAAAAAGTCTACTGCTGGAATACTTGGCATTATAGTACTTATGATATACAATAATAGAATAGAATGGTGGAGATGATGTCCGTGGAGTCGAGTTGATGGAAGCTCTAGCACTAGAGGTACAAATGTGTATGAGGAGGCCTGACTAACTAGATATTGTTTATTTTGATTAGGAAAAATATGGTTGATGGAATAGGTTAGAATAATGAGTCTACTAAATTAATTGACAATGTCGATTCATCTTTCCAAAGTCTTAGTTTTGTGTATCTCATCTTTGAGGGTCTGCTTCGATTGAGGGTTAAGAGAGTTAAGAGAGGGGAAGTTAAGTGAGGGGGAAATAAAACCATGCTTGGTTAGAGGGTGGAGGTTTAGAAGGAAGGGTTAAGAGAGTTAAGTGAAGGGGAAATACAACCATGCTTGGTTTGAGGGTGGAGGTTTAGGAGGCAGGGTTATAGAGGGTTAAGTGAGAGTTTATTTCACCCTCTTTTGTCCATTTTTAACCCCCAAAATCGGAGGGTTAACGAGGGGGATTGCGAGGTTTTGTTTAAAAAGTCATAAACACTCCTTATCTGTTCTATAATATATCATAATGTTTTTTTCCATTTTTTCCTGTTTTCAATATGTTGTTCCATACCATCTGAATGTTGTTTCAACCAAATTTAATTTTATGACATATATAATAAGGTTATTTTGGTAACTATCATAATTTTATTAATCATCTGACTCAAAACCTTCAATCCAAGTAAGAATTATTAAACACCCCCCCCCCACCACCACTTAACTCTCCCTCCAATCCAAACAAGGTTCTATGTATTGACTCTACTCCCCCTCATTTAACCCCACTTAACTCTGCATTTTTTACCTCAATCCAAGCAGACCCTGAGTTTTGCATCTCTTATAACGGCCTTCTCTTGAATACTTTCTGATCCTCTGATTCATTGTTAGCATATAATATAACCAAGTGAGTCTATTTGTGTTGCATAACAGGCTTCTCAGATAATTTGCTAGTATCAAAATTTGTATGGTAAGTTTATTATCAGTTTAGTTTAGCCTTTTATTTTAAATAAGATCATGTTACTAATTATTTTACATGAATATCTGATGTGCAGCGACTCATTAGCTAATTCTAAAATTGTATACAAGAAGAATGTCTGCCTTGTAGATTTATTTCAGTAACAGCAATCGAACACGCAAAGACATTAGAGGATTCGAGCTCTTGTCACTAGTGCTTTATCTTTATCCTACCTCTGTTTTTAATCCAAATGAACTTCCACAAGCAAAGAAAGCTCAAGAAAAAATAAGAGTTTTCTATGAATGTATCCTAGAAGCTGCTTGATATGGACACTTTGGAAAACAATTGCCTACAGTACATGGTCATATAAAAAAAAGAATTAGTTCTAGATTCATACAATACCGAATTCAAATTTCCTCATATAGAAGTAAACTTCTATGATATTCGTAGATCATGGCTACCCTGATCTGGTAGAGTTAAGTTCTGCAAAATATTGAATCATGTCAGATCTTTAGATGAAGTCTTCCTATCATTGAGTGGCTTATAGACTATGATGTCTTAAAAGAATTAATAAAGGTTAATGATGAATAAGGAAATGAAGATTGGCCTATATGTGTATCTATTGTTCTCTTTTATACATGTATATGTTTATTTGGAAAGAAGTTGATGGTCTATCCTCTCTGGATTGTCTTAGGGATTTTATTAACGGTCATGAATTTGCAATAATCATGCGAGGCTAAAATTTGCAGTCTGGACTTGTCAATAACCATGCAAGGTTAGCTTTCACAGCCTGGACTTGTCAATAACCATACAATGCTACAATTAGCAGTCTGAACTTGTCAATGACCCTATGGATGTCCCTCCCCCACACTTGACAATGATGATATGATGATATAACACTCTTTTCTAGTGTGCAACTGATTGCTTTTTTTAGCTTTACATTATCGGCTGCTTCTAGTTATGTTTAATTATATACTACACAAATTTGATGAGAATTTATGATATTACATATGAGAAGAACTACGAGTGTCTTAGGTAGTCTAAGCAAGAAAGGAATGACGTTTGGTTGTTGTTCTGAGCCTTTGCTTAATTTGTTAACTTTTTTTATATAATCTTTGTTATACTGTAACTTGCATGATCACTTAAATCCCTTACTTTTGCTTGCAAACCTGTAGTATCGAGCTTTACTCTCTCTTCCTCTTTGTACCTCTCACACACATCTCTCTTAATATAATTTTTACTTTATCTGCATTTAGTTCACATGAACTTGCATTAATATTTTCAGTCTAGGTCAAAACAAGTGCTACTTTATTGACACCCAATGGGAAGATATGTTGTGTTGACTTCTACAAAAAATAGAAGACAAATACATAGGAGTAAAGTGATAAGTAAAAGATCTGGACGTACAAGCCTTAATAGACTACATTAATTAATCGTTTCACTATAGTGTCAACATAATTTTCACCTTTCAGGGTACTTGACAGAATCACATATTGCGAGAAAACTTATACTTATGGTTCTCATACTGGTGTTAAAATACGAACCGTGTTCTTATAAGAATATGTCTTATCTTAACATGTTGGTATGTCAAGGACCCTACATGTGAACACCATATTGCTATGTCACGCCTCAGAACTAGAATATTTGAGAGCCGAGGCGGACACAGACAGCTACGTATATAGAAGTGTAATCCACCTCGATATATGGTCATGGCTGTCTAGATGTATGAGAGTTTTTCTACAAGCCAACAGTCTCTTATGGTCAATAACAAGCCTTGTGTCTCAATCTCAAGCAAACAATAATAGTCACAAGATGTTAGACCATCAGATATTCAATAGTAAGGCGTCCCATACATTTCATATACAGGTGATCATGAAGCTAGTCGTACAAAATGCAAGGACTAGCAAGAGTTTCAGTCATACATGATAAATTCTAGGATTTGTTAATCATGTTACAGCCCGTAGGCAGACAAGAAATATAAGTATTCAACACGAGTTAACACTTGTTCGGCGGCTAAACGCCTCAAAAGAATAATTTTACAATAGAGTGGGAGAGCAAAATAAAATTCACTCGTTGCCAGGGTTTCTTCTAGTGTTCATCATCTGGCTGGAAGGCAGGTAGAACCTCGGGTGCTGCCCCGAAATCTGGCCATACAAAACTAGCTGGGTCAGACCCCAGAAAGAGCAAGTGCCATAAGGAAAGCTTCACTTAGAAACTAAAACCAGCATATTAGCACATAAAAGCACATAAGGACATAAATGAAATGACAAAAGACATGAGTTAGAGAAAACAGGAAGATAAATGATAAGATAACTAAAGGACTATTTTGGTAACCAAGTTACAACCCGTAAACCAAATAAGGACCGGGGTTGTAACCCTTCACCTGAACAGAACTTAGTCTCTAACCAATTATCGACAAGTAAGCATAAACAAGCATGCCATGAGATAGCCATGTACTTGATCTAGGCAAGACTAGACAAGATAGGACTCCCTCCAACATTCACGGTCAAGCAAAGAGTACGACTTGATAATTTAACTAACTAGGATTATCACAAGCCTAATTACTAACAAGATGCAATGAGGTATCCCTACGGCCACAAGCCCTGCAGACTATCCAGGTTATCCAGACATAAGGTACAAGGATTTATACCAGATACATCACCCATAAAACAAATGTATCCCATGTACACATAATAGTGGGTACACCGCCCAAAAGACAAATGTACCCTAAGAGAGTTATTAGGTGACTTGGGGGCGCAACACAGGACAGTGTGCATATTACTTATTTTAAGAAGTACCACACATGACAGTGGGCTGGAAATGTGCCCTACTCGACGGCAGGCTACAAGTCCATCAGAAAAGGCGCCCAGATAACGGGATTGCTTGTAGCCAGAATACCTCTTTATATGGACTACTTGATCAATCTAGTCATTAATCCTAGCCAGATTCAGTATGAATCTCTGACCGTGGGAAACCAGGGATTCATGTCCTAGACATGATGCAAGACAAGACGTGCAGCTGACATAAGCACAAACACCCACGGTGTCTAAAAGAGTTACATTAGCAAGGGGAAATAGTCGTCGCAACAGCATCTTGATTAAGCATGTCCTGCTTAGATTTACTTGTCATGTCAAGAGTGCGCCACGACGGGCATTATCATGTAAGCAAAAAAAGATATATTCAAGAGTGCATCACGAAGGGTCACTATCATGTAAACAAACGAAGACATGTACCAGAGTGCACTATAATGGGTCATTATCATGTAAGTAAAGAAAGACATGTTCAAGAGTGCACCACGACGGGTCAATATCATGTTCTATCCCTATATTATCATGCATGAGAGAAACTTGCATAAAATAGCTTGTAACATATTCTTGAAGCTAAGGAACAGATCTACAACTTTTATGTTGGGAGTTGGGAGAGATTCTGGCCACACATCAGCTAAAAAGGGGATAAAACATACAAAAATAGCCAAAATATGTACTATACAGCCAAGGGTGGATGGGTGCCCATCTTTTCATGTGGCCAGAGTCAATTGGTACATATCTTCTCATGCGACCAGAGTTGATGGGTACACATGTGGCAAGAGTCGATGGAGTACCATCTATGCGGCAGGGTCGATGGGGTGCCTTCCATGCGGCAGGGTCGATGGGAAGCCATCCATGTGGCAGGATGGATGGGGAGCCATCCATACGGCAGGGTAGATGGAAAGCCATCCATGCGGCAGGGTCGATGGGGTGCCATCCATGCGACGGGGTCGATGGGGAGCCATCCATGCGGCAGGGTCGATGGGGAGCCATCCATGCGGTAGGGTCGATGGGGTGCCATCTATGCGGCAAGGTCGATGGGGTGCCATCCATGCGGCAGGGTCGATGGGGTGCCATTTATGCGGCAAGGTCGATGGGTACCCATCCTCTCTGAAAATCTGAGAAAGATGGCCATGAACACATAGCTTCTAAGCTCCACAAAACCCCTTAATATAAGTCCAAATTTGGACTTCCATAGGTCTAAAAGGGGTAGAAAGAAATTTTCTACAACATGGAACAATCAAAACTTGAAAATAATAAAGTTTAATAGATCAAAACCCAAGAAATTCGAAAATTCAACAAACTTACATATACAAGAAATAAACCATAGAAATTAAAAATACTAAGTACTAAAGTGTCTTAGAATCTCGTGAGGAAGACAATGGAACAACAAAAATGGAGTTCCTCCATGAAGCAAGTTGTACTTGCCCAAGCTTTGGAAGGTGGAGAGAGTTATGAGGAAGAAGAAGGAGTAAATGAAAAAGTAAGAAAGTAATGAAGAGAGAGAAAGGGTTGGTGGGTTTATAAAGGAGGAGGGTTCTCACATAATGAACCAAAAGCCCAATCAAACCAAGCCAAACCAAAATAAACCAAACCAAGCTAAACCAAGACCAAACCAAGTCAAAACCAACCTAGACTAGGCTAGCAAGTTAAGTCCAACTACGGGTCACCTGACAAACGTCAGAGATCTCGTATACGTATACGAAAATACATATAACGGGAAACAGGAATGACAACTCTATCCACCTTAAAAAAATTTCGTCCACGGAATTTAATCAAGAGGCTAGAGATGTCAGGGTAAGCTATACTAAGGCGCAAGAAATCTATGACTAGCAACCAATCAAGCAATCATTCATGTAAGCAAGGAATTTTAAAGCATAAGGCATGAGGAAGACATCCTACGAAAAACCTCTCTGCCGGTTCTGTATCTGGGCTTGGACCTGGGCATACTGCAGGGGCCTCTGCTGCTGGAATGCTTGTTCCTGAGGTGACAATGGCCTCAGAGGCTGATACTACTATTGTACTAGTGCCCTAACCGATGGACTGGTTAGGTTCGCTGACAATGAGCTGGCTCTATTCAGACAGGACTCTATCTTATAATTCGGTGTCCCACAAGCCAAACACAATCCCTATGTTCTGTGACACTCTGAAATAACGTGTCCTGGCTTTCCACAATGAGTGCAGCCCATTACGGGAGACAACTTCTGCTTCTGCGGCTGAGGGTACGTCGGTATCGAGTGCTGAACTGACGAAACTGTGGTCGTCCTCCTGGGGGCTCCAATTGTCAAGGCCCTAGCTGCCGGGGCTGGTGCGGATGACTGGGGCAATTGTCCATGGGACCTCTCTCGTCCTCCGGTTCGATCTATTATTCTCTGGGATCTATACTCATGCTTTCTAGCTGCCCTCAAGACAGCATCAAATGTCTGGTGCTCAAACTGCTCCATGGCTAGAATGATCTCTAGGTGAAGTCCCTGCTGAAACTACTGCACCCGATCCAACTCAGTTGCCACCAAGGTGGGAGCAAATTGACTCAGTCTAAAAAACTCGATCGTATATCTATCGACTATCCTGCTCATCTGCTTGAGACTGGTGAACCTCGTCTGCAGATCATGTCGAGCCACTGTATCAAAGTCACGACCCGCACCCACTGTGAGGGTACGAGTACATAATAGCGCCCAGCCTACGCCGCAGTATCGGCGGTAGAACGTTGTCCTAGGTCAAACATCTAACAATATAAAGGTACCTGTACAGTATATACACTCCGAATGGAGGTGACATAGCAAATACAGTCTCAATCACATCTAAGGTAGAGCATGATAAGAGATAGATAGAATATGAAATCCACAAAGAGATACCGCAGATAGAAGTCTAAGTGTCTAAGATACACAAACCCAGAAAATATCTCAAAATTCGAGTACAGTAATCCATAAAGTAAATACAACTCAAGACAACTAAAATAACTATCTATACAACCCCTACTGTGTCTCCTCTAGGCTAGTAGGCAACCTCCAAGCTATCTGTAAAATTTATCAACAAGTCCAGTCAGGACAGGAACGAGTACAACTCATCAAGAAAACCCAAGTAATGACAGAGAACTATAAAGAAGTTATAAACAGTTTTATTGATGAATATTGCAGTTTATATTTAGGTGATCGTATAGAGAAGCAGTAAGATACAAGAAAAATAAAGTAACTAAAACAATAGAAGAATGATGGCAATAAAGACTGTAAAATAAATCTAGCTTAACTAGAGTAACATGATAAGTCTAGACAGAAAATGTAAACCAGTATAAAACCTATGTAAATCCAGTACGGGATGAATCTAATACAAGATGAATCCAGTACAAGATGATTCTAGGTAGTGATCAAGAATCCAGGTGAGTCCAGCTATTCTAACAGTGTGTTTTAAAATACCGAGATCGACATGTAAACGGCTGTAGGTAATCAGGCACATCTCTCACTGATCAGACGAGAGATTGCTATGCTTCCCGTAGATTCTAGTTGGGAGATTCCAGATTTGGGGTATGTCTACATATCTTACTCAATATTTCTTCGCCCCACAATACAAATGAATCCAGAATTCGACACGAGAATCGAGATGAGTCCAGCCAAAATATGATGATTCCAGAAATAGATTTCAGAATGATTCCAGTGATTCCAGTAATAGAGGCCAGATAAGTTTGGTATGTGTGTCGCATACATGAATCCAGAAATATCCATACGTGTTGTAACAGAGAATCACATAAAACTAACTATAACTGAAGTACAGTAATTGACAATTAAATGAGAGAACTATCAGAGAATGTACTCGCTTGATAACCTGAACAACTGATAGGTATAGAGGTCCAAACTGAAGCCACAGAGTCCTATTTAGGGCAACACAGGTCAAGATGTATACTAGAGATGATAAATGAAATGTACAATGCATCTGCATGCTGTCTAGGTCAAACTAGACTAAAGTCAATACTTGGTCAACTCTAGTCAACCACACTAGTCAAATTAGGTCAACTAGGTTAAGTCATAGCCCAACAAGTCTAACAAGTCTCACTAGGCCTAACCAAGCCTAGGCTAGCACTCACACAATCACAAGACAATGTGAACCTCAACAATGCATAATATAAAATAGATAATATATATAAATACATACCTTCATACATACATGCATATCCACATTACATACATATTTATTTATATAGGCATATGTTACATCATGCATATTTACATAGTTACATAGATATATATACATTCATGCACATTTACATACATACTTTTATACATTATATATGTTAATATTCATTACAATGCATTATATTTTACTTATACCTTTGATTGATTGATTCATTCATATATGACATTCATTCATGCATATTACATACTTACATGCATCTATACATTATATACATTGTATATAACATATAAAAATAGAAGAGAAAAAAAGGGGGAAAAACTGAAGTGGAAAGGGAAGGGAAGGAAAATGTAAGAAAAAGGGAAAATAGTGG
This sequence comes from Iris pallida, assembly GCA_029216955.1. NCBI lineage: Eukaryota > Viridiplantae > Streptophyta > Magnoliopsida > Asparagales > Iridaceae > Iris > Iris pallida. Next base: position 41,153,536 of record JANAVB010028818.1, on the reverse strand, counting down.
ACATATACATACTTGCATCATATATTCTACATTACCATATATGCTATCATTATATATTGTATTACAATATTTATACATTATGCATTCATATCTATCATTACATATATACCTTGCATTCATATCTAGCATTCATTATATACTTTCATGCATACATTGTATATCATTCTTTCATTCATGCATTTATGCATTGCTTACATACATTATATTAATTGTATTCCTACATGCTTGCATTCAACCATATATATACATTAATGTAAAGAGAATATATATCATATATATATATATATCATTTCATTCATCTAACATATAATGTATTACATAATCTATATTCATTTAATATCCATACTACATAGGCTCATAGGTTACACAAAATGCATATATCGTATATTTACTCTTCTACTTAAAACCAATACTGTACCAATTGGGTCTCTACTAAATTCTAGGATTAAAGTATGTTGTAGCCCTTCATGTTAGCTTTCCGAAACTTTAAACGGATCGCATTTTCGTGTCCGGAAGCTCCCGAAATTGCAAAAATACCGAAACACGTTCGTCTTTCGTACAGCTGACACTCAAATAATTCTACAGAAAGTTACAGAAAGAATTTGGCTTATTAAAATATATATTTGGAAAGCTAACTTCGATACGGTTCTTAAAAAAAATGGGAGATAAATCGGAGTTCTAAGCTAAAAGTTATGACATTTCTAAGTTGCTTTGGTTAATAAAAACGTGGATAAAAATTATGACGAATTTGACAAAAGAACACATATAGGCCAAGATACTTGGATACAAACATAGGTATCCAAATGAAACTTATTCTAACCATCCTAACTAAGAACAATCCACTCTCTAACCATTCTAAAACTGAATTTAAATATCTATTTAAACTATTATCATACATACATACACATGGGGTGTCCTAATTTGGGATCTATCAAGTAGGACACAAGACACATATCTAAAATCCTCAAGAGAGCTCCAAATGGCCTCAAATTTGAATCTAAATGGGACACATGCATGAGGATGGATTCTATGGATTCAAAACTAATTTATATGCAAAGAAAATCGATTTAGAGGATGGGTTTTACCTATTGGGAGTGGAATCTCAATAAAATCCTTTAGGACACGGCTCCGATACGAAGATCCCTCAAAGTGGACACTCCTCCTTGCACTCCTCTTCCAATCCTTGGTAGCACCCTTTCCTTGGAGACTGGGAATGATTGAGAGAAGGTTTGGTGAAGGAATGATTTGATTTGAAGATCAAATCAAAGGGAAGGCTCTCTAAAATTGGGGAAGAACAAAAGGAAAATAAAAGAGGCAAGATTGTAATGAATAAAATGAATCATTCTCTCCTAAAGGTGGCTGCCATAAAGTATCCATTAGGGCTAATGGGAAATGTCCTAATTGTCCCTCTCTAGTCTCATATGGTTAAGTCTAGACTAGGTTCAAGTTTGGGGTCAAAATGATCTAGTTTTGAGTCTCTAACTTAACCATTCTAACATGATAAAAATTAGTTTAATTAACTAACTTAAATGTTGGGTCTTGTGAGCCATGTTTAACTTAATAATGGGTCCCATCTAGAGTTCAAGCTACCCGGGTCGCAATACAAGTCGAAACGAGACAAAACTCAAACCCGACTAAACAAATCCAATAAAAACAATATTAAAAATATAAAATTTTCCCAAAATATTAAAATATGAAAAATGACCAAAATCATAATACATCAATTTAATTATTATTAAAATAATCTAAAATTCACCAATTAATCAAAATCCTAAATAATTCAAAAGTCATAAAATGACCAAAATACCCTTAGCCTAAAAAGTTGTAAATAGTCATTCTAATCACATGGTTAGGACCCCATGGTTAGTCTCTAAGCTTAGCAAAACTAGGGATTAACAAGTTAACCATCAAAATCATAATTCAACATTTTAAATAGTTTTAAATTGATTAAAAAAATTATCAAAAATTACAACATGAGTTAAATCTTATTATCGATTAATCAAAATTATAAAAGTTCAAAATTACCCTCATTTTAGAAAAGTGGGTGTTACAATCAAAATACCTGATCTGAAACTTGTCGCTGAATGTCGCCCATGGGAGAGGCGTCGCCAACCCAACTACTAACATCGCCCACCAGGTACGGGCTAGGTCCAATAACTGTAGGCACACTACAGCTACCTTCTCTCCTTCTGGAGTTTTGGCTACATCCAAGATAATCTCGATGTCCTAGAGCCACGCATCTGCTGCAATAGCATCTTTACTATCGTCGAAGAAGGGAGGGTTAAGACACTTGAAACTGTTGGCTACACTGTTACCTTAGTAACCCACTCTGTCCATGGTCGTCTGTACTGTCTGGTGTAGGGCATCGCCCCGACGATCTTGTGATGCAAGAAATTCTCGGATAAGTCCTACCAGGGTTTCATTATCAGGCTCTGCAGACTGGATTAGCTAAACCGGCTGAACTGGCGGCTCATGATCTCCGGAAGGCATGACTCGAGATCCTGCTTCTGAGTGTTGGGCTTGGTCTCCATGTTGCTGCTGTGGTGCTGGTTGAGCTCCTCCCGGCTGATCGGTAAGACCAGAAATAATGCCACTGAAAAACAATGACATAGGTGACAATAAGGAAGGACGAAGATAGATCAAGGATACAATCATGTGATTAGGTCAAGATTCCAAAAAGATTAGAAGGCACGAGTAGAGATCAAAGGCGAGTGCTGATTGAGACATCTATTCAGTGAAACCCTCACACATCTTGATTTACAAGATCTTGCATGGGCTACCACTTAAACCATGTTATGCTCCAGAACTAGAATACTGGAGAGCGGGGCGGACACAGCTAGCTACGTATATAGAAGTGTAATCCACCTCGATATACGGTCACGATTGTTTAGATATATAAGGGTTTTTCTACAAGCCAACAGTCTCTTATGGTCAATAACAAGCCTAGTGTCTCAATCTCAAGCAAGCAATAATAGTCACAAGATGTTAGACCATCAGATATTCAATTGTAAGGCATCCCATACATTTCATATACAGATGATCCGAAAGCTAGTCGTACAAAATGTGAGGACTAACAAGAGTTTCAGTCATACATAACCAACCCTAGGATTTGTTAATCATGTTACAGCCCGTAGGCAGACAAGAAATATAAGTATTCAACACGAGCTAACACTTGCTCGACGGCTAAACGCCTCAAAAGAATAAATTTACAATAGAGTGGGAGAGCAAAATAAAACCCACTTGTTGCCAGGGTTTCTTCTAGTGTTCACCATCTGGCTGGAAGGCAGGTAGAACCTCGGGTGCTGCCCCGAAATCTGGCCATACAAAACCTGCCGGGTCAGACCCCATAAAGAGCAAGTGCCATAAGGAAGGCTTCACTTAGAAACTAAAACCAGCATATTAGCACATAAAAGCACATAAAGACATAAATGAAATGACAAAAGACATGAGTTATAGAAAACAGGGTGATAAACGATAAGATAACTAAAGGACTATTCCGGTAACCAAGTTACAACCCGTTAACCAAACAAGGACCGGGGTTGTAACCCTTCACCTGAACAGAACTTAGTCTCTAACCAATTATCGACAAGTAAGCATAAACAAGCATGCCATGAGATAGTCATGTACTGGATCTAGGCAAGACTAGACAAGATAGGACTCCCTCCAACATTCACGGCCAAGCAAAGAGTACGGCTTGATACTTTAACTAACTAGGGTTATCACAAGCCTAGTTACTAACAAGATGCAATGAGGTATCCCTACGGCCACAAGCCCTGCTGACTATCCAGGTTATCCAGGCGCAAGGTACAAGGATTTACAGCGGATACATTGTAACCCCTCTTCCTGGATTTTTTTAATTTTAATTATTTAGTTTAATTAAATATTTTCTAGTTATGAAACAAAAGTTTAAATTTTTGGAGTAGGAAAGAGAATTTCCAAAATGTATTTCAATGTGATATTACAAAAATATACTTTAATTATGGGTTTATTATTATTAATCAACTATCGTTGAATTCGTAAAATGTATTTGAATTGCTTTACAATTCTCATTGTGATTTATTACTATTATGATTACCCTTAGATGAAGGCTACTAAATTTACTTTAGGTATATGAATATATTTGTATCATGTGGTTTTAATTTATTATTCCAAGCAAGTTGGATTGGATTAAGTATTGATTGGATAGTACGAAAACTTTGATTTAAATTATATTTTAATGATCTGTTATTGATATAGATATGTATACATATAATTCAAAATTATATGATATTATCAGGCAGTTATTTAAAATTAGCATTGATTTTATTTAGTTAATGGATATCGAACTAGCTTGATTTAAATAATAATTATCCTCGAATTTTATTAATAAATTATATAAAATATATAATTATCATTTTTATATAAAGATATTAATTATTTGTTTTAAATCCTAAATTATAAGTTATTTGAATTTTCTAGAATTATTTGATTTAGGGATTTTATGATTTTAGTTGTATAATAAATGTTACAATAATATTATCCTTGCATGGTTATTTTAAACTAATTTAATATTTTATTTAGAGGGATAGGAGATTACATAAAGATTAAGATATTAACTTGTGCTTATCTTCTTATGAGTAAGGATAATTAAGCCTCTTTCTAGTTATCTTCACGTAGTTAAGATGATAAGAATCTCTAAAGATAAAAACATTATAAACCCATAAAAGTCGACTCGCAGAGTTTGAATCCTATTTGTTATCATTAAATCTTTCTACCAGCTATATCTCTTCCCGCTGTGTATATATATGATTTATATATATACACACGCTCACATCTTTTGGAGAAGCCACAAAACTCTGAGAACCATGCCAGCCCTTTACATTGCCATCCCGACCCTACAACCCCCACAAGTCTCCATTGCCTCCGTCCATCTTCGCATATTCCCATCATCATCGCAGAACCCGACCACCCTAGTTTCCGGCCAAACCAAAGATCACATTGCCATCGTGTCATTCGGGCCCAACCCCGAGTGTCCGTGATCGTGTCCAAATCCATCTTATTCCACCATCCTCCACCAGAAACATCACCAATAAACATAGTCGCGTCATCGTGTTTGTGTCTGTGTCCACGCCTACCACCATCAGCCTCATGTCAGCCGAGTGTCCGGCCTCGGGTCCGACCCTGGGTGTCATAATTTCATTCCCTAGTATCCATAATACATCCAGCAATACAACCATCCCTGTGACGGACACTACACCTTCCCTGTGTCTGACACTTTTACCATCTGAAACTAGAAAGAAAAGAAGTGGAAGAAATCAAAACCTAACCCAGCCTCGATCATTGGTGGCATCCCGCTCGAGCGCCGATGAAGGTCGGCCATCCTCGAGACACGAGCAGCTCCTCTTCCTCTGAGCGCGACGCAGCCTTCCCGCGAGCCGAGACCGCCCCTCTCCGAGTTTATCGTCCAGATCTGGGCGGGCGAGTCACCGCAGCAGATCCCACCGTCGACCGCCTCCTCGCCCGCCGCCGAGGGCCAAGCACCGCCGCTACCGGAGATCCCCGCCGCATGGGACTGGACGCCGCACCACAGTGGCCAAGCTTCTGTCCGAGCGGCGCCACTGTCGAACGGAGGAACCCCTCTGCTCCGGATCCGGCCCCGCCCGTGTCCAATCGCGGCCGACATCACCGCTCACCAGCCACGAGCATCTCTTGGCCGAGCCGAACTCCGGTCGGTACTTCCTCGCTCGTCTCTGCCCCGTCCATCCCGTCCTGAGCCGTATGGACATCACTGTGCCGCCCGCACGGCCGCACTCCACCACGGGCAGCGCCTAGGCGAGCATCGCTCGCTGGGACCGGGCACGTGAGCAAGACGCGCCCCTATCGGCGACCCGAGCCGTCGCCAGCTTGTCCACCGAGCCAGTCTGGCCTCGACGCGGCTGTGCCCAGCTTCCAAATCCCGATCGCCTCGCCGTGGACGAGAGCCACCGCTTCCAGCCCTCGTCGATAGGCTTTGAGCATCCGCCATCGAACGAGAACCCCTGGTGAGACTCCCTGCACCCTCCCGCTCTCTTTTCCACTCTCTCGAACCTTTCCTTCTCTGTATTCTCTCCCTCCAGCTTTCTCTCACTTTCTTTATTAATATCGAGACAGAGATGAGTATGATGATTCTTTTAGGCAAATGTTAAAGGCTACCCCCTTTTTACTAAGGGCCACCAACCTACTAAGGGCAACCATCCTACACTTATATTTTTACTAAGGGCAACCTAAAATCAACCATTTTACTAAGGGCTACCAAAGAAAAGAAAAAAAAAGAAAACAAAAAAAAACCCAACCCCTCCGACAGCCCCCCCACCACCACCACCCTCCGGCTCACTACGGCGACAGGGCTGCTCCGCCTCAAATTTTTGAAAGTGAGCACAAAGAGAGCTGTGGCTCTCAATGATTCCCTAAATCCCAAATAAAAAGGGGGTCGGCTGCCACTTCTCTCGTTCGTTCTAATTATACAGAGAGGAAGGAGGGGGAGACGAAGAGGAGAGGGACTCATAGTGGCGGCGTGGACGCCAGGGTGCCGGCGCAGACGACGACCAACGGTGGACTTGTCAGGAGGCGGCGGTCGCTGAGCGGAGGCAGCGCTAGGGCGAAGGATCCGGTGAGTGATGTTCTTCCCTTTTCTCCATCTCTCTCTGCCTCCGATGACCACGGTGCTCGCCGAGCTGCGCAGGTTGGTCGAGTGCCACCGAGCTTATGGCCGCTCGACGCTTGGCGCGGTCAGTGCTATGGCACGTGGCGGTGGTTGATGCTCGTGGGGGACGACAACCGGTGAGCGCCGTAGTGCTATGGCACGAGTCAGTTTGGGGACTGCAGGCTAGGCCTGCAGTCCTCAATGTAATTAGTGTAGAACCCTAGAGGGGGGGTGAATAGGGGAATTAAAAATTAACTATAACAATTGATGCAATAAAGATAATTGAAAGTAAAGAGTAGAAAGATCAAACGCAAACGCAAGGATGTATCCTGGTATACTCTTTTGAGGCAATCTAGTCCCGGAACTCTTTCCGGCTTTAATCCACTATTTATCCAAATAGTACACACGAGTTTGGATCCGAAGAACTCGCCAACTTCAACACGAGTTTGGATCCGAAGACTCGCCAACTTCTACACACGAGTTTTCTTACGAAGGCTCGCCAACTTCAAACAAAAGAGAAAGAGAACTTATTGATCTTCTAACACGTGAAGATCGAAATGTACAACTCTTTAATACTCTAGCACTTTGGGAGAGGATGACAATAAAAAAGCTTGGAAGAGTATTAATGGTGGAGCTCTTGGTTGTTGGAAAATTTATGGAAGAGTTGGTAAGAAAGCTCAAGAGAGAGAGAGAGCTTCCTTTTATAAGAGAACCAAGAGTTGGTGGTATTTAATGCTCAGAATGCAGACAGACCGGCATGCCGTCAGTATGCAGCGGCATACCGTCGGTATACCGGCCAAATAGTAACGGTCATATTAATGACCGTTTGAGAGCATTAAATGCGGCTATTAATGCTGGTCAGAGCAATTCGAAAACCAAATATTTGAAACTCGGTATACCGCCGGTATGCCGGAGCATGCCGCCGGTATGCCGACAATTTGTCACAGCAAGTTTTGAGTTGCTAAAAACGGTATACCGCCGGTATGCCGGAGCATGCCGTCGGTATGCCGACAATTTGTCACAACAACTTTTGGGTTGCTAAAAACGGTATACCGTCGGTATGCCGGAGCATGCCGTCGGTATGCCGACAATTTGTCACAACAACTTTCTGGACAAGAAAAGCGGTATACCGCCGGTATGCCGAAGCATGCCGCCGGTATGCCGACTATTTGTCACAGCAACTTTCTGTATGCTGAAAACGGTATACTGCCGGTATGCCGGAGCATACCGCCGGTATGCCGGAGCATACCGCCGGTATGCCGCTCTATAGCTATTTGATTTTTGACTTGTTCTTTTTACTTGTTATCCGTCCTTAGGTGTTTACAGAAAAACCTAGACCAGTACAGACTCGAAGACTCTAAGCAGGAAGACGCCGTCTTATGCAGGGAATGCCGGTAACTGCTACAGTCTTCAAGGAAGAAGGAGAAAGCTCTTGAACGGAAGAACTCCATGTAGTAGATCTTCTGAGAATATTTGAATCTGAAGAACAGAAGACTAAACTACGAAGATGCTGTTAATTACTCAAAATAAAATGTGCCAACAAACTCCCCCATTTTGATAATTGACAAATTAGAGAGATAGCATCTTCAGGAAGTAGCTCCCCCGTAGGTAGACAACTCCCCCTCAATACGATTTCTCCTCCTTTGTCACTTAGTCAAAGATGGGGACAATCAAAAGAGACAGTGCATAATGAAAATAACACGAGTATATAAAGAGAAGCATGCATTAAAATATTGAAATAGGATGTGAATACATGCTAGACCCATACATATAATAGTGCTAAAATAAAAGACTCTCCACAACGAGAGTCGGACACTAGAGACAACCATAGATAAAGTCCCTGAAGGAAAGCAAACAACAGAAACAACCATATACCGGTCCCCGAAGGACCACAAAAGACAACAAACAGAAAAACACATAAAAACTAGAACCACTCAAGAACCGAAACCACCATCAAAAGGAAGACCATCCCTAATCCTCAGCCGGATCATCATCATCATCACCCTGAGCTTGCTGGAAGGCGCCAAAAGGATCAATGCCGTCCGGGTACATAAACCCATAGTCATTAGGGTCAGAGAAGCGCGGGGCCGCGTACATAGGATCCTGAAGATTAAGATCCAGAAAGGCATCCCGGTCTTGCAGAGTGCGCTGAATAAAATACCCCTGATCGTAGAAACGAGACTGGATCAGGGTGCCAAGTCCACGAGTGTGGGCCCGCATCTGCACCTCCGCCTGGGCCATCTGCATATCAAAATGCTGCTGAGTGAACGGCATATAACGGCCCGAAGTAGAAGGGGTAGATGTGGGAGCAGCAGGCGTGGATGCCGGTTGCTCTTGGAAAGATGAGGCACGGGAAGTAGGGGCGCCAGCAAGGGTACGGGAGACAGCAAGATATGAGGGGATGCCATCCGAGGAGCAGAGAGACAGATCAACATGTTTGGCCTCCATAAGCAGAGTGATAAAAGAGCCATAGTAAAGATTCTGCTTTCCCGAAGGCAAGACATGCCGGAATTGCAGAAGAAGAGTCTTCGGGAAGGAGAATCGCTTCCGGGCATAGAGATGATACATGCAGACGAGGGCATCACCGGTGATGGCGTCATAATTCCCACCCTTAGAAAACAGAGTGTGGCACACGATCCGATGGAGCTCGTAGTAAAACGGCTCCAGCTGGACAGAGAGGGCCGGGATGGCAGGAGGGTTGGGACCCTTATAGATGATTCGGCAGAATTCGTCGAAAGGGGACGCCGCCGAGGAGTTGAGAGCACCCAAAGTTGGTAACGCTTCCCCTTTGTCCGGGATGCCTAAGATGTTCCCCACTTCCCGAGAAGTAAGACGGAAGTGGCGGTCATTGACCATAGATTGAATGGCGGATGGATCATCGTCATCCCCTCTCAAGTTGCAATAGAAAAGGCGAACAGCAGCGGGGTAGACCGGAATTTGGTGCCGAAGAAGAGATGAGAGACCGGCATCGTCAAACAAAGGGACGTGGTCGGAGAAGAGGTTCCAGTTGATCGCCCGTCCCTTGAACACGTTATGATGGACGAAGTGCTGGAACCAAAGCTCGGCCGCCAGAGAGTTGGAGAAGACGCGTTGGTCATAGCCGGTAGGTAGCACCACCGGGACGAAGGGGTTGAACAAAGAGGAGAAGGAGGATCGGGGGCGCTTAGGGTTTGCCATTTAGAAGGATTTGGTGCTTTGGTATAGAAAAAGAAGAAGTAGAGAGGAGATGGAGGAAGGAGGGTTTTTAAAGTAGAGGAGGAAGATGAAGAGATGAGTTTGAAAGGGGGGGTAGGGAGGGAACGGTTGTAGAGGAGGAGTAAAGGTGGGAGTTGAAAAGGTGATGGGATGAATTAAAGAGAGTGGAGTAAAAAGAGGATAGAAAGGTGGAAGGTGATTTGAAGAGTAATAAATAGGAGGGAGTTGAGGAGATGGGTAGTTAATAGGGAAGTGATGGATGAGAGGGAATAAAGAAGGGATAGAAAGAATAATGGAAGAAAGAGGAAAAAGTGGGCCCGGATCTCAGAGCAGTAGTCATGTCCGCCGCTATCCGGCATACCGACGGTATGCCGACGTGTACCGACGGTATGCCGTGTTTTGAAACAGAACATAGTTCTGTCTTGAAAAACGGCATGCCACCGGTATACCGTAGTATACCGTCGGTGTGCCGGTATACCGTAGTATACCGTCGGTGTGCCGGTCGACTGGGACTAAGGATCAAAGGATAAAATGCCTAGTTCACGGCAAAGGAAAGAGAAACGATCTTCCGGGAGAGGCTTAGTGAATATATCGGCTAATTGATAGGTAGTATCAATAAATTCAAGATGGATATCTCTTTTTTGCTGATGGTCACGAAGAAAATGGTGTCTAATTTCAATGTGCTTCGTGCGTGAGTGACAAATCGGGTTTTTCGTGAGATTGATAGAGCTAGTGTTATCACATTTAATAGGGGTGCAAGAATGAGAAATGCCATAATCTAAAAGTGTTTGTGACATCCAAAGAATTTGTGCACAATAACAACCAGCCGCAATATACTCTGCCTCAGTGGTTGAAAGAGCAACAGAGTTTTGCTTCTTACTAAACCATGATACCAAGGACTTCCCGAGGAATTGACATGTGCCACTAGTGCTTTTTCGGTCAATCTTGCATCCGGCAAAATCCGCATCCGAAAAGCCGTAAAGGTCAAAGGATGAGGATTTCGGATACCAAAGACCCATGTTAATGGTGCCTTTGAGATAATAAAAAATGCGTTTAACGGCACTCAAATGTGATTCCTTTGGATTGGCTTGATATCGTGCATGTTTTACTTAACAAAAAGCCTTTACAACTTCAAGAAAAGAAAACGAGAAAAAGTACAAAAGTACAAATTTGATTCTGGGAATGTATTGCTATGGAAGTCTGATTCACAAATGATCACTTTGTTCCTTGGACCACACAACGATGTTGAAGAAACTTACTGTCTTGAGGAAGAAGGAAGAACAACTGAAGAACGGAGACCTTAGAAAGGTATCGACAAAGTTGGCACTGATGGCACAAGTCGAATGCTTTCCTGCTCTACTTCACTTTGTTCTTGAGAAGAAGAAGTAAAAGAGAACACTCGGGAATTATAACAATTCTTTTGATTCTCTCCGTCCGATTCCCCCCTTTTGCTGTCAAAATTATTGCCTATTTATAGGTTTAAGTCTTCCGAGAAATAAGCAGCAAAATAAGGCTATTACGCATATTACGCATGCAACTGCCATACACGATCTCATTTAGAGCTTTACGCAAGTGCCATGTGTCCCACATACTGCTAACTGCTCGGCTCAACACAATGCAAGTATTTTGGAAGCTTTACGCAGACAATGCCACGTAGCCCACATATATACAACTGCTCAGCACGATCATATTCAGAGTCTTACGCAGACGCCATGTGTCCCACGTACTGTAAAAACATAATCTCGTACGCGTGTATCCTGCCACGTACCCTATAATTATGGTAATTTACGTACAGAAGAAAAAATGATTAAACTCAATTAATGCTCCCCTGCGTATAGTGGCTAATCAGCCTTGGGTATTAAAATAACCCAAATAAACTAATACGCGTATACTTAAGAGTGGCTAATATAGCCTTAAGCATTTAATTAGCTTAAATAGACTCTTGCGTATAGGGAAAATAATTGAGCGTAATACTTCTCCTCTGTTAGTACACTAACCAATGAATATTGAGTTACGTGAGATGTCTTTTCGTAAACAGTGAAAACCATCATTATAGCCGTCTGCGTATAGCATTTCCTTGATTCCAATATGTCTCTCCGTCTTTTGTGCCATTAAATGTCAGAGAAAAGAATAATGGCTGTCAGATCCCATATCTCTGCATTAAATGTAGAGATGACAGCCTGTCCCTACTGCGTAGAAAGAATAGGACAGGTGGCATCTGCGTACAACCCCTGAGCAACCATTGCGCGCGTAGAGTAAAATAGGACAGCTGGCGTTTGCGTACAACCCCTGAGAAACCAGTGCGCGCGTACAAACCGATTTAGCTTTATAAACTATGTTGACTCAGTTTGACCTGCGTACAACATATTTTGGCTTGGCTTTTGCGTAGAAATAGCTAATTTATTTTTAGCTTCTACAGTGCACACAAGCAAACACTAAACATGATATCCGGACGGCTAGCAGTTAAGTAAAGTAAGCTACCGATCATACCTCTATACTTACGAATGTCGACCGATGAGCCAACTTCATCATTGTCAAGCTTTGTCGTTGTGGCCATAGGAGTCCTCATTGATTTGGATGAGTCAAGGTCGAAACGCTTGAGGAGGTCCTTTGTATATTTTGCTTGATTGATGAAGGTTTCTTTAGGTCCTTGTTTGATTTGTAACCCCAAGAAGAAGGAGAGTTCACCCATCATGCTCATTTCAAACTCTTCCTGCATAACTTTGGCAAATTCTACACAAAGTGTGTTGTTAGTAGAACCAAAAATAATATCATCAACGTAAATTTGAACCAATAAGAGAGTCCCATCATGGGATTTAATAAAAAGTGTGGTGTCAACTTTTCCCTTTGAAAAATTGTGAGAAACAAGAAAAGAGCTAAGACGCTCATACCAAGCACGTGGAGCTTGTTTGAGGCCATAAAGGGCTTTATGGAGTTTGAAGACGTGATTAGAAAATTGAAAATCTTCAAAACCGGGAGGTTGTTTAACATAAACTTCCTCTTTAATAATACCATTTAGAAAAGCACTTTTAACATCCATTTGAAAAAGCTTAAAGTCATTAAAACAAGCAAAGGCACAAAGCATACGAATGGATTCAAGACGTGCAACCGGAGCATAGGTTTCATCGTAGTCAATGCCTTCCTCTTGGTTATAGCCTTGAGCAACCAATCGGGCTTTGTTACGAGTCACTAACCCATCTTCATTAAGTTTGTTACGAAACACCCATTTAGTTCCAATAATGGGGTGATTGCTAGGTTTTGGGACAAGTTCCCAAACCTTGCTACGCTCAAATTGATTTAGCTCCTCTTGCATAGCTATCATCCAAAATTCATCAAGAAAAGTATCATTAACATTTTTAGGCTCTATTTGAGATATAAAAGCCACATTGGCACAAAGATCACGAGTGGCGGATCTTGTGCTAACACTTGAGGAAGGGTCCCCAATGATAAGCTCCTTGGGATGATTGGTGACAAATCTCCATTCTCTTGGAAGATCCTTTTGAGGAGGCTCGAGAGGAGGAGACTCCTTTGATGGGGGTCACAACTTTATTGTTAGATGAAGAAGGACGATCCTCAATAGAGGAGTTTTCCAATCCAAACGAGATGTCATCAATATCCTCGAAAGAGGAGAATGTAGAAGAGTTGAGTTCATTAAAAGAGACATTGATTGACTCTTCGACGACAAGACTTCTTTTGTTAAAAATACGAAAACCTTTACTATGAGTAGAGTATCCAAGGAATATTCATTCATAGGCTTTTTCTTCAAATTTGCCTAGGTTATCCTTGGTATTCAAAATAAAACAATTGCAACCAAAAACTTTGAAATATTCAATAGAAGGAATTTTGTTGAACCAAAGCTCATAAGGAGTCTTCTTAGTAATAGGTCTAATTAAGACCCTATTAATAACATGACATGCCGTATTAACGGCTTCCGCCCAAAAATATTGGGGGAGCTTATATTGGTTTAACATAACCCGGGCCATATCGCCAAGGGTTCTATTCTTTCTCTCCACAACACCATTTTGTTGAGGAGTACGGGGACAAGCAAAATCATGTTCAAAACCATTCTTTTCACAAAATCTTTTGAAATCAACATTATCAAATTCTCCTCCATGATCACTCCTAATCTTGTTGATAGAAAAACCTTTCTCATTTTGAACACGTTTACAAAAAGCAACAAATTTACGAAAAGTATAACTTTTGCAAGCAAAAAAAATAACCCAAGTAAATCTCGAAAAATCATCAACTAAAACAAAAGCATAAAGTTTGCCACCAAGGCTAGCTACTCTACTAGGCCCAAAGAGATCCATATGAATAAGTTGGAGGGGTCTAGTGGTACTCACAGAGTTGATGGATTTGAAGGATGACTTGGTCAACTTACTTTTCTCGCATTCTTCACATACCATATCCTTTTTGAAAGGGATGCTAGGAAGTCCTCGTACAAGCTTCTTGGAGGCGAGGCGAGAGATGGTATCCATGTTGGCGTGTCCAAGCCTTATGTGCCAAAGCCAACTCTCATCGTTCTTTGCAACTAGGCACCTGTCATTGTTAGTACCTTCAACAAGATAAAGAACATAAATATTGTTTTCTCTAATGCCTTCATACACAATAGTTCCATTGGAGCTATCGGTAATGTAGCATTTGAGTTTAACAAACTTGATATCATAGCCATTATCGGTAAGATGGCTAATACTAAGGAGATTATGCTTGAGATTAGTAACAAGACATACATTATTAATACAAGGATAAGGAGGAAAACCGATATTACCATTTCCAATAATATAACCTTTAAGATTGTTACCGAAGGAGACGTGTCCTTCTTTCTTCATCGATAGCGTTGTAAAAAGTGAAGCATCACCGGTCATGTGCCGTGAACAATCGCTATCGAGAATCCACTTGCTTCTAGCATGAGAAGGATTCGTTACCTACAACATAAGTTAAAGATGAACATTTTGGTACCCATGATCTTATGGGTCCATGAGTGTTAGTCTTAGGAACCCACTTAAGAACTCTCATGTCAACTTGTTTTCTTGTATAACAAAAATTTGAAGTGTGACCAACCAAACCACAATAATTGCACATCAAAGAAGATTTAGAAGAAGAAGTGTTGTGCATGTGTGAGTTTCTAGTGTGAGAAGTTCTACCATGAGTGTTATGATGATAGTAAAAAGCATGATGAGAGGTGTTCTTCTTAACAAAGGGCCCTTTTCTTGTATTAGAAAAGGAGCTGTGTGTAGTGTTCATGTAATGGTTATGCTTAGCATTGTGATGAGTGTGAGGGTATCTTGGAGCATGCATGTGAGTGGTACTCTTATTACTTAAGTTCTTACTCCGTGTAAGAAGATCATTGTACTTAATAGAAGTGGAATATTCTCTTCTATTAGCATCTTGACATTTGCGCATGGCAAATTCATAAGAGCTTCTCATGGATTGAATCTCATCATCCTTTTTCTTGATGGTGTCAAGAGATTCTTGAAACATGAGTCGCAAAGACTCCATTTCATCCGTGTCGGAAATAGGAGATTTTCCCTTCACATCAATAATGATGCTTGAGAGCCTCTCTACTTCAAGTTGAAGAGCCTCAACCTCCTTAAGAGATTTCTTGTATTTATTCCGAACACCTTTGTGTTCTTCATGTAACTCAAGAATGGCTTTCTCCAAATCATCATAGGTAAGAGTGTTTAAGGAAAAATCATCAATTACCTCATCGGTTGCCATGAGACAGACGTTGGCATTGTGTTTGCACTCCTTGTCATTGTCGGAGTCGCTCGCGTCGCTTTCACACCAAATGCTAGTGTTGGCGAACTTTCTGGAGGACGAGCTTCCCTTGCTGGGTTTCTCGTACTTGCTTGAGTCTATTCGCATCATCGGACAATCCCTCTTGATGTGTCCGGGTCTTCTGCATTGATAGCACGCCGGGTCTTCTTCATTGTCCCGTCTAGAGCGGTTGGCCTTGTTGAACTTTAAGAACTTCCGAAAGTGCTTAGCTGTGAGAGCTATTTCTTCATCATCGTCCGACTCATTGTCGTCGAAGCTATCCTTGGAGTAGGACCTTGATGCTTTGAGAGCAAGAGTCTTCTCCTTTTCTTTGGTCTTCTCCTTCTCTTTCTCTTGAATGGAGGATTCCTCTTGATCCTTCATGTCAAGCTCGTGAGTCATTAGCTTACCCATGAGGGTCTCTAGGTTCATGACGGTTAGATCGTTCCCCTCAATGATTGCGGTAGCTTTAGAACTCCAAGCTTTCGTCAATCCTCTAAGAATCTTCCTTATCTTTTCATGAGCGGGATATTCCTTTCCAAGAGAAGAGAGAGGGTTAATAATGTCACCAAAACGAGTAAACATGCTAGCAATAGATTCATCATGCTTCATTTTAAAAGACTCATATTCTTGCGTGAGTCTACTGATCTTGGATTCCTTCACTTGTGAAGTTCCCTCGTGTGTGACTTCAAGTAACTTCCAAATCTCATTAGAAGTCTTGCAAGTAGAGATTCGGTTGAATTCACTACTGTCGAGAGCACAGTAAAGAGCATTCATTGCCTTGGCATCTCGACAAGCAAGCTTCTTGATGTTTTCGGCAAGTGTTTCCCGAAGGGTGTCAGAAGCAATATCCTCAATAGCTCTGGAAGGAGTAGGAAGGCCATTTATCATGCAATCCCATAAGTCAAAATCTATGGACTTTAGATAAATGCCCGTCCTAATCTTCCAGTAGTTATAGTTGGTACCATCAAATAGGGGAGGCCTATTTGTGGAGTGTCCCTCATTGTGAAACGTGTTGATGCTAGGGTTAGAGGCCATGGATCACTCAAGGAAGTAAATCCAAATTAAGAGAACAAAGCTCTGATACCAATTGTAGAACCCTAGAGGGGGGGTGAATAGGGGAATTAAAAATTAACTATAACAATTGATGCAATAAAGACAATTGAAAGTAAAGAGTAGAAAGATCAAACGCAAACGCAAGGATGTATCCTGGTATCCTCTTTTGAGGCAATCCAGTCCCGGAACTCTCTCCGGCTTTAATCCACTATTTATCCAAATAGTACACACGAGTTTGGATCCGAAGAACTCGCCAACTTCAACACGAGTTTGGATCCGAAGACTCTCCAACTTCTACACACGAGTTTTCTTACGAAGACTCGCCAACTTCAAACAAAAGAGAAAGAGAACTTGTTGATCTTCTAACACGTGAAGATCGAAATGTACAACTCTTTAATACTCTAGCACTTTGGAAGAGGATGACAATGAAAAAGCTTGGAAGAGTATTAATGGTGGAGCTCTTGGTTGTTGGAAAATTTATGGAAGAGTTGGTAAGAAAGCTCAAGAGAGAGAGAGAGCTTCCTTTTATAAGAGAACCAAGAGTTGGTGGCATTTAATGCTCAGAATGCAGACAGACCGGCATGCCGTCGGTATGCAGCGACATACCGTCGGTATACCGGCCAAATAGTAACGGTCATATTAATGACCGTTTGAGAGCATTAAATACGGCCATTAATGCTGGTCAGAGCAATTCAAAAACCAAATATTTGAAACTCGGTATACCGCCGGTATGCCAGAGCATGCCGCCGGTATGCCGACAATTTGTCACAGCAAGTTTTGAGTTGCTAAAAACGGTATACCGTCGGTATGCCGGAGCATGCCGTCGGTATGCCGACAATTTGTCACAGCAACTTTTGGGTTGCTAAAAACGGTATACCGTCGGTATGCCGGAGCATGCCGTCGGTATGCCAACAATTTGTCACAGCAACTTTCTGGACAAGAAAAGCGGTATACCGCCGGTATGCCGAAGCATGCCGCCGGTATGCCGACTATTTGTCACAGTAACTTTCTGTATGCTAAAAACGGTATACCGCCGGTATGCCGGAGCATACCGCCGGTATGTCGCTCTGTAGCTATTTGATTTTGACTTGTTCTTTTTATTTGTCATCCGTCCTTAGGTGTTTACAGAAAAACCTAGACCAGTACAGACTCGAAGACTCTAAGCAGGAAGACGCCGTCTTATGCAGGGAACGCCGGTAACTGCTACAGTCTTCAAGGAAGAAGGAGAAAGCTCTTGAACGGAAGAACTCCATGTAGTAGATCTTCTGAGAATATTTGAATCTGAAGAACAGAAGACTAAACTACGAAGATGCTGTTAATTACTCAAAATAAAATGTGCTAACAATTAGGACTGCAGCCTTGGCCTGCAGTCACTGTAGCCATCCTCTTCTTCAAATTTGGTGGCCCTTAGTGTTTTGAAAATGTCAAACTTGTAATTTTTAAAAAAATTTAAATTGGTGGCCCTTAGTAAAAAGGGGGTGGCCTTTAACATTTGCCTTCTTTTAATATATTGTATCACGTCACGTGGGAGACTGTGATAGAAAAGTTGTCATATTTATTTTATTATCATTAGTATTAGTTATATTATTAATATTATTATTGTTATTTGTTAGTTATAAATGGGTATGGGTGTGAGCCAATATAGGTCAGCCTGTGGAGTCTCATGGGCTCAAGTTTAGATGGGTTGAGTTATATACCTATAACAGTATGTTTTAGGTCAGGCTTTTGGGCCATTTAAGTTAAGATCCTATATATTGACACAGATACAGAGAATACTATATGTACATTATGTATGTATCTACAAAGTATATTGTAAATTGGTTTTATAAGTAAATATGTAAATGATATTTCTTCAAATTATTTCTAATATTTTATTTTATTAGGCTTGATCCTACATTTGTATTCAATTGGGCTTTAATAGCCTTGAAATAGTTTTTCTTTTAATAAATAACAAATATATTTCATTTGGGTTTTAAATATATATAAATACTAGGCATTATTTACAACTAGTATTATTCTAAATTATTTTGGTATGGGCTTTAAGAATTGACATTGGGCTTTTAGACTCTAGTAATATTTAGCTTATATTTATATATAGATGATTAATAAACATTTTTGTCCGATCATTGGGCCAGTATATAATCGATATAATAGTTGTATTTTGGGCTAAAGGGTTCGAATTTCTCTTAGGTAGTTGTATAATCATAATAATAATTGTCGGGTTTTATAAGTTGGGCCATATGTTCATGTATATTAAGTTTGCATCTATTAGGTATTATAAGGCTATTTCTAAAAAGGTTATAAATCTTTCTAAATAAGTATATACATATTTTTTAATTAAATAGTTATCCTTTCTCTAAGTTAAGAAATACCCCTTAAATCATTGGATTATCAGGGATCGTAGCTAATCGATAATTTCTTATTTTCTTGCAACCCGAACATTACCCAAGGCTAAGTGGACTATTCCAAACGCAACGAAATTATTGGTTTCACCTGCTAAGGACCTCAGGCAAGTGCACTTTCTGATTGCTTTTCGATTCATAGTAGTCTTTTCACTTCATGTTTATACATATATCTTGCTGCTTGTTGACACGCTCGTCACACAGAGTTGTCGGGAGGGAAAATATCTTAGTATACATGTGGACTATCCAGAACTATCTCCCGTGTCTTTCGTGAATGATAGCAGCTGCATACGACACGTGCAGTGAGCCGTATTTGCCCCCTAGCCGTTCACATGTTGAAACAGATATTTCGCACCACCTAGATAGATGTCTTTTATTAGTTTTTCCTTTTTACTTCTCTACTGTGCCATGTCATCAGTTTTCTTACTAGCTTTCATATTCCATATGCTATTTTCATGTCTTGTTAATTCTATTGTGTTTTGCATTGCCGTCGGTTTGTGTACTTGTTTCAATCCTGACTGGATAACCAACATTTTTCAGGTTTAGCCGCGATCATTCTTAGCACTGGAAAAAACTTGGGTATGCTGAAGACAACCTAGAAATAGATAACAGTTGTACCATTTTCATTAATTGTAAATTCTTGTATTTTCTTTAATTGTAAATGTTGTAATAAATTTAGAATTGTGAATGAGCAGCAAATGTTTATTTTTGAGCATTTATTTTCTTGCGGGCTTGACAGTGTTCTACCGCCGACTCCGCGGCGTAGGCTGGCTTGGACATGTCTCGTATCCGAAAAGCGGGTGCGGGTCGTGACAAATTTTTGTGGTGGCCCATGTAGGTCAGTTTTCGCAAATTATGCGAACTCGCGGTAGTACCATATTAGTCGTACTGCTGCGAGCCTGCGAATAGTAAATGCTCATTCACAACTAGGTGTAAATCAATTTTAAGAGAATGGTTAGGACTAGGAGTCCCTAATTTAATTTGACAATTGGGTAGTTAAGGTTGCTACATAGGTCTTACTAGACGACCATTATAGAAGGATGCGCTATCATATTTTGATTCGACAGTATTTCTAAGGAAGGTAGATTCGTAACATCTTCCCGAAATTTTAGAAATAACATTTATTCTTTTTAAGATATGATTTTTAGAATTTTATAAATATTTAATTTAATTAATTATTATTATGTAATATCTTAGTCATGGTTAAATTTTGGAGTGCCAAATGACTAGAAATGATGGCACGGATAGTGCAGTGGCGTGCTTTGACTAATATATTATTTATGGTAGGAAAGATCGAGCCATAAGTGTGTTCGAGCTAGAAAAACCAGGCTAAGTTGTGACTTGACCTCTATGAATAATTTGATTAGTTATTTAATAATAATATGACTTTTAGAAGACCCGATTGTTCTAAACTAGCCGAACGCAACCTAAGCCCTGAAAGTCATGTAGTGCGACCAACGACGTCCATGTAGATATATGGATGTGTATACATATTAGTAGTTCATTTTGGTCTTGTGAATAATTTATATAAATTATATATATTGAATATAATAGATAGATGTGTAGTGCTATTTAAATTTGTATTTTAATTGAGAATAGGATAACCTTCCCTTAATGATATTTCAGGATTTATTTAGACTATACTTCTGCATAAATATATATTTATATATTCATAATAAGTAGACATGGTGTTTTATACATATCTCCCTCGATCTAGAATGTTAGAGAAATATAAATTTAAGTTTATATCCCTTTTGCCTTCGGTCCTTTCCTTCCTGATCTTAGCATTTGTATAACTTTATCTTATGTCTTCTCTAGACATCACCATATCATTAGTTTGTATCACTTATATTTTCTTGGACCTAAAGGATTTATCTTTTTAAATAATTTCGTACTCAAATTGTTTATACCTTAATCTTAAGTTTTGGATTCAAGAGCTATCTTCCCTAACTAATTATTTTCTTTTCAAGACTTGATATTCATGCGGCAGGGTCGATGGGGAACCATCCATGCGATAGGGTCGATGGGGAGCCATCCATGTGGCAGGGTCGATGGGGAGCCATCCATACGGAAGGGTCGATGGGGTACCATCTATGCGGTAAGGTCGATGGGGTGACATCCATACGGCAGGGTCGATGGGGTGCCATCTATGCGGCAAGGTCGATGGGTACCCATCCTCTCTGAAAATCTGAGAAAGATGGCCATGGAACCCATAGCTTCCAAGCTCCACAAAACCCTCAATGTAAGTCCAAATTTGGACTTCCATAGGTCTAAAAGGGGTAGAAAGAAATTTTCTACAACATGGAACAATAAAAACTTGAAAATAATAAAGTTTGATAGATCAAAATCCAAGAAATCCGAAAATGTAACAAACTTAGATCTACAAGAAATAAACTATGGAAATTAAAAATGCTAAGTACTAAAGTATCTTAGAATCTCGTGAGAAAGACAATAGAACAACAAAAATGGAGTTCCTCTATGAAGCAAGTTGCACTTGCCTAAGTTTTGGTAGTTGGAGAGAGTTATGAGGAAGGAGTAAATAAAAAAGAAAGAAAGTAATGAAAAGAGAGAAAGGGTTGGTGGATTTATAAAGGAGGAGGGTTCTCACATTGTTTGCAAAAACAAAAAGTTTATTCCAAACTTGAAAAAAGAATAGTACAAAGTACAATGAATTCTGGGAAAGTACAACTGTAGAAATCTGATCAGAAGATGATCACTTTATCCCTTGGACTATGTGAACTTGAAGACTGTAGCCTCTGGAGAATGCAGCCACAATTTTACAAGAGTTCTTGATCTCTGTGCGTATGTATCTGATGATTTCATAATGATTGGAAACTCTATTCATAGAGTTCAAGAAACTGTTTTAGCAGTTATTCTGATGTGCGCGAGGCTGGATTGCGCCAAATTGGGTTGCACCAACCTCCTGTTGCGTCAACTTTTATTCAGTTGTTAAGTCGTGTGCTAACTGTATTTAGATGCATGGCATCATGTGATTGAGATGCGCGTGGTCGTGTACTGGATAGTAGATACGTCTTGAGAGATTAGTGGCATGTGTGCCACGTCATCCTGCTTTAGAATATAAGTTGTCTTAACTTTATTAGGTTGCGCGAGCTTCGGTCAACTGCGCCTAATTGAGCCGCGCCTAAACACGTGGCAGCTTTTGAGCAGAAGTCATTCGGGTTGCGCCTAGGTGCAACTAAAGATTTTGTCTGGATTGCGCCTAGGTGCAACTTACAAAGTGTACAGGACAGCTGTCTACCAACCCTCCTTGAGCGGCATAATTCACAGGATTCGAAAAAAAATTCTCGTTCACTGTAGTGTCAATTGTCAGTGCTGTCAGGTAATGATGGCCATTAAGTGGCAGACACCACGTAGATTTTAGCACAATAAGACTGGGCGCAGTCTAAT
The DNA here is from genome assembly GCA_029216955.1 of Iris pallida. Lineage (NCBI taxonomy): Eukaryota > Viridiplantae > Streptophyta > Magnoliopsida > Asparagales > Iridaceae > Iris > Iris pallida. Next base: position 41,131,057 of record JANAVB010028818.1, on the reverse strand, counting down.
ATTAGGCCCAAACTGATCAGTGGCGCAGCTTGTTCTCTGAGTTCATATCAGTGGCACAACCTGATCTTTGGGGCACAACTTGATCACTGATTAGTATGTTCAGGGCGCAACTTGATTTTAAGGCCCTACAAGACCCCCTTCAAAGTTTTTAAAACTTAAAACCGTTTTAAAGTTTTGAAATACTTTGAATTTATAAAAAATTTGACTGAGTCAAGTTGCGCCAGTCAACAACCGGTCATCATATTTAAATCTCTTTCTCGAAAACACAAAACTTTTTCTTCGTCTTTCCGAGTTTTATTGATGATTTTCGGTTTCCCATGAGGAATATGAAGAGTCAATTTAGTGATATATATGTAGGGGCCGATTTTCATACTTTATTTTTTTACTTCTGTTCTTCAATGGCCTCCAAGAAGGAAGAGATGGAGACAAATGCTGACACTACAATCAAGTCCCCTGAAGTGGGACATGATGTTGCACCTTCGACTTATTTGCTGGAGGCTGACCCGGCACTGAGGGCGACGAACTTTCTAGACTGCTTTGGGTTAACATTAACTGTCTCTAATTGCTCGAGTGGTGGGCCATCCTTTGAAGAGCGCGACGATTCGGAGGGATTCATCAATCTAATGCGTCGCTCGGAAATCTGCAACATGCAAGAACTGGACGCCGCTCTTCGTCAGGCCGATAAAGACAAAAAAAGGAATAATGTTTTTGTATAACAACTTTTATTCTCTATTTTTTCTCTGTGTCCTTGTCTGTAGGGGTCCACCCAACTTTTATGAAATTTAAAATTCCTGATACATTGTGTGGTTGTGATTTCAAATTGTGCACGTAGATGCGTTCCTTCAGCTGATTCAAACGCTTACTATTTCGTTGAGGGATACATGGCAGTCATCACATGGCTTCCATCACCTATCATTTAGTTTTTTCCCATAATAGGCTCCAAGAATGACGTGCCCAATTTCTATCTTTAGTAGTTTCAAAAGGATAGCCAAAACGAAAGAGCCATTCAATCTTTCTTAAAGCAAATGGCTTCTCACAAGGTCCCACTTGCGCCAATCCATCTTGATGTTATTTTTTTGTATGCTGTGTCTTCAAAAATTGGTAAGTCTCGAAGAAAAATCAATGGTATGAATATTATTCTTTTGCACCACTTTTGAAGATAGGTATTGATCTGCATATTGTAGACACTGTTGATATACGCTAACTATTTCTGATAATAGGCGCGTATTGTGATTCATTAGTTAGTCACCATCATAGGTGCGTATTGTTGACATGCGCCAGTGTGATCAACTTGCACTGCGAAGATATGCGCCTATTGATCGGCACGCATTTTCGATATATGCATGTTTGACCAGTATGCAGTGCTGATGTGTGCCTGTTGATAGGCGTACACTACTGGTTTATGCCTATTGATAGGGATATACTGTTGGTTTGTGCCTGTTGATAGGCACACACAGCTGGTTTACGTCTGTTGATAAGCGTGCATTGTTTGATAGATTCTGCTAACTTTTCTTGTTTTGTTAATATTTACAGGGATTCGGCTAGTAAGCTTCTTCAGGACTGGCATTGGTGATTTGGATGTTACAAAGGGCATTCTTCTGACACTCACATCAGACAGCTCATGTGGTTCTGACACTCAAATCAGACAGCTCAGGACTCTTCATGTTCAAGAAAGGTCTTCCTCAGATGGTAGGAAGAGCCTTTTTACATGACAGTTGGATGGTGGAGATGCAGAACTAGGAATTGTATCACAAGGGTGATTTCGTTCCTAGTTCCCCCTGGCGGGTTGCCTTCTCTCCACAAGTTGTATTGACAGCAGCTCATCTTTGGGCTGCTGCACTCTGGGGTTCTTCTCTCGTCTTTCTGAGAGAGAAGACCAGAGTTGATTACATTGTCTGGCTCATTGTTTCAGGTCCAGACGATAAAGAATTGCCACCAACAAATAAGAAGATCCAAAGATGTAATAGACCTTCATTATCAAATGGGAAGATCCAAAGATGTAATAGACCTTCATTAGAATGAAAATCAGAGATGTAATAGATTTTCATCAAGATGTATATATGCTTTTTAAAGAAGGAATAAAGAAATGATTGTCTCATTATTCCGCTTTTTACAATTCAATTTTGACATGCTGACATAGATAACAGAATACGGATAGAAAGCGAATGTTGCAAGTTGTTTGACGTGGCTATTTTGGAATCCAGAGACATGGGTTCTTATTGTGATAAATGAATGAGTAATCGGTCACTTCGATTTTTTTTAAGGGAGAGACATTGAATGAATGAATGGTCGTTCAAATTTTTGAAGAATAGAATAAATGAGTAAAGAGTCATGTCAGTTTCGGAGAAGGGACAATGAATGGTCAGTTATAAATGAATGAACAATTATAAATGAACGTACAGTTGTGCTTCTTTCCAAAAGTTGCATCAGTTCTCGAGGATGATTATCTATTTGTTTTGCCTATAAATAGAATAAAACTTTTGTAGATTTGTCAATCGCTTTCCCTTCTGTAGGAAAATGTCTTCCAAAGATTTACTTTCTCCGAAGATCGAAGAAGAAGCCGAAATACCCCCTACTGAGCCTCCCGTGCCTTCTCGAAAGGAAAAAGGCAAAGGCTCAACTGTTCCTCCTGCACCAGGGCAGGATTTGATCTCCAAGTTAGTGGAACCTGGGAAGACTACAGAAGAAGAGGCATTGAGGACGGCTGCTTGCAAGTTTCTTGTGAGTTCAAACAATGAGATGTTTGAACTGTTAGCAAACTATGTATTTAATAATGAAGGATCAGCTCCTCTCCGTCCTTAAAATTTATGTAATTCCATGAATGAAAATGAACTTTTATTTACATCATGTTTCTGAAATAAAGTACATTTTGTCTTTATACATAATATTTCCTAAGAAACTTGCCATTGATAGGCATCATAGCAACTCTGCCATCCATATCTGTTAATTGATAGGCTCCATTGGAGAAGACTTTATTTACCACATACGGCTCTTCCCACTTTGCCTCGAATTTGTCTTTGCTCATATGTGTCATAGTCATAGGACGTCTGACTGTAAAAACCAACTCGCCTTCTTGAAATGTCTGCACTCTGACTTTACGATTGAAAGCTTTTGAGATCTGGGCTTGATAAAGTTCAATATGATGTTGAGCCAGTAACCTTTCTCGTCGAGTGCCTCCAATTCTTGAAGCCGAAGACGATCATTGTTTTATGTAGTAAGTTCGTTAGCAATAGCGATTCTCAATGATGGAATTTGAATTTCTAAATGCAGAACAGCTTCACACACATATACTAGAGAAAAAGGTGTGCAACCTGTAGGATTACGGATAGTAGTACGATATGTCCATAAACATTCTCCAAGTTTATCATTCCAATTACGTTTGTTGATAGAGACAAACTTTGTAAGGAGTTTGATAATGGTCTTGTTGAATGCTTCAGCTAACCCATTAGCCGCAGGATTATAGGCCGTCGAGGTAACATTATTGATTCTGTTGTCATCACAGAACCTATTAAACTTTTGGCTGATGAATTGCGGTCCATTATCATGGATCATTCGACGAGGGACACCAAACATGTATATCACATGATATTTGATGAAGTTGATGACACTACTCATTTTAACTTCAGCCAATGGTATAGCTTCTGCCCACTTAGAGAAATAATCAGTTATAGCTAAGATAAACCGATGTCCTTTAGATGAAGGAGGATTGATAGGGCCAATTATATCCATGCCCCAAGCTTCAAAAGGCCAAGAGGCAGCAGTCGGATGAAAAAATTCTGATGGTTGGTGAATGAAATATGCATGAATCTGACATGCACGATTTTTCCTTGCATAGTCAATAGCATCTGATACCATAGAGGGCCAGTAGTAGCCCATACGTCGAATACGATCTTGTAGTTTAGGACCAGGCTGATGTGCTCCACAAACACCATCATGAGCTTCACGTAATATCTGCTTTGCTTCATCACCAATGAGACACCTCAAGAGTAATCCATCAAAAGTTCTTCGATAGAGTATTTTAGTAGTATAATTATAATAGAATCGAAGCGATCGACGACGGATACTTGCAGCTTCTTTAGGATCTTCTGGCAAGATGTCATGTACTGCAAAATCAATGAAAGGTGCTCTCCAGTCCTCATAAGTGACGTTGACTTCAGTTAGGTTCCTGAATTCAATGTTGTGGTTATTTTCAATACAGAATAGTTTTCTATTAGAGATAACAACCATCTGTTGTCTTTTGACTAGAACTGCCAATACTGCACCTAGGTTACCTAAGACATCGGCTTCTGTATTGTATGCACGATGTACATGTTCATTGAAGAACCCTTTGAATAAAGAAGCTATCTTGGTTGCTGCTTCATGGTATGGTACTAGATCTTGATGTCGGACTTCATATATGCCTCTAAACTGATTAACAATCAGCTTAGAATCACCATATACTTTGAGATATTCAATATCCAATTGTTTGGCTAATTCAAGTCCGATGAGCAAAGCATTGCATTCTGCCACATTGTTGGAGCATGATTCGTCTAAAGAGTAAGCCCTTTGAATGGCTAACCCATCGGGTGAAACAAGAACAATTCCTACTCCAGCTACAAGCGTACCTCCAGGTCCAATTCTAGAAGCTCTATCAAAAAACAACCTCCAGGTAGAAAATTCTTCTGAGATCATATTTGATTCTAATGTTTCGTCCGAAATCTTATCATAGAGTTTAGATGTCTCAGGGACAGGATGAGCTCCTAAGAAGTCAGCAAGTGCTTAGCCTTTTATAGACTTTTGAGGAACATAAACCATATCATATTGTGCTAGTAATATGGCCCATATGGCAAGCCTAGAATTGAGTGTACTTGGCTTCTTCACTAAGACTCGAAGAGGATTGACTCAGAATATGACATGAATAGTTTGGCCTATGATGTAATGTTTCGTCTTCTGAACAGCAAACATTAAGGCTAAACATTTCTTCTCTACCGGACTATAACGATGTTCAGCTCTAATCATCGTTCGGCTAAGATAGTAGATGGCTTGTTCATGACCTTCCTTGTCCTTTTGAGCCAGCAAAGCTCCCAATGAATGATCCATTGCCCTGACATACATTAAGAAGGATATTCCTGAGATCGGTGGTACAAGAACCGGTGGACTCATTAAATACCGCTTTATGTCATCAAATGCTCGTTGACATTCTTCCGTCCAAACGAAAGATATACCTTTCTTCATTAATTGAGTAAATGGTCTGCAACGTCCAGATAAATTCGAAATGAACCGCCTGATGTACGCAAGTCGGCCTTGAAATCCTCGTAGCTCTTTTAGGTTGCTTGGAGGATGCATCTCTTGAATGGCTTTGATCTTCTCGGGATCAACGTGTATACCCTTAGAGGTAATGACAAAGCCGAGAAACTTACCACTAGAGACACCCAAGAAAGACTTGGTAGGGTTCATTTTGAGTTGATGCTGGCGCATTAGATTGAAGATAGTTCTTAAATATTGAATGTGATCTTCTTTGAGATGACTTTTGACAGCAATATCGTCAACATAGCATTCGACAGTCTTTTCCAGATGATCGTGAAAAATAGTACTCATAGCCCGTTGGTAAGTTGTACCTACATTCTTAAGACCAAACGGCATGACCGTATAACAGTACACACCCCGAGGAGTACGAAATGAAGTATGTTTCTCTTCTTCAGGATTCATCCAGATTTGATTATATCCAGAAAACCCATCCATGAAAGAAATTCGTTCGAATCCACATGTATTGTCGATCATGACATCAGTAATCGGGAGAGAGAACTCGTCTTTAGGGCAAGCATCATTGAGATCCCGAAAGTCTATGCAAACTCGAACCTTTCCGACCTTCTTCAGGACTGGTACAATATTGGCTACCCAGTCAGGATGTTGTTCTTCTCTGATAAAATCACAAGCTATAAACTTTTTGACTTCATCATCAATTGCATCCATCATTTCAGGCTTGAATCGCCGTTGTTGTTGTTTGACCGGCTTGGCATTTGGAAGAATGTTAAGCTTGTGAGTTGTAGTTTGAGGATCTAATCCTGGCATATCTTCGTAACTCCAGGCAAATATATTAATATATTCACGAATAAGATGTATTAACTCTTGTTTATCATCCTCTGGAAGATTTTTGCTAATGAATATTGGTCGTGATACACCTTCCTCTCCAATATCGATTTGGACAAGTTGATCTTCAGTAGGTAGTTCTCGTTGTTCGAAATAAAGTTCCTACCGATTGTCTATCTTTTGTGTCTAAGGGTCCACTTCAGGAGCTTCTTCAATGTCATCTTCATCTTCTTCTGAGAATTCGGCGGACACCATGTTAGAAGATACCATCACCCTATGAACATGACCAATACTGGTGTCAAAATCCCATAAAATAGAATCAGAAGAGTTAGATCATTCTTCTTCATCAGATTCAGAAGGTTCTGGAGTTGGGAGAGGTAAAGCATAACCTAAGCCCCGGTTCGATTTACTGTGGTGTTGTTGTGATTTTCCTTTTGGAACAGCAATACGAAGGGGAGTCCGCCTTCCTTTACCATTGTTGAGGCCTGTTCTGAAATCATAGCCTATTTTACGGATGATGGCTTTGGATTATGGACTATAGCGACGTAATTGTAGCCTTTCTGTATCATCTCTATTATCATTATAGAGCTAATTTTTGGTTCCTCTCTTTTGTTGAAGAATATAGGCTTTTCATTTTTCTTTCGAGACGGTACTAAGAAGTACGACTCTTGTATTAAATCCAATGATACCACATTTTGCAGAGATGATACGACTTCTATTGTAAGTGGTTTAAAATTATCTAGCATATCCAAATAACACTGAGTATAGTAAAAGACATCAGTATACAGCAAAGGAGATGCTTTATTAATTTTTACACTATCATTTACAACAGGAACTTTAGCCTTAGCAGGCTTAGTCAGATTGATGACAAGAGGGAGAGAAGAAGAATGAGAAGGAGGAGGGATCTTCTTGCGATGAAGATCGATTACAAGCGGCTCAGAAGAGGTGAGCTCTCTTTGTTCCCGACTATCACCCTTGGGCTGCTTCTTATGGGAAGGAAGATAGATAGTCAGTGGTTTGGAAGACTGAGGACATAAGGTGCATCCTTTGACAGAAATTACCAGAGTATCATTTGGCACACTCTTCTGTTCTTCATCCGTGTCCATTACTAGTACTACCTTCATGAATTCTTTCTTGTACATGCGAGAATCGTTGCATTATGCTTCAACCCCTTTGAAAGGATTCAGATCTGCAACCTCTTTTTGGACTTCTCCATTACCAACCACATATTTAAAATATTAGTGGAACGTAGAGGGTACAATATTGTGTTCATGGAGGAATGGTCTTCCCAACAAAGCGTTGTATGAGCCATGATTGTCAATAACATAGAAAGTTACCATTGTATGAAGATTGCCAATTTGAAGTTTTAGGCGTATCTTTCCCAAAGGTTCACTTCTTCCTTGTTTAAACCCCAGGATGGTAGTGATAGTCGTAGAAAGGTTATGCACTGGGATCTTCAAAGCATCCAGTAAAGGCTTCGGCATAATACTGAGTACGGACCCTGGGTCAATCAGAATGCGATGTACTTTCATGGTGTCCACATACCCTGTGAAATAGAGAGGAATATCATGAAGATTATCTTCTAACAACATGTCATCTTGTGTAAAAGTGATATTAGACATTAATTTAAATACACTATGACAATGTGCACAACTCACAGCTCCTTTTCAGGCTTTTTGAGAAGAGTAAGACAAGCGTCAGCCTGCATCAAGGCTTCAATTAACATCTTTCGAGTCTCTTTTGAGAGACGTAAGAGTTCAAAGATTGACAATCTTGTTGGAGTATTGGCCAATTGAACCAATATGTCAAAATTATATGGCTTCTCAAGTCCGAGAGATGAGGACTTCTTCAATGCTTTATCAAAGCAGACAGGTTGTTTCCCCTTGTCGGCTGCTGTTGGTTTAAAAGGAGTTGGCTCGACCACCGGCAAGGATGTGGATGGTATATTCTCGCCAGGAGAAGATGATGAAGGAGGAACATCAGGAGATGGAGCAGGGTTTTCTTGATTTTCGGAATACTCCCGAAGATAGGATTTTTCTGATCTAGTGCCCATTAGAATTTCTTCTTCTGTTACTGGTTCAAAGGATACCATGTTATAGTTCTTGGGTTTAGATCTGGAATGCTTCTTTTGCTTAGAAGAGGAAGGCGTTTCAAATTCTGCTACCAAATCTGGGTGAATCCACGTAATCTCTCCTCTGTCAGTTGATAGCGGAATAAGACCTTCATTTTGAGGAGGTGGGAGATTCACGATCTCAAGAGTAGTCCTTAGAATGGGGACAACACCATCTTGCACAAGTAGTAATAGAAAATCATCGAATTGTAGAAAAACTACATTAGCAGTCACCGTTTTTTCGTCCTATTGCAGAGTAATTGCTCCAGAGTTGACCAACTCTTGGATTTTTCCTTTGAGAACATAACATGCTCTGGTCGGATGCCCTATAAATCTGTGATAAACACAGTATTTAGGGTGATCAGATTTACCCACTTCTTCTAGCCGTTTTGCCTCTGAAAGCTGAAGCTTATTGCTTTTGATCAAGCAATCGAAGATGCTTAAAGTATCATCTTCATCAAAAGAATACTCTTCTTCTGGACGAGTCAATTTTTGTGGTGGTGCTGATGGAGTGGATGTCGTCTGAGTGACGTTGACAGCCAAAGATTCCTTGCCTTTAAGATTAATGGCCAATGTATTTTTACTCTTGCGGTTATTCTGACGATTACTACCGCCCAGGTGTAGAATGTTCATTTTGGTTAGGATGAGTCATTTGGACTCCTAACTGCTTGAACTTTTCGGTACTAACCTCGGCTGCTTTGGCATTGACAATGAAAGAAGGCCAATCCTGGAATTGTGTAGATCCTGTCCACATATTGATAATAGGCAACAAGTTTGATTTGCAAGTGTCTATTGTTACAGCAGATGGAGTTCCTAAAGGCATTTTGAGTGCCTCTCGGCAGAATCTTTCAATAAAACTCTCTGTGGATTCATTATGCCTCTGTTTAATCTAGACATCATCATATTGTTGACTCCTTCGTAGAACCGTTCCAAGAATATTTACTTGAAACTCGTAAAAGAAATGATGCAGCCATCAAGCAGGCTACGATAGCAGTCGTATATTGTGCCAGCTAAACAACCGACGAACACTATGGTAAGAAGAGCATCATTTAGCTGTAATTGATCAGTCATTACATCAAAATGATTAATGTACTGACTTGGAGAAGTGCTGCCATCAAACATCATAATGGTTGGGAGCTTATATTTAGGAGGAAATGGAACCTCCTTCCACTCTTTAGGATATGTTTGCTTTATACCCAGTCTTTGTAGGCCATCCTTATGCTTGAAGGCCTCAAACTGAGTGTGTAAGAGTTTTATATCTTCATTAGCATTCCCTGATGTTTGGGAATTGGTAGGCTGGTTAGAAGTGTTCGGAGGAGGAACAACGTGGTAATTACCACCCCAGCACCAGACTGACTGGGATCAGCTTGAATTGGCACAGAAGCGACCTGAGGAGTTGGTACCCCCAGACTAGCAGGTACGAAAGATGCTATAAGCTCTGAATTTGTAGCTGGATTAACAATCGATGGTACTGTATGTTGAGCCACGATTATAGTATGCATGCTTGCGACCATCTCTGCCATGGTCTTCAATTTGTCCTCCAATGCAACAATTTTTTGCCCTTGACTGGTTGAAGTAGAGGCATCTTGATCTTCCATAACGGTATATGCCGTCACTTCTCTTGCTGCTATTGATGAGATAGTTTGTTCAGAACTTTTACTATCTGCATCAAACTCTGAGAAAGAGTCTTCTCCTACATGAGCAATAAGGAGATCTTCTTGATTAAAGACACCTTGGTTTAAATATCGATTTCTCGATCTAGTGTATTGAAAGACACCTTCATTGGATGCATGGATCCGATCCAAGTATTGCTGACTAGGATTACGGGATGTATTACGTCTTGGACGTTTTCCACCCCAATGCCTTAAGAAGTCATGTTGACAGAAGCATATAATAGCTCATCTTCGTCTTCTATTATATGTTCAGGAATTGAAGCATAGTTCAGACGATCGAAGACAGATCGTCGAGCCGATTGGCAACAACAGTTGATGATGACTTCATGAAGGATGTGGCAATTTGAAGCACGATTTGGAGGTGAGGGAGTCATCCCTGTAATTTTTTGTCTTTGTGTAAGACGTTGCCGCAAATCAGTTACAACTACAGGACAAGAAGAAGTCGGAGGAACATATTCCTTAAAGATGTTAGAAACATGTCTCCTATTCTTCAAATGTTTAGTTCCCTGAGTGTACAAAGATGTACTCAACTCATTAGCATAGGTGGTTGGGTCTTTCTTTTCAAACTTTGGCTTTTGGTACAGATTGTCCTTTGGCATAGGGCTCTTACGTTTCACCAAAGTTGATACTGGTTGACGCCTATTGAGATAAGCGCGTAAATCTGAAAATTCTGCTCCAGGCGTCTCTGTTTGTAATACCCTCAATTTTTTTGTTTGGATCTTAAAATTTGCAAGGTAGGAAGGTCTTGACCAAACCTGTAATGTTTATTGTTCGTATTACGTATTTTGGAATACATGTACGTATTTTATCTTGTATTACATGATTCCTTGCTTGGCTTATCTTGGCATTTCATGACTTGGTTTATTTTGGGTTGGTTCGGCTAGGCTTGGGTTGCCTTGGTTCATCATGAACCAAGGGGAGAACTCTTATCTACCACCACCATTTCCATTTATTAACCCATTCCCTCACTCTCTCTCTTCATTACTCTTCTTCTTCTCTACCATTACTCCTCACCTACCAAGAGGCTCTTAGGCAAGTGCAGCTTTCTTCATGGAGGAACCCAAATTTTATTAATCTATTTTCTTCTCCACGAGATTCTAACACACTTTAATATTTAGTATTCCTAATTTCCATGGTTCAATTTGTGTAGATCTAAGTTTATTATATTTTTGGATTTTTTAGGTTTTGATCTATTTAATCTTGTTATTATCAAGTTCTGATGGTTCCATATTGTAGAGAATTTTATTCTGCCCTATTTTGACCTATAGAAGTTCGGATTCGGACTCTGGATGAAGGATTTATGGAGGTGGAAGCCAAGGCTTGTATGGTTCTTCTTCTCAGAAATTTGGAGAAGAAGAACAGTTCCTTAGCCGCATATAGTTTTCAGCCGCATGAACTTAGCCGCATAGCCTTATGCGGCAAGTTCCGTTCTTGGTCGTATGGATTTTGGGCCGCATGTAATCTTTCAGCCGCATGGCCTTAGCTAGCCGCATGGACTTCTGAACTACTGACTACATGCAACCCTGATTAAATCCTAGCTGCATGGGCTCCTAACTGAGCCGCATGCACCTCCTTCTTTCCTGGATGTATAGGGACTAGTCCTTCCCAGCCGCATGAGTTGATCCTGTCGCATATATTTTCCAGCCGCATGGACCGACCCGCATGACCCGCTTGACCGAGCCGCATAAGGCCCAATCATTTTTCCTTAGCCGCTTGAAGTCATCCCTTCCAGCCGCATAAGGCCTTGCTCCCCGCGAGCCGTATGAGACCCTTCATCTCCAGCCGCATATGCCAGTCACCCAGAGCCGCATATGCTCAATCCCCCCTCCAGCCGTATGAACTTTCTTCCTTGGCCGCATAGGGTTCATTCCCTCCAGCCGCATAAGATCCCCTCTATTCCCAGCCGCATAAGCTCATGCCCCCCCTTCTTAGCCGCATAAACCCAAATTTTCTCCAGTCGCATGGGCTTTCCCCCTTTCAGCCGCATGCACCCTGAACCGCCCTCAGCTGTACGGACTTCCTTCCTGGCCGTATATGCCCGAGCCGTATGGCTCTTCCACAGCCTTGTATTTTATGATTTAATTATTATTAATTAGGCCCATATCTTGTGACCCTCAGTGTACTTGGCCCTTTTGATAATGCTTGTACTATGTTATCCTACACATGTTCCCTGAACACGATAGTGACCCGTAGTGGTGCACTCTTGACAAATAATGTGACATGATAGTGGCCCGCCATGGCTCACTCTTGACAAGTAAACCTGACATGATATGCCTGGATATGCTGTTGCGACGGCTAATATGATATAATAAGTATAGATAACCGGGACACCGTGGGCGAATGTGCTTGTACAAATAAACCAGTATTGTCTTACATCAAGTCTAGGACAGGGACCCCTGAGTACCATGGTCAGGGGTGCCTACCAAATTGACTAAGTCTAATAACTAGAATAATCCAGTAGTCATGAAGAGATTTTCCAGCTACAGGCGATCCCGTTACCTGGGCGCGCTTGGGATCTGTAGCCTGCCGTCGAGTAGGGCACATTTCCAGCACACTGTCATGTGTTGCACCCTCCAAGCTACTTAAGGTTACATGCGTTTCCTGGATGATATACCCACTTGAATTCAACCCCTAATATTTGACCTAGGTAACCTGGATGGTTTGCAGGGCTTGTGGCTGTGGAACAATCTCGCTGTATCTTATTGGTAACTAGGCATGTGATAACCCTAGTTAGTTAAAGTATCAAGCCGTACTTATTGCTTGGCTGTAATTGTTGGATGGGGCATAATTAGTCTAGTCTTGTCTTGATCATGTACAAGATTGTTACATTACCTATTTTTTATATTATCTTACCGATAAATTGGAGAAACCAAGTTCCGTTCAGATGAAGGGTTATAACCCCGGTCCTTGTTTGGTTTACAGGTTGTAACCTGGTTATCTGAATAGTTCCATGGTTATCTCGTCGTATATCATCCTGATATGTTTTTCCTTATTTCCAGTTCTTACTACTTAATTATATTCTTGTGCTAATTGCTGGTTTTAGTTCCTAAGTGAAGCTTCTTTTGTGGCACTTGCTCTTTCTGGGATCTGACCCAGCTGGTTTTGTATAGCCAGATACCGGAGCAGCTCCAGAGGATCTACCGACCTTCCAGCCCGATGGTGACCACCAGGCGTAACCAGGGCAACGAGTGGGTTACTTTTTGTTCTTCCACTTTATTGTAAAATATTCTTTTGAGGCGTTTAGACGACGAGCACTTGTTTAGCTCGATTATATTTACTTACTGTCTGCCTACGGGCTGTAACATGATTAACAAATCCTAAGGTTGATCATGTACGACTAAACTCTTGCTAGTCCTGAGATTTTGTAATGACTAGCTTCATGATCAACTGAATATGTAATGTTTGGGATGCCTTACTATTGTATATTTGGTGATCTTACATCTTGTAACATTTACTTACTCGCTTGTGATTGAGACACTAGGCTTATTCATGACCCTAAGAGACTGTTGGCTTGTAGTTAAACCCTCGTGTATCTAGACAGTCGTGACCGTATAGTGAGGTGGGATGCACTTCAATATACGTAGCTGGCTATGTTTGCCCCCGCTCTCCAGTATTCTGGTTCTGGGGCGTGACATGGTTTAAGTGGTGGCCCATACAGGTCTTGTAAATCAAGATATGTGAGAATTTATCGAATAGATGTCTCAATCAGTACTCGCCTTCGATCTCTGCTCGTATCATCTGAATCCCTGGAATCTTGATCTGATCACATGCTTGTATCGTTGATCTGTCCTGGTCCTTCCTTAGTGTTCCTATGTCGTCTTCTTCAGCGGTATTGTACCTGGCCCTGCCGATCAGCGAGATGGAGCACCTCCCGCGGATCCGCAACAACCTGGAGATCAAGCCCAGCATTCCGGAGTGGCCTCCAGAATCGTGCCTACTGGAAGAGAGCCACCGGTCCAGCCAATTCAGCCTGCAGAGCCTAATGATAGAACTTTGGTGGGTCTCGTCAGGACCATGATAGCTTTCCAAGATCTTCGAGGAGATGCCTTGCACCAGGCAGTGACAGATGCTCTGACCAGAGGAGGTCATCAGGGTAACAGAGCGGCCAACAGCTTCGAGCGCTTAAACCCTCCCTTCTTCGATGGTAGCGAAGATGCTATTACTGCAGATGCATAGCTTCAGAACACAGAGGTGATTCTTGAAGTAGCCAGGACTCCAGAGAACGAGAGGGAGGCCGTGGTGCACCTGCAGTTATTGGATCTTGCCCGCAGCTGGTGGGCGGCGCAGGCCGTTGGATTAGTGGCACCCATTGCTTGGACAGTATTCAGAGAGAGATTCCAGACCAAGTACTTCGATGTTGTAGCTCGATACGATCCACAAATGAGGTTCACCAATTTGAAGCAGATGGGCTGGTCGGTCGACGGATATATGGCCGAGTTTTCTAGACATAGTCGGTTTGCTCCCACCTTGGTGGCGACTGAGTTCGATAGGGCCCAGCGGTTCCAGCAGGGGCTCCATCTAGAGATCTTATTGGCAGTGGAGCCGTTTGAGCATCAGACTTTTGATGCAGTCTTGAGAGCAGCCAGGAGGCATGAGTATACCTCCCAGAGGATCGTGGATAGGGCCGGAGGTTGGAAAAGATCTCACGGCCAGATGAATCAGTCTTCAGCACCAGCCCCGGCAGTTCGGGCTTTGACCATTTGAGCTTCAAGGCGGGCGGCCTCAGTAACGTCGGTTCAGCATTCAGCCCCGATGTACCCTCAACAGCAGAAGTAGAAGCCCTCTTCCGCGGTGGGATGTTCACACTGCGGGAAGCAAGGACATGTGGTAGCAGAATGTCACAGGGCGCAGGGATTGTGCCTGGCTTATGGAGCAGCAGATCATAAGGTTGGATCCTGCCCGAATAGGGGTAGTTCATCATCGTCCAACCTTTCTAGTCCTTCGGTGAGAGGACCAGCACCAGCCCAGCAGCAGCAGTATCAGCCTCAGAGGCCCTTGCCGCCTCAGTCCCAGGCATTCCAACAACAACACCCCCAGCAGTATGCACAAGCCCAAGCCCTGAGTCAGAGCAGGCAACGAGGATTTCAGCAGAGGGGACCAGCGCCCCGAGGGCATGGTCAGGCCATGGTGATGACCGTGGAGGAAAGATTGGCACCAGAAGAGGTAGTGGCAGGTACTATTCTTGTCAACACCTTTCCAGCTTCAGCTTTATTTGATTCTGGTGCATGACATTCATTTATGTCTGTACGATTCGTGACACGGATAGGATTAGCGCCCGAGTCATTATCAGTAAGGCTCAATATACTTACTGGTAACGGACTTGTAGGAGTAGATAAAGTGTTTTCCTCGTGTCGGATCGTAGTTAGTGGTAGAGAATTCTCCGTTAGATTGATAGAGTTCCCGATGGCCGATTATGATATGGTCTTAGGGATGGATTGGTTGAGAAACCAGTATGCTAGAATAGACTGCCACATTGGTAGGGTTATTTTTAGCATTCCAGGCGAGTCAGAGTTTTCCTTCTCCCGAGGTGAAGTTGAACCTTCTCCTCCAGTATTGCGGATGGCAGTAGCAGCAGTGCAGTTGCCCCGGATAGTTAAAGAATTTCCAGATGTTTTCCTAGAAGAACTTTCAGGTATGCCGCCAGAGCGGGAGATCGAGTTCACCATAGACTTGATTCCAGGGACAGCCCCAGTGTCAGAAAGAGTTTACAGGATGGCGCCGTCAGAGCTAGAGATATTGTACAAGATGATTGAAGAACTCAGAACCAAGGGATTCATTCGTGCTAGTAGATCGCCTTGGGGAGCCCCGATGCTTCTTGCGAAAAAGAAGGATGGTACGTCCAGGTTATGTGAAGACTATCGTACCTTGAAATCAGTGACAATCAAGAACAGATACCCTCTTCCGAAGATAGATGACTTGTTTGATCAGTTCAAGGGGGCGGTAGTATTCTTGAAGATTGACTTGTGCTCAGGATATCATCAGATCAGAGTCAGAGAGCAAGACATCTCGAAGACAGCTTTTAGATCGAGGTATGGGCATTGGGAGTTTCTTAAAATGCCATTTGGAGTAACCAATGTGCCGGCAGTATTTATGGACCTCATGAATCGCATCTTCATGCCTTACTTGGATCAGTTCGTGATTGTGTTCCTAGACGACATCCTGGTCTACAACAAGAGTATAGCGGAGCATGAGCAGCATCTCCGTGTGGTTCTTCAGATTCTCAGAAAGTATCAGTTATATGCCAAGTTCAGTAAATACGAGTTCTGGCTCGATCGCATTTCCTACTTGGGTCAAATCATCACCAGAGGAGGAGTAGAAGTGGATCCCCAAAAGATCGTAGATATTAAGTCATGGCCGGTGCCTAGCGCAGTTGCAGAAGTCCGTAGTTTTCTTGGATTGGCCGGCTACTACCGGCAATTTATTTTGGACTTTGCTCGGATTTCAGCTCCATTGACCCAGTTGACCCGTAAGGATGTACAGTTTGCTTGGACAGCAAAGTGCCAGGATTCTTTTGAGAAGTTGAAGCGAGGCTTGATGACGGCACCTATTCTCACGCTTCCAGATAGGACCGAAGGATTCTCAGTGTATTGTGATGCTCAGGCAGAGGCTTAGGATGTGTTCTGATGCAGCATGGGAAGGTAATAGCTTATGCGTCACGACAACTTCGTGATCGTGAGAGGAATTAACCAACCCATGACTTGGAGCTGGCAGCAGTAGTGTTTGCACTTAAGTTGTGGAGGCACTATTTGTATGGAGATAGGGTAGAGATCTTCACCAACCACAAGAGCCTGAAGTATATTTTCACCCAGAAGGATCTTAACATGCGTCAGAGGAGATGGTTGGAACTTCTTGTGGATTATGATGTCAACCTGCAGTATCATCCTGGGAAGGCCAATGTCGTAGCAGATGCATTGAGTAGGAGAGCTGGAGTTTATTTCCTAACAGCGCAACTAGAGCTGTTAACAGATCTTCAGAATATGGGTATAGAAGTTGTCCTCCCTTCCAGTGTGGCATTGATGGCCAGTATGCAGGTTCAGTCAACTATAGTCGAGAGGATTCGGATGGCGCAGTCAGCAGATTCCAAGCTTCAGCAACTCAGAGCAGAGTATGAGGCAGGACGAAGACCAGAGCTATGTATCCATGAAGATGGTACACTTCGACATGGTAATCGTCTTTGTGCACCCAGTGGAGATATCAGACAGGAGATCATGGCAGAGGCTCAAAGTTCACAATATTCCATTCATCCAGGCAGTACGAAGATATACCATGATATCCGTCAGCACTTTTGGTGGAATGGCATGAAGAGGAAGATAGCTCGGTTTGTCTCTCGGTGTTTGGTTTGCCAACAAGTCAAGGCTGAACATCAGAGGCCAGCTGGACTTCTTCAACCTTTGCCAATTCCAGAATGGAAGTGGGAGCATGTAACCATGGATTTCGTGACTGGATTACCTAGATCCCCAACTGGTCGAGATGTTATTTGGGTTATAGTTGACCGACTCACGAAGGTGGCTCACTTTCTCCCGTTTAGAGTTGGTCAGTCGACGGCTCAGCTAGCAGAGATGTACCTCAGGCAGATTGTCAGATTGCACGGGGTGCCAGTTAGTATCACCTCGGACTGAGATTCAAGATTTACATCACACTTTTGGCGTAGTCTGCAGAAGAGTTTGGGAACTCACCTCCAGTTCAGCTCAGCTTACCACCCGCAGACAGATGGGCAGTCGGAACGCACGATCCAGACTCTTGAAGATATGTTGCGATCTTGTACACTCGACTTCGGTAGTTCATGGGAAGATCACCTGTACTTGGTGGAATTCTCGTACAACAATAGTTTCCAGGCCAGTATCCAGATGGCACCGTTCGAGGCACTATATGGTAGGAAGTGCAGATCCCCGCTAGCCTGGTATGATTTTGGAGAGAGGTAGATGCTCGATCCCGAACTGATTATCTAGACAGTTGAAGTGGTCAGAAGAGTCAGGGATCATCTTCGAGTTACCCAAGATCGTCAGTGCCATTGGGCCGATTCTCATCGGCGTCCCCTTGAATTTTCTGTCGGCGACCATATATTCCTGAGGATTTCGCCTAACCGTGGCGTCATTCGTTTCGACGTACGGGGAAAGCTTAGTCCTAGGTATATAGGACCGTTTGACATTCTGGAGCGAGTAGGTGATGTATCCTATCGTCTCGCTCTCACACCGTCGCTACGTGAGGTGCATAACGTGTTCCATGTATCCCAATTACGACGGTATATCCCCGATCCGAGCCATATCCTAGATCATTCGAAATTGGTTGTTGGTACCAACCTTTCGTATGAGGAGAGGTCCATGTCTATATTGGACCAGAGAGAGAAGATGCTCAAGAACAAGACTATCAAGTTAGTCCGAGTTGCTTGGGGTCATCACTCTTTGGGTGAGTCAACATGGGAGCGTGAGGATGATATCCGATCGCGATATCCCGACCTGTTTGACTGGTGAGGTATAATGTCTTCCTTATGCCTCATGCCTTCGATTCCTTGCTTGCATGATTGATTAAATGATTGATTGCCTAGTTATAGCTTGCTTGTGATTAGTATAGCTTGTTCTTGTCTCTCTAGCCTCTTAATTAAATTCCGAGGACCGAATTCTTTTAAGGTGGGTAGAGTTGTAATGCATGTTGTTCGTATTACGTATTTTGGAATACGTGTACGTATTTTATCTTGTATTGCATGATTCTTTGCTTGGCATATCTTGGCATTTCATGGCTTGGTTTATTTTGGGTTGGTTCGACTAGGCTTGGGTTGTCTTGGTTCATCATGAACCAAGGGAAGAACCCTTACCTACCACCACCATCCCCATTTATTAACCCATTTCCTCACTCTCTCTTTTCATTACTCTTCTTCTTCCCCACCATTACTCATCACCTACCAAGAGGCTCTTAGGCAAATGCAGCTTGCTTCATGGAGGAACCTAAATTTTATTGTTCCATTTTCTTCTTCACGAGATTCTAACACACTTTAATATTTAGCATTCCTAATTTTCTTGGTTCAATTTGTGTAGATCTAAGTTTATTATATTTTTGGATTTCTTGGGTTTTGATCTATTTAATCTTGTTATTATCAAGTTCTGATGGTTCCAAGTAGTAGAGAATTTCATTCTGTCCTATTTTGACCTATGAAAGTTCGGATTTGGACTCTGGATGAAGGATTTGTGGAGTTGGAAGCCATGGCTTGTATGGTTCTTCTTCTCGGAAATTTGGAGAAGAAGAACAATTCCTTAGCCGCATATAGTTTCCAACCGCATGAACTTAGCCGCATAGCCTTATGCGGCAAGTTCCATTCTTGGTCGCATAAATTTTGGGCCGTATGTAATCTTCCAGCCGCATGGCCTTAGCTAGCATGGACTTCTGAACTCCTGACTACATGCACCCCTTATTAAATCCTAGCTGCATGGGCTCCTAACTGAGACACATGCGCCCCCTTCTTTCCTGGCCGCATGGGGACTAGTCCTTCCCTGCCGAATGAGTTGATCCTGCCGCATACAGCTCCCAGCCGCATGGACCGATCCTTATGACCCGCTTGACCGAGCCGCATAAGGCCCAATCATTTTTCCTTAGCCGCATGAAGTCATCCCTTCCAGCCGCATAAGGCCTTGCTCCCCGCGAGCCGCATGAGACCCTTCATCTCCAGCCGCATATGCCCAGTCACCCAGAGCCGTATATGCTCAATCCCCCCTCCAGCCGTATGAACTTTCTTCCTTGGACGCATAGGGTTCATTCCCTCCAGCCGCATAAGATTCCGTCCATTACTAGCCGCATAAGCTCCTGTCCCCCTTCTTAGCCGTATAAACACGAATTTTCCTCAGCCGTATGGGCTTTCCCCCTTTCAGCCGCATGCACCCTGAACCGCCCTCAGCCGTATGGACTTCCTTCCCGGCCATATATGCCCGAGCCATATGGCTCTTCCATAGTCTTGTATTTTATGATTTAATTGTTATTAATTAGGCCCATATCTTGTGGCCCTCAGTGTACTTGGCCCTTTTGATAATGCTTGTACTATGTTATCCTGCACATGTTCCCTGAACACGATAGTGACCCGTAGTGGTGCACTCTTGACAAATAACGTGACATGATAGTGGCCCGCCGTGGTGTACTCCTAACAAGTAAACCTGACATGATATGTCTGGATATGCTGTTGCGACGGCTAACATGACATAATAAGTATGAATAACCTGGACACCGTGGGCGAATATGCTTGTACAAATGAACCAGTATTGTCTTGCATCATGTCTAGGACAGGGACCCCTGAGTACCACGGTCAAGTGTCCTACCAAATTGACTAAGGCTAATAACAAGAATAATCCAGTAATTATGAAGAGATTTTCCAGCTACAGGCGATCCCGTTACCTGGGCGTGCTTGGGATATGTAGCCTACCATCGAGTAGGGTACATTTCCAGTATATTGTCATGCGTTGCACCCTCTAAGCTACTTAAGGGTACATGCATTTCCTGGACGATGTACCCAATTGAATTCAACCCCTAATATTCGACCTGGGTAACCTGGATGATCTGCAGGGCTTGTGGCTGTGGAACAATCTCGCTGCATCTTGCTAGTAACTAGGCCTGTGATAACCCTAGTTAGTTAAAGTATCAAGCCGTACTTATTGCTTGGTCATGATTTTTGGATGGGGCATAATTAATCTAGTCTTGTCTTGATCCTGTACAAGATTGTTACATGACCTGATTTCTTATATTATCTTGCCGATAAATGGGAGAAACTAAGTTCTGTTCAGATGAAGGGTTACAACCCCGGTCCTTGTTTGGTTTACGGGTTGTAACCTAGTTTTCTGAATAGTTCCATGGTTATCTTGTCGTATATCATCCTGATATGTTTTTCCTTATTTCCAGTTCTTACTACTTAATTATATTCTTGTGCTAATTGCTGGTTTTAGTTCCTAAGTGAAGCTTCCTTTGTGGCACTTGCTCTTTCTGGGATCTGATCCAGCTGATTTTGTATGGCCAGATACCGGAGCAGCTCCAGAGGATCTACCGACCTTCCAGCCCGATGGTGACCACCAGGCGTAACCAGGACAACGAGTGGATTTGTTTTTGTTCTCCCACTTTATTGTAAAATATTCTTTTGAGACGTTTAGCCGACGAGCACTTGTTTAGCTCGATTGTATTTACTTACTGTCTGCCTACGGGCTTTAACATGATTGACAAATCCTAGGCTTGATCATGTATGACTAAACTCATGCTAGTCCTGACATTTTGCAATGACTAACTTCATGATCAGTTGAATATGTAATGTTTGGGATGCCTTACTATTGTATATTTGGTGATCTTACATCTTGTAACATTTACTTACTTGCTTGTGATTGAGATACTAGGCTTGTTCATGACCCTAAGAGACTGTTGGCTTGTAGTTAGACCCTCATGTATCTAGACAGCCGTGACCGTATAGTGAGGCGGGATGCACTTCAATATACGTAGCTGGCTATGTCTATCCCCGCTCTCCAGTATTCTGGTTCTGGGGCATGACAAAACCCCATAGGGGTAGGTAATATACCTCTTTGGTCAGTATTCTTTCCAATATCAGAGATCCGAGAACCTTTGTTTAAAGGAATAGAATCTGACAGATCTTCCTCTGAGTCATAGACTAGAGAAGTTTGAGAAAAGGCTAAAGGGTGCTTTCTATTATTTTGTGAAGGGTCAGCTAAGAAGCCTTTCCCTTTGTTCTGTCTAGTGTTAGCACTAGAACATTGATTCTCCAAGTTCAGAACTTGAGAATTAGAAGAGGGAATAGCCAAAAGACTAGTTCCCTTGAGTTGCCAGAGTAGAAGACTGCGCCTGAAGTGCTGATTGCTTGGGTTGCGTCATATTCCTACGGGCTACTGATAGTGCCTTGGCACCAACAAAGGTAGTAGACGGCGCGCGGTTAGAAGGAAGAGTGGATTGTGCCCTGGCAGCAGAAGCAGGCTGTACCGGAGCCACTGAGGCGGATCGTTCCTTGTCCACTGAGCACTCAAGTTGCGCCTGGGCAACAGCAACTGCAGGAGATTTTGGAATCCATACAGTCTTGTTCTTGGCGATAGCTACAGTGCGGTTGTTGCTCTTGGCGTTGATCATATTCTTGTAGGCTGTCTGGTTGACCTGAACAACCAGAGTCTTCTGCGTCTTGCCGATCGACGCAGTGTCACATTGAGTTGTCACCTTCTCGTCAGAGGAGAAAGTCGTCCCCAGCAGAATTGCCATTTTGTTTGCAAAAACAAAAAGTTTACCAAACTTGAAAAAAGAATAGTACAAAATATAATGAATTATGGGGAAGTACAACTGTAGGAATCTGATCAGAAGACAGTCACTTTATTCCTTGGCCTATGTGAACTTGAAGATTGTAGCCTCTGGAGAATGCAGCAGTGGTTTTGCAAGAGTTCTTGATCTCTGTGCGTATGTATCTGATGATTTCATAATGACTGGAAACTCTATTTATAGAGTTCAAGAAATAACTGTTTTAGCAGTTATTCTGATGTGCGCGAGGCTGGATTGCGCCAAATTGGGTTGCGCCAACCTCCTGCTGTGCCAACTTTCATTCAGTTGTTAAGTTATGTACTAACTGTATTTAGACGTGTGGCATCATGTGATTGAGATGCGCGTGGTTGTGTACAGGATAGTAGACACGTCTTGAGAGATTACTGGCATGTGCGCCACGTCGTCCTGCTTTAGAATGTAAGTTGTCTCAACTTCATTAGGTTGCGCGAGCTTCGGTCAACTGCGTCTGATTGAGCCGCACCTAGACACGTGGCAGCTTTTGAGCAGAAGTCATTCGGATTGCGCCTAGGTGCAACTAAAGATTTTGTCTGGATTGTGCCTAGGCGCAACTTACGAAGTGTACAGGACAGTTATCTACCAACTCTCCTTGAGCGGCACAATTTACGGGATTCAAAAAGATTTTTCTCGTTCAGTATGGTGTCAGTTGTCAGTGCTGTCAGGTAATGGTGGCCATTAAGTGTCAGACGCCACGTAAATTTTGGCACAATAAGACTGGACACAGTTTGATATTAGGCGCAACTTGATTTTTAGGCCCTACACACATAATGAACCAAAAGCCCAATCAAACCAAGCCAAACCAAAATAAACCAAACCAAGCTAAACCAAGACCAAACCAAGTCAAAACCAACCTAGACTAGGCTAGCAAGTCAAGTCCAACTACGGGTCACCTGACGAACGTCAGAGATCTCGTATACTTATACGAAAATACATATAACATGAAACAGGAGTGACATGCTACGATAACGAAAGACTAATAAATCAAAGTCTTCTAAGGCAAGCACATTTAGTTCTTTCGTCCATCACTCTACTACTATGTATATGCCTTCAATTTCTTTGTAAAGTCAACATGGTATATTTTTTCGTTAGGAGTTTCTTATGCAGTCTTGTATGTCTAGTCGATAAAAATATTATTTGCAAGTTCTTGAGGAACTAAATGCAAACGTACTTAAAATCACAACCATGGTCTTCTGGTTGAGACTAGTCGTACTTGACTCCCGTAAGATATTAATCTTCTATCTTCTTATACTATGTCTTATTGTAATTTCGAGGATGAAATTCTCTAAGGTGGGTAGGTTGTAAGCCCCCTGGATTTTAGGGATCTTTTAAATTTTTGAATGAATTAATTTTTTAATAGATATTTATTTATAATTAGTATTGATCATTAGATATACTTTTTTGTGACTTTAATTTTTAGAGCGCTAGAGATGTCAATCTCTCGAAACGTTCTTCATGAGTTAAATCTAGATAAGTTTATCTTCATGTTGGTATATCATGTCCCACTCAAACTTGTTTCCTTGTATTCTATTTATATCGTATAACTTTTTGACCAATTTAGACTATTTTATCATCTACTGTAAAATATGTCATGACTACCAATTTAACTTTGGGACTCGACATCGATCCAACCTAATCGACCTAATATACGAGTTTAACCTGTTTTGAGCCTACCATGCACATGCCACTTGTGTTCCATCCAATTGAGCCCCTACATGCTACTATTTCATCAATGATTATAAGTGACTAAATTTGTAGCCATTAATCACACCTAGCCAATCTTGACACCAAACCCAGCCCATTCAAACCCAAACACCCAACCCAATTTCTTGTAGTCACTCACATAGCATCGTTCGTAGCACTATACGGGAGAAAGCGTCGTTTTTTTGTAAACCCCCTCTTTTATTAATTATTTGCTAGCATTCCTATCTTAAATATCATTAATCAATATCTATACCTATGTCCTAGCCTAATTAATTGTTCGTTAGTATTATGAATATAATTTGACCCTATGTTTTATAGCATTGTGTATTCAATATATATTTTTATAACTGTTTTATTATCAATATTATTTTTACTTGGTAAATATTTGTGTCACGACCCGGTCCCAATTTCTTGGGTCGAATCGAATCATGCCCAGCCTGCACCATTGTTGAGACGGCGGTAGTAAGCTGTATCACTCATGCAGGTAATCAACAACACAATTCTAATTGCCACAACTTTTAATGTTTCGATAAATAAAACTTGTCCAAACACAAAGTTTTTAAATACAACCCACAACTGAAATAAAATATTTGTTTTTCACAATATCATAAACTGGAAATAAAACTAATTAGCAGTCTCCTCATCATCATCCTCTGGTAGAACAACCAGGTACAACTCAGGATCATAGTAACTACTAATCAGTAGCTCTGCATCATCAATAGGACCTAAAAATATAGTCTCCAGTCAGGAGGGAGCAAAGTACAATTCATGATATTTTAACAATTGAAATAATAATGGAATTATGCACTTTTAAACAATTTGAAATAAATAGTTTTCCAGCAGTTAAAACAGTGTGATGTGAATAGGCAATGAATATGACCGGATTGGGTTGTACAGTTGTATCCTATTGATACGATATGGCTTATCCCCGTGTATATGAGGGGTAAGCTAACACAGTCATTATACTATTTTGGATGTGGTCATACTCATTACACTACTCCCCCAGTACCCAACAGTTAAACAGTCAATGCTCTCAGAGAGAGTTCTGTATTGTATCGTGGTTTAAACTTGCAATAAAATAATTACTAAATAATTGTAATCTACCACGAAATGTACTTGCCTTGGTTTGACTGGAATGAGGGTAATGCCTCCGAGATGAATTTCAGACTTGTCCTCGAAATCCTACAATCGAGAAGTCTGCCTTAGATTTCCAAAATCACCATGCTAGATGTGCTAGTTACAATCTTTAAATTTGTCCTAGTCAATTTTTAATCTTTATTATACTAACACAAACAAAACTCGATTATCTAATGCGTTATATTTAATTATGATGGAAAGATTATTTTATATTTAATTTCGGAAAACTTTGTATTTATCGGTTTATTGGCAAAACTTGGTATTTTATAATTTATATAATAAAACTACATTTTTCTTTAAATGAGGAAAAATGTGAAACTTGTTTAAATAATAACTTGTAATTTTTCCTAATTTATTTAATGTGAGAAAACAATATTAATTTTCTATAAAATAATTATTTTACTATTTTACGTGTTTAGGTCAACCATAACCAGAAAAGAATAAAAATTTAACTAACTTATTACAAAACCACAGGAAATAATAAAACTGGGCTTATGCCCTTTACAGACCATATGAATTTAAATAAGAAGAAAACTTTTGTTAGTCTCTAAAAATTATCCTACAATTGAATTACAAAATAAAATAATAATTTAAATTAAATTGAATTAATTTACGAGTCTCAAATATTGGTCTAATCATCAAAAATAGCTAATGCCTCAATGTCCGGTAAAACCGGTTTCATTTGCATTTCGCTAAGGCCCATTGACCGATACGGTCGTCGCCAAAAAATCTAATTTATAAATATTTTCGAAAACCGATTTGAAATCCATTTATAAAGTTTAATAAAAATTTCGGCAGCATTCCCTCTATTTTCGGGACAACCCAAACTGGGAAAACGCTCCAACAACACACAAATAATATCCCAAACCAGGAAAACTCCAATTATTCAATCCACCAATAATATTAACCCGAAAATAATATCGAACTCGAAAATATATAATCACAGCACGTTTTCGAAGGATATTTGGAAGACCGAAATTACCCGAAAACCCAAAATATCACAGAAGTAAACCAAAACAAAACTACAGATTTAAACCGAGAAAATCACAGAGCTATTCCGAAGCTAACTCAAAAATTCTCGAGAAGCCGACAGAACGTTTCCGAAGGAAATTCGGAAAACCCGAAATTAACTCGAAAAATCCACAGAACCAATCCAACTCGAAATCAAAGCCACAGAACCATTTTCGAAAGAATTCGGAAAACCTAAACCAATAAAATCTTCCGAGAACTCACAGAACGCTTCCGAAAGGGTTTCGAAAAACCCGAAAATGTCTCGTTTACCGAATTCCCGAAGAAATTCGTGGACCAAATTCATCATAGACTATAAAAATGGAAAGGAGCAACGGGAATATACCAGAAATTGCTCGGCTATAGCTCTCAGGTGAATTTTAGAGAAAAAGAACACACGGACAGCGTCTCGGGCTCGAGTCAGCGCCTCGCCGGGGTTCGGCTGCGTGTACAGCAACCGAGCTTGGAAATGACAGCGGCAGGGTGCCGCGGAACAGCACCGGAGAACGGGGAGGCCGCTCGGGTCGGGTTGGCACGCACGGCTGCGGAAAATGGCGGCTGGGTTGGTCGCCGGTGGGGCGCCGGCCTCGGGAGGGGTGGTTCGGCGCAGGAGATCGCCGGGAGGGGCGCGGTCGGGGCTCGGGTTCGCCGGAAATTTGGGCTAGGGCACGGTTAGGGATTTGATTTGGGAAAGAAATGGAGTGAGTGCTGGAGAGGGGTGAAGAGAGGGTTTTTATAGGGAGTAAAAGAGGAGTTATGGAAGAAGAGGGGGTGCTCCGTCGGCGGAGAGGCGAGGGGTCGACCGGTGTTCCGTTGGGAAGGAAAGGAAAGAAGGGTTTTTGTCACTACCACATTTTTAGTTTGAGGGTATTATTGTCATTTTTGGGTTATTTGAATTTATTAGAATTTATTTGAATTTTATATATTTTATTTAGGAATTTTTAATGATTATTTAAATGGTGTGATTAAATCCTAGTTAATTGTTTGCCATATGGTTTTGGTTAGCCTAACCTAGATTGGACCTAACCTAGATTAGTCATAACTAATTTTAGTTAGCCACTTTAAGAATTAGATGGTTTGGTTAATGGTTTAAGTCAAGTTTAGTTAAGTTAAGTGAGTTGCTTAAGACTAGGAAATAGCCCTTTGTTCTAGACCACACAATACCCTTGATTCATTCCTAGCCCTAGGATGCAACCTAGAAACC
The DNA here is from genome assembly GCA_029216955.1 of Iris pallida. NCBI lineage: Eukaryota > Viridiplantae > Streptophyta > Magnoliopsida > Asparagales > Iridaceae > Iris > Iris pallida. Next base: position 41,103,858 of record JANAVB010028818.1, on the reverse strand, counting down.
CTAACCTAACCTAGTGGCCGGCCAAGGCTTGTCCCCCTTCCCTATATAATATTATTTTGGGGATTTGAGCCTCCTTCCAATAGTTTATCATTTTTTTCTCAAGACAAGGTGAGCCTACACTTCTTTTCTCCATAGATCATTCAATATAGGTCTATTTTCATTGGGATTTCCTCTATAGCACTCTAAATACTGTTCCTCTACTGTTTGTGGAGTTACATCACAGGTTTGGAACAATTTGAAGGAATTGGGTGAGCTTTTGGAGGTTCATTTTGAAGAGTTTTTGTGTAGAAGAACACATAGAGGTAAAATCCTAATCCCTTATTAAAACTAGGGTTTCCTTGCACCTACCCCTAGCCCTAGGGGTCCTGATTCTGTAGGATTAGGTTTCGTACCAATTTATGTCATGTACGTGTCCATATCGGACACGTATCAGTGACTGTGCACTAGTGTTTGTGGAAATGCCTCAATGGGCATTTTGTATTGATTTTTGATTTGTATTTAAATGGAAATTAATATTTTGCTGTCGCTTACACATTCGTGATTGACTGAGGTGGTTCCGGTGTCGCGTTGTGTCGTTCCGGACACGTGCACACGAGGGTGCATGCGCGCGCGCGCACAGGCAGCGTGTCCTGCCTCTCGGGGTGGATTCCTCACTGGACACGGCGACTCAGGTCATGCCACTTGGCGTGGGCCAAGGGGCAATGACTGACACAAGTCCTTCCAAATTTGAGATACACTTGTGTCGTGTCGGACACAATTTTGTCCATGCACAGGGTGTACACTGTGTGTGTCAGTGTTCTGTATGGTTCCTTTGTTCTATTTTAATTTAGACAGTTTAATTCATGATTTCATTTGCTATTTAGATCCTATTTATGATGTATAACCTGTATTAGATTATGTTTATACACTAGTTTAGGTTTTGATTGGATTTTGGTTTCATAATGGGTAAATGGCTGTCGACTGATGCAGGAAACTGATACCTTGTTTCCAGTAATTCTCCATCCAATTCAATCACTATTTTAACAATAATTTTTACTGATTATGTTACCCACATGTCAAAGTTAATGTTTAACTCATATTTACTTTTGAATTTGGGCTTGGGAGTGATAATGAGTATTGGACATTTGTTAGAATTAGAATAATATGGCTGATACGTGGTGTTGAGTAGTTAAATGCAGGAACTGAAATCATTTGGTAACCTGATTTATTCCTTATGATGAACTGTATTCAACTGATTCCTATATCTGGGATTCCAGGAACTGATTTGTTTCCCCTCATATATGTTTTAACTGAAATGAATGTGGATGCATGTTTAACTGATCAGAGATTTGGGTTTTTTTAGCTAACTGTTTTGGCAATAGGTTTTCCAGATTTTTATCCCAAACCCAAATGTATTCCCTGCTTCCTATTTGACACTAACATGTTTCTTAGTGTTTTGATTATTCCCATTCATTGTTAATATGACCCCAGTTATCACTACACACAGGTACATCTTTGACACTGTCATGTCTCAACCCACACACACTGTTTCTACATGATATACACACAAGGACACATGAACACTCTACTGATTTCTGATTTCCTATATACACACATTCACATTCCTACCTATTCCCATTTTCTGTCACATGTTTCAGTCCACTCCTAACACACACATTTGTAAACCCATTACACACACACAGTTCAGTTCCCCTCACCACTCTCGTATTCACATACACACACACTAGCCTCACTGTCACACAGGGGGCAGTCACTCTCTCACTCATATTTCTCTCACACACACACACAACAAATCACTCACATCCCTCATGCACACACACACATAGCCCTCCTTATATCTATATGTATATATATATATATATATATATATATATATATATATTAAATGCCATGTTATATATATAGCTAATGTGTAGTGATGCATGCCTATATATATATAGTTAGTTCTTTTATGTATTGTTCTTGAATGCCTAGTATAGATAACTTGAATATTGGTCAAGTGTGACTTATGAATGTGTGTTGGCTTGATTTAGGCTTGGATAGCCTTGAAGTGGTGTGTACTAGCTAGTGTAGGCTTGTGTGACCTAGTATAGACTAGTTTAGACTTGATAGCCTAGTTTGGACTTGGTTAGACCTAGTTTGACCATAGTTGACCTAGTTTGACTTCTAAGGTTGACCAGAGTTGACCAACAGTTGACTTTGGCCTATATTGACCTAGATTCATGTAGAATGCATTGCAGTATTTTATTTTACCATTCTGGACTTGTTGTGACTTGTGCTGTTCTGATTAGGAGCCAGACACCACTCCTCGGACAGTACTTTCATATTAGACACTCAGATACCAGGCGAGTACATTCTCTGATCATTTCATAACCTATTTAGAATTACTTCCTGCATTAAATTACTTTACTTGTTACTGTCATGTTGGTCACATGGATTGGTACTATATGGATCCCTTCTTGAGATGTTATCCTTAGGGAGCATCGGGTACTACATGTTCTGTGCGTTTCACTTACATGGCGTATCACTATGCTTCATTGGTTCTTTGATCACTTGTGACATATACTCTTATGATCACAGAGTCTCCTAGAATCTCTTATCCCATTTACTGGGTATCCTAGAATCTCCTAGAATCCCCATTTATGGGACATCCATGTATCACCCTTCGGGGGCCTTTGCATGGAATCATAACATAACCTGGTTGGATCCTTGTGTATTGATTGGGGGTACGGGAGAGTAGAAGTAGACATGTGAATAATACCCAAGTAGTATCTCATCAGAATCTTTCTATAGTGTCTTATCAGAATCTCCTATGCCATTTATATGTCTATATTGTACTCTGACTCACTAGCCACTGTTAGTCTCTATTTATAGTAGATATTTCTATTACAGCTCTCTCTCTGTTTACATACTGCACTTCTTTCAGTACATGTATCTTACTTTACTGCATGATTATATTTTCTAACCTACTATGAACTGTTGAGATGTACTGTTCTCGCTCATGTCCTGACTGGACCTATTGAAAATATTACAGAGGACGAGGAGGAGGCCTGTGTGGATACCTTCTACGGGGCAGCCCTAGACGACACTTGCGAGCTGGAGTCTCAGGAGGACCCAGCTCTAGCTGAGGACATCACCCCCATTGCCTAGACTAGTTTAGTTAGGCTTATCTAATTTTATGTTATCATGAGACTGTTTAGCTAGACTTTACTTCTGTTCAGAGATTTTGAGTTGTATATATTCTTTCATATACGGTAGCTGAGTTTGTACTCTGGATATTGCTGGGATGTTATCTTAGACTACTTTATCATCTGTTTTTCTTGAGTACCATATCATATCGTGCTTTCTTCTTCCTTAGTTATGATTGAGTTTATTTACTGCTATGTCACCCCCATTCGGGGAGTATAAACTGTTTAGAGTTATATTGTTAGATGTATGTTGACCTAGGACAGCGTTCTACTGCCGACACTACGGCGTAGGCTGGACGTACCTACGTCTCGTGCCCTTACTCTAGGGTGCGGGTCGTGACACATTTTTAGTGGTGGCCCATGCAGGTCTAGATTAGAAGTGTAGTGGTATTCGAATTAGAATATCACTACAGCCTGCAGTAGGATATAGGATACTAATTTTAAGGTACTCAATCACTTTAGAAAAAATTCTTTTATTGCCATCTAAATCCTTATTGTCAGCTGATCCTTTGAATTTTAACTGTCCGCCTTTGTTATTTTGCTTCTTTCTCAGAAATTGATACTCTTGTTTGTCTATCTTCAGGATGGTAGAGTCTCGATCGCAGCGTACCATTCATGGGGATGCTATAGAGGGGACTGCTACCTCTCAGTCAGTACAGCAGGGCCAGGGGACTGCAGCTCCTGCCACCTCTGCTCGTATTGAGACCTCGACAGCAGCAGCAGGGGGTATGCTTCCACCGGCTCGGAGGCTGGACCCAGTCATCCCAGAGGATCCTTTCCAGTAGCCATCGCCTACATGATACGTAGATGCAGCGCAGATGTTCGCGTACTTCCAGCAGTTCATGGACCGGCAGCAGGCTCGACAGGACAGGGGCATGGAGTTGGCCCTTACGACGGTCGTAGCTCGACCAGTGGTCCATCAGCCGAGGATACCGGGGATAGAGCAGTTTCAGAAGATGAGCCCCAGAGACTTTCTGGGGACAGAGGGGATCCTATATGCCGATGAGTGGATCGAGCATATAGAGGAGATCTTCCGCCTGGCCCGGATACCAGCAGATCTTCAGATTGAGACCGCAGCTAGCCGGATGCGAGATCTTGTTCACACCTGGTATCAGTCAGACCCCAGGATGGGGGTAGCTGGACAGACTTGGGAGCAGTTCAAGGGCTTCTTCAAGAAGAAGTTCTTCCCAGATTCAGCACTCAGAGCCTTGGAGTCGCAGTTCGAGAGCCTAGTCCAGGGGAGTCTTTCGGCGGAGGAGTACGCAGGGGAATTCGGCCGCCTCGGCAGGTTCGTAGAGGGCTTGAGCGAGACGGCGAAGGCCAAGAGGTTCCGGAAGGGTCTAGTCAAGGAGATCAAGTCCTTGACCAAGGGCAACGGGGATGCCACATTCGAGGAGATCTTGACGGGAGCCTTGTTGGCAGAGGATGATCTTGAGCTTAGGCTCAAGAGGGGGCGAGACCTAGTTGGGGGCAGCAGCAGCGGAGGCCAGGCCAAGAGGCCCCACTTTCAGCACCAGCAGCTGAGGCAGTTCCAGCCGCAGCCGATCCAGCAGAGGCCAGTTCATCAGCAGCAGCAGCCGAGATAGCACCAGCAGGGTCAGAGACAGGGTGTTACTTGTGCCTACTGCAAGAAGCCTGGGCACGTCTTCAATGAGTGCCGGAAGAGGCTGGACCAGTGCCTGGTGTGTGGTTCAGCAGACCACCAGATGAGGGAGTGCCGCATAGCACGAGCAGGCCAGGGAGGAGGAGCCAGGACTCCAGCAGGCCAACAGAGGGGGCCAGCCCTGCAGACGCAGCAGCAGAGGTTCGTCTAGCACCAGCAGCAGGCCAGGGAAGGCCAGCAGGGGCGAGGATTCGCCATGGCAGCAGAGGATGCGGAGGCCATCGGAGAGCTGATCGCAGGTTCGATTCTTCTCGACTCCAGTCCAGCTTTTGCATTATTCGATTCCGGTGCTTCGCATAGCTTCATATCAGTATCTTTTGCGATTAGACACGATATCGTAGCTAAATCGTTGCCTAGGACTTACAAGATCACGACCGGGGGTGGCATTATCCTGGTGAGTGATGTTTGTAAGGGTCGGAGAGTAGTTTTGGGAGGCCGTAAGTTGGAGGTAAGCCCGCTCGTAATGCCATTGCCGAACTACGATATAGTACTAGGCATGGATTGGTTGAGCATGCACCACGCCAGTATTGATTGAAGAGGGGGTAGAGTTCTCTTCAGAGCGCCGAGGGAGCCAGAGTTCGAGTACTCCAGACGTCAGGCAGAGCAGAGCAGCGGAGTCTTCTGTGGAGTCTCGGTCGAGGAGCAGGAGATTCTACACCCCTTGATAGCAGAGTATATGGATGTTTTCCCAGAGGAGTTGCCGGGATTGCCACCAGACAGAGACATAGAGTTCTCGATAGACTTGGTTCCAGGAGCTGAGCCCATCTCTCAGCATGTCTATCGGGTGAACAACAGCGAGCTGGTGGAGCTGAAGAAGCAGGTGGATGAGCTACAGACAAGGGCTTCATCCGCTCGAGTTCATCGCCATAGGGTGCACCAGTATTTTTTGTGCCGAAGAAGGATGGGTCAGTACGGATGTGTATTGACTATAGGGCACTCAACAACCTCACGATCAAGAACAAATACCCACTGCCACGGATCGACAATCTTTTTGACTAGTTGAGCGGAGCTCGGGTATTTTCCAAGATTGATCTGAGGTTGGGATATCACCAGGTGAAGGTAAAGGGGAAGGATATTCCCAAGACCGGTTTCAGGACGCGGTACGGGCAGTTTGAGTTTTTGGTTATACCGTTTGGGCTAACCAATGCACCAGCAGTGTTTATGAACCTTATAAACAAGGTATTCTACCAGTATCTGGATTAGTTTGTGGTGGTGTTCATTGACGACATCTTGATATATTCCAAGACTGAGGAGGAGCACGAGGAGCATTTGAGGATAGTACTGGAGATTCTCAGGAAGGAGCAGCTTTACGGGAAGCTCTCCAAGTGTGAGTTCTTCTTGGACCGGATGGACTTCTTGGGGCATGTGGTGACTGGAGATGGTATCTCAGTTGACCCCAAGAAGATTGTAGCAGTTGAGGCATGGGCAGCGCCAACTTCAGTTACAGAGATCAGGAGCTTCCTGGGGCTGGCAGGATATTATCGGAGATATGTGCAGGATTTCTCCCGGGTTGCAGAGCCGTTGACTCGGTTGACCCGGAAGGATGCTGAGTATATTTGGTCAGAGGAGTGTCAGGCAGCTTTTGATGAGTTGAAGAAGCGGCTTACGACAGCTCCGATTCTGACATTGCCTTCAGGTTCAGGTGGTTTTACTATTTATAGTGACGCTTCAGGGAAGGGGCTGGGTTGCGTCTTGTAGCAGCATAGGAAGGTGATTGCCTATGCTTCCAGACAGTTATGTCCCCATGAGAAGAACTACCCTACCCACGACCTGGAGCTGGCAGCAGTGATATTTGCTATGAAGTTGTGAAAGCATTATCTGTATGGTGAGAGGGTGGAGATCTTTATAGATCACAAGAGCTTAAAGTATGTGTTCACTCAGAAGGAGTTGAACATGAGACAGCACAGATGGCTAGAGTTGATGAAGGATTTTAACATCCTACTGCAGTATCACCTAGGGAAGGCCAACGTGGTTGCCGATGCCTTGAGTAGGTATCTGACAGCCATGTGTTTGACCATAGATCGACATTTGCTTGCAGACTTAGAGAGCCTTGGGATTGAGGTGATCGTGCCCGGAGTGCAGATGCAGATGTGGGGCATGCAGATTCAGTCAGACTTGGTGGAGAGGATCAAGTCGGCATAGTTTGAGGACGTTGCTCTGCGGTGTCTCCGAGAGCAGGTTCGAGTAGGATTGTTGGTGGGCGAGTTTTCTCTTGCAGTGGATGGTGCCTTGAAGCACGGTTCCAGATTATGTGTGCCCAGCAGAGATCTCAGGGAGCAGGTTATGCAGGAGGCCCACAGATCTCAGTACTCTATACACCCGGGTGCCAACAAGACGTACCGAGATCTGAGTGAGCATATTTGGTGGTCAGGGATGAAGCGGGAGGTGGCTCGCTTCGTGGCTAGGTGCTTGGTCTGTCAGCAGGTCAAGGCAGAGAGGCAGAGGCCCGGTGGATTGTTGCAGCCGCTGTCCATTCCCGAGTGGAAATAGGATCATATCACCATGGACTTCGTATCAGGATTGCCGCGTACACCAGGAGGAAAAGTTACGATTTGGGTCATCGTTGACAGGTTGACCAAATCGACCCACTTCTTGCCATTCAAGGTAGGTACGTCTACAGAGAGGCTGACGAAGATGTATATGCGGCAGATAGTCAGGATTCATGGGGTTCCGGTCAGCATCGTCTCAGATCGGGATAGTCGCTTTACTTTCCATTTCTGGAGGAGTCTGCAGACCAGCTTGGGCACTCAGCTCAAGTTTAGTACTGCATACCACCCCAGACGGACGGACAGTCGGAACGGACTATTCAGACACTTGAGGATATGCTACGGACGTGCGTCCTGGACTTTGGAGGTTCCTGGGAGGATCATCTTTATTTGGTAGAGTTTGCTTACAATAACAGTTTCCAGGCTAGCATTGAGATGTCACCTTTCGAGGCTCTGTACAGGCGTAGGTGTCGTACACCCTTATCTTGGGATGATGTTGGAGAGCGAGCTTTACTGGGGCCAGAGATGGTTGTTGACGCAGCCGAGAAGGTGGAGCTCATCAGGGACAGACTTCGCGTGGCGCAGGACAGACATCGGCACTGGGCCGATAGCCACCGGAGGCCGTTGGAGTTTGAGGTACAGATTAGAGTAGGATTAGATTTAGGTTTGTTTGTTTGTGATTTTGATCATGTTTGTTTATTATAATTAACTGAGACCTTGCTTGTGATTAGGTCGGAGACCAGGTTTTTTTAGGATATCTTTGACTCGTGGTACGATACATTTTGTGGAGGCGGAAAGCTTAGCCCGCGCTTCATCGGTTCTTTCGTAATCAGCGGGAGAGTCGGTGACATTGCATACAGGCTAGACTTGCCGCCTGTGCTAGTGGGGGTCCACAATGTATTCCATGTATCACAGTTGAGATGGCATGTGCTCGATCATTCAGAGATTGAGGTTGGTCCTTCTCTCAGCTATCCAGAGCAGCATGTGGAGATTCTGGATCGACGGGAGAAGGTTCTGAGGAACCAGGTGATACCCTTGGTACGCGTCGTATGGAGGCATCATTCTCCAGGAGAGTCTACCTGGGAGCGGGAGGATGTGATGCGCGAGCGTTACCCTTATCTTTTTGGACCATAAGGTATACTTTCTATCCTTCTCATCAGTTGTATTTCGTCTTTCAATTTCGAGAACGAAATTCTTTTAAGGAGGGTAGATTTGTCACTACCACATTTCTAGTTTGAGGGTATTATTTTCATTTTTGGGGTTATTTGAATTTATTAGAATTTATTTGAATTTTATATTTTTTTTATTTATGAATTTTTAATGATTATTTAAATGGTGTGATTAAATCCTAGTTAATTGTTTGCCATGTGGTTTTGGTTAGCCTAACCTAGATTGGACCTAACCTAGATTAGTCATAACTAATTTTAGTTAGCCACTTTGAGAATTAGATGGTTTGGTTAATGGTTTAAGTCAAGTTTAGTTAAGTTAAGTGAGTTGCTTAAGACTAGGAAATAGCCCTTTGTTCTAGACCACACAATACCCTTCATTCATTCCTAGCCCTAGGATGCAACCTAGAAACCCTAACCTAACCTAGTGGCTGGCCAAGGCTTGTCCCCCTTCCCTATATAATATCATTTTGGGGATTTGAGCCTTCTTCCAATAGTTTATCATTCTTTTCTCAAGACAAGTGAGCCTACACTTCTTTTCTCCATAGATCATTCAATATAGATCTATTTTCATTGGGATTTCCTCTATAGCACTCTAAATACTGTTCCTCTACTATTTGTGGAGTCACATTACAGGTTTGGGACAATTTGAAGGAATTGGGTGAGCTTTTGGAGGTTCATTTTGAAGAGTTTTTGTGTAGAAGAACACAAAGAGGTAAAATCCTAATCCTTCATTAAAACTAGGGTTTCCTTGCACCTACACCTAGCCCTAGGTGTCCTGATTCTGTAGGATTAGGTTTCGTACCAATTTGTGTCCTGTACGTGTCCGTATCGAACACGTATCAGTGACTGTGCACTAGTGTTTGTGGAAATGCCTCAATGGGCATTTTGTATTGATTTTCGATTATATTTAAATGGAAATTAATATTTTTATGTCTCTTACACATTCATGATTGACTGAGGTGGTTCCTGTGTCGTATCGTGTCGTTCAGGATACGTGCACACGAGGGTGCATGCGTGCGCGCACAGGCAGCGTGTCCTGCCTCTCGGGGTGGATTCCTCACTGGACACGACGACTCACGTCATGCCACTTGGCGTGGGCCAAAGGGCAATGACTGACACAAGTCCCTCCAAATTTGAGATGCTCTTGTGTCGTGTCGGACACGATTTTGTGCGTGCACAGGGTGTACACTGTATGTGTCAGTGTTAAGTGTGGTTCCTTTGTTCTATTTTAATTTAGACAGTTTAATTCATGATTTCATTTGATATTTAGATCCTATTTATGATATATAACATGTATTAGATTATGTTTTTACACTAGTTTAGGTTTTGATTGGATTTTGATTTCGTAATGGGTAAATGGCTGTCGACTGATGCAGGAAACGGATACCTTGTTTCCAGTAATTCCCCATCCAATTCAATCACTATATTAACAATATTTTTTACTGATTATGTTACCCACATGTCAAAGTTAATGTTTAACTCATATTTACTTTTGAATTTGGGCTTGGGAGTGATAATGAGTATTGGACATTTGTTAGAATTAGAATAATATGGCTGATACATGGTGTTGAGTAGTTAAATACAGGAAATGAAATCATTTGGTAACCTGATTCATTCCTTATGATGAACTATATTCAACTGATTCCTATATCTGGGATTCCAGGAACTGATTTGTTTCCCCTCATATATGTTTTAACTGAAATGAATGTGGATGCATGTTTAACTGATCAGAGATTTGGGTTTTTTTTAGCTAACTGTTTTGGCAATAGGTTTTCCAGATTTTTTATCCCACACCCAAATATATTCCCTGCTTCCTATTTGACACTAACATGTTACTTAGTGTTTTGATTATTCCCATTCATTGTTAATATGACCCCAGTTATCACTACACACAGGTACATCTTTGACACTGTCATGTCTCAACCCACACACATTGTTTCTATATGATATACACACAAGGACACATGAACACTTCACTGATTTCTGATTTCCTATATACACACATTCACATTCCTACCTATTCCCATTTCCTGTCATATGTTTCATCCCACTCCTAACACACACATTTGTAAACCCATTACAAACACACAGTTCAGTTCCCCTCACCACTCTCACATTCACACACACACACACTAGCCTCACTGTCAGACAAGGGGCAGTCACTCTCTCACTCATATTTCTCTCACACACACTCACACACACACACACACACAGCATATCACTCACATCCCTCATGCACACACACACATAGCCCTCCTTATATATATATATATATATATATATATATATATATATATATATATATATATATATATATATATATATATATATATATATATATATATATTTCCCTCCTTATATATATATATATATATATATATATATATATATATATATATATATATATATATATATATATATATATATATATATTAAATGCAATATTATATATATAGCTAATGTGTAGTGATGCATGCCTATATATATAGTTAGTTCTTTTATGTATTGTTCTGAATGCCTATTATAGATAACTTGAATATTGGTCAAGTGTGACTTATGAATGTGTGTTGGCTTGATTTATGTTTGGATAGCCTTGAAGTGGTGTGTACTAGCTAGTGTAGGCTTGTGTGACCTAGTATAGACTAGTTTAGACTTGATAGCCTAGTTTGGACTTGGTTAGACCTAGTTTGACCATAGTTGACCTAGTTTGACTTCTAAGGTTGACCAGAGTTGACCAAGAGTTGACTTTGGCCTATACTGACCTAGATTCATGTAGAATGCATTGCAGTATTTCATTTTACCATTCTGGACTTGTTGTGACTTGTGCTGTTCTGATTAGGAGCCAGACACCACTCCTCGGACAGTACTTTCATATTAGACACTCAGATACCAGGCAAGTACATTCTCTGATCATTTCATAACCTGTTTAGAATTACTTCCTGCATTAAATTACTTTACTTGTTATTGTCATGTTGGTCACATGGATTGGTACTATATGGATTCCTTCTTGAGATGTTATCCTTAGGGAGCATCGGGTACTACATGTTCTGTGCGTTTCACTTACATGGCGTATCACTATGCTTCATTGGTTCTTTGATCACTTGTGACATATACTCTTATGATCACAGAGTCTCCTAGAATCTCTTATCCCATTTACTGGGTATCCTAGAATCTCCTAGAATTCCTATTTATGGGACATCCATGTATTACCCTTCGGGGGCCTTTGCATGGAATCATAACATAACCTGGTTGGATCCTTGTGTATTGATTGGGGGTACGGGGGAGTAGAAGTAGACATGTGAATAATACCCAAGTAGTATCTCATCAGAATCTTTCCATAGTGTCTTATCAGAATCTCCTATGCCATTTACATGTCTATATTGTACTCTGACTCACTAGCCACTGTTAGTTTCTATTTATAGTAGATATTTCTATTACAGCTCTCTCTCTCTGTTTACATACTCTTTCAGTACATGTATCTTACTTTACTGCATGATTATATTTTCTAACCTGCTATGAACTGTTGAGATGTACTGTGCTCGCTTCTGTCCTGACTGGACCTGTTGAAAATATTATAGAGGACGAGGAGGAGGCCTGTGTGGATACCTTCTACGGGGCAGCCCTAGACGACACTTGCGAGCTGGACTCTCAGGAGGACCCAGCTCTAGCTGAGGACATCACCCCCATTGCCTATACTAGTTTAGTTAGGCTTATCTTATTTTATGTTGTCATGAAACTGTTTAGCTAGACTTTACTTCTGTTCAGAGATTTTGAGTTGTATATATTCTTTTATATACTGTAGCTGAGTTTGTACTCTGGATATTGTTGGGATGTTATCTTAGACTACTTTATCATCTGTTTTCCTTAAGTACCATATCATATCGTACTTTCTTCTTTCTTAGTTGTGATTGAGTTTATTTACTGCTATGTCACCCCCATTCAGGGAGTATAAACTGTTTAGAGTTATATTGTTAGATGTATGTTGACCTAGGACAGCGTTCTACCGCCGACACTGCGACGTAGGCTGGACGTACCCACGTCTCGTGCCCTTACTCTAGGGTGCGGGTCGTGACAGTTTTAGTAAAGTTAAGAAAATGAGAATGAGAGTTATGAGATCTTAATAAGGAATTAATATTCCTTTCTTATGTTGGTGACTGAGAAAGAGAGAGAGCATAAGAGTAAGAGTTTTCAAAACTTTTGTTTTATAGGAAAAAAAATTAAATGAGTATTAATAAGTATCTTTTCTTCTCATATTTATAATTATATAAATAAACCAACATATTTGTTTCGGGAAAACCGATTTTTTTTTAAGTTTTCCGAAACGGATTCAAGATGGGTTCGGGACTCGGGAACGAGTTCTGGTCTTAGTCAGCCAAAACAAAAATCCATGATTATTTATTTTGAAATTAATAAATTTCTATTTAGCTAATAATAATAATAATAATCTGGTAAAAATATTAATTTAGCAAACACGTAATTTAATAATTAGAAAAATAACAAAACCGAATTTACGGGTTTCACAATTTGACTTATAAATAAAGTGTATGAACCTTAATATCGTTGGGCTAGTTAGCCTTATAACCAAACTCGACCCATCAACTCATTGCCCCAAAGCCCAAACCTAGTAGTGTAGGAGTAGCAGCTAAAAAATGGTTCCCCCTTGCCAAAAATCCTTCCCATATAAGCACATTGTTGTAGCAAGTAATGAAGCACCCATACAACTAACTATATCCATGCAAAGACCCAACTTCTCCCTACACAACTCCTACAATCCTACCCCTCTACTGCCAACCTACCTGCTCAAGTACTAGGCCTGTTGTTACATTACTTTATAGCCAGGAAAACCTTTTCCCTCCCAATCATTTCTCCGTCATAACATGAAACTTCATCTTCTTCACTCTCTCTATCTACTTACTCACAGCCAACAACTCCTCATGTTAATATTTTCTCCTTCTCTCCTTCATTCCCTACAAAGCAACAGCAGCTTCTTCTCCTCGCAGCCGACAGCATCATCACAACCGTAACTCCTCCTCAAACCTTTGCCTTCCTTCACTCTATCACCTCCTCCACATCACCTTCTTCTTCTCCCCTCCTTTTCTATTGATGTTAGAAGCGGCAGCCACGTTGAGATGGCCGTACGACCAACCACCATGTCGAACCATCCTTTGCCTTACCGTTGGGTGGCCACGTCGTCACGGCCGCATCGACAAACAACAGTCGCACGAGCAGCAAGCACGTGCGACCAGCACGAGCAGCAAGCACGTGCAAACAATGCATGCAGCAAAGCAGCCACAGTGGCCAATCGCCACTGTCGGTGCAACAGTCGCACCCATGCGCCAGGTCCATGAAGCTACGAGCGGCCAAGCAGTGGCTGCAGCGGCTGTAAGGCAAAGAAGCAGCAGTCTAAAGAAGTAGCAGCTACGACGTTAGCAGCAGCATCGTGACCACCCACGTGAACTCTCGTATGCCTGATGACCTCAGGCAACCTCCCCTGTCGTTTGTCGACGTCCCCGATGCGTGAAAAACTCGATTTCGTGCTTTCGTACGAAATCCCGTCGTCGTGACGCACGTGTTGGAGAAGTCGAAATGTACGTCTTGGGACAGCAACTTCGTACGCATTTTTTGGACAATCCGACCATTAGATTGTCGAACTCTTTCCTCTTTTGCTATCTTGGTATACAGCACTACCTCTACCTATAGTTTTAGCCGTTAATTCGTTCATTTGATAGGTCAAACTCGGCCGCCAATTTGCCCGAATAATTGTATTTATTTTTGGCCGTTTTATGGAGCCAACTTGGTGGATTTGTACCTCTGCCGTCGTAACTCCATTTGAGGCACCACCAGTTCTTGTGTACAGCTGGTATAACCAAATTCTTGTCACTAAAGTTTTGTTTAATTATAAGCTCGTTTGATTGGTTGAATTTGACGCCAAAGTTGGCCGTCCGAATTCGTAATTTCCAACTTTTAAAATTCTAATTTGGATCCGGGACTCCGGATTCCAATTCAGACACCACCAGTAGAATTATGGCGTTGTTCTGGCCCAAATTTATATAGTTTGCTAGATTTAGAGGACGTGGATCCCGGCACGTATTTCGGTGCAAAGCGGGCCCCACAGTCCGAGTCAACGGGTCATTTTGAGATCGGCTCATCGGAATCCAATTCTAGATATACCATTAGGTACGTATCATCATTCTGGACTCGTTGACATATACTTTGCTAAATTTAGTAGACTTGGGCTCTGGCATCCATTTTTGTGCAAATCGGATTCCAGTTTCCAGGTCAACGGACCATTTTAAGATCGACTTATCGGAATCCACTTTCGGATATACCGTTGAGTTCGTATCGTCATTTTGGACTGTTAGACATATAGTCTGCTAGATTTGGATGACTTTGATCTTGACACATTTTTTGGTACAAAGTGGGTCCAACGGTGGACTGCATTTTGATCCAAAATTACCATTTTGTCCATGTATCCAGAATTAGACTTATGGGCAGTCTATCCTAGCTATTTTCTTTATTCTGGGAACGTTAATGATGTTTGTTTCAACATCCAACGATGTTCATGGAGACTCCTATGTTGTTACCCATCTTGGACTCGACGATTTACCTGTAGGACATCATTGGATCACTGCTTCACCCCAGAAAAGATACCTTGCCATACTTGTTCTATTTCTATTATTCATATCTATTCTTGAATTGTTAGTTGGTGACATTGGTAGTGTGTATCCAAGGATGACTTGGGTTATATCACTGATGGTATCGATGCACTACTACAAAAAATAGATAACAATGACGGTTAAATATGCTAATTGATGACATTTGTTTGGATGTCATCTATGAAGGGGTCAACTTTATCATAAGAAAACAAAGATATCTCAATTCACGTCATCTTTGTCTATGAAAGATTACTTGTATGCATCATTTTTATTTATAAAAGATGATTTTTATATGTCATCATTATTTATAAATGATGACTTTTATCGTGAGACAACAATGACAGCTCAACACACGTCATCTTTGTTTATAAAAGATGACTTTTTTGCGTCATTTTATTTTACTAGTGATGACTTATATGCATCTTATTTATAAAATATGATTTTTATCATGGAAAGACAATAACAGCTCAACACACGTCATTATTATTTACGAATTATGACTTATATACGTCATTGTTATTTACAAAAGATGACTTATATGTGTCATCTATATTTACAAAATATGACTTCTATCGAGGGTACAACAATGACAACTCAAAAGACGTTATTTTTTTAATAAAATATGACTTTTATGTGTCATCCTTATTTACAAAGGATGACTTACATGTGTCATCGTTATTTATAAAAGATGACTTTTAACATTGAAAAAATGACATCTCGACAAATATCATTATTATAAAATGATGACTTTGTTCCAGTAGTACAATAATGACGGCTCAAAATAATTAAATGTAGATACAATATCCCATTGAAGAAAACAAATATGTAACACCAACAAAAAAAATTTTATTTCATAATGATTCAAAGTCGTGACATTGAACTAAACAATAGTCCTTCTCACATATTTCAAAAAATAAAATAATAATACTTCAAAATTTTCTTAATACATATTGTCTTCATTAACAATTTCCATGATGAATTTGGCAAGCCCTCCTCTCATTTCATCAATTTCTTTAATGGAGCAGTCCTTTCTCCGACCAAACTACAAACAATAAACAAAAAATCAACTATTACGTTAATGACATTATAATTTACCAATACAACCAATATTATATTAACAGAATTATCTTAACATCTAACTTACCATTTTTTCTAATTTTGTAGTAGAAGGTTGGAATATGTCCTTTATATATTTCATTACATAGTAACCACTTTCAATATTGCTTGGTTGTTTAGGACACTGCATTAGAAAGTGAAAAAGTTAAAGGAACTAGCACGAATAGTAAAAAAAAAAAGTGAAACATAAATTAGAACTTACATTCACACAGTTCCATGTTAGATTTTTCCACTTCATTCCCATTTGAGCAAGCTATATCTTAAAAGCCCTACAATAAAAAAAATGACATATAGTGGTTCCTAAATGGTAAAGAATTCTATTATATATATTAGTTAAACACTTACATTGGAATTAACAATCTTAAATCTTCACGCGAATCAAGACCAAGCAAATCAAAAAAGTAGATACTTTGAGCATATGGATCGGCAACAACCAACATCCAGTGATAGCTATATATAACAAAGTCAAACCGCACAATGATGAAGCATGCACAGTGATTACAACTGGAGAAAATAAGTTGTAGTCTGTACTTATGAGAATAAGCAAGCATATTAAATATAAGGTTTCCTAGTACTCAAAACTATGAAGTAAACTGACAAGAAGAAAACTTACTTCTCATTGCATAGAAATACTACCATTTCACCTTTGTTGAAGAGTTCCATTCTCATGGCCAACTCATGAGCTCTAAGTGAATTCTTTCGTGCTTCAGCAACTACTCCAGGTTCAACAAGTCTATACGTATTTTCTAAATTTGACCTTTGCAACATACCATATAAAAATCTGTAAAGATATTAATCGGGACACATAATTAATATAGTACACATCAAATATTTTGAAAATAAAAGCATTGTAAGCAAAAAAAATTGATCACACCTTATGTAAACAACAATTATTTGAACAAATATTTCTTCCATGCTAGCAAATTATTGTAAATCTTTATTCATAACATGTATATCTGATGAATAAGGGGATACCACTCCAGGATCCATGTGGACATGCACTCCTATTGTCAAGGTTTCCACATACCGAATAAGGGAATATATCAATTTTTGGACGCTCGATGATGCTGATAGTTGTGGTCCACTCAATTCCTATCTTTAAAATGAATAAATTGATACATTTTTAATATTAAAATAATATGCAAGCAAAATTTATCGTAAAAGAAAAGAAATGGATAATAAGAGAAGAGAAGAGGAAATATCTAATATTACTTATGTTGTAGGTTTAAAACCAGGATAAATAACAAGAACTTTTGGCCAAGCCATAAAAGATCCAATGGCTTGGGAAACAAAAATGAGCTCATCATCCACAGGAATCGGCAATCGGGCACTTCCTTTCAATACAATAGTGATAGAAACACATACATTTGCATAAAACAAAAGTACTCCATGCATGGTTGCATACGGATCAACATCATCGAATTACGTACCTTTGGCAACAATATTATCGATGGTGCCAGATGCCAACTTGCACAATTTTTCCTGCAAGTACAAGTACAAGTGCTCAAACAATTAAATTATAAGTAAAGTTACAAAGATTGTACAGTACAAATAATAGTTACTTTTAAAGGACTTGGCACATCCTTATGCAATATCTGACTTACATCCTTCTGAGAAAAAGGAAGAGAAGCACCCTTTTGAGAAATAGGAGAATGACTTGGCTGCCTACTTAATGAAGGATTTTGTAGATGATCCCAACCCCCATGCATGTCACCTATCACATCTTCTATCTCTTCATCTGAGTCATTATTCGGTTTGTCATCTTGGGTGTTAATGGTTTGAATTTGCTCCAGAGATTGGCTCGAAAATAATTTTAAAAGCTTGTCATATTTAACTTGCAAATCATACAAATTAGTATGTAGCTTATCCATCTCTTGGTCTAGTGCTTGTCGAGTGGGAGAGGGTGGAAAATACATTGATGGGGTGACATATTATCCCACACCCCTTACTCTACCGGAATGTTCAGGAGTCTCTAATGCCAATGCCAATATATCTTTTCTGCCAGCAGGATTTAGCAACCCTTTGTCTTTTTGTTTCCTCAACTCATCCTACAATTATAGTACAGAAGATTCTAAGTTTTATCCCATCTAAGTTTTAAAAAATAACACCGTAGGAGGACGGACAACAGAATAACTTACTATTTTTTTGGCTCGATTCTCAATGACCTCATTATCAAATCCACCGGACTTATTAGCTCGAGCAGCCTTCCAAAGTATATTCCGTTCAATTTCGTTAATGGTTCCCTGATCTTTTTGTTGTTTATTAAAAAAAAGAACAATAGTACTTGAAAATATTTTGCTAATAAAGTATCAAAGAAATTCATACAAATACTCCCAATTTCTGCCTCTATCTTAGCATAACCTTTTCTAGAAATGCGATAGGGGTATAAGTGTTACACTCATACAGCCTTTTATTTTTTTCGTATAGACTATACAGTTAACAAAATAGTAGCATAACACATATAAGCATATAACTTGAATAAAAAATATTATAGTGATAGTTTACGTACCAAGAATTTTTTGGACAAACGATCATTTACAAATAGTTCCCAAGGAGTCGGTTCAATGAAGTAGTAGATAGGTGGTGGATTCCGAAGGACTTCTAGCTCATCTTTATATGATAATATGTGTTTGACAGTGAGTGTGTTCTTAAATGTCCTCAAACTTTTGGCACATGTCGACAAGAATTTGTCCCTTGCCAAAATATTATCCACCTTTTATAGGACCTACAAAAGAGTCAAAAATATGTTACAGTAAAGGTATCTAAATAATTATAAGAAACTATCTACAAGTTCAACACAAATACCTTAATGGAATCCCATAACTTATCTTTTATTTCTTCGGGCACGTCATTCCATTTTTCATATGAAATTGGGATAATTCGTTGTGCCAATACACCACAATAACTCTTAAAAGTTGCTACGTTTTCACCAATGATTTGTCCCTTTATTTTAACTTGCAATTCCAGCTTTATGTTTTAGCTTCTATAAATTGCAAGTTTAGGCAAGTCATTAGCACCTCTCCTTCTTCTTCTTTTTTCAGATGCAGATTCTGAGGATGCAGTGTATAAGGGTGAACATTCTTCAGGTGTAGGCACCTACAAGAGTACCCAAAAAAATCAAACCATTCTTCAAACTGCAAGTAAATATAAAAGAATCAAAGTAAAGCAATGTTGCTATCAAAATACACTGCAAGCAATGATTTACTTACTATCAAATTAAACTGCAAGCAATGACTAATAACATGTAAAAAATAAAAAAATGGGACATGCCTGGTTTCTTTGAGATCCATCTGAAGCCATGGTGGAGGCATCGACAATGATTGCAGGAGTATCCGATGCATCTACTGTCTTAGCATTTTTTGTGCGCTTTTTCTTTCAAAAATGACTCCGGGTATCCATCTATGTTCTTGCTTTCAATCAGTGTTGAAGAATACAATGAAGAGGTAAGAGAGAGTTAAAAAGAGAGATTTAAGAAGAAATGTCATGCCCAAGAACTAGAATACTGGCAACTAGGAACGGACCAGGCCAGCTACATATTCCAAAGTAGTCCAGTACCTCAAAATAACGTATAAGCTATATAGACATGGGGTTTACTACTACAAGCCAACAGTCAATCCTAGGTCAAGCGATCCTAGGTATCTCAATCACAGGCAAATATACAAAGTACAAGAAATATGATCATCAGACATAAACTAGTAAAGCATCCCAAACTATATATACATGGATGATCATGAAGCTAGTAATACAAATGGAGAACTAGCAAGAGTAATAAT
The DNA here is from genome assembly GCA_029216955.1 of Iris pallida. Lineage (NCBI taxonomy): Eukaryota > Viridiplantae > Streptophyta > Magnoliopsida > Asparagales > Iridaceae > Iris > Iris pallida. Next base: position 41,083,807 of record JANAVB010028818.1, on the reverse strand, counting down.
CATACATGATAAGCCCTAGCTATAGTCTAGAATACGCAAATCATGTTTAGGCCCGTAGGCTAAATGTCAAGATCTAAACACGAGCTGAACAAGTGCTTGGTGGCGAAAAGTCTCAAAAGAATAATGAACATAACTAGTGGGCGAAAACTAAAAAACCCACTTAGGTACTCTGGTGCTCCGGGTAATCACCATTGAGTAAAAAGTACGAAAGATCCTTCGGGCTCCTCTATCAAATCTGGCCAAACAAAACCAGTGGGTCAGACCCCCAATAGCAAGTACCACAAAGGAAGCCAAACTATGAACTAAAATCAGTAATAACTAACATAGCAACGGATAGAAACAGAAATAAGTAAATATGGATCGAGACTCGTGTACTACCAATGCACTTATCCCGAGAATAGAAAAGACAATAAGCAAAGCAACCTGGAGCATAAAGTAAATAATATGTGACATAATGTAAACTGGGGACATGTGAATTAAACGAAAGCATGTGAACATGTGACTTAAACTGATTAATGTACGAGAAATGGTACATGTGAGCATCTAAGATAACAGGAACATGTGGACATGTTAGATAACTGGTACATATGAGCATGTTAGATAGCTGAGACATGTGAGCATGCAAGAACTATATAGAACGACAAATGATAAGTTGACTTAGGAACTATTCCGAAACCTAAGTTACAACCTGTAAACCAAACAAGGACCGGCGTTGTAACCCTTCTCATGAACAGAACTTCGACTCTAATCAATGTACAGCATAGGGATCATGTATAGCGTGTGAGTACTAAATAGGACGACAAATGATACGATGACTAAGAAAGTATTCCGGAACCCAAATTACAACCCATAAACCAAACAAGGACCGGGGTTGTAATCCTTTTCCTGAACAGAACTTAGTCTTTAATTATTTACCGGCAAAATAAAGCATAAACAATGATGCACTAAAATAAACAAATACAGACACTACCTAGATAAAACTAGACTAGACTGGACTCCATAAAACAATCACAGCCAAGCAATGAGTACGACTTTATACATTATCTAACTAGGGTTATCACAATCTTAATTACTAACAAGATGCACTTTTGAGAAATCTAATCCAGTTACCTGTCCTGCAGACTACCCGACTCATCCAGGCCAAAAAAATAAGTATAGCAGACACACCGCAGTAAGATATGTATGTCCCAAAGAGGTACCCCACTCGACGCTGTGCTAGAAGTGTGCTCATCATGACAGATACCTCCAAATCCTATGTATATATATATATATATATATATATATATATATATATATGTATATATATATATATATATATATATATATATATATATATATATATATATATATATATATATATATATATATGTAAAAATATATATATATATATGTAAAAAAAAAAAAAAAAAATATATATATATATATATATATATATATATATATATATATATATATATATATATATATATATATATATATATACCAGAACTAGAAGGGCTGCAGGTAACTGGGAAATTCTTCCGTCCCCATGATCTAAGTAATCAAGCTAGTTGTTTAGTCCTTAAAATTTTTTTGTTAGATTCTGGGTGTGGCATTCCGCAGAATCCATCCTAGACATGATATGCAAGTGTGGACAATACAAGAAAGTGCACTATAACAAGCCACAACAAAAAATATAATAAGCTGAAAGCTAGGAGTGCACTACAACGAGCCACTATAGAGAAAATAGGGAGTGCGCCATGACAGGCCACTATCATGTAAGCAAGGAAAGACATGTACAAGCGTGCACCACGATGGATCACCATCTAGTAAGCAAGGAAGACATGTAACAAGAGTGCGCCACGACGGACCACAGCAAAGAAATTCTAGACATGGCATAGATTGCAAAGTACAATAAATTTAGGAAGGCATGGCAATACATAGCATATCATATAAGAAAGAATCGAAAGGAAAGACATATCATGGCATGTGAAAAGGAATAAATAAAAGTAAGTACATAACATAGAATAATAATTAAACATGTGCTAGTGTCAAGTGTATATAGGGTGTACAATTATTCTCTAACTATACGAGATCATCTAATCGTGTTAAGAATTTATTACAATCGAAGAAAATATCAAAAACAGTAAAGTGCAAAAAATATGCCAAAAGATCAAGCCTATGATTGAAATTATCAGTCCAATATGAACTCTAATTAAGGTGAAACAAGAAGATTTTTGAAGCCAAGACAAAGATCTAAAACTTTAATGTTTTGAGTTTTTCAAGATTCTAGCCACAAAATAGCTTAAACAAGCAAAAACAGCCATTCGCGCGCACGGGAACAGAACTACCCACGACGTGCAGGGCCCGAGAGCACAGTAGGCAAGCGTGCGTCAAACGAATCACGTAGGCGCGCGGCCGCGAAACGCACAACACGCAGAAACACGGCGTGCAGAGCACGAGATCACAGCCCACAGGCGCGCAATAAATAAAATGCGTAGCGCACGGATGCACGACGCTCAGAATGCGAGAGCACGGCATGCAGGTGCACGACACTCAAATCACCCAAGCGTACGGCCACAAAACGCACAGCACACGCTGTACGGTGCATCGAGCGCGAGAGCACAGCGCGCAGGCGCGCGATGAATGAATCGTGCGGGCACGCGGCCAAGAATCGTGAAGCATACGGATGCACGACGTAAGGGGCACGAGAGTACGGCACACGGCCAACGAATCGCAAAGGTGCGTGGCACATGAAACGTGCAGAACATGGATGTACGGCGCCCGGAGCGCGAAAGAATGGTGCACAGGCTCGCAGCCAACGAATCGTGCAGGCACTCGGGGCACGAGAGCACGACATGCAGGCGTACGGCCAACGAATCGCGCGTGTGGCACTGTTCATCGTCCCAACAGCACCGAAGATGTGTAGGAACCCATGAACACGAAAAATGCCCAAACTAACTCAAAATAAATCAAAATCAAGTGGTTAAAAAGCCAAAATTGGATAGAACGAAATTCCCCACAACATAGGACCATAAGATTTCAGAAATGACAAACTTTAAGAGATCAAAACCAAGATAAACAAGAAAATCTTAAAACTTAGATCTACAAAAATATAACCATCAAAGCCAAAAACTTCAAGTTCTAAATAGGCTTAGATTCCTGCAAGGAAAAGATTTGAACAAACAAAAATGAAAACAAAATAATATTATTCAAGATTTGGCAAGATGTACTTGCCTAGGGTTGGTGGAGAAGTACAAGATGAAAAGTAAATGAAGTTAATGGAGGAGAAAGAGAGAAGTTGATTTTTATACAAAACCCTTCTCGTCTAAAACCAACCCAAACCAAGCCATGCCAAGTTAAACCAAACCAAACTAAACCAAGTCAAGATTAGACCAAGGCAAGGCTAAGAAAGGCAAGTCAAAACACGAGTCATCTGACAAATATTAGAATTTCGTGCACGTATACTGAAAATATGTATAACAAAAATGGGAGTGACAGGTATGTCGTCGGTATACACTGGTATACTGGCGATATGCCAGTCAAGGAGAAAATCTATAAGTTGGGAAAATTTTAAAGCGTTTCGAAAACCAAGAAAATACAAAATATAGTACAAAAATTACGTATCCATATATAAATACCGGTACTGTGAGACGAGTATCACAAGAAATAACCTCCATATTTGGAACATATATATCATAAAATCAACAAAGATTAATAAAGATGGATTTTATTTAGAAAGAAATAAACTACATATTTGAATATATGTATAATAATAAAGCATTAATGTCACGACCCGCTTTCGAATAATCGGACACGAGTCGGACATGCCCAGCCTTCATCGTTGGACACGATGAAGTAAGTTGTACCAATCTAGGAAAATCTAACCAGATAATCGGAAACTAGTATGAAATCACAGCATCTATAAATGTATCCCAAATCCAGAGTAAAGTACAAGTCTCAGAATTTATTACATTCTGCAAAAATGAAAGATAGAGTCTACTAGTCTCAAATACAAGGAAAATATAAAATGCTAATGGTAGAGCTCTAGGCTTCTGCAGCCTCTAAGTCAAGAGCAACTCCAGCTAGCTCTCCTGCATCAACTGGCTCTTGGCCATAATATGTGTCGCAAAGGGCCTCTAACTCACCTGCAACATATCCTATTCAGGAGCAGAGCAAAGTACAGTTCTAGGTAATGAAACATGAACATGATATGAACTGAGTACAGGAGTACAGGAAAATGAGATACAGGAATGAACATGATAGTACAGGAAAGTAGTACAGGAAATAAGTACAGGAACTATAGTACAGGAATGTAAAGTACAGGAAATGTAAAGTACAGGAATGAAACTATAATCCTAAATACCAGACATAATAAGTGCATAGTATCGAAATACATCTAGTCCATGTGACCGACTGGTGTGAGTACAAAAGCATGCATAAGTGTAACGCCCTAGTCCCAAAATATATAGGACCAAGTACGTGAACATGCCAGCTGCACATATACGAAGAATACTCTAATATATAGAATCCTCACATATGCACATAAGCTGTAAATAAATAATCATAGGCCAAAATAACATATCTAATCTCATCACAGCTCAACACAGAAGATAATGAAGTCCAAGTAAATAAATAAGAGTATCAAAAGATAGCCGGGTGAACAAACTCACTCCAAACAGCTATGAAAAATAGTCTCACATGATCGGAGTCCGACCTCCACAAAATATAAAGAAAAGATGTAAAATAATGTCTACAACTGTCTCAGATAAGAAATAGACTAGGAATCATAAGGCACTGCCTCATCATCAATGTAAGATAGCTCCAATGCTGCTCCGTACTCATGTGGAAAATCCTCTAAACCTGGAGAGATAACCAGGTCCTCAGGGGACATAGCAAGATACAAGAAAACACCATGCCATATAAACTGTGATAATATAATAAGAGAAAAAGGTATGCATGCAATCGGGTTCCTGACCATTCTACTGTGAATATGCAGTTGAGATACAATCCTTCGACGCATGAGCCCTGGCTGAAAATAGGATCGACATAGTTCCCATAGAGGGTACCAGGGGCCTACGTCCATAACGCTCGGAAAGCGTCAGAGGGCACCATGTGCAAGGGGCTACGTCCATAACGCTCTGGATAACGTCAGAGGGCACCTGGAGCCTGCGCCTCCGGCGGAGCACATAGGTAATCATGGAAGTGTAAAGAAGCCCATACGTCAGGTATTGTTCTCCCCACCCAATGCCTAGTATCATCATCTCCATGACTGATATGAACCTCTAGTAACTGCCAAGTCTTCTAACATGCAATACTATTGGCAGTTACTCCTATCCGTCGCACGCTCCATACGTATCGGTGGCCAGCCGACTACGCAGAAACGTGTCCTACATGTGACTCACATCACGTGATACAACAAGTGTCAAGGCCATATGAGATATATCAATACCTCAACATCAGTGGGTGGTCAATAAACTAGGTCAATGCAAGAGAATAAATAAAGCAAGGAAGACGACCGATAGAGTCGCTTGCACCCAAGTGTGACTTGGACGCACAATTTAAATATAACGAAACAATGCCGAAAATAACAATCTGAAAATAAGAATATAATAATCACAGAGTAGGGTGGCAAGGTATCTTGCCTGGTGGTACAAAGTGGCAAGTCCAAAAGTAGCAAGTGTCAGCACCAAAAACTCACAAATCACAGATGACTCCAAACTCTGAAACAAACATCAAAAATGGTCTCGGTGAAGAAGATATACCTAGAAAACGCCTATCCAAAAGTCAAATTCTGGAACAGGGACAAAATCGTAATTTTGGGTCAAAACGATGTCCGCCGTTGGATCCGCTTTGCACCGAAACGCGTGCCAAAGTCTACGGTCTCTAAAGTCGTCAAACTACATGTCTACGGTTTCAGTTTGAGGAGAGAAACTCAACGGTATGTCCAGTTTTGGATTCCAAGGAGCCGTGTACAAAATCGCCCGTTTGAGTGGGTCGTGGGCCCGCCAAAAATGGGTCCCGATTCGACCTTCTCAGAATCGAACCTAACTTAGCATACAGGACCAAAATTTCGATCCGGACCTGTTGGCGCAAGTTTCGTCTCAATTCGACGACTGTGCACAAGGTTATGGACAAGTTTGCAAAACGCCGATACGGGGGTATCTCAACGGATACGCGTTGATTTCGTCGCACACACGCGACGAAACTGAGTTCCGTCAGTTCCCACACTTCTGAAACGTCCATACGCGCCTTTCGATGCGTATAACGCGCGACCACGTCGCCCGGTTTGTCGGGGCGACGTCGTATCGGACAAAAATTTCAGAATTTTATTATTTTGAAAACAGTTTTTCGCACAACTTCAACACTGATTTAATACACCCACAGAAATCGAAATACTATTCTACCAGTTACGTTTCCATCGTGGTTAGGTTGTCTTCAAACGTGTTCAATTAGTTTTTACAAAAGTTTAATGAACAGCAAGAAAAGTGGCCGACAAGTTGGCGTTTCAAAACAGTTTTCAGGATTCAGAAAAGTGGGTTTTTCTCCAACTTCGTCTCGATTTTTCGAGCAATTCCCTGGGTTTCCCAGGAATGTATCTAAAGGAGATTGGAGGGGTTCATATGGGCTACGCACAGAAATTTATAGTTCGAGAAATCATCGAGCGTGCATGAAGAAAAGTGGATTAGAAGAGGGGTACCTCGCTGTTCGCAAAATCTGAGAACGCTCGAATTGGGAGGTCGTCGTGGGCTCTCCTGTAGCGTTCGCGCGGTGGTGCGGCGCCGCCAACGGCCTGGGTAGTCCGTCTAGGGTTAGAGATGAAGAGGAGATGTGGAAGGAGAAGATGTACGGAGGGTTAGGGTTCGGTTTTTGTGGGATTTATATACCACAGCTGCCGACTACTTCTACTCCTATCAAGACTTGGGTTCGGGTTTGCAATGGGAATGGTGGGGTCGGTTGCTAAAGAGTTGCAGCAACATTGCTTGCTGCTAAGGATTTCTTTGTAGGGGTCGGGCCCACTAAGGGTTGCAGCTATGCTGCATGCAACAATTGCTAAGGGGGTCGGTTCACAATGGTTGCAGCACTGCTGCTACACAAAACTAAGGGGGGTCGGGTCGAAATTGGTGGCAGCTTATTAGGGGTGCAACTCGGGCGGGCTAAACCCGAACCCGATCGGGTAAACCCGCTAATGGGTTGGGTTATGGTCGAAGATACTTGGGTTCGGGTTCGGGCTCGGGTTAAAATATTTGAACCCGATCAAAAATCGGGTTGGACTTGGGTTCATGCGTCGGGTTACCCAAAGAACCCGAAACCCGAAATACATATAATTTATATATATATTTTTCATGCTTCTTAAATAAAAAGTTTAAATTCTAAATTTCTCCACCCAAACTCTTTAACTCCTTACAAAGAATTCTCATTTCAATTTGTATTTTGTAACGATCAAGGCTTGATTGTTACATGATTATGTGTTTAATATTACTTTTGTTGAAAATTATTTTAAATTTTATATTAGAGTCCAATTAACCCGATGGACCCGACCCAACCCGCTCCTCCGGACTTGGTCTTGGGCTTCATATATTGAACCTGAGATTGGGTCGGGCTTGGGCTCGGGCTATGCTTATGATTCATCGGGTTGGACTTGGATTGACCTCAAACCCGATCCGACCCGCCCGAGTTGCACCCCTACAGCTTATTGCTGCTGTTGCATTACCAATTTATGGTGGGGGTCGGGCCCACCCCTTCCCAATCCGCAGCTGAGCTGCATTGGGGGGGTTCGGCCCCACTGTTTATAATTTTTTTTTTTTTTTTACAAAACAATAAACTAAATTTATATATATATATATATATATATATATATATATATATATATATATATATATATATATATATATATATTCACAAATAATATAAAATTTATAATTAAATATCAAAAAAATATTTGTAATAATTGTAGGATATAATTAGTAGTATTTAAATATACAAGCACGCAACCATACATATATGATACACACCTATAAATTCGTACAATTACCAAATAAATTCAATTAATTAGAGAAAAATAATTTTTCAAGCATTAAAATAATTAGAAAATATTGGGATTTTACATCCTACCCAACTTAAAGAAAATTTCGTCCTCGAAATTAAACTAAGGTCGGGGGATCGAATGCAATGCAAGGGAATAATAGCAATTTAAAAAAAAACTCAACTGCAAGACATACCTTCGCCTTCGAACAAATGCGGGTAGCGGTTTCGGATGTCGTCCTCGCGCTCCCAAGTAGACTCCCCTGGCGAGTGATGCTTCCATGCCACTCGAACCAATGGAATAGATTGGTTCCGCAACACCTTCACTCGGCGATCGAGGATGCCCACCGGTTGCTCTTCGTACGACAAACTTGGTCCAACTGTGATCTCGGAGTGATCAAGCACATGATTGCTGTCTGCCACGTACCTCCTCAGCTGAGATACATGGAATACGTCATGTACTCCCTCTAGTGACGGTGGCAATGCCAGTCTGTAGGCAACCTCTCAAACACGTTCCAAGACATCGAAAGGCCCGATGTACCTTGGACTCAACTTGCCACGTCCTCCGAATCGAATCGTGCCTCTAGTGGGGGATATCTTCAAGAACACATGGTCACCCTCTTTGAACTCCAAGGGTCGACGACGATTATCTGCCCACTGCTTCTGACGATCCTGCGCTGCTCGCAGGTGGTCCTGAATCTTCTTCACTGTCTCCACTGTGCTCAAGACCAACTCGGGACCCAACAACTGTCGCTCTCCTATGTCGCTCCAACAAACAGGAGACCGACACTTCCTACCATACAATGCTTCAAACGGAGCCATCTGAATGCTCGCTTGATAGCTATTGTTGTAGGAAAACTCCACAATATGAAGATGGTCCTCCCACGAACCGCCAAAATCAAGCATACACGCTCTCAACATATCCTCTAGCGTCTGAATGGTACGCTCCGACTGGCCGTCTGTCTGCGGATGATACGATGTGCTAAACTTCAATCGGGTGCCCAAACTCTCTTGCATGCTCCTCCAAAAGTGCGAGGTGAATCTCGAGTCACGGTCCGACACAATACTAACAGGCACACCATGAAATCTCATAATATGCTCCATATACATCTCCGCCAATACCTCAGTCGACTGGCCCACTCTAAAAGGCAAGAAATGTGCTGACTTCGTAAGTCTATCAACAATCACCCACACTGCGTCACGTCCTCTAGGACTCCGAGGAAAGCCCGTGACGAAATCTATAGTAATGTGCTCCCACTTCCACTCGGAAATGGGTAGCGGCTGCAATAATCCGGCCGTCCTCTGGTGCTTCGCCTTCACTTGTTGGCATACCAAGCACTTGGCAACGAAACGAGCTATCTCCCGCTTCATTCCGTGCCACCAATAATACTGTCGTAAGTCACGATACATCTTGGTCCCTCCGGAATGAATAGAGTAAGTCGAACTGTGAGCCTCTGCCATCAGCTCCTGTCGTAGATCTCCATTGGGAACATAAATGCGATCACCACATCGCAATGTCCCATCAGTGTGGATCCTCAATCCTGTCTGCTCTCCTGCTTCAGTCCTCTCCTTCAGCCGTCGAAATCTAGCATCATTAGGCAATGCTGCCTTGATGCGCTCTACCAATGATGATTGCACTTGAAGGTTGGCTAATACGCCATCTGCTCCCGGTAATACTACCTCAATACCAAGCTGCTCCAAGTCTCTAATCAATTCCTTCTGTGTGGTCAAAAAGTGTGCCATGGGCTTGCGGCTTAATGCGTCTGCCACGACATTAGCCTTGCCCGGATGATAATGTAGCTCAATCTCATAATCCTTCATCAACTCCAACCAACGTCGCTGTCGCATATTCAACTCCTTTTGTGTGAACACGTACTTGAGGCTCTTATGATCAGTGTAGATATCAACCTTCTCGCCATACAAGTAGTGTCTCCATAGCTTCAAAGCAAAGATAACCGCTGCGAGCTCTAGATCATGGGTTGGATAATTCTTCTCATGCACTCTCAACTGTCGCGACGCATATGCCACTACACGACCATGCTGCATCAATACACATCCTAATCCCTTCCCGGATGCGTCGCTGTAGATCACAAATCCTCCTGGGCCCGATGGTAGGGTCAAGATCGGTGCTGTGGTCAACCGCTTCTTCAACTCGTCAAAAGCGGCTTGACACTCTTCTGTCCATATAAACTCCTGGTCCTTGCAAGTCAATCGAGTCATAGGCCCCGCTATTCGAGAGAAATCTTCTACGAACCGTCGGTAGTAACCTGCAAGTCCGAGAAAACTTCTCACTTCAGAAGCTGTTGTGGGAGCGGGCCATGATTTGACTGCTTCGATCTTCTCTGGGTCCACCGATATACCATCGCCCGTAACAATATGACCAAGGAATGATACTTCCTTGAGAAAGAAATCACACTTGCTAAGCTTCGCGAAAAGTCGCTCATTCCTCAATGTACCCAAAACGATCCGTAGATGCTGCTCGTGCTCCTCTTGACTCTTGGAGTAAATCAAGATATCGTCTATAAAGACTACTACAAATTTGTCCAAGTATTGGTGGAAGATCTTGTTCATTAAATTCATGAAGACCGCGGGTGCATTGGTCAAACCGAAGGGCATGACCAAGAACTCGTAGTGTCCATACCTCGAACGAAAGGCCGTCTTGGCAATGTCTTCCTTCCGAACCTTCAATTGGTGATAGCCCGATCGTAAGTCAATCTTGGAGAATACTTTTGCTCCACTCAGTTGATCGAATAGATCGTCTATACGAGGCAAGGGATACTTGTTCTTCACCGTCACTGCATTCAACGCTCTGTAGTCAATGCACATGCGCACTGTCCCGTCTTTCTTAGGCACAAAAAGAACGGGTGCTCCCCATGGTGACGCACTAGCACGAATAAATCCCTTCTCTAACAAGTCATCAATCTGCGTCTTCATCTCTACCAACTCCTTGGGTGCCAGACGATATGCTCGAGATGAAATAGGCTCGGCTCCGGGAATAAGCTCAATAGAAAACTCAATATCTCGGTCAGGTGGTAGTCCTGGCAAATCCTCGGGAAATACATCCTCGAACTCGGTGATAATAGGGTGCTGAGGGGTGTCATGCATCATCATATGAGTCCCCGCTGTGGGTGCCTCACAACTATCTCCGTCTTCTTTGGTGAACTCAAACTCTGCCGTATTCGGTGGTCTAAAGATAATACTGCTCCTATGGCAGTCTATGAGAGCGAAATGCTGGCTCAACCAGTCCATTCCAAGAACCACATCGAATGTCGGCATAGGGAATACAAGAAGTCGTGACATCTTCTCCCTGCCATTTATCACTACAGGATAAAGTCTACAAATACCACTAACAGGTACAACTCCTCCTCCAGTGAGGATCTTAACATTCTTAGCTAAGGGTGTGATGGGAATGCTGTGTCTAGTGGCAAAACTAGTGGCTATGAATGAATGAGTGGCTCCAGTATCAAATAATGTAATAGCAGGAAAAGATGCAACTAGAACCATACCTGCTATAACTTCCGCCTCTGTCTCTATATCCTCAACAGCAAGTGAGAATGCCTGCCCATAGTTCTGTCCCGGGCCCTGAGCTCTGGCCTTGTTGTACTGTGTGCCTTGGGGAGGCAATGGTGGACGAGGTGCTCCTGCTATAGGCCGCGGTACTGGGAGAGGTGGAGCTGTGGGCCTCGGATTTTGTCGAGCTTGTACTATTGCATGTTGCTCCGGACAATCTTTTGAGCATGTGCTGATTAGATCCACATCTCAAGCATAATCCAAGGCGAGTCCTGCAATCATTCTGGATATGTCCTTGTTTACCGCAGTAATGGCAAACAGGCTTCTGATAAGGTGTGGGCCTCTGCTGGAACTGTCCTGTGGTCCTCCTGATAGGTCCACTCTGAGTAGCTCGGGCTGGTGTAACTGCTGGTGTATGGCGCCTCGATGTCTGCTGCTGTTCCTTGCGAAGAATCTCCTGAGCACGAGCTTCTTCCAAGACAGCTGAATGGGAGACACGAGACTGAGTAGTCGTATAAGACTTGAGCTCTGGTGCAAGCCCCTGGTGAAATCTCCTCGCCTTCTCTAACTCGGTCGGAATCAATCCCGCACCAAATCGACTCAGGCGATTGAACTCCGAGTCATACTCATCAACTGTCATATTCCCTTGCTTCAGATGGAGGAACTGGTCATAGAGACCATCTCGAACATGAATAGGGAAGAATCTCTCATAAAATGCATCATAAAACTGCTTCCAAGTGATCCCGGTGCCTAATCGTCTCTCTTCCGCCTTCCACCAGTGGTGAGCATTATCTTCTAACAGTAGGTCAACTGCTGTCATCCAATTTCGAGCTGGCAACTGGGATGCCTTCAGTAGCTTCTCAGTACTAATAAGCCACTGTGACACCTCTAATGGCTTCTCCGTCCCTCTAAAGGCCTTGGGGTTCATATCTGTGAAATCCTTGATAGAGCCTTCATAGGGATGCAGAGCCGGTGCTGGTGCTGGTACTGGAGGTGGTGGTGGAGGTCTAGCCATAGCTGCCATCATCGTCTGTCTCATCAGCTCAGTCTGCTGCCACTGAGCCTGCATCATGGCATACATAAACTGAGTAGTAGGGCTCCCATCAGTCGGTGGAGGAGGCATCTGAGGTCCCGACTGTGGAGGAAACTGCTGAGGGAATGGTGGTGGTGGAGGCAGTGGTACATTCCCTTCCGGTGGCATGGTAGTAGTCTGTCCAGCCTGGCTGCCTGGGGGTGCTGCGACCTCTGGGTACTCCGTCGTAGTAGGCTGTGTCAGTCCTGGCTGGTAAGGTGTCGCTGGAGTCATGGGAGGATTCTGTCCCTCCGGAGTAATCTCCTCCCCAGATGTGAGGGCCAAGGCAGAAGTACGTCCGCTTCGTAGATTCATACTGTAGGCACGAGGAAGATAAGTTGATATTAAGAAAGATTAGATATGAAGTAAATCGAATAATCAAGGAAGTTTCAAAAAAAGATTGGAAGTCAAGGGATAGTAGTAGTTCTGGATGAGATATTCCTATTCCTATATGCAGGCTTGTTGGGCACAGTCATGTAACCCAACAATATTAAATCCGACCTGCATGGGCCACCACAAAAATATGTAACGCCCCAGTCCAAAATACATAGGACCAAGTACGTGAACATGCCAGCTGCACATATACGAAGAATACTCTAATATATAGAATCCTCACATATGCACATAAGCTGTAAATAAATAATCACAGGCCAAAATAACATATCTAATCTCATCACAGCTCAACACAGAAGATAATGAAGTCCAAGTAAATAAATAAGAGTATCAAAAGATAGCCGGGTGAACAAACTCACTCCAAACAGCTATGAAAAATAGTCTCACAAGATCGGAGTCCGACCTCCGCAAAATATAAAGAAAAAAGATGTAAAATAATGTCTACAACTGTCTTAGATAAGAAATAGACTAGGAATCATAAGGCACTGCCTCATCATCAATGTAAGATAGCTCCAATGCCGCTCCGTACTCCTGTGGAAAATCCTCTAAACCTGGAGAGATAACCAGGTCCTCAGGGGACATAGCAAGATACAAGAAAACACCATGCCATATAAACTGTGATAATATAATAAGAGAAAAAGGTATGCATGCAATCAGGTTCCTGACCATTCTACTGTGAATATGCAGTTGAGATACAATCCTTCGACGCATGAGCCCTGGCTGAAAATAGGATCGGCATAGTTCCCATAGAGGGTACCAGGGGCCTACGTCCATAACGCTCGGGAAGCGTCAGAGGGCACCATGTGCAAGGGGCTACGTCCATAACGCTCTGGATAACGTCAGAGGGCACCTGGAGCCTGCGCCTCCGGCGGAGCACATAGGTAATCATGGAAGTGTAAAGAAGCCCATACGTCAGGTATTGTTCTCCCCACCCAATGCCTAGTATCATCATCTCCATGACTGATATGAACCTCTAGTAACTGCCAAGTCTTCTAACATGCAATACTATTGGCAGTTACTCCTATCCGTCGCACGCTCCATACGTATCGGTGGCCAGCCGACTACGCGGAAACGTGTCCTACATGTGACTCACATCACGTGATACAACAAGTGTCAAGGCCATATGAGATATATCAATACCTCAACATCAGTGGGTGGTCAATAAACTAGGTCAATGCAAGAGAATAAATAAAGCAAGGAAGACGACCGATAGAGTCGCTTGCACCCAAGTGTGACTTGGACGCACAATTTAAATATAACGAAACAATGCCGAAAATAACAATCTGAAAATAAGAATATAATAATCACAGAGTAGGGTGGCAAGGTATCTTGCCTGGTGGTACAAAGTGGCAAGTCCAAAAGTAGCAAGTGTTAGCACCAAAAACTCACAAATCACAGATGACTCCAAACTCTGAAACAAACATCAAAAATGGTCTCGGTGAAGAAGATATACCTAGAAAACGCCTATCCAAAAGTCAAATTCTGGAACAGGGACAAAATCGTAATTTCGGGTCAAAACGATGTCCGCCGTTGGATCCGCTTTGCACCGAAACGCGTGCCAAAGTCTACGGTCTCTAAAGTCGTCAAACTACATGTCTACGGTTTCAGTTTGAGGAGAGAAACTCAACGGTATGTCCAGTTTTGGATTCCAAGGAGCCGTGTACAAAATCGCCCGTTTGAGTGGGTCGTGGGCCCGCCAAAAATGGGTCCCGATTCGACCTTCTCAGAATCGAACCTAACTTAGCATACAGGACCAAAATTTCGATCCGGACCTGTTGGCGCAAGTTTCGTCTCAATTCGACGACTGTGCACAAGGTTATGGACAAGTTTGCAAAACGCCGATACGGGGGTATCTCGACGGATACGCGTTGATTTCGTCGCACACACGCGACGAAACTGAGTTCCGTCAGTTCCCACACTTCTGCAACGTCCATACGCGCCTTTCGATGCGTATAACGCGCGACCACGTCGCCCGGTTTGTCGGGGCGACGTCGTATCGGACAAAAATTTCAGAATTTTATTATTTTGAAAACAGTTTTTCGCACAACTTCAACACTGATTTAATACACCCACAGAAATCGAAATACTATTCTACCAGTTACGTTTCCATCGTGGTTAGGTTGTCTTCAAACGTGTTCAATTAGTTTTTACAAAAGTTTAATGAACAACAAGAAAAGTGGCCGACAAGTTGGCGTTTCAAAACAGTTTTCAGGATTCAGAAAAGTGGGTTTTTCTCCAACTTCGTCTCGATTTTTCGAGCAATTCCCTGGGTTTCCCAGGAATGTATCTAAAGGAGATTGGAGGGGTTCATATGGGCTACGCACAGAAATTTATAGTTCGAGAAATCATCGAGCGTGCATGAAGAAAAGTGGATTAGAAGAGGGGTACCTCGCTGTTCGCAAAATCTGAGAACGCTCGAATTGGGAGGTCGTCGTGGGCTCTCCTGTAGCGTTCGCGCGGTGGTGCGGCGCCGCCAACGGCCTGGGTAGTCCGTCTAGGGTTAGAGATGAAGAGGAGATGTGGAAGGAGAAGATGTACGGAGGGTTAGGGTTCGGTTTTTGTGGGATTTATATACCACAGCTGCCGACTACTTCTACTCCTATCAAGACTTGGGTTCGGGTTTGCAATGGGAATGGTGGGGTCGGTTGCTAAAGAGTTGCAGCAACATTGCTTGCTGCTAAGGATTTCTTTGTAGGGGTCGGGCCCACTAAGGGTTGCAGCTATGCTGCATGCAACAATTGCTAAGGGGGTCGGTTCACAATGGTTGCAGCACTGCTGCTACACAAAACTAAGGGGGGTCGGGTCGAAATTGGTGGCAGCTTATTAGGGGTGCAACTCGGGCGGGCTAAACCCGAGCCCGATCGGGTAAACCCGCTAATGGGTTGGGTTATGGTCGAAGATACTTGGGTTCGGGTTCGGGCTCGGGTTAAAATATTTGAACCCGATCAAAAATCGGGTTGGGCTTGGGTTCATGCGTCGGGTTACCCAAAGAACCCGAAACCCGAAATACATATAATTTATATATATATTTTTCATGCTTCTTAAATAAAAAGTTTAAATTCTAAATTTCTCCACCCAAACTCTTTAACTCCTTACAAAGAATTCTCATTTCAATTTGTATTTTGTAACGATCAAGGCTTGATTGTTACATGATTATGTGTTTAATATTACTTTTGTTGAAAATTATTTTAAATTTTATATTAGAGTCCAATTAACCCGATGGACCCGACCCAACCCGCTCCTCCGGACTTGGTCTTGGGCTTCATATATTGAACCTGAGATTGGGTCGGGCTTGGGCTCGGACTATGCTTATGATTCATCGGGTTGGACTTGGATTGACCTCAAACCCGATCCGACCCGCCCGAGTTGCACCCCTACAGCTTATTGCTGCTGTTGCATTACCAATTTATGGTGGGGGTCGGGCCCACCCCTTCCCAATCCGCAGCTGAGCTGCATTGGGGGGGTTCGGCCCCACTGTTTATAATTTTTTTTTTTTTTTTACAAAACAATAAACTAAATTTATATATATATATATTTATATATATATATATATATATATATATATATATATATATATATATATATATATATATATATATATTCACAAATAATATAAAATTTATAATTAAATATCAAAAAAATATTTGTAATAATTGTAGGATATAATTAGTAGTATTTAAATATACAAGCACGCAACCATACATATATGATACACACCTATAAATTCGTACAATTACCAAATAAATTCAATTAATTAGAGAAAAATAATTTTTCAAGCATTAAAATAATTAGAAAATATTGGAATTTTACATCCTACCCAACTTAAAGAAAATTTCGTCCTCGAAATTAAACTAAGGTCGGGGGATCGAATGCAATGCAAGGGAATAATAGCAATTTAAAAAAAAAACTCAACTGCAAGACATACCTTCGCCTTCGAACAAATGCGGGTAGCGGTTTTGGATGTCGTCCTCGCGCTCCCAAGTAGACTCCCCTGGCGAGTGATGCTTCCATGCCACTCGAACCAATGGAATAGATTGGTTCCGCAACACCTTCACTCGGCGATCGAGGATGCCCACCGGTTGCTCTTCGTACGACAAACTTGGTCCAACTGTGATCTCGGAGTGATCAAGCACATGATTGCTGTCTGCCACGTACCTCCTCAGCTGAGATACATGGAATACGTCATGTACTCCCTCTAGTGACGGTGGCAATGCCAGTCTGTAGGCAACCTCTCAAACACGTTCCAAGACATCGAAAGGCCCGATGTACCTTGGACTCAACTTGCCACGTCCTCCGAATCGAATCGTGCCTCTAGTGGGGGATATCTTCAAGAACACATGGTCACCCTCTTTGAACTCCAAGGGTCGACGACGATTATCTGCCCACTGCTTCTGACGATCCTGCGCTGCTCGCAGGTGGTCCTGAATCTTTTTCACTGTCTCCACTGTGCTCAAGACCAACTCGGGACCCAACAACTGTCGCTCTCCTATGTCGCTCCAACAAACAGGAGACCGACACTTCCTACCATACAATGCTTCAAACGGAGCCATCTGAATGCTCGCTTGATAGCTATTGTTGTAGGAAAACTCCACAATATGAAGATGGTCCTCCCACGAACCGCCAAAATCAAGCATACACGCTCTCAACATATCCTCTAGCGTCTGAATGGTACGCTCCGACTGGCCGTCTGTCTGCGGATGATACGATGTGCTAAACTTCAATCGGGTGCCCAAACTCTCTTGCATGCTCCTCCAAAAGTGCGAGGTGAATCTCGAGTCACGGTCCGACACAATACTAACAGGCACACCATGAAATCTCATAATATGCTCCATATACATCTCCGCCAATACCTCAGTCGACTGGCCCACTCTAAAAGGCAAGAAATGTGCTGACTTCGTAAGTCTATCAACAATCACCCACACTGCGTCACGTCCTCTAGGACTCCGAGGAAAGCCCGTGACGAAATCTATAGTAATGTGCTCCCACTTCCACTCGGAAATGGGTAGCGGCTGCAATAATCCGGCCGTCCTCTGGTGCTCCGCCTTCACTTGTTGGCATACCAAGCACTTGGCAACGAAACGAGCTATCTCCCGCTTCATTCCGTGCCACCAATAATACTGTCGTAAGTCACGATACATCTTGGTCCCTCCGGAATGAATAGAGTAAGTCGAACTGTGAGCCTCTGCCATCAGCTCCTGTCGTAGATCTCCATTGGGAACATAAATGCGATCACCACATCGCAATGTCCCATCAGTGTGGATCCTCAATCCTGTCTGCTCTCCTGCTTCAGTCCTCTCCTTCAGCCGTCGAAATCTAGCATCATTAGGCAATGCTGCCTTGATGCGCTCTACCAATGATGATTGCACTTGAAGGTTGGCTAATACGCCATCTGCTCCCGGTAATACTACCTCAATACCAAGCTGCTCCAAGTCTCTAATCAATTCCTTCTGTGTGGTCAAAAAGTGTGCCATGGGCTTGCGGCTTAATGCGTCTGCCACGACATTAGCCTTGCCCGGATGATAATGTAGCTCAATCTCATAATCCTTCATCAACTCCAACCAACGTCGCTGTCGCATATTCAACTCCTTTTGTGTGAACACGTACTTGAGGCTCTTATGATCAGTGTAGATATCAACCTTCTCGCCATACAAGTAGTGTCTCCATAGCTTCAAAGCAAAGATAACCGCTGCGAGCTCTAGATCATGGGTTGGATAATTCTTCTCATGCACTCTCAACTGTCGCGACGCATATGCCACTACACGACCATGCTGCATCAATACACATCCTAATCCCTTCCCGGATGCGTCGCTGTAGATCACAAATCCTCCTGGGCCCGATGGTAGGGTCAAGATCGGTGCTGTGGTCAACCGCTTCTTCAACTCGTCAAAAGCGGCTTGACACTCTTCTGTCCATATAAACTCCTGGTCCTTGCAAGTCAATCGAGTCATAGGCCCCGCTATTCGAGAGAAATCTTCTACGAACCGTCGGTAGTAACCTGCAAGTCCGAGAAAACTTCTCACTTCAGAAGCTGTTGTGGGAGCGGGCCATGATTTGACTGCTTCGATCTTCTCTGGGTCCACCGATATACCATCGCCCGTAACAATATGACCAAGGAATGATACTTCCTTGAGAAAGAAATCACACTTGCTAAGCTTCGCGAAAAGTCGCTCATTCCTCAATGTACCCAAAACGATCCGTAGATGCTGCTCGTGCTCCTCTTGACTCTTGGAGTAAATCAAGATATCGTCTATAAAGACTACTACAAATTTGTCCAAGTATTGGTGGAAGATCTTGTTCATTAAATTCATGAAGACCGCGGGTGCATTGGTCAAACCGAAGGGCATGACCAAGAACTCGTAGTGTCCATACCTCGAACGAAAGGCCGTCTTGGCAATGTCTTCCTTCCGAACCTTCCATTGGTGATAGCCCGATCGT
This sequence comes from Iris pallida, assembly GCA_029216955.1. Classification (NCBI taxonomy): domain Eukaryota; kingdom Viridiplantae; phylum Streptophyta; class Magnoliopsida; order Asparagales; family Iridaceae; genus Iris; species Iris pallida. The sequence continues at coordinate 41,064,393 of JANAVB010028818.1, read as the reverse complement.
AAGTCAATCTTGGAGAATACTTTTGCTCCACTCAGTTGATCGAATAGATCGTCTATACGAGGCAAGGGATACTTGTTCTTCACCGTCACTGCATTCAACGCTCTGTAGTCAATGCACATGCGCACTGTCCCGTCTTTCTTAGGCACAAAAAGAACGGGTGCTCCCCATGGTGACGCACTAGCACGAATAAATCCCTTCTCTAACAAGTCATCAATCTGCGTCTTCATCTCTACCAACTCCTTGGGTGCCAGACGATATGCTCGAGATGAAATAGGCTCGGCTCCGGGAATAAGCTCAATAGAAAACTCAATATCTCGGTCAGGTGGTAGTCCTGGCAAATCCTCGGGAAATACATCCTCGAACTCGGTGATAATAGGGTGCTGAGGGGTGTCATGCATCATCATATGAGTCCCCGCTGTGGGTGCCTCACAACTATCTCCGTCTTCTTTGGTGAACTCAAACTCTGCCGTATTCGGTGGTCTAAAGATAATACTGCTCCTATGGCAGTCTATGAGAGCGAAATGCTGGCTCAACCAGTCCATTCCAAGAACCACATCGAATGTCGGCATAGGGAATACAAGAAGTCGTGACATCTTCTCCCTGCCATTTATCACTACAGGATAAAGTCTACAAATACCACTAACAGGTACAACTCCTCCTCCAGTGAGGATCTTAACATTCTTAGCTAAGGGTGTGATGGGAATGCTGTGTCTAGTGGCAAAACTAGTGGCTATGAATGAATGAGTGGCTCCAGTATCAAATAATGTAACAGCAGGAAAAGATGCAACTAGAACCATACCTGCTATAACTTCCGCCTCTGTCTCTATATCCTCAACAGCAAGTGAGAATGCCTGCCCATAGTTCTGTCCCGGGCCCTGAGCTCTGGCCTTGTTGTACTGTGTGCCTTGGGGAGGCAATGGTGGACGAGGTGCTCCTGCTATAGGCCGCGGTACTGGGAGAGGTGGAGCTGTGGGCCTCGGATTTTGTCGAGCTTGTACTATTGCATGTTGCTCCGGACAATCTTTTGAGCATGTGCTGATTAGATCCACATCTCAAGCATAATCCAAGGCGAGTCCTGCAATCATTCTGGATATGTCCTTGTTTACCGCAGTAATGGCAAACAGGCTTCTGATAAGGTGTGGGCCTCTGCTGGAACTGTCCTGTGGTCCTCCTGATAGGTCCACTCTGAGTAGCTCGGGCTGGTGTAACTGCTGGTGTATGGCGCCTCGATGTCTGCTGCTGTTCCTTGCGAAGAATCTCCTGAGCACGAGCTTCTTCCAAGACAGCTGAATGGGAGACACGAGACTGAGTAGTCGTATAAGACTTGAGCTCTGGTGCAAGCCCCTGGTGAAATCTCCTCGCCTTCTCTAACTCGGTCGGAATCAATCCCGCACCAAATCGACTCAGGCGATTGAACTCCGAGTCATACTCATCAACTGTCATATTCCCTTGCTTCAGATGGAGGAACTGGTCATAGAGACCATCTCGAACATGAATAGGGAAGAATCTCTCATAAAATGCATCATAAAACTGCTTCCAAGTGATCCCGGTGCCTAATCGTCTCTCTTCCGCCTTCCACCAGTGGTGAGCATTATCTTCTAACAGTAGGTCAACTGCTGTCATCCAATTTCGAGCTGGCAACTGGGATGCCTTCAGTAGCTTCTCAGTACTAATAAGCCACTGTGACACCTCTAATGGCTTCTCCGTCCCTCTAAAGGCCTTGGGGTTCATATCTGTGAAATCCTTGATAGAGCCTTCATAGGGATGCAGAGCCGGTGCTGGTGCTGGTACTGGAGGTGGTAGTGGAGGTCTAGCCATAGCTGCCATCATCGTCTGTCTCATCAGCTCAGTCTGCTGCCACTGAGCCTGCATCATGGCATACATAAACTGAGTAGTAGGGCTCCCATCAGTCGGTGGAGGAGGCATCTGAGGTCCCGACTGTGGAGGAAACTGCTGAGGGAATGGTGGTGGTGGAGGCAGTGGTACATTCCCTCCCGGTGGCATGGTAGTAGTCTGTCCAGCCTGGCTGCCTGGGGGTGCTGCGACCTCTGGGTACTCCGTCGTAGTAGGCTGTGTCAGTCCTGGCTGGTAAGGTGTCGCTGGAGTCATGGGAGGATTCTGTCCCTCCGGAGTAATCTCCTCCCCAGATGTGAGGGCCAAGGCAGAAGTACGTCCGCTTCGTAGATTCATACTGTAGGCACGAGGAAGATAAGTTGATATTAAGAAAGATTAGATATGAAGTAAATCGAATAATCAAGGAAGTTTCAAAAAAGATTGGAAGTCAAGGGATAGTAGTAGTTCTGGATGAGATATTCCTATTCCTATATGCAGGCTTGTTGGGCACAGTCATGTAACCCAACAATATTAAATCCGACATGCATGGGCCACCACAAAAACATGTAACGCCCCAGTCCTAAAATACATAGGACCAAGTACGTGAACATGCCAGCTGCACATATACGAAGAATACTCTAATATATAGAGTCCTCACATATGCACATAAGCTGTAAATAAATAATCACAGGCCAAAATAACATATCTAATCTCATCACAGCTCAACACAGAAGATAATGAAGTCCAAGTAAATAAATAAGAGTATCAAAAGATAGCCGGGTGAACAAACTCACTCCAAACAGCTATGAAAAATAGTCTCACAAGATCGGAGTCCGACCTCCGCAAAATATAAAGAAAAAAGATGTAAAATAATGTCTACAACTGTCTTAGATAAGAAATAGACTAGGAATCATAAGGCACTGCCTCATCATCAATGTAAGATAGCTCCAATGCCGCTCCGTACTCCTGTGGAAAATCCTCTAAACCTGGAGAGATAACCAGGTCCTCAGGGGACATAGCAAGATACAAGAAAACACCATGCCATATAAACTGTGATAATATAATAAGAGAAAAAGGTATGCATGCAATCAGGTTCCTGACCATTCTACTGTGAATATGCAGTTGAGATACAATCCTTCGACGCATGAGCCCTGGCTGAAAATAGGATCGGCATAGTTCCCATAGAGGGTACCAGGGGCCTACGTCCATAACGCTCGGGAAGCGTCAGAGGGCACCATGTGCAAGGGGCTACGTCCATAACGCTCTGGATAACGTCAGAGGGCACCTGGAGCCTGCGCCTCCGACGGAGCGCACAGGTAATCATGGAAGTGTAAAGAAGCCCATACGTCAGGTATTGTTCTCCCCACCCAATGCCTAGTATCATCATCTCCATGACTGATATGAACCTCTAGTAACTGCCAAGTCTTCTAACATGCAATACTATTGGCAGTTACTCCTATCCGTCGCACGCTCCATACGTATCGGTGGCCAGCCGACTACGCAAAAACGTGTCCTACATGTGACTCACATCACGTGATACAACAAGTGTCAAGGCCATATGAGATATACCAATACCTCAACATCAGTGGGTGGTCAATAAACTAGGTCAATGCAAGAGAATAAATAAAGCAAGGAAGACGACCGATAGAATCGCTTGCACCCAAGTGTGACTTGGACGCACAGTTTAAATATCACAAACTAATGCTGAAAATAACAATCTAAAAAAAAGAATATAATAATCACAGAGTAGGGTGGCAAGGTATCTTGCCTGGTGGTACAAAGTGGCAAGTCCAAAAGTAGCAAGTGTCAGCACCAAAAACTCACAAATCACAGATGACTCCAAACTCTGAAACAAAAATCAAAAATGGTCTCGGTGAAGAAGATATACCTAGGAAACGCCTGTCCAAAAGTCAAATTCTGTAACAGGGACAAAATCGTAATTTTGGGTCAAAACGATGTCCGCCGTTGGACCCGCTTTGCTCCGAAACGCGTGCCGAAATCTACGGTCTCTAAAGTTGTCAAACTACATGTCTACGGTTTTAGTTTGAGGAGAGGAACTCAACGGTATGTCCAGTTTTGGATTCCGAGGAGCCGTGTACAAAATCGCCCGTTTGAGTGGGTCGTGGGCCCGCCAAAAATGGGTCCCGATTCGACCTTCTCAGAATCGAACCAAATTTGGCATACAGGACCAAAATTTCGATCCCGACCTGTTCGCGCAAGTTTCGTCTCGATTCGACGACTGTGCACAAGGTTATGGACAAGTTTGCAAAATACCGATACAGGGGTATCTCGACGGATACGCGTTGATTTCGTCGCACACACGCGACGAAACTGAGTTCCGTCAGTTCCCAACTTTCGCAACGTCCATACGCGTCTTTCGATGCGTATAACGCGCGACCACGTCGCCCGGTTTGTCGGGGCGACGTCGTATCAGACAAAAATTTTAGAATTTAATTATTTTGAAAACAGTTTTTCGCACAACTTCAACACTGATTTAATACACCCACAGAAATCGAAATACTATTCTACCAGTTACGTTTCCATCGTGGTTAGGTTGTCTTCAAACGTGTTCAATTAGTTTTTACAAAAGTTTAATGAACAACAAGAAAAGTGGCCGATAAGTTGGCATTTCAAAACAGTTTTCAGGATTCAGAAAAGTGGGTTTTTCTCCAACTTCGTCTCGATTTTTTGAGCAATTCCCTGGGTTTTCCAGGAATCTATCTAAAGGAGATTGGAGGGGTTCATATGGGCTACGCACAGAAATTTATAGTTCGAGAAATCATCGAGCGTGCATGAAGAAAAGTGGATTAGAAGAGGGGTACCTCGCTGTTCGCAAAATCTGAGAACGCTCGAATTGCGAGGTCGTCGTGGGCTCTCCGGTAGCGTTCGCGCGGTGGTGCGGCGCCGCCAACGGCCTGGGTAGTCCGTCTAGGGTTAGAGATGAAGAGGAGATGTGGAAGGAGAAGATGTACGGAGGGTTAGGGTTCGGTTTTTGTGGGATTTATATACCACAGCTGCCGACTACTTCTACTCCTGTTAAGACTTGGGTTCGGGTTTGCAATGGGAATGGTGGGGTCGGTTGCTAAAGAGTTGCAGCAGCATTGCTTGCTGCTAAGGATTTTTTTATAGGGGTCAGGCCCACTAAGGGTTGCAGCTATGCTGCATGCAACAATTGCTAAGGGGGTCGGTTCACAATGGTTGCAGCACTGCTGCTACACAAAACTAAGGGGGGTCGGGTCGAAATTGGTGGCAGCTTATTGCTGCTGTTGCATTACCAATTTATGGTGGGGGTCGGGCCCCCCCTTTCCCAATCCGCAGCTGAGCTGCATTGGGGGGGGGGGGGGGGGGGGGGGGGGGGGGGGGGGGGGGGGTTCGGCCCCACTGTTTATATATATTTTTTTTTTTACAAAACAATAAACTAAATTTATATATATATATATATTCACAAATAATATAAAATTTATAATTAAATATCAAAAAAATATTTGTAATAATTGTAGGATATAATTAGTAGTATTTAAATATACAAGCACGCAACCATACATATATGATACACACCTATAAATTCGTACAATTACCAAATAAATTCAATTAATTAGAGAAAAATAATTTTTCAAGCATTAAAATAATTAGAAAATATTGGGATTTTACAACAGGAGTACATGAATATGGTACGGCTTAGGGCTCGCGTGCACGATGCGAGGCCTAAGCTAGGTACATGAGTATAGTAACCGGGATTGGTCATATGGCTAGTATATTTTCCCACCCGACACTAATAAGTAAAAGAACAAGAGTACAGAAGTACAAGAGTACATGATATCCTGACATAACATGTCACAAGAAAGAGTACAAGAATGTAAATGCACAAAATCATAGAAAAGTACTTGCCTGGCTCCGAGAAAGTACTGATAATCAAGGAAGCTGGATATCCTCCTGGTTTATTGAGTACAAGTTGGTTAAGTTCTATAAAAGTTCCATTTAATTATCTTGTTTAACCATGCCTTACTATAAGTTACTCCCATCGAAACTCTACGACTTTGGTGTAATGGTAGAAACTTTAGCATGGTATTAGAGCAACCCATGTTGTCAATATCTCGCTCCGTGAACACATTTTTATGCGGATTATATAAAGCTCCTACCAATGTGCACTTCCAGCTCTAAACACATAAATTTGGGAATTATACTTGCAGGGTGTATTGGAAATAATTATAATAACAAGCAACTGTCGTCGCAGGGACTTTAGCATGTTTAAATATTGGTTTGTGTTGGGTACTAAAAAAGGCAAAAGATTTGAACTTTTCTAATTTCTATGGAATTTGAGTTGGATATATACAGGATTGATGGTGTTTAACAGGGTTATTTTATTTATTTTATTTTGAGCTATTAGAGGCTTCTTTATCAATGCAAAATTGTTTATTCATGTATTAATCAGGAAGCCGTGGAGGTGCATAATGGAGTGAGCAGGGGGAAGTACACGATAGGGCTCGGGCAAGATTGCATGCCCTTCTGCACTAAAGTGGAGGATGTGATCTCCATGAGGTAATCAGTCCCTGATCTCGTTTTGTGCTCGACTTTGGCTGTTGAAGATCAAATATTGTGAATGTAGGAAGCAAACAATGGGTATCTTGCAGTTACTAGTACTTGTAGGCGAAAACAATGATATTCTTTTTCTTGGAAGCAGAAAATACAAGTTTGTAGGTAGCGTGGTAGATTGCTACCTATTATTTCTGATGTTGCAACTCCAGTTGGAATTTGAACATCACAATTTTAGACTATGTTTCCCCATAGCATTGCCAGCATGATTTTTTTCCTGAACAGTTCATACAGTACGTCTTAAAACATAAGTGCACTGTGTTTAGACAGGGAAGACTAGGCTTTTCTAAGATTAAAAACAAAAAGTTTACTGAATAATTTATGGTTTTATAGCACTAGAGAGTGTAACTGTTTGCTATGTCAGTCCAACCACTTCGTCCTCTTTATAAGGTCATTTCAGTCCTGGACGATCAAATAATTGAGTTTGACATTAACTACCAAAATTGTGCATATTCTGCATGAAGAAAACAATGGTGCCAGTTTTTGTCACTATAATATGAAGAGTCGAATTCATTAGACACTGCTCTTCTCTTCTCTATGTGCACTAGATTTAGGAAAGCCAAGTTGCATATATGATGTTTTTAATACTCATGTGGCCATGCCCCTGAGTTTTACTTCCCCTCTCTGAGTCATCGAGTTGATAAGGGTTGCTTTGTTGTTGGTGCTATAATTCATGTCCATCTTTTTAATTTAGTATTAGGATTAGGTTTCTTCAAACAAGTAACATGTATTGAGGCAGTGAAGAAGTTGCTAATGTGACGGAGAAGGTGTCCTATGGGTGAGCTAAATGGAAGATGGGATAACATTGTTTTCTTTTTGCCTTGGGTTCCTCCTCCTACTATGCCAATTCTCTACCTTTTTCTAGTCCCGTGGATTTTCTTTTCTACATGTTTTTAAATGAATTTGTCGCAACAAGAGGAAAGTAGTATCAAAGACTTCTTTACAAATTTAAATGTGACATGAAAGAATGGCACATCAAAGGCACAGTTTATTTAAAGTTTTGCCATGTTGTTGCATGTTAAAAAAATTGTATGTGTACAAGTTTGATTCACCTTTTCTGTTGAACAACCCTTTTCCTTTGCTGTCAACTATACATTTGTCCAAAAAAAATTTAGAGTTTGCATGTCTTTTTTTTTCGGAGGCCATGGATTTTAATTTTCAAAATCAATTTTTCTAGCACCGCATGTAGTATCCTAAGTTGTTAATTTATGAACCACGGGTACATATACCCTATGCCTACAAGCTTCTCTTCTAAGAGCTAATGGCCATGGCAATTGCACCCAGGATGCTCACAAAGGAAGTGAAATCATCCCATAGCTAGTACCGGGTTTGTTACTCGCTTTTCTTTATTCAAATTTTGGTTACATTTTTACTAATTCAATTATCTGCCAGTAAATATCCATTGGGATAAGCCTTTTTCTTTTGATTTCAAAACTGTAAATCTAGTTATGTTTCTCTTATTTGTATTATGATACAATTATATAACCACAACCATCTCAGGGAGGTTGAATATATAGATTGTAAGTTGAACCAAAGAACTAACTGTTTATGCCAAAAACTTATATTTGACATAGTATTTGCTACTAGGCAATACAATATCGAATTTACATTTCATTCTATTATATTTTTATTTTGAAATATGTTACAAATTATAATGTATCATTTATACCTGGTTCTAACTTGATAACATCTAAATTGTGGATATAGGTGGGGTGAGGATTTGGAACACGAGACCTCCATTTGGTTGGCATTATAATATCATTCTATTTTTAGCAATTCTCCATTTGCGCCAAGTGCAGTCAGTCTAATAAGTGATGCTTTCTTAATTATGCATTTTCGATTTTGATTTCTAATATATAATTTTCTTGTTAACTTTCTTTGATTTATTGGCTTGGTAAAATCCAGGTTGATTGCTAGGCTCACATTTTAGCGTTGATTACTAAAGTGCTAAGCTGATATTTCTAATTTTTTGCAAAAAGGGCACAACGTGACGCTGAGGTGCATGCAGGCGCTGGTGAGGGTTCAGGTGAGAGTAAGGGATCAGAGGATGAGGCTCTCCCACGACGGCGTCGGCTGCAGCAGCACCAAGTCGTCGCTCAGCTGCGACACTACTTCTCTTTGGGACTCCCGATATCTTCAAGAGATGGTAGAAAGAAGATCCATGGTCAAAATCTACTTAAGTAAATATTTCTAATAATTTGGTTAGCAAAAGAGAAATTTATTCCTATTTTTTGGGTACATTTTGTTTTTGGATATTCAATGTAATGAAGATGTTGATATGTACTCTATTTTGAGAAATGTAATAAAGATGGTGATATATAATGTTAAGTTTTTGGACTGTAATATATACTGTGCAGTATAGAGCATTATAAATATGCTAATTTGAATAGTATAAAGTGTTATAAATGTGCTGCATTGAGCCTATACATATTATCTATTCATGACGTTTTAAAATTGTTCTGAATTGTGCACTATATATTAACTATTTATAACGCTTTTATAGAAACTATTCATGACGGATTTTTATGACGCTTTTAAAAAATATTTATAACACCCATTTTTATAACGGTTGCTGTGGAAAAAAAAGCGTCATGGTTCGTCATTAATGACGCTTTTTAGCCGTCATTAAAAGGGTTTTTTGTTGTAGTGATTATGTTTCGTAGCTTTGATTTTTGGAGCACAAGAAATGTCAATCTCTAGAAACATCATTCATGTGCTTTGACCTAGACAAGTTTATTTTTATTTTGATATATCATGTCCCACTCAAACATGTTCGCTTGCATTCTATTTTCGTCACACAACTTTTAGGTCAATTTAGGCCATTTGTATATCTACGGGAAAACTTGTCGTACTTTCCAACTTAATTTTGGGACTCGACATCGATCCAAACTAAACAACCTAATTTTAACCTATTTTTTAGCCTACTATACACATGCATATGGTGTTCCACTCAATTAAGTTACCATGTACTACTTATTTTCAAATGGCACATGAGACCATTTATAGCATTTCTGGTGTTCAATTCAATTTGAATAATTGTTTGGACTCAACCCTAGCTCAAACCACTTAATTGGGCCTACCTTAGGTTGCCAAAACCATTTATATATGTATTTGATTGATTTTCATCAATTAAATAGCAATTACGTATTCATATATTCATTGAATGTAATTCAAAACCCACTTCATTCAAATATGGAAATCCACTAACCCATCTTGCCATATTAGTTGATTGGTTTAACCAAATCTTCACCAAATTAATTCAAACCTCCTCCATACAAACCCTAAAATGTAGGAGGCACAAACCTTATATATAGAACCATCCCTTGGCCGACCCTCTTCCCCAAACTCCAAAAACCCGACCTTATATAGTCTTTAGGCCGACAGCATAAGCACTCCAAGGTCGACCACTTCAACCCCGTTTTCACGACTTTCGTGGATTCCACCACCACCATGATGACCCCAAGAGACCCCTCTTAAATCCTATCAAGTTCTGGAGGAGATTCGTCCACTTATTTGATCGTTGGAGGCCGAACTTGATGGTTATTTCTAGCCATAATAAAAATTCTAAACCCAGGTTTGTCATCTTCTAACATAGGTTTCATCTACTTTTTAATCATCTTTTAGACTTCAAACCAAAACCAATTGATAGCCTTATATGCCTACTTTGATGTCCAATCTCTAACTTATAATGTTCCACTCGATTTGGCCGTGGCATCTGTTGCACTAAAGTTGGTCCAGATTGACCAATTTTGGTGCGAGGATCTTTCCGACGACTTCCAAACCTTTTTGATCGCGAATAAATCTTTGGTAATGTCTCTAACATCTCTATTATCATCTAGTATCATTGCTTGTTCATATTTGCAAGTATTTCATACTTTTATGACATTGTTTCATCCTACAGATTTTTTGGACACGGAAACTCCCACCGAATTCATTTATTTAATTCCAAATATGATATAAATCTGATTTAATTGGATGAAAAATCATATTTTCTATGAAATATTTTGATTATTTTTAGAATATTTAACTTCTATATTTTTTATATTGATTCACTTCCAAATTGGACCCATATATGGCATAGTTGTGTTGATTAATGTACTAGTTTGTTTTGAACATATTTTTCATAAAATAATTGTATATAATATATTTAGAATTTATTTATTATATTTTCCAGAAATAAAAGTATATATTTATGGAATATAAATATTATTTTTCTAAAATAACTTGGTGTCATATATAGTAGCATTGATGGTATATATATGGTTAAGTGTTATGTATGGTTGTTGACTAGTTGTACCTATATATAGTATGTAATCCTTGTTGCATAATTTTGACATCAATTTCTATTATTTCTTAAATTATTTAGAATTATTTTATAATTTCAATACATTGGTTTTATATTTATTTGGTTTTTATTTAATTGGCAAGTTGGCCTAATAAGACAATTAGTTAGTATATTTATGAGAAGTATATTTTACTATAAAAAGTATAATTGAATATTATTATTAAATATTTTTAAGAAATATTCTAGAATTTTTAATTACTATTTTTAGTTTATACAAATACCACTTTTATCTAATAGCATGATTACATGTGTATGTAGAATAGCTAGAATATGTATATATATATACTTGTTTCATATATTTTTTTTTTTTTTTTTTTTACTTGTTCATATATATATATATATATATATATAATATATATATATTATATATATATAATATATATATAATATCTATATATAATATATATATTATATATTATATATATATATATATATATTAATATAAATTATATATATAATATATAATAAATATATAAAAAATATATATATATATATATATATATTTTTTTTATATATATCTATATAATATATATATCTATATATATATATTATATAATTATTAAATATATATATATATATATATATATAATATATATATATATATATATATATTAGATATATATATATATATATATATATATGACGGTTGTATAATTTTAGATATTTTCCAAAAATATTTATATTATTATTTAAAATTTAAATAAAATATTTTATATATAAATATTCTTTTTATGTTGGCATGATACTTCATATAGAGGGGTATATATGTACTTGTAAACTAGTTAGTTAGAATATATAATAGAGTTTAAAATAGTATTTATGGTAAATATGTTATCTTAGAATTAGTATTTATTTTAGTTTATTTATATTTTAGGAGTTCGTGATCATTCGACTACAGTTGGAGCCGGACCGTGATTTACTTTGCTTTCGAAGTTCCGGGCAAGATACCTTGTCATCTTGTTACTATTTTAATTTCATGATATTTTTTTTATTGCTAGTGTGTTACTCTATAGAGTGTGTCCAAGTATGACTTGGGTTCCATCGATGTTCTGGTGAGTTGTGTACGTTTGACTTACGTGTATAGGAGAGGTACCCAGAAAGTTATGAAGTTATTCATAATAACTTGTATGCCTTATCACGTATCATTATACGACACTATGAGTAAGATACATTGTGTTGGCACGAGCTTACGCATTTGGCTATCTACCGGTGCGAGCGGTTCGTGTGTCGGTTCATATAGAGTTAGTGTGAGTCTAGCTAGTGACTTGCATCGAGATATGTATTGTTCGAGTCATGGACATGACTAGTACAAGACATGGATGGGAAGACCATTAGTAGGCGTATAACGAGCCACATATTAGCCTCAGTGGTTGTCCGGTTATGGGTTCATAATTTCCCTGTTATGGGTGTATTGCTAGGGTATATATCCGGCAGGGGCCGCTGACCGTGCGTCAGAACATGGTCAGAAAGTATGCTAGTATATACATAGCCTCTAGCGGATGTTATATCTTTCACCTACTCATATGTACCAAAGTCGTCTTCGATGTGCATACACATAAATGGTCAATGAACCCATTATCATGTTTATTTATAGTTTATTATAGTATTATTATTTTTGTATCTTGCTACGTCCCTCTGAGGATCTGGTGATCTCTCCATTACGTTGTTGCTGAGCTTATAGTATAGATAGGTGGATGGTATAATTTCAGCTGCAGGGTTCATGTATTTATTGTAGTTGAGACAGAGTAGATTTGTATAGATAGGTGAATGGTATGATTTCTGCTGTAGGGTTCATGTTTATTCTTATTTTATTTACCTATATATGGATTGAGACATATTGAGACAGAGTAGATTTAGTTTACAATTACAGCATACTACAATTAGGATAAGTCCATTAAATTAGGATACTTATTCTAGCCGTACAACTGGCATGCTCATGCCTTAGGTTCCTACGTGTTTTGAAACAGGGGCATAAAACACCAAGAGTACCACTTACAGTTAATGTCACTGTCAAAGACTGATGTTCACGATGTACTAAGTATCTTGAGATGGGGTTCACCATTATTTGAATTTGTTTGACTATATTTTATTCTTTGGTTATTAGTTAGAGCATGTTTGTTTATTTATTTTGTGTTCTCTTTTCAGCTAGTGTTGCTACAATATCTGCTAATATGAACTCAACTCCCATGCTTAACGGGACAAACTTCAAGGATTGGAAAGATAACATTTATATTTTTCTACGTTGTATGGATCTAGACCTTGCACTTAGGATTGAACGTCCCATTACTCCTAAAACAATTCTTCAATTGGCAGAGAGAATACTTTGAGAAGTGGGAATGTGCAAACCGCATGATCGAGTCTGATGATCATAAAGGGAGGCATTCCGGAGGCACTCAAGGGTGCAGTATCTAATGAGGTTACTAGTGACAAATAATTCCTTATTAAAATCGAGAAATGATTTACAAAAAAGATAAGGCAAAAACAAGCAAACTTTTGTTGCACTTGATTACCATGAAGTATAAGGACAAAGGTAACATAAGGGAGTACATCATGGAGATGTATTATATGGCTTCAAAACTTAAGATACTTAAGCTCAACCTATCAGATGACTTGCACATGTATTTGGTATTGTTCTTACTTCCTTCACATTACAATTAGTTTAAGGTCAGTTACAACTGCCAAAAGGAGAAATGGACTCTAAATGAGCTCATTTTATATTGTGTACAAGAAGAAGAACAAAGATTGAAACAAGATAAGACTGAAAATGCTAATTTGGCTACCATCCCAAAAGACAAGTATAAGTGCACTAAGCGAAAGAATACAGAAGCTGCTAAGGTTCCAGCGTAAAAAATCAACAAACAGAAGCTAATGGTTGTTTCTTTTGTGGCAAGCCGGGACACGTAAAGAAAAAAATGTACAAGTACCACGCATGTCATGTAAAAAAAAAGTTATATTTCTTAATTTGGTATGTTATGATGTTAATTTAGCTTCAATATTAAGAAACACATGGTGATGATATTTTGGTACAGCTACTTACGTCAATATTTCTATTCAGGGTTATCTGAGCTGCTGAAAGCCAATTGATGGAGAAAGACACAAGTGGGTGACGGTAAGTCGGTAGATGTGGAAGCAATAAGACAATTTTGAGGTTATTCACAACAACAAAAAGACCTATTAATGACGCTTGATAAGTGGATTTCATGACGGCTGATAAAGAAGTGTCATCAAAGTTCAGCAAGACTCCATTCTATGACGGTGTCCAATATAAACGTTATTGATAGTCTTTCAGTCATACGAGCGTCATGAAAAAAAAGCACCAAAATTTAATTCAAAACCTCCACTCCCCCGCACTTCTCCCGCTCTTAAGAAAAAATTTAAACCAAGAAGCCCCCAAGGCCTTCGAAGAAGCCCTAATTTTTCTGGCTCGTCTCCTCTCAGAGCCGAGCTCTTTCCCCAATTTTATTTCTCCCAAATCCTTCCTAAACCTAATACTAATTCTTCATGGCGATGGCGACGACGATGATTCCACCTCTGGCGACTGAGTTAACAGCAGCGCCACTCATCGTCGATGAGTTCGCGATGACGCCTCACTAATCCCGACGCTCAACCACTTTGAGCCCTTTTTCTCCGGCGACGTACGGTTGCTGGCGACTTCGAAGACGTTATTTGGAAATTGTTCGTTCTTCCAGCGACAGCGAGCAGTGGCGACCACGAGTCCTCTTCTCCGGCGACGCATCGGCTCCTCCACATGTTCAAGTTCGACGACAGGTGAGCGTAGCTAAACTAGGGTGAAGTATTCGTTACTTCTTCTGTGTTCATTTGGATTTTCGAGATCAATTGATCGGATTGTTTGGTTCAGATCTGATCGAGTTTCTCTGTTTGATTTCCTTCATCGGTGGTTCTTCTTGAGACTCGACGAACGTTCGACAGAATCACGGAGAATTTCGAAGTTTAGATTGGTGAGTTCCGACCTCAATTTGTTCGATCTGTGAAATTCTTGGTGATAGTTTGTGATGTCTTCTTTCTTAGTAAAATTTGAACAAACTAGATCAGGAGAGCGACGGATCAAGTAGGAACCTCTGTAGGACGAGTTGGAATTTGAGTCGTTTAAAAGTAAGTTGAATCCAAATCCTCTATTGTTCTTGATTTTTTTTATTTCTTAAATTTCTTTGAAGTTTGAATCTCCAGTAATTTGAGATTTTGCTTCTTGGTGTATGTTCTGGTTCTGTTCGCTGGAATGCTCGAAAGACTCAGGCTACATTCAGATACGAAGACGACGTGTCCGACTCTTTGGAACGAGTCCTCCTTTGAATTGGATCTTCCCTTCAGGTAATTTTACATACAGGAGGTCCTACACTCGAAGCATGTGGAATTCTTGATCTCAATATTCAATATTGGACTAGTCGAGGATGGGCCTTTGTTGATGTTAACTATGGCGGGAGCTCTGGTTTGCTACTAAATGTTTCCTTAAATGCAGTTATCATACAATTTTCCTCCTTATTAAACTTTGATTAGAATAAATGATAGGAAATTTATGTGTTCCATAAGTGATAATTGATGAAACAATGATCCACTTACATGGAGATATTAGCTTCCAGAAAGTAAAAAAGAAAATACAAAGATACAGACTCTAATAAACCAAAAAGTGGATCTGCTAGTTAGTAGTGAGCTTATCACAACTAAAGTTTGTTGCTTTCGTTGATACAAGTCCATGACTATCATTTACATCTTGAGTCTCCAAGTCCATGACTATCATTTACTATAATTTTGGTGACTTCAAAATTATTACAAGTGTTAGGTTCGATACTTGCTCGCAATCTCAGTGTCAGTTTGGGCCGCTTGTCGACCCAGCCCTCTTATTTTAAGATAGACAAATGATGAAGATCAATACCTCTCCCTGAACTTTCACTATTTCGAGAAAATCTGTGGTTTCCTTATTAGTGACAACAACAGTTTATTTCAAAGTAGTGAGGAGCTCGAAATGCTATCTTGTGGGGTTGTGTGTGTATTAAAAAAATCCTACCAACAGGAATTTGATTTAAAAAATGTTATATTTACTTCCTTTTGCGGATACCAATCACTTTATTGTTCCCTTTTTAGTTTCCTCTTGTTGTCATGGTTTAAAAAAATGTACCCTCTGATTCTCATTGCTACATGGCCGAGTAAGCACTGTTTGTTTCCATGGAATTGGAAGACCACTCTTCTTTACACAGAATTGCATATATGGCATACTCTACTATGTACACAGGTTCTTTCACATTCTTTCATACCCTTCATAAATTTTGTTAATGGGCTAAAGTATTCAAAGGTATTGTTTGCTACTGTGGACATGGTTTGCCTTAACCTTTGTGCTACGTTGGTATATTTTTAAGACTTTTGGGACTAAGATGTTTGAGAATATCCTTGATTATTGAATGATAACCAAGTTGTTGGCTTGTAGCTTAATTTGTTCATTCTGTACCACTATTGTTAGTCTACTGATTGTAGGTTTCCATGGCTCAAATTAAACTTATTTCCATATAGTTGAGGTATACAATTTCATTTCTATCGAACTCCCCGAACTACTGCCTAAACCAAGTGGCTCCCAAATTGATTTATACATCATAGTCATTGGAATACATGCATTCTATGAATTTATTGGTATCCTTTCTGTATTTGATTTCTTTATTAGACAGACAAATTTATACAGTAATATGTTCTAGACACTGACAAATTTTTTTCATTTGTCGATAAATAAACAGACTGATTTGTCTCTGTTGAGGGCAGAAATGCATAAATTTGAGTCTCTGATTTTCTCTTCTCAATTCATCGTTCTGTTATTTAGCTGAGATACATTTTTAAACAACTCCAATTACATCATATATGGCTTGCATCGTTGCTGTGATGTTATTTTATTTGATCCTACTAATGTTTTACTTTTTCCCTCTTGATTATGAATAGTATTCAGTATCAATCTTGACGTTGATGGACCGTAGGTCATGTCAGCCATGTATAATATCAATCCTGATCTGTAGTGATTTAGAAAGATTGAATTTTACTCCTTTCTTCCTTGATTGCGTTTTACCTTTTTCTAAAACTAAATATGAAATTATTCAGATTGAAGATGATGGCAGGCAAAATAGTAGCAGGTATTGCAGGGTCCTATGTAGTTGCATATGTATGCGATGTACTAGTTTCTGACAGAAAGATATTCGGAGGTGAGCTTCCAGTTGAAGAAAATCTTTGGAGTCTTACTATCTAGTAACTGTTCAGCAAAATACTATAGTTTTTGAAGTACTTGATTCTGTACATTATGTGATAATTTATGTAATATCTGGTATGTGCTTTCAGATTGCAAATGGAGTGACTTTGGAAGTAGAGATTGTTAATCTTTTGATTGAAATACGTGGCGGTGCTAGGAGCCAAGGTGGTGCAACATGGTAGTTCCTTGTACTATCATTCTTTAAGTCACTAATAAATAATAGTTATTATTATAGCCCCGCTGCATCATTTCCTCCTAAAAAGTCTGATCATGATACACCTACAGTTCTCCCAATTATGTCGTGTACATCTTCCATATAATGGGATATAAATATGGTTTATTAGGGGCTTCTAATGTTTTTTTTTCTGATATCTAATGCCCTTTAGCCTGATCCTGCATAATATTTTGGTAAATACAGATATTTGGATGTTTTATGTTAGCTATGACTTAGATTTTCTGAGATTTCTAAACTTTTTTGTACTCTTGACTTTTGACCTGTAGTTCCATCTATGCCATTTGTTTCAGTTTTCTTTTCCTCTTTTTATTATAGTATTTCTTACAATTTTCAATCTGAATATGAATCTGTTTCACCACCTCATGAATGTGGAGACTAATCTAATTGTAATTTGTTCTTCCCTGAAGCAAGATGTTAGGCAATGGTCTTTGATAGTCAAAGCCACAATAATAATTATGAGGGGGAGCATATAATAGTTTTATATGTTACTTTAGGTTTTCATACATCAGGATATTACATCCAGAATTCAACTCATGGTTCTAACTATTTAATATGCTCTAATTTTGTACTTTATTGATCGCAGAACTTGTCATGCTGCAGCTGGTTGAATTGTAGTTGAAAGCAGCTACAGCTAACCAATAGTCCCTTGGTTAAGTACCATACTTGATCCTATTTTTTTGAATTAGTTTATATGTTTTTCCCTGCTAGGAATATTCTAATCTTTTATTTTATTCCTTCTTTGTATTTGATACAGAGCAGAAATTCAAAGATATTAGCAATGCCTACGAGGTAAGATGCTGTGTGTCAGTTTATTAGATAAATTACGTTTCTTGTCCTGTTGTTTCTCCTAAGAAAAATCCTATTGCAGGTACTGTCAGATGACGAGAAGATATCTCTGTATGATAGATATGGAGAAGTCGGTTTGAAAGGCTCCGGTATGGGCATGGGGGTAAGTTCCAACCACAGATAAAGAGAATTGGTAATTCCTCATATTTAATTCAATCTAATATATCTAGAAAACACGTCTTTCATGATTTCAGCAATCCATTCGATATATTCGAGTCATTATTTGAAGTCATGGACGGAATGGGAGGAATGGACGGAAGATGTATATAATGAAATGAATGTATAATGGTAGCTAAAGTACTCTATTTTGAGACAATGAAATGTAGCTAGCTAAAGCACTCTATATCTGTGAGATGTTGATGTACCCTATTTTGAGACAATGAAATGGAGAATGGTACTTTATATTACATTTCAATGTTTTGTTGTGAATATGGATCAAAGTGGTTGTTTTCGAATTGAATTGAGCAGTGTTTGGAATGTATAACATGCAGTATAGAGCGCTATAAATGTGATACAATAACCATATACAGATCATCTATTCATAACGCTTTCAAAATATCCTGACTTCTAAACCATATTAATTATTCATAACGGTTTTACATAAATATCTATCACGCTTTGAAAATAAACGTAGCAGAAATTCAACCTATTAATGACGTTTTTGGAAGAATTATCTATAACGCTTTCAAAAACATTTATAACACCCATTTTTATAACGGTTGGATTGGAAAAAAAAACGTCATGGTTCTTAATTAATGACGGTTTTTAGCCATCATTAAAAGGTATTTTTGTTGTAGTGATTAATTATCATTGGATTTGATAGATAAAATTTTTAAAAAATTATTGTATTGTCTTTTAGACAAAATTTAGTTTCAGTTTTTTAATTGGACAAATCTAGTTATCATTGTCCATTTGGAAACAATAAGTTTGATCTATCTTTAAATTCAAAGTATTGTTGGTAATTTTTCGTTAATGTTTATGATAACCTATATTGATTGAAACTATTACATCCGTTAAAGTAACCTTGCATATGGAACGTCACTGGTACTTAACACAAAATAAGAAAGAAAAAATGACAAGAACTGCTATAATTTTTAGGATGTTCAGTTTGGTGGAAGAAATAAAGTGAGGGACATTATCTTTGAGGAATAATCGATTTTGACTCCTACAATCACTTTTGACAGTGTGCAAGTTTTATACTTGTCATTGATAAAGAAGTGAATTTGGAACCTCAACAAGACAATGTCAAATTATCTCTACAAGTCGATGTTGAGCTCCCTCAACAAGACGACATAGTTGCACCACATTCAAGATGAGGTAATTGTTTCTGAGGAACAAACTCAACAACCTCAAAAACTAGTGTCATTAAGATGGTCCACCAGAGAAAGAAAAAATGTAATTTTGAATAATTTTATCATATTTCTCCAGGAACGTAAGAAAGACTAAAGAATATTGGAAGATGATTCAATCAACTTCCGTCAGTCCATGAAAAGTTCTAAATCTCAAAGGTGGATTGAGACAATAGATGTCAAAATGGTATGTCTATCAAATGGATGTCAAAACGGTATTTCTCAATGGAAATATTGGCAAACAATATATATGGTGCAGTCAGAAAACTGTGCCTGGAGACCCAAAGAATATGGTTTACAAACTGACAAAATCTATTTATGGACTTAAGTAAGCTTCTCTGGTACACAAATTTATTACGTGGTTACCTTATTTGGTTTTGAGATGAACATTGTTGAAGATTGTGTGTATCACAAATTTAATGGGAGTGGACATATTTTCTGGTTTTGTATATCGATTAAAGTACTTAATGCAAACCAGGTGGCATATATTGCTAAAGAAGACCATGTTACGATCCGCTCTCGCAAGTTTGGCTACTTATGCATGAGGCATGTCCAGCCTACGTCGCAGTATCGACGGTAGCACGTTGTTTAATAAGTTTGGCAGAACTACTCAATAACAAAATAATGAAAGATAGCATAAAGAGA